>JAPEUY010000007.1:1200000-1780499 GCA_027946455.1 Neocucurbitaria cava
CTTCTCAAATGTGAGAAAGAAGAACGGATCTTCCTTCTCTTCTTCCTCGTCCTCGTCACCTTTAGGAGATTCATCATCGTTGAGCTCTTCGATGCGCTTGTCGTCTGGGACGGGTGGGGCATCCTTGATCGTGATGATCTGTGGAAACAAGCTGCCTTCTGTCGTACCGTCATACAAACGCATACCCTCAAGAGCGACCTTGACAAACATGGAGTCTGTACGCTGCAAGAACTGAGTGCTAAACGAATCGAAAAGTAGGCGAAGTATCTCAGCCGACTTTCCATGAGGGTCTCGCTTGAGAGTGAAGCTTCCAGTCCGAAGGCTCATATTTACTTCCATCTTAACATATTCTCGAGGCATATCCACTGCCTCGGTGATGGCCTTTTTCTCATCCCAGGCAATGGCATCGTACAGCTCTTTCCGTTGTTGTTCGCTCATCTGGGTTTCGTCGTCGTGATGCTCTTCCTTCTTGGCGCCCCAGATATAAGAGCCCCAAGTCTGCTTGGGAGGTGGCTTCTTTACTCCCACATTCTCTTTGCGCAGTTGGTTTCGTGCTAATGAGCGCCAAAAGCGGAGATCCTCGTAGCTCAACTTGCGTTCGAGCTTATCAAGGTCTTCGGTCTCGGTGGGATTGAGCTTCTCTTCGCGTTTCTTTTTTTTGAACAGCTCGATGTATTGTACTCGATCGTCACGACGCTCCTTGAAGTAGTCCCAGCTCCACTGCCGATTCCTTTCGTGAATCTTGTCGAGGACGGCCTTCCCTGCAAACCTGAGCCAGCCTGCAGGGTCCTCTTTGGGCGATGACTTTGGTTGGTACTTCTTGTACTCTTGATGTCGGATGAAGTAGTGGAAAAGGTCGACCAGCATGAGTGCATCACGATACTGATCCTCATCGATGATGAAACCGAGCTCGTCGAACAGGAGACGAGCCTTCATTTTAGCCCTGTCAGTTTTACCAGTCTTGTCCATCTCCAATCCAGCGCGACCACTGATAGGCTTGAGGATGAATTGATGGTCGCCCAACTCAGGGTTCTCGCCCCTTACAATCATGCTCCGCAGTTTTTCAATAAAATCCGATCGATCAATCTCTTGTTCCTCACTACTTTGACTACCCTTTCCAGTGCCTAGTAGCTTTGTATCCGTGTCCCAGTACACTGCCAGAGATCCTAATGTCGCCAGTTTGTGTGTTGAGGTTGAGTTGCCCTGGATGAAGGCAGGCTTCCAGTTCTCATCTGTACTGATGGCGCTGAAGTCGGCGAGCGTGACGCCGAGAGCGAAGGGATGGCCAGGGTCTGATATCGAGTCTTCGTAACGGATGTGGATGTTCTTAATCGTGACCTGAACATTATCAACAATCGCAGTGACGAGACTGGCTGTGAAGCTCTGGTTCTTCTGCTGCTCCTCCGCGCTCATGCCCTCTGTGTTTCGCTCTTTCAGTAACTCTGCGCTGTCCAACTTCTCCATTTTGACAGCGTGCGCTCGACGCTCTTCTTCATCAGCGTCGTAGTCTGCATCCTCCTTCGGTGCCGCTAGCAGGTATACATCCTCGATGTTCACCTTTAGTGGCTTCCCTCGCAAGTTTGACCATGGTATCGAGAGTGTAAGAGAGCCAAGATGGCCTTCCACGACGTTCAGCGGCAGGCGCAGCTGATCGAGAGCTTCCCTGCGGAGCTCGAGGTCTCGCAGTTTGACGTCACCAGACCAGATGCCGACATTAAGCTGCTTTGGATCGAAGTTCTGGACATACATGCCCAAGAACCGATTTAGCAGTGTTGATACGAGGCCTTCGAGCATGGCGACGGGAGGTGACCGTTACCCGGGCCGGGGCGTCGAAGGGTGAGTTATGGGGGTTGGCGGGGTTGAGAGAAGGATTCGTTTACGTCGTAAGACTCGGCGAAGTCATAGAGGTGAGTCGTGATGGCACGATATCAACGTGAGTGCGGGTATAGAAGGCCGTAAACACAAGGTGGGGTGCAATTAAGGCACAGTGTTTGAGTGTTGTGCTGGTTCGAATTTACCAAGGAGGCGTACCAGGAAGAGGTCGCAAGGAGGGTAACGAAGAGAACGAAACGCCCAAGAGCAGCAAGTCGTGCAAAACACAGACCAGAATTGATTCAGCACACAAGACGCGTTTCAGAGGGGTTATAGCGATCACTGCAAGGCAGACGCAGGCGCTACTGCGGAGTATGCATGACGTAGGATCCAAACATGCCACTCATATGATTTGTTCGAAGGAAGCGGGCCGTCTCATCTCTCATTGGATGGAAAGTCACACCTCCATCGCGTTTTCTGCAGCATCAGCCTTCGTTGTAAGTATCGCATTTGCACACGCTCGACATTATACGCTTTTCCCCATCCTTGGCTCGACTTGACGTTTGGGAAGTCGGAACGCCTCACACCAATCTCACCCGTCATCATCTCTCCATCAATCACGACTTCCCACCAAAACCTCGTATACAGTAGCGTCGCAATTCCACACGGGAATCCTCGAGTCTCCTTCGCCCACCAGACGCGACGCATCTTCAGACATATAATCTCACAATGAGCTGGTGGCCATTCTCAGGCTCAGGCGCAGATGCCAAAGCACAACCACAAGCACAGCTACCTCCGTCAATAGCTCCAATACCACCGCATACCTCAG
Source organism: Neocucurbitaria cava (assembly GCA_027946455.1). NCBI lineage: Eukaryota > Fungi > Ascomycota > Dothideomycetes > Pleosporales > Cucurbitariaceae > Neocucurbitaria > Neocucurbitaria cava. The sequence goes on from JAPEUY010000007.1 coordinate 1,202,642, forward strand.
CATCAAATCCACCCCCTTCATCAGCACCGCACGATCCCGACTTCTACACCGCGCACCCACACCTCGCGCCCCCTTCGTTCTCGACGCCCTCGCAACCCTCGACCTCCAACACCACATTATCCCCTACCACCTCCACAACCGCTCCATCACTAGAACCCAACACCGACCACGACTCCGACTTCGACTCCGACGCCTCCCTCCCACGCACAATGTCCTGCCGCGCCGCCTTCGACAGTGCCTTCTACTGCTCGAGTCTGGGCGGCCACTTCAACGACATATACCGCTACGGCCAACTGCGCGCATGCTCCGAGCATTGGAACGACTTCTGGTTCTGCATGCGCACCAAGAACAGCTATAGCGGGCGCGACGTCAAGGAGCAGATGGTGCAGGAGAGGTACAAGGAGAAGGAGGAGAGGCTGAGGGCTGGGCCCAACTCGGAGGATGTGTGGGTTAGGAGGAGGCCAGGTGAGGAGGTTAGGGGCGCGTTTGGTGTGCGTGAGGAGGGTGCGAGGTAGTCATGGGGGTGACGAAGAGAGACGGGGGGTTGGAAATGGGTGTATGATATGATGTTGAATGCTATATATTGGGGCTGGCGGATACACATGCAGTGTCCTTCGCAGCGGAGATGTCCTTCCCTTCTGGTGTGGGTGGGCCGAGAGCGACCACGAGAGATTCGGGCGACAGGAGCAAAGTTACGAATGTAGGGAATAGGCAAGGGAAATAGACGTACTATTGGCGATTGGAAGCCATCGGCCTTGTTCCTTGACTTCGAATTCGTACCCGAGTCCTTGCGCTTGTGTCTCCTCAGCGTTCCTGTCCATGGGTTGCTCTTCGTCAGGCGACTGAGCTGGTTCCACACACCCTCCAGTACTCTCCCAGCCAAAGGTATCGGGCAGTGACATGGTGCTAAATATGTCAAGTTGGCTCTGGAGGATGGTACACGATCGTTTCAGTCGGAGAACTAAGCTTCCTACAAAAATAGTCAGAAACTTACTTCAGAGTTCTCGACGAAAGGAAATGCCGAACACAACGCAGATGAGAGGGATGCAATCAGTAGGTTCCGCTCGTGAGGTTCGCTCAGATGATTGAAATGAGCAAGTTGTGAGAGGTCTGGTAAACTCCAGGGCGGAGGTTTTATCCCCCTCAGATATGGAGAAAAGGTGCCATGTTGTTCTTGTTGTTGATTTGACGCCAACCCACACCAGAAGGGAAGGACAAGAACGGGCTAGATGATACCCATAACATGCGAGAGTTCAAGCGCTAAAGCATATCACGCACGAGTAGAAGTAGTCATGGGGGGTGATGGAGAAAGACACGGGGGGTTGGCAATAGGCCTATGATATAATGTTGAATGGTATATACTAAAGGTTGGTGGATACACTTACTGCAGCCAATGTGCTAGATGGTATAGTAAAGCTGGGTTAAGTCGAAGTAGTCATCACAAGGCAATGTGTGGAGCAGATATATTGAAGTATCGTGTTCATTCTCTCAACTCAGGATATAAGGACCCTCTCATTAGAGTACATGCTATCCACCGAACTTTTCCCAATCGTGTGATCGTTAACTCATCCGATGCATTTGAAAAAACCGTGAAAAACTGGCTCTTTGGGCCAAAGAACTCCGAGAACTACCACCCAGAAGAAGTCTATGCTTGAAGGGAACCAACGAAGAAAGACAAAGAAGACAGCTCGTAAAGGCGATCCGCTTAGTCGACCTCCTCAACGGTAGGGCCGTCATCGGAGTGGCCAGCACCAGGAGCACCACCTGGACCACCAGGCATGCCGCCGCCGGGCATACCGCCGGGCATGCCACCTTCGCCGCCAGCACCGTAGAACTTCATCATGATGGGGTTGGCGACACCCTCAAGCTCCTTCTGCTGTGACTCGTACTCGTCCTTGGTAGCGGTCTGGTTGTCGTCCAACCAGGCAACAGTCTTGTCAATCTCGGCCTTGAGCTTCTCCTTGTCACCGGCATCGAGCTTCTCGTCAACCTTGGAGTCGGACAGAGTGTTGCGGAGCGAGTAGGCATATGACTCGAGAGCGTTCTTTGCGGAGATACGGGAGGCCTCAGCCTCATCTTCCTCCTTGTACTTCTCGGCCTCGGCCAACATGCGCTCGATCTCCTCCTTGGAAAGACGGCCCTTGTCGTTGGTGATGACAATCTTGTTGGTCTTGCCGGTGCCCTTCTCGAGAGCAGAGACGTTGATGATACCGTTGGCATCGACATCGAAGGTGACCTCAATCTGGGGGACACCACGGGGCGCAGGAGGGATGCCGGTAAGCTCGAACTTTCCGAGCAAGTTGTTGTCCTTTGTGCGGGCGCGCTCACCCTCGTAGACCTGGATGAGCACACCGGGCTGGTTGTCGCTGAAGGTCGAGAAGACCTCGGACTTCTTGGTGGGGATGGTGGTGTTGCGCTTGATGAGAGCAGTCATGACACCACCAGCGGTCTCGATACCAATGGAGAGCGGCGCGACGTCGAGAAGCAGGATCTCGGAAGTCGACTTGGACGAAGTGTCGCCAGACAGGATAGCGGCCTGGACGGCAGCACCGTAGGCAACAGCCTCATCGGGGTTGATGGACTTGTTGGGCTCCTTGCCGTTGAAGAAATCGGAGACCATCTTCTGGACCCTAGGAATACGGGTGGATCCACCGACCAAGACGATCTCGTGGACGGAAGACTTGTCGATCTTAGCATCGCGGAGGACACGCTCGACGGGCTCCATGGTGGAGCGGAAGAGGTCCTGGCAAAGTTCCTCGAACCTCGCGCGTGTGATTGACCTAGATGGATACAATTAGCTTATGATAAGGTTTTAACTAAGTTATAGGAGGCTTACGTGTAGAAGTCGACACCCTCATACAAAGAGTCGATCTCGATGGAGGTCTGAGCAGACGACGAGAGCGTACGCTTGGCGCGCTCGCAAGCGGTTCGGAGACGTCGGAGAGCACGAGCATTGGAGGTCAAATCCTATTGAGTATTATTAGTATCAGTGTCGCTTAATGTGTTGGTGGGGGTAAAAGGAAAAGGGAATTAGCTAACCTTCTTGTGTTTACGCTTGAACTCGTTTGTGAAGTGGTTGACGAGACGGTTGTCAAAGTCCTCACCACCCAAGTGAGTATCTCCAGCAGTCGACTTGACCTCGAAGATGCCCTCCTCAATAGTCAGGAGAGAGACATCGAAGGTACCACCGCCCAAGTCGAAGATGAGGACGTTGCGCTCACCAGTGGTCTTCTTGTCGAGACCGTAGGCGATGGCAGCGGCGGTGGGCTCGTTGATGATACGGAGGACGTTGAGGCCAGCAATGAGACCAGCATCCTTGGTAGCTTGACGCTGGGAGTCGTTGAAGTAGGCGGGGACAGTGACGACAGCGTTGTTGACGGTGCCGCCGAGGTAGGACTCTGCGGTCTCCCTCATCTTGGTCAAGACCATGGATGAGATCTCCTCAGGTGTGAAGGTCTTCTCCTCGCCCTTGAACTCGACCTGGATGATAGGCTTGCCACCCTTGTCAATGACCTTGAAGGGGAAGTGCTTCATGTCGGCCTGCACCTCAGCGTCGGCGAACTTGCGGCCAATGAGGCGCTTTGCGTCGAAGACGGTGTTGACGGGGTTCATGGCGACTTGGTTCTTCGCTGAGTCGCCGATGAGGCGCTCGGTGTCTGTGAAGGCGACGAACGAGGGCGTGGTGCGGTTGCCCTGGTCGTTGGCGATAATCTCAATGCGGTCATCGCGGAAGATGCCTACGCAAGAGTAGGTAGTACCTAGATCGATTCCGATCGCGGGTGCCATGTTGCAGGTCTGTGTATATGGGGTGGGGTATCAAAGAAGTAAAGGAAAATCGTAAGTGCTCACGAAGTCTTAGACTTGGTAGAGGTGAGTCTTTCAGAGAAATTTGTGATGTGTAGTGGGAAGGCTGCAGAGTGCGCGGGCGAGGAGTTTTTATTTCGATGGGCGTGGTGTTTTCGATGGATTTCCAGCACCTTCGACGCTTTGGCCGACCAACCAGAAACTTCGAGCAGCCTCTGAGACCCACCCCAGATGCTGCCTGACGGGTTGCTGGGGCAAATAGAGCTGGCTGCGGCCCACTAATAGTGATTGCTAGCTGAAGTCACCGTTGCGCCGCCTTTTGCGCAGAGCAGCCAGCTTCCTGTCCCTTCTTTTGCCGCTCTGAATTGTGGTTGCCATTGCGGATTATGACGGAGAAGCCCCCACCACGGCTGCAAACGGTGACATAAGCGAGGGGCTGCTCCAGCCCCGCCATCCTCGAGCTCTCACCTTGGCACTAGCAGGTGCAAGCTCTTTCGAGACGCATCTTGTTGTCCTCCAGTATAGTCATCACTCCCCGAAATCCTCATCTCTTTTCCAGCCATAGCTCCCGCAGAAAGACGCACGCCAGATTCGGATCAGGCATTGCGACCGTTTGCGCCCTCAGGAGACAGTAAAGGGCGCGTTTGCTTTGTCTCTCTCACATTGGTGACTTCGTATCTCAACAAACACTGAAGACGTTCTTACTACCTAGGTATGACGTGCATGCCGAAAATGACAGTCACAGCATAGCCAGGATACCTTTAGCGCCCATGAGCCGTTCAACTCAGCAGAGAAAACGGGCCTGGTAGGCTTCCTGGCTTCATCAGGCTTCATTCGAGAGCTTGTTGATTACTGCTCCACAGCCTTCCGACCTGACATGCAGTGCAGGCAGCGATGCAAGCCGTGGACATGTGAGATGGTTTGTGGCACAGAGGCAGACAGCCATTGACAGCCTGTCACACATGTTCTGAACGGCGGATCCACAGGTTCTTGACAATCCGTGTTCCAAAGCTTTCCAAAAATTCAATGTTTCCACCCTGCTGCAGGACGCCGGAGTGTGGCCGGCACGTGACGTAGTTCTCTCCCATGTGCATGACGTCAGAACATCGTCGAGCTTCCGGAGCTTGTTGCGGGACACCAATTTCGGGAGCTGCACCTCTCAACGTCGTTCGCGTCGGAGCTTCTCACTTTCTTCCTGTTATCTATTTCCTCTCCCGTTCTTGCGTCTTTGTCTCCGTCTAATTTCTTCGTTTCCAGTATTCACAATGCTTCGAAAAGGAGCCTCGCGCCTCGCGCTGAGATCAATTGCGTCTCCAACTGCGCGTCCAGCCGCCAGCTTCAACCGGACATCGCCAATACAACAATTCACAACACAGTTCGGATCCTTGGCCTCGAGGAGGCCTCAGCTACCCCAAACCGCCCACCTAAAGCCAATTCAGGCTGCCATTGCGCGTCGAAACATCACCGAAAAGCAGAAGGAAGTTGAAAGCAAATACCAGCATGAGGAGATCAAGCCCACCCCAGAAAGGGTGACCGCCACTTCATCAACGCACCCCATATTTGGCGAAGTCGCCACAGAGACACCAGTAAAGGAGGTTGACATGATGGCTGGAGTGAAGCACGATGTGGTGAGTAGACTGTTCCGCTGTTATTAGCTCCCTCCAGACTGTAGCTAATGTGACTAGGGAACGGTCAAAGACACCTTCAGCCTCAAAACAGTACCTCGAGAAGCGTACTACATGGGTCTTGCCGGAACTCTACCTTACCTCGCAACCTCAGTCTCTACCGTATATCTTTCCTGGGAGATCAACCATGCCAATGCTGGCTACGGCTTCCTCGTTAATGAGACGGATGCCATACGGCTACTACACCTGCTGGAACCGCTCCAAATTGGCTACGGTGCATCGATCCTCTCGTTCCTTGGCGCGATCCATTGGGGCCTCGAATGGGCCGGCTTCGGAGGTTATCAGGGTTACAAGCGTTATGCCATTGGTGTCGTTGCTCCTGCGGTGGCCTGGTCTACACTCCTTATGCCCATCGAGGGCGCCCTTATCACACAGTTCCTGGGATTCGTGGGTCTGTACTACGTCGACACGAGGGCGACGTACAGGGGCTGGACCCCCCACTGGTACGCTGTCTATCGATTCATCTTGACCTTCATCGTTGGTGCCTCCATCGTCGTCAGTCTGATCGGACGGGGCGAGCTTCCCGGTCACGTGCCTTCTGCGGTTACTCGGGCGGAAGTTTTCCATGACAAAGGGTCCTCTGAGGAAAGGCTGGCGAAGGAAGAGGAGGCTCGTGCAGCCCAGAAGAAGGATGCTGCTGTCAGTGATGACCGGGGCGAGGATGATTAGTTTTATCGAATTTGTACCACCACGTCTTGTCAATATTTCCTTCATATATCCTTGGTATGGGCGCGTTAGGCATCCTGATTTCGGGGTTTCCTTTGTGGCATTTCATTAAGCTAGGCATACGCGATTTCTTTTCTTGTTAAAAGGTTACTTATTGCATTCTCATAATATGACTTAGTCCAATGCATCGCATCTTTTAAGTGCTAGCGCGTGGTGGTAGTTAGATCGTATAATGCAGATATGACGCTCACCACAAATTAGGACATCCCTTGGATCCAACTGGAGTTCACAGACGTCAGGATTTGTACTCGTTCATAAAGTCGTAGTACCTTAGTACTGCACCTTCTCCGTCCGATCAAAGCCTTCAGACAAGAAAAAGTCCTTCCAACAAATATATTACCGCCTCCTATTTCCTCCTCACCCCATCCTACATGAAACCGAAGATGCCCATCTTCAGCTTTTTCAACCCCTGATTCTTACCAACCTCCTCATCCACAAAGCTAAACCTCGACTTCTTCTCATCAGAGACATAAATCTCACTCTCCTCCTTGCCCATCTTCCTCTCGCCCCCATCCGCCTCAGCAACCACAATCCTAACATGCCCCTCCTGATCTCCTTTCAAATTAACCACCAACGACCCGTTCCCCTCGTCAGGATCACTCAGCAGCCACAAATGCCTCGCCTTCTTCCTGTCCCTCGCGTCCATGATATCGTCCGCAGCAGCCGCAATGTCCGCGCCACCTCTCGACGCAGCGATAATCAGATCCCTGGGATCGAGGTAGTTGAAGCGGCCGAGCGACGACCATCCCACCGTGCGCACCGCTTCGAACACGACGGCGAAGATAATGAGGAGATTCAGGCTGAAGATGGCGTATATATAGCCTGGTTGTCCGAACTGCAGCGCGTACACGTACACTTTTGCAGGCTGCGGCGTGAACAGTCTGCCGACCATTAACTGCGCCGATGCATAGGCAACGAGCATGTCGTCTGCCATTGCAGTGATGGAGTTGGTCAGGCCCACTAGCACGGCTTCGTCCTCGGGAATGGGATCGCGGGACGCGGAGATGCGGGACATTTTGTACGCTTCGATGCTGGAGTTGAAGGCCTCGCCGAGCAGGGACACGTAGAGATTCGTCATGTCGTTGGACATGAGTTCGAATTGGCGGACGACGGTGCGCGTGATGTTGCGCTGGGGGTTGAAGTCTGTCATTGTTGCGCTAGGGGTCACGGTTATGTTGAGGTTGCCCATGTCGACGGTGACGTTGAAGAGCGTGGGCACGAAGTCGAACTCGCATTGCGTGTTGTTGAGGAATTTGTAGGCGCTCCCCGCGGCGATGGCGAGGTAGCGGCGTGGTGAGTCTGAGCTGAAGGCTACGCCGATTGCGACGATGGCTTTGCCGTCTGGCCCGAAGTAGTTGGAGTATTCTGAGCCATCTACGCTGTCCGGGAGGTTACCTGATGCGGCGTAGATCCATTCGTTGACTGGGCCTGAGAGCACAAAATCTGAGGTCGTGTTGTAGATGCAAGTGACGTTAGCTACGTAGCCTTCCTCCTGATAGACGTAGCCCGCAACTGAGGGATCAGACGCTATCCCTTGGTCCAAGAGTCCAACGGGCGCACCGACGCCGTAGGATCGGCCCCTGTAGCTGAACTGCGTGTTGTCAAGCTTGCGATGAACATGGGGCCCTATGCCCGTGGAGGATGCCGAAGCCGCAGACGAGAGAAGCTGTCCACTCTGCTGTTGGCCAACAGAGTATGTGAAGAATCCCTTCTGTGTACGCAGCGAAGGGCCTGCACTTCCTATCACCATGGAATACTCTTTAATCATCGACACGTCTTCATAGGTCGGTATCAGTAGCATACCACTTGTGACGGTCCGCGATACTGATGGCGTCATGGAACCGGCCCATAGCGCTGCAGGAACAAGACTGAGAAAGACGACAAACAAGACCGGGAAGAAGAATCGAAGCGGCAAGTCCCAGTCAACGCGCGGAATGCTCATGTCCACCCACGTCCGCAGAATATCCAGCGAAACACTGACCTTGGTGAGCCGTAGCCTGAGCGCATAGTTGATGAGCTTGCAGACGACTGCGAAATGCAGCAATCCGAAGAACGCGGCGAGGAGCTGAACGACGAGCGCAACGGAACCAGGGAACCTATTCGCAAGTATGAAGATGTATCCCGTGACGCGCCATTGGTACACTTCGGCCAGTAGAAGTGTCGTCGCTAGCGTCGTGGTAAACGCCAGGCCGTAGAACGTGTTGTATCTTCTCCAGTGGCTATACCGCAAGGTCCTGCCATCGCGCCCCGTCGCTCGAGGCGCGCTCGGTAGGAAAGAAAATTGTCGAACCATTATTAAGAGGGGACCGCGCAGCGGTCAACGAACAGAAATCATGAAGAACGGACAGAAACGAGCGACGTAAAGGAGTGAGTGGTGGTGGTGACGACGGCAATGTGGTTGTGGTTGTGCTGAAAACATGATCGCTCCATTCGAAGGATCATCCGGCATAGTGACCTACCGTGCGTGCTACTCGGGGTTTGTCAGATGGTGTATCAGATGTGGTAGAGGTTATGCTTGAGCCCCATCGCTTGACTGTCCGCATGTGGGAACGGTTGTTCATGGGCTTTATCCGCATGAAGGGCACGTAAGCGAAGTGCCCGCTGCTGTTCAAGTAGTCTAGGCAGTGACTTTATAAGAGATTGGATCGTCCGGACTGAAAGAGGCAGAATTGTGTGTTTGTTTAGCCGACAATATTCAACGCGAATATCGTACATAGCAGAAAGACGCTATGGAGGGAGTGACGAGTCCAGCTACGACGTTTGACTCTGAAGAATGAGGATGAACGCATGATGGATATGGACGTGCAGATGGAGAACTCAAGTCTTCCTTAGAGTCTCGAGATGGACGGTCTTCTTAGGTAGTCGCGTGTACTCAACGAGTTAAGAGATAGGTCCAAGGTGCTTGAACGCGGATTCTGCCCGATAACGAGAGCAACCCTACCCAAGATGAATAGTTCGCCAGCGCTTCTCTGCCGGTAAGCTGAAGCCTCGAATCCAGATATACGGAGTATACCAATCGACAATAAGAAAGCAGCGCATGAAGCAGCTGCACCTCTGCGCTGCACATCGACGCCGCACGTCGCAGATCGAGACATCTCGAGTCGTCATCGGAAGTACGCAGAAATCAACAATCAGGCGGACAAGAGGACGTCACGCCCTATCATCGCACTAGGTATACACCGTGTCATCCTGCAGGATCACTCCCTGATTCCTTCCTTAGAGACGAACGATAATGATAACGGTGATGAGAGGAAGACGCTGCTGCATCCAAAGACTCCTCCCGCATACATGAATTTCGCTCACAATCCCACCAATCACGCGGCGACTCGACTTGCGCACCAACCACATCCAGTACCCCTCACGCTCACCGCACGCGTCTGAAACACTACAAGATGAACTTTTCTCCTCCACCAGACGTTTGATCTTCGCAGTCCGGCTTTTCTTGGCCCCCGCCCCTGCAGCTACCTATCTCGTGTCCTGCACGCACTCGCACATGCACGTACTTCCGCGGTAGGCCGTTCGTTCGTTCGTACGATAGATGTTGACTTGGAGCCTTGCCGTGCTTACCTACTCCTACGCCTACCTTCGTGTTTCTTGCTCACCGGTTACAGGGCGGCGTGCATGCGCTGCGGTAAGTAAGCCGTGGTACCACGGTTAGGTAGTCAAGTTAGAAGTTGCAGCCACGATACGCAAAGCAGTGGATGCTAGCTACCTATTGCTCGAGTAGGTACTGTAGTCATCAGGCCGAAGTGATTCGATGTACTCCGGAAATTGTAATGATAGTGGTGAGCCCAATGTGGCTGCGCAAGCGGCCGGTCCATGGAAAATGCTGTGTTGTACGAGGCAGAGCAAATTTATGCTAGTCTAGGCTACCTACCTACCCAACAGTATGTCATCGCGAACTGCGGATTAGACCATATGGATTGTACTACAACAACTATTGGACAGTATCATCTCGTACAGCCCAGCCCAAGACCGGTCGGTGTGAAAATTGAACTTCTTACGGACCCAAGCACGGTTACGCGAGGCTCCCTATGCTTGCTTTGTTCGCAAAATTCGAAAGGGGGAACGCAGGTCTATCGAATTTTGCTCACACGTGTCGCACGCGCAGAGGAATCTTGATGCCTTGACAGATAAGAGGTAGATGGATGGATGGCATGACACGGTGCATGGGTCGCGCCACGCTAGTTCCATACCTCCCAGCCTTGCAGAAATACGCAACTCTGCAATCAATTTTGAGGGAGGGTAGCCCGTTCGGACTACAGTGCTAGCGGCGGCTGTCAGACCCGTCTGGGTTCAATTGAAATTGCAAGGCAGCAGACAAGTTCGCCAAGCAAGTGGAGAAGGTAGGGAGTTGAGTTTTAAATGTTTTGACCATCGTTCATTACTCGCGTGCACCCGCAAGGGCAGCGATATAGCTAAAACAACTAGACTATTATAGGACTTCAAGGCGCGCCGGCCGATGAATCATGATGACAGGAAAAATGCTAATGATGTAGGGTTCCCAACGCCATGCAATGCTATGCTCTCAGTGCAAATGCTCCCAACAAACAGAAATAAAAGAACACCTGTTCCATGCAAATGTTGTGACGACCATGTTGAAGAGGCTATGTCCATCCAGGGAGATTCCTTCATCTAGTCATTGTTGTCATGTCCCCCATAATCTCTTCTTTCCATCATCAATCTCTTTTGCGAGAAGATGAGAATTTGTGAACAATAAGGAAATCGTGGGTCTAAGTAGATGGAATGATAAATGTGGAAAATAGTGCAATGCATTAATAGGCTTGCTGGCGACCGGCATATGTGCCGGTTTGGCCAAACATCCTGTTGAAGAATCCACCAGACGTCTTGGCCTTCTTGGTAGGCTGAGTGTCGTACAGTGGAAGCGAGTGCTGCAGCTTGGTGTGCGAGACAGGGCCGTTGATATATACAATGTTGGCACCCTGGTCCGCGTCGTAACGCTGCATGATGACCTCAGCGGGCTCCTCAGTGAAGCTACTGGGGGAGTCGGAGGTGGTGGAGACAGAGGAGCTTCGGGTAGGAGGTGATAGAGATGGAGTGCGCGAAGGAGCGCGAGCAGTGTGATGTGCACGATGCCTCTGTGGGCGCGCGGCATATGATGAGAAGGATGCAGTGGACGCATAAGGCTGAACCTCGACGTGTGATCGGGAGAGGTTCTCGGCAGTGAGCTGGTACTGCTGGCGGGCAAGCTCCCTCTCCTTCTCGGCAAGCCTGGCCTTCTCGGCCTGGCGGGACTGATGGACTCGGATGGGAGCCAGGAAGGGCTCAAGATGGTAGTAGAGATCCTCGGGGTTGATGCGAAGGTCCCAGTCGAGGAGGAAGAGAAGCTGCTTCTCCATGAGGTTGACCTCAGTGATGGAGAAACCAAAGTTCTCGTAGCCGCGGACAGCACTGTACCTAGCCCAGTGCTTGTTCTTGGGCGAAGAGTCGTTGAGGTTCTTAGCCGCAAGGATGAGAGAAGCGAGAAAGATGCGGTGAACAGTGCAGCGCATGCCCTTGGCAACAGGAGGAAGGCGCGACCGTAATCGGCTGAGGTAGACAAGCGAGGTCATGAGGGTGGGGACCTGAACATGTGACCTCTCAACTAGGGATGTGATGAACTCCTCGAGAGATGGCATGGGAGGCTCTGACGAGGATTGACGAGCAGCATGTTGAGGAGGGGATGCCGGTGGTGTTGGCGGCAGGTTCTTGTTCAAGTGTGACGATGGTTCGCAGCGAATGACTTGTGAGGCCTTTTGGGAAAGATAGGAAATCATATCCTGTGATACCGGGAGCTGGATGAAATGGTCCAGGGCAGCCTGGTTCTCAACAGCGAGGTTTGGTGAGTAAGGCATGGTGGGCGATGTGTATGCTCCTGTTGATGGGCAGTAGAGTCTCTTAAAGAGGACGGTGACCTTCAGCGGTGAAGAAGGATGCTGGATAGCAAGGCCAATATCGAATCCCAAGTAGGAAGAATGAAGTCCAAGTGTGGCTTCGTCCAAGAGTATGCCCTGCGAGGCGTAGCGACTAGCGAGGACCGGTCTGTTCAACGTGGGGTAAGCAGAGTCCGAGGTGGTGGCTTGGGCTCGTAGAAACACGACAAGGTTGAAACACAAGGCCGCAATGAATTATTAAGAGCGATGAAATTCCGACCGGCGGAACTGGGCAGGGGCAAATGCAAATGCAGGAAAGTAGCGATGGCTGTAAGGAACTTTTGGTGGAAGGGAGGGCGAGGATGGCGCTGCCAAACTGGGAAGGCGGTTGGTGGTCGGGTGGAACGAGGGCAGTGCCTGACTGGAGAATGTGCCTGCACCGCTGGGGTGTAACAGGGAGAGGAAAGAAGGGAGGATGAAGAAGTAGAGTAGAGACTTGCACTGACCGAAACTGAGTATCTGCGGCAGAAGCGAGATACTTATTCACGGCCCCTTGAGCGGGAGCAGGTAGCGATGCTAACTTGAGAGGATGCTCCAACAGGCCGGTGGGGTTCGGCGGCTGCAGCGCGCGATCCAATCGCTTCTGCTTACGGGCTAGCAACAGCTACGTAGCGCGCCTCGCCAGACTGAGGACAGCGGCTGTATGGCCAGTTCAGGGTGCCTGAAGATTGCGAGAGGTGAGGTGCAGGACCCCAGGAATAGGCGTGTTTCAAACCAAGGCCAGTTGTTTGGAGGTTCGTGCGGCCTATTCCAGCGGCACGCCCTGACAGCCAATGATCCGCAGGCCGGATCGTGTTTCGAGGGTAGTCGACGTGTTTGAGAGATGCCGCTCGCTGCACGCTGTGGTGTACTCGCCGGGTGTGAACGCAAACGCAGATGCAGAGCGATGACTGTCCACGTCTGCTGTCGCTGCAAGAGCCCGGGTGTGCGAGCAGCACTGGCCGATATGTATTCCGCTGGCCGGATGGCTGGCCTGCACGATCTGCTGGCCGGGACGGATGCTGGCTGGTCACGCTGGGGAGCAAGGTGAGGCGGTGAGTCTACAGAGTGGACCCAGATGGCGGTGGTGGATGAATAGCAGGCGTCCACGCAGCAGCAGCACGCCGGCTTCCATATATCTGAGCGAACCATCCTGCCACCGGACCCCCAGCTTGCATGGACGGACTTCGCCAGCATGAGCGTGACGAATATGTGGCCCAACAGCGCGGAGGAGAGCATTGCGACGCAGTTTAACCCAGCCTCGTTCCAGCCGACCGAGGATACAGCGGACGCGAGGGCACTTTCCAGCGTCGCCGCCCGCCGCATTGGGCAGGAGAAGCATTTTTGCCATCGCAGACGCGTGTTGCACTGCTGCGTAGGTGGAGCGTAGCACTGCGAGAAGGCTCTGGGTAGGACTCTGCTGTGGCTCAGCAGCCTTGGCAAGCCCTGCCTCGGCGCTGATTCGCACGAGACGCCGCAAGTCCGCCCGTCTCGTCCTGCATACCACCCAGCCTGCAGCGAACATGGTGTTGATCGTCTCGACCCGCCTTCATGCCAGCTGCCACACCTTTCTTTGACATGATAGACAGCCAGCCTGTCGTCTCGACCGGGCTCGGCCACATGTTGCGTGAAGTTCGGGCAGGCTCGACCAAGATGCCTGCCTCGTCATGTCATGCGCAAGGGTCGTATGTGGTGTATCCGTCCATGATTGGCTGGCGTGCATTGCAAACAAGCCACTGTTTGTTTCAACACCTGTTTCCTCCAACATGTGGCCATCGAGGGCATGAACGACGACACGCACCAGCACGCCACGCTCATCTGCTCATATCACCACCAGGTCGACGGCATCCAGTCGACCACGCAGACACGCATGCCCCAGACGTGACCAATCAGTGTTGAGGCCTTGCAGTTTCGAGACTCCCTCAACAGCCGCTGCACCGCCTTGCGCTGCCTCACCAATCACGTTGCCAACATGAACATTCCTTTTCTAGAAGGTCCTAGCTAACTGAGACATCTGCAACCCTAATGGACGATTGTTAGAAGACAAGAAAACTCTATCAAATCATGTCTCGGCGACACCGCTACCACCTGCCTGCTTCCCTTCATCCATCATGCTGGGCCTCCAGCGCGCGTCGACGTGGTGGCTGCGTTGGCTGCAAGCAGCTCTCCCTTGGAATAATAATCAATTTCCGGAACATTCCCCTGTAGCCACAGACGTCCAAAAAGGCTATCTAGCCGAAGCGCTTCATGAGGCTCAGTTTTAGTCGCCATTCCCCGCTGCGCGGCTCGCACACACCCGGGTCTCGATATAGCAGCCGCCCATAGTAGGCGCTCGTGTCACTCCTCCAAATATGGCAACGTCGGAATCTCGCGCAACCGTTAGAGATGCCCAGCTGCACGACATATTGCAATCTTAATCTGCGAGTCCATGTTAGATCGTCTTTGTTACTGTTTGAACCTGTCTGGCTCTGCTCGTTACAGGTTCGGATGTCGAATGCCAGCGCTACGCGGTTTCAGCTTCCCAACACAAGAACCATTTCGGCCCCCGAACAGCACAGTCTCTTATTTGTCGTACTCTGATTACTTCATTGCAGCCACAGATTCTCTCGTCTCATTAAATGCCTCATCTCTAAGCCAGTGTCCGGCTTCTTACCGATCGCCTGATTATCTTAACGCAACACAACAGCTCTTTGAAGTTCATTGGCAGGAAAACTACTTGGCTCGGCTCCGGATACTGGAGGAGCATGTTATAACGCTCTTTTCACCAACAGTGTTGGTTTGATTTCCAAGATGTGGTGGTCCAGATGACCGCACTTCCAGTTACTAGCGTCATCGCTCACGAAGCAATAGAGGCGCAGCTCTTAACTCCAGCTGACAACGACCAAAACACGAGTAATCTAATCCGTTGCATTTTTTGCGACTACCTCCGCAGCCCGTCAAAAAAAATTATCTCGATGCATTTCACCTCTTTGCAACCCTCGGTATCGAATTTGGTGAATCTTCAAAGTCTGAGCTCGGTGTAGTCACATAGGCTGTTAACAGCGGCAATCTCTAAATATCATGACCGGTATATGAGGTATCATAGACAGTCTCGATATATATTCCTTTGTATCCATGGTCAAAGATTTGGACATTGATTAGTTCGTGGCGACTTCAACAACAAGTTCAATCTCCTCTCTCTAATTGATCAGAAAATTCTCATACTGCCGGCTGCCACTACGGTCTCGCGATAACATTAGCATCTAGTGTATATGCAATCTTACCTATTATTTGTGGATGTTTAGCGATAAAGAACACGATCGAACTGCGTATTCCTTCCTGCTAGGCATCAAGTGCAAAGGCACTACTGGAGGCTGTGCTGGACAAATATTTCAACATGCCTATCCTTCGGTGTTCTAACATCATCCCAGTTCTGTCTGCTAACAAAACTGCGATGAAGACACTAAGCCTCAGTGCCACCGGTAGACAACTTCAAGAATCCAGCTTCTCACCTAAGACATATGAAGTCTTCTCTTGGCACTCTGGTTTTGACATAACTACATTTTCTCGGGCTTTATCAGACCACCGCGAACTGATCAATGCCACATCCTATAGCGAGCTAATTCCTCTCTCTTCAACAGTCGTAGATAGAAATATTTTGCAGCTAGCTAACTAACATCGCAAAGCTACTCAACCAAATGTTTCGAGTCTCGATTCCTTCTACACCCCGGTTGTGGATTCTCGTGCAACGCAAGAAAAAGAAGAAAATTATGAAGTCATAAAATTTGCGTAACCCACCGTACTGATATTGACTGCATAACCACAACCCTGCATACTGGTATACATGTCGTGTCGTGATATGTTCACTACGTCACACGTATGCTAAGCAGTGAGGAGAAGTATCAGTGCAGAGAAAGCCTAAAAGACAAACCACCAAAAAAAAAAACCCCCCAAAAAAAAGGGTGTAAACGAAAGCCTAGTGGTCTATTGCCCGCCACCGGACTCGAACCGGTGACCCCCGGCGTGGCAACCCACGACCTGTATTTCTTATTGCGGTCGGCACCGCGGCCGGGCGCCCTCCCAAATCTGTGTTAAGGACCACTAGGCTAGACTATGGTACCTAGATTGTTAGTTGGATGTATGGGGGATTTCTTATTATATATAGTGTAGTAGTGGTGATGAGACTCAAGAGTTTTTTAGTTTTTTTTTGCAAGGTAAACAAGCGTTTGTTTGAGCGTTTGAGCGGGTAGATTTTTGGAAGTGGAGACGGGCGTTTGCTTTCACTAAGCACACTGACACCGTATATCGTACGTCATCGCCTCATCCCACTAGACGTTATCTGTTCTGCTACTACACTCCTCTCTCCTTTATCTAGCCTGTTATCTTGTTTAATCTCGTTCCTAGACTCCACTCTCACAAGCACAGGATCACAGCTGCATTCGCTCTTGCCTACCAGCGTCATGTCGAGCAGCAATGATATGTATCTTTGCAGAGCCTTCCTCCATTTATTCCACACTAACACGCTGAGGCACACCTATAGTCGCTCCGCCGCAAGATGTGACCTCTTATCCAAGCCGGACACTGATACCGGAAATTGAATGAGACAACATTATTCGCCGACTGGACAGTCTTAAGTCTACCAAGCGGCAGCTGTGTCCGCATATCCAGACCTACAATCGTATCAACGTGAAGAACGTTCTTGCCTTCAACCTCGCAAGAAGCGATGCAATGAGGGTGTCATCCAGTGGTATGTAAAGCCAGCATGTAGAGGAACGAACGACAAGGCGTCGCCGTCAACCTAAACACCAGCAATGACACCCGCAACGACACCCGCAACGACATCATCTATGCCCACGATGACGCTAGCCACACTCAGTCCACGCTATCAACCCGGAGCCAGATGACTTCGTCCTCCACAACAGGTACGGAAGATGCATCAGGCGACAAAGACGAATGGTATGGCACACTTCTCACAGCCGACGACCTCGACACCATCGAAGTTTCCAACAGTACCACTACAAGGTACTGTTCTACGATGATGAAAATGGTTTCCTAAGTAGATGTACTGACAGAATCAGTTTGCATTATACCAGTGGTTCCTATACTGCCTTGAGTTCGATATCTTATCACCCATGTCATCTCCTATGCCTTCGCCTTCGCCTTCGAACCCTCCCTAAGTGGTCTGCAGCAATCATGACACGGAACCTCCAGTCACCATGGCATTATTCCTTCCTACTAGAGCCCGGCTTTACACGCCGCATGCCAAGTTACCAGCTGCATATCATACTTACCATTATGCTTCATTCTCATAGCACAAGCAGCTCCGTACCTCACTACCATACCGATTTTTGAGGCCTAGACCCACCTTCCAACCATACATCCTCAAGAGCATACATGTACATTTCAGTTATCTTCGCGTTTATTTGTTGGTTCATGATTAGTTTGCAACCGTTACCAAAAACTCTCTTTCTCCAGCCGGATCCGATACGAGGTACGTACGTACGGACTTCGTTCACAGACTAATCAACCAACGAAAAATCACAACTTTCATAATCGTCATCATAATGATTACTATTCCTGCATCTTAGTCATGCAACTTCGATTAGTTAGCTACACCCTGCCTTGCCATGTTCACAAACATACTATGGTAGTGAACTTCGATTTGCTCGAGGGGGAAACACCCGTAGTGCAACAAACAGCTCCAGCATAGCATGGATACGGTACGTATGACCGTGTCTCCCGTCTGACCGCATGGGACGCCTAGTACGAGCACGTTTCCTTTTCGAAAGTTCACTTGCGGGATTTCAGTAGGATTTAGTTCGGTATGGCGCTTACCCTGGCCTTGAGAAATGTAAGACATTGCGAACTCCGTGAGCGATATAGGTAAGTAGTATGCAGCATAAGTAAGTAAGAAAGCAAGCAAGCTGTCGGCGATACCTTCACAAGCCCCGCGATACCCGCACCCTTCGGCCGACGTGATCCGTACGAGAGGCTACAGAGCTTACATATCTATCTAAGCTTTCATGTGTAGCAGGGAAGGGGGATGTATACGTATCTTACTCGGTCGACTTTTGAATTCCAATTTGTATTACCTACGTCTTATTAATGTGATAATAGTTATTCCATGTCCACCATCAGAAGAATTTAACTAGTTACTTATACTCATTAATTCCTGTGCTCCATCGTTCCATCATCGTTGATTCCTCAAGTAATCAAGCAACAACACCAATCAATCGCCCAAACAGAAAGATCTAAAGAAAATACCTACAACTCAAGCTAGTCATCACATTAAACTAAGAAGGATGGATTCGTGAATGTCAAGAAACATCTGCATTGATCGATTGCATATGCGCTACTAATAATCGAATATGATGACCGCAAAGATACATACATAGTGCGTCGTGACCCAAACGCGCCCATCATATACCCATCATGACAGGCCGATGAAATGCCCAAGCTAAACTCCGAATGATGATGATGCAATAGAGCAATAACGAGCCAGCAGAAGAAGCACCGTCTTCAAAAAGGCTGTGCGAGAGGAGCGGATCCCATCCCAGACGCCAAAGTGGGGGGTATATAAAACGAGACAGCAGATAGAGCGAGGAAAGGAAGGAAGGACGGAGTACAGATGGGAAACGAAAGAAAGCAGCTTGTTAGCCCGCTCTCCCGCGCCCCCGTCCCCTTCCACTCCCGCTCGCTGTCCGTGACATAGCCACGCCGCCACCATGCCCACCACCCAGAGCAGCAGCCAGCGATTCCCTCTCGCCATACCTCAACGGCGTGTTCCCTCCACCGTCACTCCACCCGGCCATACTACTCTGCGCACTCATAGGCACGCCACCGAAGCCCCCTACTTCCAACAGCGGCGCAGTGTTCCTTATGTGCGTAGTAATCTCATTGATCGGCGCACTGGAACCCGGTGGTTGGACCTGGTAGTCCCTCGCTTTGACGGGGTTGCACGCAGCTGCCAGCAGTTTCTCGTTGAGCTCGTCGTCGGGTCGAGCATCCCTGAGCATGAGTTTGAGGTCCTGCTCGACGTCCTGCGCCGAGAGAGCGGGCGGCGTGGGCGCTGCGGCATTGAGTTTCTGGAAGACCTTGGCGTCGAGAACGAATGGTGGCTGGTAGATGAAGGGCATCTGGCCGTTGGCGATGGCAGCCGTGGGGTTTAGAGCGGAGCGGGTTGCACCACGAGTGGCATGCGGATTGGACGAGACCTGGCGGACCATGTCTGATGCACCTGGTATATCGTCGGAGTCCTGGTCTGGATCAACAGTGTCGCCGTTGTCGGAGGCGTGCTCCCCGTTTGTGTTTCCGTTCGTGGTGCCATGACCGTTTGTCGTGGCTTCATGGGGTGCATCGGCATGCTTCATCTTGGCGAAGAAGTGCGAGGCAGCGGTAGTGGCTTGGTTCATGGCCATGTTGAGCTCTTTCTCGGTGAAGAGGCGCTCGAGGGAGTAAGCAGAGGATTCGAACTGTGCGTTGATAGTGCGTGCTTTGGCTTCGCGGAAGGGGGAGCCAATGCCCATTTCGATGTTGCGACCGGAAGGACCCGGCGAGTCGTTATCGTTGTCTTCGAACAGCTTTCGCTTTCGCTTGTTCTCGTTGGCCGCGGCGATGTCTTCGGCGTCTCCGAATTTGTGCCCCGTTCGTCTGGTCTTGCGAGAAGCTTGCGGTCCGCCAGGGCTCGCTGGGTTGCCAATGCTGAACTGGTTGGGGTGCAGGAGCATAGCGTTGCTGTCGGACAGATCTAGTTGCTCCTTCTCGCGCTTGAGTCTGCCTGTCCGCGTCTGTATGCTTGCGATCAGCCGCTCGCGAATTGTGGCGGCGAGCAGCTTGTGCTCTTCTTCGGCGATCTGGACCTTGTAGAAGTGCGAGTTTTCGATTTCGTTCTTCGAGTTCTCGTGTTTGTTCTGAGTGGTTCGGTGGTCAGCATACTAGTACATAGACGAGCGCCCAGAGGACTTACCCAAAGCATAGTGAGGTTGTAGTCGCGCTCCTCCATGGCATCGTTGACGGCATCCACAAAGCGCGAATAGTGTTTGCCGCACTGCGCAACGTAGTCGGTGCCGGCGCTGGGGGCAGAGGGCACGTTGTTGCCCATGATCTGCGAGACGAGCTCCGAAGCTTCTGCGCCGGCGTCCTCGAGCGGTTTGTTGGCGTACGGGTCGGCCTTCATGATGAGGTTGATGTCGGCCTGCAGCGCAGCAAGCTGGGCTCGGTAATGGCTGTCCCTGTTGTCCGAAAAGGACGCCATCATATCCGCGAGCTTCTCGGCCAGCATGTTGCGCCGTTTATCGCGCTTCGTGGGCTGCGCTTGCGGAGAGGTTGCAGAATGACCGAGTGGGAAATTGTCCGCCGGCGACGGGCTCCCATTGCGAACCATGTCGACGAGCGAGACCCTCGATGGGTTGTGAGTGGTTCGATTGAGGTTGGGTGTCTTGGACAGCGTGTAGTGGCAGAGCGCAGCGGCCGCTTTGCGGAGAAGTCGACTTGGTCGAGGACTGCTTCGCCGTTGAAGATAGAGATGCGATGTGCGGCGCAAAGAAAACAACAAGCTGCCTCGGCTTGGGGAGTGAGTAGCTACAGGGCGAGAGACATGTGGCAGGCGTGAATATGCTGTGACGAGGGTTTGCAAGAGTGAATTGGATTGGGACAATCGGCGGAAGCGTCACTTGAGCGCGCTTCTGGAAAGGGCCTAGCTTCCTTCTGTTAATGCCGACTCCCGACCACTCTTGGCAGGTACAGTGACTTTAATCTGAACGCAATTCAATAGTGCTTCCATGGATCAGGTACAGGTTTCGCATAACCCATGAGTTGTCCTTGATATAAGTTCCGTAATGCCAATGAGCTGAATGGAGTGAACATGTTGTATTCACCCTATGCCAGAGTACAACTCCTTCATTAACGATACTTTCCATTGTGCATCATCAGTAAGGCTAAAGTACGAATAGATAGATCTTCATTAACAGGCGGCGTTTAGTATTCAAGCATAACGCAGACTGAAGGACAGAAAACAAGTTCCATTGCTTCTTCATTGCTACTGTTACGGATCAAGCAAACATCAACAAGTATTCTCACATGCCATCAACAAATCCAATCCGCTTCCGCAGCGTGTGCCCCCTACATCCATTCCTTTTCCAAGGGTTTGACTATGTGGTCAAGTGAGATCTTCCCTCACCAACTTGCCCTCGCATGGCCACTGCAAACGAGCTCAAGCACAGAGCGTAAGCGTCAGGCTGGTCTCGCCCCAGTAAGCAGCCGTATGGTTCGGCTTCGGCGTCCCATCCCAAGTAAGCTCCTCGACACCTTTCCCGTCCTCGCCCTTGACGGTCAATTTCTTCCCCCAGAAGTCGAAGCCCAAACTGGAGCTCAGGTCGTAGTAGATAGGGCCACCCTTGGTGTATGTGTATGCGAGGGTAAGCACAGGCGCACTCGTCCATAGGCCCTTCTCGCTGCGGGTGATTTTGATGGCAGTTCCGGTGTTGTCAAAGTACTGGGGCTCGGTATAGCTGGCGGTGGGAATGACCTTCGTGGTCTTGCCTGTTGTTGTGCTGACGGTCGTGACCCACACATCAAAGTCGCATTTGTTGTGGACAATGGTGTAGCTTGCGAGGGCACTGCTGGCCGTAAGGGCGAGAGTGGTGAAGAGGGGTGTCAGACGCATGGCGATCGTTTCGATAAAGTTCGAAAATGAAGATGGTTATAGAAAGGCCAGGTACCGAGCTCTCTTTTGCTGGAGCGTAGATGATGTTCTTGGGCTTGCTTGGATTGAACAGGCACGTCTCTTCCTCTTATACAATGCGTGGGCGCCTCATCTATCCTATTGCAATCTGTGCCTCTCTTGGCTCTTGTTTGAGGTCAAGCTAGGATGTATCGAAAGTCGCCTTGTACGATGTCATCACCACAAGTAAGGTGTGGTCAACCCTATCTTGGCTGTAGAAACATGCCACCGCGCTGTAGCCGTCCGGCTTTTTCCATCTCTGAGGTGAGGAGAACAAAGCTTGGCATACCCGTAGCTCAAAAGGATAGCAAGGCAAGGTCGAGCCTTTTCAGCCGGGGTGGTACAGTAGTTACCAGTTCTTGCTGCTGTGGTACCGAGATCTTACGCAGGTACAATTTGCTAGTCACACCCGTGCATACAGGCGTAAGAAAGGCCAGAGTCAAATAGATTAAGGGCCGCGTAGAGAAGATGGGACAAATAGACCTTCTTTGAAAAAGACGATAGAAGGAATGATCAGGTGGAACATCTCGGTCTGTGACAGTAGGAGACTTGCGTTGTCAATACTGTTGTGACGAAGAGACCATCACTGGCGTGAAAATGATTTCTATGACTGGCCTGTCAACTGTCAAAACGCGGGTGATTGTGTACGTCCGATCGCAGCATGTACGGTGTCTGAAAAGTCACAGACGAGCAGCTGCATGCGGAGTGAGAATTGACCGAACCTCGTACTCATCGTTTGCCTGAAGTAGCAATATCAATTACACCTGTGAAAGGTAGTCCAGGCTGCGTGGCCGCCTCCGTCGGGCAGATCGGAAGGACTGACAGATGAAGGGTGACGGGTACCAATTACTGGATTGTGGAATGAACATGCGATTTGAAATTAGCGAATGTTGATGCAAAGAGTGATTAGACAGTGTTTCATAGTGGCACTGCGCATATGCAGTCTTCCTGTTGACGATTTCATATTCATCTTTCGTGTTAGAGGTTGTTGATTAAGAGCACGTGGAACGTGAGGGAGCAGGAGCGAAGGCGGAGGATGACTAAGAGCGCGTTTAGGCAAGCTTTCTCCCATTTGATCAGCCTGGAAGGTTCCCACTACCTATGCTGTCAGATTGAATCTTACGGCTATTCTCAAGGATACCCTACAAGCAAAGTATGAGGCGACATTCAGAAGGATATACGGCCTTAAGCCGAACGCTGCCGCCAGACCTCGGCACCGTCATCCCGCTATCCCGCCTCCACATTCCGCCCGCATATGAGTTGCGGAAACTCGCCGCCATGTGACAACCGTTTTTCGACTCGTTAGGGCCTTTCTCTTTCGCATTTACACAGGGTTTGAACCTCTACGAGAGTTTTCTAGCCATGTCGTCCGCTGCGCTCCGCACATCCATGAGAATGGCCTCGAGACCTCAACAGCGCCTGGCTAGCATCCAAAGGCAGTTCAGCAGCTCAGCGCCACAGAAGAAGGAGATTAGAGATGCGTACATTATCAGCGCAAGTCGGACGCCGACTGCAGTTGTACGTACTTGTTCATACGATGTCTATACAGTCTATTGACCGAGATGTAGTTCAATGGCAACTTCACAACCGTATCCGCAACCACGCTCGGCGCCACGGCCATCAAGTCTGCCCTTGAAAAGGCAAAAGTCCCCGTCTCCTCTATAGATGCCGTATACATGGGCAATGTGCTCTCTGGTGGCGTCGGGCAGGCCCCTGCCCGACAAGCCGCCATCTTCGCCGGCCTGCCCACAAACATCGAAGCCACGACTATCAACAAAGTATGCGCATCAGGTCTCAAGGCCGTGAACATTGCCGCCTCAACCATCGAGCTCGGCCAAGCGGAGGCGCAGGTTGCTGGAGGCATGGAGAACATGACACGAGTACCATACTATCTGAACCGGGCGAGCCAACAACCACCGTTTGGACATCAAAAGTTGCAGGACGGATTGATTGCGGATGGACTATGGGACGTGTACAACCAAATCCACATGGGCAACTGCGCGGAGAACACAGCAAAGAAGTACCAAGTATCAAGAAAAGACCAGGACGACTACGCTATCGAGACATACAAGCGTGCGCAGCAGGCATACAAAGACGGACTTTTCAAAGAGGAAATTGTGCCAGTCACCATCAAGTCGAAGAAGGGCGAGGTGGTCATCACCGAGGATGAACAGTACAACAAACTCAAGCTTGAGAAGGTGCCGACACTGAAGCCTGCGTTTGACAAGGGTCCAGATGCATCCGTCACTGCAGCCAACAGCTCTCCTCTCAGCGATGGTGCCTCGGCCTTGGTACTAGGTAGCAAGGAGATCGCACAGCAATACGGCAAAGACAGCCGTGTGCTTGCGAAGATCATCACATACGCCGATGCCGCAGTTGGTACGTATCCCCGTCTACCCACTAATCTGTGATACCCAACATTAACACGACCAGATCCGATTGACTTCCCCATCGCACCAGCATCATGTGTAGAGAAGCTTCTCAAGCAGTCCGGCCTCTCCAAGGAAGACATCTCCATCTGGGAATTTAACGAAGCATTCGCCGCTGTTATCAAGGCTAACGCTAAGATCCTTGGTCTGGGGACGGACAACGTAAACCCAAGAGGCGGTGCCATCGCTCTTGGCCACGCTCTCGGAAGCTCGGGTAGTAGGATCTTGGTTACGCTACTGCATCAACTGGAAGTTGGCCAATACGGCGCAGCTGCTATTTGCAATGGAGGAGGTGCTGCAAGTGGTATCATTGTACAGAGAGTAAGCGCAGACCAACTCTGAGCGTCATGCGAAGGAATGAGCAAAAAAGTAAATAAATATATATATATATCTGCTAGTTCTCATATGAGACCAATGTATCATATCTACAGCACCACACATCCCCTCTCTCCACATCCCTTGTTCCACGCGCCGTACTTACTAACCTCACTCAACCTCGCATACAGGAAGTTCAGTGTACGAACCACCCCAAGTAGACAGCAACCAACGATATCAATCATCAATCTGCCCCCAAAAAAATATCGACGTGGGCCAGATTCGAACTGACGATCCCTAAGGAACAAGATTTCAAGTCTTGCGCATTAACCACTCTGCCACCACGCCCGTGAATCTGCCTGTTATGCTTGATACACTCTCCACGGAGCTAAAATCTTTATATACGACCAAAGCTAATAGAAAACAGGTATGCTAGAGAGCAGTGGTGGTTGAGAGACCGGAAGAGGGGAGGAATCAAGAGGCTAGGATTTGTGTTAGTGTTTGTGAGCTAGCTGCAGAGGGAGGTCGTTGTGGGGTGGGTTGGCGGTGAGGTCGCGGGTAGATGCATGCATGATTCTGTTCTGTTCTGTCCTCTAGTGTTGTGACACTGCAACACTGTAGGAAATTGGTGAGGAGACATCTGATTGAGTAGATTGAGGGGACAGGCGGGCGGGACTCAAGAGTATGTGTTCTTCGTTCGAAAAGAGGAGACCTAAGGACTTCCAGGAAATTTGATAAAGGAAGGGGAGGAAGGGTATACATAGCTCTTGTCCTTCCGTATCTACCAGTACGCGTAGTTTACTTCCCAAGATGTATATACTACAAGCAAGGATCGAGGAAAAACGACTCAAGTTGAAATCAGCAAGAAGAGGAGACGAGTTTCTGGAGGAGAGGTATGTCATTATGCCTACTTCATCTACTGCTACTCATAGTGTTGAACAGCCGTGTGACACATTTTGTTGAATAGCAAATGAACGCCCCTATGCCGCCCAATGACGTCCCATAATGAGCGCTTGCTTCTAATCCGAAGATGTAGAAAAAGAATCCAAACGCCGTATACCCAAACAGAAAGGATTGTGTTCGTTTTGCAGTGTTTCTCAGCGTTTCTTCGTGTGACGCGCTAATGTGCCCCCGGTTCCACAATGCATATCAAGTTCCAACTGGTATCTTTCGCGGGCTAAATTCGTCACTTCTCCAACAAAGTCAAATCGAGATCAAAGTCCATGTCCATATCCATGGTGAAGTTCATCTCGTTGTCATCCCACGCCATTGAGTTGCCGCTAGCAGTTCCCTCTGTAGCCGACATGCTAACACCAGTGGTGCTGATAGGTATCGACGAGTTGTAGTCAGCGCTCGTTGTTGGGTTTTGGAAATCGGCGGGCAGCTGGTCCCACGAGGGGAATTGGAAGTCATCGGTGGAGATCGGGTCTCCTGACTTGTTGCATGTCTTTTCTTGAATAGAAGGGATGAGGAAATCGCTGGCCGTGCATTCTTGCTCAACGATAGGTGAGAAGGAGCGGAGGCCAACTGTTGGGCACTCGTAGACTTGTCCATCGCTACGCTTGCGTTGACTCTCTACGTTTGTGGGAAATGGAGCCATATCTGCGGTGTTATTGTCCAGCCAGTATCGTTTCTTCTCCTGCTTGTTCCTCACCGAAAAGCCTACTTCACCGTTCTCGCCATAGCAGGGTCCACCTGAACTTGTACAAGCTAATTCGGAAATCGGTTCGTGGATGCTTAGCAGTTGCGGAGCGTTGAACGCCGGTGATGTTGAGGAAGCGGTCACAGAACCCGTGAGTCCTGGTATGCTGTAAGGCGATTGACGGCCGGAGGAAAGCTGTCGCATATGCTCGGTCATCTTGGTTGTCCCCGATAGTGAACACTCGAAGGCAAGAGCACGACCCGGATCGTTCTCGCTCATGTTTTCGCAGGGGAAATTGTTCACGTTGAAGCTTTGGTCAAGGACCGTGTTCGAGTGAATGCCGAGATCTTCGTATACTTCGTGATGGGAGGTGATGCCTGTTAGAGTGTTAGCATCCTTGCATTAAAAATGTGTTATTATGGACGTACCAGTTACGGGAACCTTCGTTTCGATCCCATGCGCCTTCTTGAACAAGTTAAGCCACTCAGGATTGTCTGCAGCAGTTTGATTCCAAGGGTCGTCAGGCTCGCCGTAGAGAATCTCACGAGATTCACGTTGAAGCATCTCATCGGTAACGGAGCCAGGACCGTGTTTTTCAATATGTTGTCGAGCGAATCGTCCCAACCGGAGAGTAAGGATCTCCCAGCAAGTCGCATTTGGGTTCCCATTTTGAGCTGGGGAAGTAGAATAATGTTGCGGTGCTGTTAAGACAATCGGGCCAACAGTGGCAGGATCACGACCGTCCTGGTATGCTACAAACAGACCGGTCGAAGGACTATTGCTGTTTGTGCCACCATTGGGTATAAGGTACTCGAGGTCCTTGCTTTCAATGGATAGGTTTAGTTGCTGGGATAGTGTTAGACTATGATTATCCGGGGAGTGTTCTCCATGCCGGTGGCAGCTTGCAGGAGGCACAGTATTCTGGAAAGTAGTACCTACCTTCAAACTCGAAGAATTGCTCGCAGAGAAGGGAAAAGGCGACATGCTCTCGTTTGCGATGAGATATGGCGGCATGGCGTTGGAGACATGGATGGCAACATGAGGATCTAGACCTCGACAACCCTTCCAGTTTTTCATGTTTGCTCCATTGCGGAATTCCTTGGCCAGATGGTCGACACGGTCTTGCCACTTATCAAAGCTCATAGCGCAGAAACCGCACCGAGACTTGATGAACTGGGCTTCAGACTTCCAAGACTCCATGCTTGCAGTCATCTTGCAGCCGTGCATCAGCCTAAGATGTTGCCTTAGATGGTCCTTCCGGTAGAAGGTCCGAGATTCGGGGCCTTTTTCGCAGCAAGCATTGTGGTTGTGCGTAGCTAGATGCTCGCTGCTAGGGTCCAACGCATCACAGTACACACATTTTGGCTTGCCAGTCGCTTTGTCGGCGACGATTTCGCCTAGCGGCGCGCATAGCCACTTCTCGAGTGACAAATGTAGACTCTTCTCGTGCCGAGACCTGAAAATGACACAGTCAGCGAGACCATAATATATCTCTCAGCTACCTCACGCATTTTCTCAAATGATAATCATCAGGTTGAAAAATGGGCAAGTGCTCTACTAATCTAGAAGTCCATACTCACCAGTCAAACTTTGTCTTGAATTTATCTGTGCAGAAAGTGCACTGGAACAGCCGTGGGCCTTCGTCGGTATCGCCCTTGGGCGCTCGCGTGGGAAGTCGTCGCCTCCTGCGCCTTTCTTTCGACTTTAGGCTACTCATGGAGCCGAGGGAGTGTCGCGAGCCATAAGAGTAAGCTGAGTTGTGTGATCCGAGGGAGCCGGATGACATGTTCGTCAAGCCGGTCTCCAACGACGAGATCGATGGTGCTTTGAAGACGGAAAAGCTTCCCGTGCTATCATTTGAAGCATCTTTTCGGTAGCTGCTGCTGATGCTTGTGGTTTCCGGAGGGTCAAATGTTTCCACGGCCTGGGCGATGGCAGTCATCGGAGCAGGCTCGTTCTCAGGGGGAGAGTGTTTCCATCGCTCGAAGGGATCTGTCGCGAGTTAACCGAAACAATTCTGCTGCTGTGTCACTGCCACCTGCGTGGTAGGATACAAGTTTTTCTTGGAAGAAAGACTCGCACATCCACCACCCAAGCGGAAGGTCGTGAACCTCCCGGCGGCAGCCGGTGCCAGTGTCTTATGAGATTTGCTGGAATCAGACTTGGTATACGTACTGAGGGACTCCCAAGTTCGACCAGGTGGAATATTGATCACATCAGTCGATGGTCGAATACTTGGTGATGCGCTTCGTTTTGGCCTATTTTTCTGCCTTCGCCGAGTGTTCGCCATCCAATTGGAGATCTGACCAACACTAAGACCAGTCTGTTGCTTCAAAGACTCCTTCTCTTCGTCGGTTGGATAAGGGTGGTCAATATGCATTAGCATCCAGTCCTTCAGAACTTTGACAGCTGCTCGCGGAAACCGTGGAGCGGCAGCTCCTTTCTTAGGCCCCTGCTCTCCCTGGTTGTCATCCTCAATTGGGCCCATATGGCCCAGGGATCGCATCTGTTTCTTTCCAGTAAGGCCACCGAAGTGTCGCGGATCATTCTCAGCCACGACGTCTAAGGTGTCCAGAGCGGTCCTTTGCCTGAGAGCTGGCATCTTCTCTGGATTGCTGAAGCTGCAGGGCCGAAATAAGGCATTGCATGGCGAGCAGCATCCCGCCTGTCCTGGACCCTCAGCATTGTAGATAAAGCACTCAAGGGATCTTGAGCGACAATAGTCACAGGGTTTGGCGGGTTTTTGATATCGAGGCAACCAGCTAGAAAAATCTGTGTTGAAGTCGGTGCTAGTTGACTGGACATTACTGGTGTTTGTGTAACCTTCTTGATAGTCAAGGCTAGGGTAACTGCACATTGTTAGATTCATCCTAACTACTGCACCTCTGACTTCCATCACTTCTCACACCACTTTAGAAGCAGCGAGCAAATTAAAACATTGACCGTTCTGAGGTCTATTGCCTATGCCTCCGTGCGTAATCGGGACAAGGTTTAACTTACTCGTCGGTCAAGTCTGCAGCTTGGCTATTTTGTACTGCCTTTTGTGGAACATCTGGCATGGCCGCTTCCCCAAAATCGAAAAATTGTGCCATGTCTGATGCGCCTGGAGGAGTACCCATGATGACGGGATCGCACCTTGGGCTCGCGCACTCGATTGGATGTCGATTGTCTGGCTTGAGAGTGGAAAGACAAGCACGCCCTCCGGCAAGATGTGGTTAAAGGGCGTACGAGGAAGGATGCTATCTAAGTGACTTGAAGTTGGAACGGATGCTTCGACTCAGACATGCGCTAAACCGTATTCTCTATCATGCCGATGTCAAACTCGAAGGGCGTGCAGTCCGTGCACATGTTGAAAAGATTAGCCAGTCTTACGGGCTTAGCTTGGCCAGTAACACTACAAAGAAACGCCGTGGTGTTGCTGAGTCAGTACTGCGGGCAGTCAAACGAGCTCGTCAGAGAAGTCAAAACTCGTCGTTTGGGGCTCTTGCTTTGCGAATTTCGACTCTAGGTCGCATGACGAGTGAATTGTTCTTGCTCAGGCCTGCCATATTGAGGACTCACCCAAGACAACCTTTGGACAAGAGCTTCTGCTGCTTACACAGTACGAGATCAGAATTTTACAGCCACAAAGGGATCTTACCGGGCCATCAAGCCTCAGCGTGCAGGAGCTGACAAACCCCACTTTGGCTCCGCATGATCCCAGCGTAGCTTATCCGCCAAGATGTGGTTTGCGTTGTGACTGGTTCAGCGAGCATCTGGAAGATAGTGGGCTACAGGTGGGCTGAAAACTCCGCTGGGGAAGATGCCGGAAACGCAATCGGAGCATACGAAACGGGTAGTCCCAGCCGCAGAGTAGTTAGTACTCAACGTAGAACGTCTGCCAGCCATACAGCGAGCGGTCAGCGTCCAGCAGTAGGATTCTCTGATGAGGGGTCGAGGATACCGTTCATCGGAGGTTGCACCCATAGGATACCTATGCGAGGATTGCGAGGAGTGCGAAGGTCGGGAATATGGGCTGGCCGAATGCCGGTTCGGAAGGACTTGACCCGTGAGTATCCATTCGAGCACGTGTGAACGCGTCGCCAGTACTCCTCCCAGCGGTTCCCTCCGAGGTTCCATGAGATGGTAGATGTCGATGGGGAATGTCCTGGTAGGATATGGTAATGCCCTTTTCAGTGCTGACATGGAGGTATTTGACGTCACGTCACGTTGTGGCAGAAGGCGCGTCTGGACGCGACTGCTGCCTACGCTAATACGAGCACATAGCACTGCGAATATGCTGTTCTGCAATCTCTTTTTCTATGGACTATGCCATGATATGTAAACGGTACCTACTCTCGATCATGTCTTCCCGCGCTGGTTGTCGCGGCTCATCCGTCAACGTGGACGAATACGTCCGCTACTCATGGCCTCCCAGTGCGGGTGCGCTGAACTCAGCGGAGTATGTTGATAACCTACCCAGGCTTCAGGAATCTTGATTCATCTCAACTCCTGAAGGCCTACTGGTGCAGACCTTTGTACCACGGATACAGCACTTGATCTATTCTGTCAAACCTGCAGGCCACCAACACGATCCTACCACTCCACGACCTCGGTGTCTCAGATAGCACCTTCTCCGAAATAAGAATATCTCTGAAGAGCGCGCAAAGATGACGGTTGCCGTTGACTGCAGCACGACGCCAGGTATATCGTGTCGCATATTGTGCGCTAGGTTGCATTGAAGCTGGAGGGGTTGTGCAAGGCTGGCAAGCGGGGAGCGGGGTAGTAAGTCTCATGTTGTACTCAAGCAGCATCGGTGCTCACGACATGGCAGATTTGCGAAGGTTGTCGTTGTTCCAAACTCATCTGAACCAAGTTCAAGAGTGCCAGGAGTATGAACGCAGTCGAAAGTCTCCGGGGCCCGCGCACCCTTGGGTTCGCTGCTGGGTGGACTCTAGCGAATTGCCAACTCATAACGCATCGCACTCTGTCCAATCTGCAGACCATTCCATAAGCCGCACAGAGCTAGCCAGTTCCCGCTGCATGTCCTCCACAACTATCGCCATGTAACCTGTCACTCGTCACCGCCTGTGCCTGCTCTCTCAACGGCCAGCGTTTCGCCTTTTAGCCTGTCCTCGAGACTGACCACCAGCCTCGCTCCAGTCTGATATTGTGGACTGCCGCTGCACCAAATATCGTCCATCATTCACGCTGAGCCGACAATGATCGAAATTGCGACTTGAACACGGTACTAATGAGATGGATGCGGCTCCCAACTGCGCTATTTGCAATGCGCCAGCCTATCCCGAATGCCCTTGCGAGGCGGAGCGGCTACAGATTGCCGTCAAGCAAGCCGAACAGCGGATCATGGAGGAGAGACTGGCAGTGATTAGGTAGGCTTGCTCAGTCTTACCTCTTATCTCTCAACGCTTCATGCTGACTGACCCTTAGAGACTGGGTGATCAATCACGCCCGTCAACACATACTCAATGCCTTCGAACGACTCACTTCCACACGTAAACAAGCGCACTCGGCCTACCTTGCCTCGCTTCCGAACTACGAAGTCTACATGCGTTACTCCGGTCATCCACCAATACATCCCATGTATGTTGCGACACTACAAACACAAATCGCAGAAGCACATGCGGAGCTAAAGCGGGGTATCGATGCCGACTGGCGCGCATCAGTCCTTCGGTATCCAGAAGTTTTGGACTACTTTTACGGCCTCGTCGAGCTCAGGCTTCCCAGTGATCAGTCGCAGAGCGTCGTAGAGCCACCGTTTGCAGCGGCGGGGTACGCAGATAGAGGCTACACTGATCCCTCGAGGCTAAGTGTAGAGAAAAAGAAGAAAAAGCGACGAGATAGGGAAGGTTCACTTCCACCAGAAAGACATATCGCGCTACACCGCGTCATGAGAGGGCCACCGCCAGTGCCAACGCCTCCGCTCCAACATGGTGCATATCCTCGACCACCGGGGCCATTTCCTTACTGAACGGATCATTGTGGAGATCCACATTGGCTTCTTTAATTCACGAGACTGATATGATTGTTGGTGATATCGACTTGCGGAAAGGACGAGTCTTCACGATGATGACGTGACGCCGAGATGACACTCGATTGAGCTAGCATATAATGGGCGTCTAGGCTTCTGGGCTTTCTTTTCCCAATTCGCATTTGGAGGGCAGGTTTGTTCTATTATTTAGCATAGCCAGGAGTTTCTTGTTCTACTTGCCGCTGATGGGCGATTGTTTGTTTCAAAAGAATCTTGGTGCTCCTTAGAGACCTGGAGCGGTTATTTGGTACCAGTTCTATTTAATGTGCTTACCGATGGGTCAGATTGCTCAATGCCCAACAATGGAACATTTCAGTTAGTATTGTTTTGCTTGTGATAGGATGTAAATCAGTACAATCTATCATTCTACAGGATTCATCTAGAGGAGTGGCCTTCATTCGTCGTCTAGTTCGGCAATACCTGCCTTCCAGATAGAGTCAGTGCTTTTCTTGGCAGTGAACTTTCGGCGGAACCTCGAAGCTTAGAACACAACAGCTTCGAGCATCGATACCGGTCCCTTCCAGACTTTCCGCAAAACCGCTCAAGCACTAGCGGTGTAATTTAAAGCTTCTCAGTGTCGATCCACGCACGGATATCAGATCGCGCTTCGTGCGCCAGACAAATCGCCTAACATGAGCGGCAAAGCAGGCGCATATGGAACGCAAGGCGGAGGCGACACAGACTTCAGGAAAACATGGGACCGCGATGAAATGGCCAAAAAGGCGAAGGCCAGAGAGGCGAAAGAGCGCGAGGAGGGGAAAGAGAGATACGAGGCGAAGCTCGCTGGAAAGACGTATAGGCGGAGAGCCTCCACACCAGAGGATTTGAAGCAGACCGAGGCAAGATCTGAGAGGATAGATTGGAGCAAAATGATTGGCAAGCAAACTCTTACTTCAGCAGCGGCTGCTGTTGGCAAGAGAGGGCGTGGTGCAGGTGCCTACTGTCAGGCTTGTGATCTTACATTCAAGTGAGTTACAATCTCATACTACTGGGTGAGCTTCGCTAATGAGTTCAGGGACAATATCCAGTATGTGGAACATTTGAACAGCAAGCAGCATTTGGTCGCGACTGGCCAAACCGGCGAAGTACGACGCGCTACCCTCGAGGAAGTACGAGATCGCCTAAGGTATCTAAAGCGGAAGAGAGACGAGGACAAATTTCTTGAGGTCACAGACTTGGATGCGCGGCTGCAAATGAGCAAGGAAAAACTTGAGCTGGAGGCTGAAGAGAAACGGCGCCTGCGTAACGAGAAGCGCCGCGCAAAGAAGAAGGGCGACAGTAATGCTATGGAATGGAATGTTGAGGGCGATGGTGTCATTAATTGACCTAGGAGACGGCCAAGTTAGGATCACATCTCCCAGGCCACATAGAGGAGGACCACATGTTGCACGGCATTATTTGGGCGTCAGGTTCTGACAACAGCATACTATTCGGCGTTTATTTGTTGTGAGCTGTCTGGCGTAGCATTGGGTAGGATATGCGTACAGCATCCACAGCAGGGACACGGACGGGCGAAAAAGCTCGGAGTTTCTTTTTGGCGCATTATCATTCGCGAAACGGATATACCCCACGTTAGCATGCGATCTCCTCGCATTCTGATGCAATACATTGATTTCTAAGCCGACACCGAACGGCGAATATATGTGGGGAAGCTTCACAACATCATTCACCGTACATATTCTGAATCCATCCTGTCATACAAGTCGAGCATCCGATCCGACTGAGCCCCAAGCCACCTGCGTGATTACTGCATCGCATCCACCCCGCATCAACCGCTAGTCATTGCAAACGTACATCACAAGCACCCTGACTCGTTCAGACAAGATGGCTCAGGTCAACGGTAACGCGCCCAAGATTACTCTGTATACCAATCACCATTGCCCATGGGCACATCGCTCTCATATTGTACTGAAAGAGCTTGGGTTGCCATACGAAGAGGTTATTATTGACCTCGACAAGCCTCGTGAGCCATGGTACCTTGAGATCAACCCCGTACGGCACACCTCACACTCTCCCCATTTCACGATTTCACAACACTAACATCACCTCATACAGCGCGGTCTCGTCCCCACCATCAACTTCAACGGTGAAATCATCACCGAGTCTGGTATCGTCTCGACATTTCTCGCAGACGCATACCCCTCGCATCTTCTGCCTGCGTCGGGGTCTCCTGAGGCTGCGCTGACTCGCGCGCGCATCAATTTCTTCGTTGACACTTGGTTCTCCAAGGTTGGTAGTCACTGGTTCCGGTTGGCGTTTTTGAAGCAGGATGCTACTGAGGAGAAGGAGAAGTTGGGGAAGGAGTTTGTAGATCTTGTGACTAAGGAGGTTGAGCCACTGTTGAAGGATGCGAAGCCGTTCTTTGGTGGGAGTGGGAAGGTTACGCTGGCTGAGGCTCTCACCGCACCCTTCATCCTACGTCTATACGCCTTTGCGAAGCATGGCTTGATTCCACAATCAGTCATTTCAGGCTTCGACGCACTTCCAAACTTTTCCAAATGGGCTGCGGAGGTGATCAAGCAGGAAAGCGTTACGTACATCTGGGATGAGGAGGTAAGAAACACATGATTCGATTACGAGTGGAACATATACTGACTCTTCCACCTCTCTTTTAGACAACGCTTGCTGCGAGTAATAAGAAGATTGAATCTTTGAGGACACAGGCGGCCGCAAAGTGAGCTCATTCTTTGCAATAGTTTGAACAACTTGTAGTGACTATGGTAAGGTTATGACGCATGATTCCATGAAGCCACAACGAATGCACAATTATCTACACTTTTTGAGTATACAATTTCCACAGTTGTGTTCGTGCTGAACATCACAATCGTGAATATGAAACGATGCGAAATGAACACTTGGACGCCAATACCGCGCCCTCATAACCAGGAGATGAAGAAGCCGAACCTTATGAGCAGTGCGGCGAGAGTACCAACAATGAGCGCTGAAAAAGCTGATAAACGTCATACCTGACGAGGGAGGAAGGTACCACCGGTCATTCTGGAGTCAAGAGGAAGGTGGACCCGGACTCTCTCAGTACTTTGACCCACGCCGGGTGCGCTTCGTTGCTGGCAGCATCTTGTCACCTGCACTGAGCGAAAGTAACATCTCTGCTGCATCAATCTCGATCCTTGAATGGACTTCGTCGCCGCTCAAACCTTCATATCCTTGTCCGCTATCACCATCGACACCAGCGGCAGTATGAGGTCGAGGCAGCGTGCCTTCCTCAAAGTTTTCGCCGATGGCCACCTTGGAATGTGTCCGCTTCGTCCGAGCAGGTTCGTCGCAGTATCTACCAGGGACTGAAGTCGCCGTAAGTAGACCCTGATGGTCTCGAATGCTGACTGGTGACTCTATTGTGCAAGAGGTGGCTGTGTGTGGCGACGAAGGCGAATTCGATCTATTCACCGATGTCCATGTACACTGACTGCGGGGAGACACCTGTGGCGAAAAGACGTACGTATCGCTATGATCCGTGTCTGTACCATACCCGCTCTCAAGATCCGCTGGCCGCGCGCGTCGCTGCTTCGTCCCTTCCGCCTTCCAAGGCGGCGATCCAAACTGCATCTTCGGTGTCTCGACAGGTGAAGACACCCCAGACGTCAGAACGCGATATGCCGGGCCTTCTTCCCGAAATCGGCTTGTCTCCATAGTGCAGTAATGTACGATGGCTGGGTTGATAAGGAACTTGGCAAAATTTGGATCGTTCGGACGAAGGCACATCGAAGGGAAGTCGTTGCCAAACACTGGAGTCAGCGCCCATCGAATGTCGTAGCAGAAGGTCGCTGCGACGGCTTTGGCGGCCTGGTATGGAAACCAATAGCCTGACGAGCATTAATAAACTGTCATCTTCGTCTGCATAGTATCCTAACTGACCTTGACAAACTAGAGCACCTCCAGTGATACTATAGCTGATGTCCTTCAGCCCTGAATTTTCTCGCAGCGCTTTAGCTGGCACCGTCTACATTGGTCAGCGACGAGACTCATCTTACAAAGAAACGACTACCCACCTTTGAGTACTTGCAGGATTTGAAGAACGGTGTCATGCGAACGAGACCGACGTTGTAATCCCAGACCACTACATACTCCTTGTCTTCGCCAGGTCTTTTGTAGGTATACTGGAACACTATCGCTCGGTTAGTCTAGTACTAGTGGTATACGCTTCGATTGGACTTACTTTCGAACGCATCGCGTCCTGTTTTGTCTAGGAAATCCTTCTTGTCGCTATTGTACGGGATGTGACGCACTCCTTTCTTCGAGATCTCGTCTAACGGGTAAACCTGAAACTTGCGATGCTGTGCTGCAAGGCTGTGATCGTCCCCAGTCTCATACGCAGGAAAGTTTACATGCCCTACAATCTTGTTGCCTTCCAAGAAAATTGGAGCATCCTTGGGAATCTTCTGTCGTTTCGGAACGATTGGGGCTGACTGGCGGGCAAGTGTAGCGGGCGTTGGAGGCACCATGCTACGATCCCCATGATGGTCAAGACGGAAAGGGTTGAGCAGCTTCTGTATCTGCATCGTTGATTCTACGGCGCGGGCTGTATCCTATCGCGGGAAGGCTCAAATTGTCGTCGTCGGTACTTCTTGCGAACTACCAGTGATCGTCAAGGGTGGCGGACTTGAAAAAGCAAAGACCAGTCTGTGGACTAAGACTGAACTATTGTGGAACGAAAGAGCGCCTTGCGCAGAGAGAAGTATGGTGGCAGTGATCGGGGAAGAGGCTGATCAGCGCGTTTGTAGAGCGCTCACGAGGACGAGATGGTCACCTGATTCTAGGAGCCAACAAAATCGTCGAACAGCAGTCCTCCTATTCAGAAGGGCGCTCTGCATGCTGTTAGATCGTTCACGACATGAGCGCCGAGCGTACCTATGGCGTTCGAATGATAGTCTGGTCGATAGTACGCCAGTTGAAGCCTGGCAGACCTGGAAATAATTTGACGTGCGCTACACTCTGGTCTTAGATAGGATGGCGGCTGCTTTCGACAAACGGTACGGTCCCGTGGCGAGTGAATGGGCTTGTGTGGTGCCCAACGAATCGTCCTGCCCGGCTATCGTAAAGGTACAGCTCGACCAGTGACTTTGGCTACGCAATGAGGACAAGTCAGCAGATGTTAAACAAGATCGATCGTCTACATGCTGTCATTACCAGATTGCAAGGAACGTCCCGTGAACGGAGGCAAATGCTACAACTATCAGTTCTTCAACGTCTAGTTCGGATGGGATCACTGAAGAGAGGTAGCCGATATGCGCCGAAAGTTAGCGAAGGTACTTGTACTGTTCCCCAGCCTTATTTAACAGGGCATCTCTTACCCTCACTTCGGCCCGCTAGCTGCTACACCTAAGCGTAGCCAAAGCTTGTGCAGGGCCCTGCAGACTACGTCCGGTGTGCAGGCGGGCATCCTGGGGTTTCAGCATGCACACTACATGGCTTGCCAGGTTACGAGGCGGCAAATCCACTAATTGGTCCAAACTGCGGCTACTGAAAGCAAGTGCTGGCCTACGCGCACTGCGATGGTGGGAGGATAAGATCGAGGGAACAGCGTCGCACGACGTCAAACACTCCTCCCGCGATGGATCCATGCAGACCAGGGTCCCTACTGTACCCCCTTTGTCCAAGATGAATTTGTAACGGCAATGATCAAAGCTTTGCCGACGTATGCGAAAGGATGTGCAAGCTCACAGCGTTGATGTGAGTCGCCAACCATACACAGCACCAACAAAAATACGAAGCAGGTCAATCGATGGCAATCACCCTTATCGACGGATATCACGACGGAAGAAGACAAGAAAGTAAAATTACGCTCAACATGACTCCAACTTCATCCATACCAGAAGCTGCATGTGAGTCGGGAATTCGCACGGTGCTGCCTGGGCTGCTCCGCTGTGCACGATCGCCACCAGCGTAGGCTTGGCCAGCATCTCTCTATGGCGTCGTCTGCGACATTCTTCTCAGAAGACCAGGTTCGCCTGTTATGTCTGTTGTTAACATGGCATGAGAACGAATCGGTACAGTGTTTACCTGCAACTTCCCGTGAAGTACGAGCGCACGTACCTTCCCTCCTGGCTGTTCAACATTGCAAACGTGGTCCCATCGCTTGCGTGTTCCAAAATTCTATGGTCTCAAGCCCAGCAAAAAGAGTTATTTGAGTGGATATTGTCGGTGTATCATATCAGCTCTGTTCTATTACCGATACTCGAAAGAAGCAGCCTGGCCCCAGGCCTACCTGTTCTCCTGGCGGGATCAGACTTTCATCTACTAAGGCGAAGCAGTATAAGCTGCTTCAATAGTTGATCCTCTATTTCTCAGTGAAACATGGCGTTTCTTCTGCAAGCCCGTTCACTTGCTTGCGAAACGTGACCTTTGACGACGCACATTTGTCTAAGCCGTGCTTCACCGGAACCCTGTCAACAAAGGATCCTTATGCAGTCCCACCGGTACGTATTTTGACCGCTTGGTGGGTCATTCTGATGTGAAAGGCGGTGTTCTTGTCTCAGTACAGACCGCTCAAAGGAAACAAAGCCAAGCTGCAGCCGGTGCTGTAGCTACCCGTAACCTCTGATTGATGAAGGCTTCCCCGGACTCTTCTGGAATCGACAATTCGCTGAACCTAGCGTATCGGTATAATCATGCAGGACATTTTGGATATCCGCTCTTGGTCCCGCTGTCACTGCGCGTAGCCGGCGGTGGAGATTCGAACAACTCACACTGCTGCCCGGTCAATGCAGAGCTTTTGAGTGAGATCATACATGGACCTGGCTATTGTCTCAGCTCGAATGACTGGCGCCTCAATGCGATTTCGAGACTGCTGGTCACCTGCACAGCACGCTAGTGAAGACGAGTCGTGCCCTCGCTACCATCAGCGATGGGTGCTAGGGTCTTTTTCCCGCTTCCGCTGGCTACCCATGGACCCTTCGGGTGGAAAAGGAAAGATACACGCATATCAAACTTGCAAGCGCCACATACACTCCATCGTGACCTGTGAGGAGCCATGAACAAGCGAACATTGTCAGGGATCAGGTCCCAGGTTTCAGTTGACATATTGATTCTGCGCACGATCATGTTCGAGTCCAGAACAATCATACAACTTGGCGTAGAAGAAATCAAATGTAGCGGCCGGATCGCCTTAAACATCGTGTTGGCTCAGCCCAAGCTTTGGCTGAGTCTTCGGCAAGATACTTAGAGTCGCTCAGGACAGCGCGGTATAAGCTGATCATAACTGAGGGTATGCTCTACAGCGAATGCATACCGTGCCAATCAGTACGGATAAGGTTCGGTAAGTATTCCTCTTTAGGTCTTGCTTCATTGTTTGTGTTCTGCGAAAATGAGATGCTTAGGGTAGTCTTTGGTGTGCCTCATTCATGCACCATCCGGACGATGTAGTTACCGTGCAATTCCGCAGCCCCACGCTTATCACGTTGTAAGTAGACACTTCAAGAGGACAACATTTGACAGTGTTACAACCAGATCATTCACCCAAGATTGCAGACGCGGGAGCAGCGTGCCCATCGATCCATTCGCTCGGGCTCACTACAGTATCTGCAACACAGCCGTCTTCTAACGGACGTATAGCCGTAAATGGCCTTCCTACTCATTCCGAAATCGCAGCTGCCAGCTGCAATGAGCGACGCAAGGCATTCAACAGGGTACTGTTGTACTCGTATTTCGGCAGTATACAGGACCTCTTCTCACGTCTTGGTCAAGGCTTGTCTCAGCTTCCATTGTATTGAAAACTAACTTGACTTCTTTATACTACGAACACAAGCATTCTACTTGTCCGCTCACTTCATAGCCAATCGGTATCAAGGACCCAACAAGCCTACATAACGGACATACTCCTTCAGTTTCTCGGCATACAATCTTTCTGGATATGCCACGGCAATGCAGTACTAGTCGGATACAGGCACACAGCGCCTGCGGAGCATACTAGAGCAGTCTTAATTCGTCGACCGAAAACGAACCGCGATAGCACGGCTGATCGTGCGACAAACCTGTCAACCCCTCTTTGCTCGTGCTAGTCGAGTGTTTGGTGACACATTGAATATATGCAGCAATAGTGGAAAGGAGACTTACACAGTAAGTGCTGCCAAATCATTGTCCGACTAGTTCACTACTGCCCAACCGCACACTTGGGAGTGTTCCTATAGCCTCTCATCGGAGAAGAGTCCGGTACCGAGAGGTGCTTTTGGCTTGTAATGACAGCGGGAGGATGCAGGGAGGCCCTCGAGTGACTGCCATACGGGGGCAGAACTTCCCGCCTTCGTTTTAGGGATCACAGCGAACAGGCGACACTGATGACGACGCGTAGAACACTGCGCCCTGCAACAGCGTTATTTACAGGTACAGAACCCATGAGTAAGGAAATCCTAACCGGTGGGTGAGTCTCACTGACAGTCAATGTAATAGAATCAAGCTTTGTGGCGCTTTTGGTGTGGTTGAACGACCTAAGATGACTAGGTGAGCAGCCAGTCACGGTTCGAGGAAAGCGGTATAGCCCTGCAGAGATGATCTTTGGACTATGGACTACCGTTGTAGTCCTCCCTGTCATGACTGCTTTCGTCTTGTGTGTACTAGAGGCGTTTGCAAGCAACAAGGATAATCCCGTACAACGAGTCGAAGTCTCTCGTCCTTTGGAACGCATGTGCGACTCGGGAGATAGGTATCCGCAAAATTAGCACCCCAGTACCTATCTACTGGCTCCAATGCTAACACTACTGCAAACTACATTAGTGCGAGATGGCCAATTCCATAGTCCCTCAGGAGGCCGACCTAGTGCCCGAAGCCACTCCGGAGACCTGAAATGGTACAAACACTCATCCTTCGGCCTTCAACAAGGCGATGTATCCATTGGATTGCCACCACCTAAACGTTCAACAAATGCAGGGAACTTGCATGCACGCTACACTTGGCAGCGATCGATCCAAACGGCTGCTTCGGTCAGATGCACAGGTGAGAACACGTACCACAACGTTGGTGGTCCAACATGTTCCTGACAGTTGACAGGTGCTACTGGTGCGAGTCTCAGGCGCACAGACGTCGAACAGAAGCTACTTTGTAGGCAAATTAGGCAACTTTGTCAGTCAGTACGCCTCACTCTTTCAACTTCTACGCCTCTATTTATCCATTAAATCATCCTGTTCCTGTCCACGTTTCCTAGCGTTATTGCTTTCTTCGAGTACAATTTCTTGGCAGCCCCCCATTCCAGTCACTCGCATCGAACTTCCCAGCTATATCCAACCTAAACAGCCAGCACACTCCGTGGTACAAGCTGTGGGGCAGGGCGTTGCCTTTTGAATCGGCATCGCAGACCATCGTTCTTGCCGCCCAACTGTCAAGCACGGCAACCACTCACTTCTCACTACACGCCTCTAGTTCCCGCGACCCCACTTCCCCTTCCAGCTATCTTCTAGAAGCCCTATGAACAACCCCATGATCATTTTCCCGTTACACTACGCCCCTTCTCCACTTTCCAACGTGGCCACCACAGCGACGGGAATATGGCCGAGCCCTATCGCTTCCGATTCTCATTTCCCCCCCTAAGTAAGTAAATAACTAAGCGCTCCCGACCTCTAACGAGATCAGCCATTTTGCAGGGATCTCATCTTCTCATACCCAAATACTGTGAGCCATTTGCGGACAGGCACGCATCCGACCGAGCCCGCAGTTGGTGAACACAACCTCTATTACTACCACTACTACCCCTTGAGCGGTACAATGGCCATTCCATACTACGGCGTATAGCACGTATCTTCTGCACGACAACGACACATACACACAATCTGT
Source organism: Neocucurbitaria cava (assembly GCA_027946455.1). Classification (NCBI taxonomy): domain Eukaryota; kingdom Fungi; phylum Ascomycota; class Dothideomycetes; order Pleosporales; family Cucurbitariaceae; genus Neocucurbitaria; species Neocucurbitaria cava. Next base: position 1,244,666 of record JAPEUY010000007.1, read on the forward strand.
CAGAAGCGGGCCGCGAGCGTGGGTATGGGGGCAATCACACACTACCCGCTTTCCCGCCTCCGCATTTCGCAATTTGACAACCTCATCCAGCTCTCCTTCCGCCCATGTACCTTTCTGTTAAGGAACTACGCGATGAAATGAAACGAAAAGGAAGATCTGACCGATTACTCGAGTTGGCATGCGGAACGTCTTCTCCATGTAAACCATAACTTAATGTAACATGTAACACAGAAGCCTTTTGTGTAGCGACGAGGACAGAAAACTGTCATACTCGCTCACACGCTACTGGCTAGTTGTAAGCGAATGTAATGTACACAAGTCACTACTACTGAGAATGAGAAAAGGAAGAGCGTGGAAAGGAAAACGGTGCAAAGGGAAACGGAAATGCCATATAGTATAGCTGGATAATCATGCTAACGCAACGCATCGGTATAATACAAATCGGTGAATGACGCCAATACCCTAACGCCCCCGTGACGTATTGTCTCACTGACCATGCGAATAGAGAGACCCATGAAGTAAGTAAGTGATGTACCACACCATCATCATCACCATCGTCCATATGGACGTGAAAACGCCAGCAGCGCCATACCATCATCCATCCCAGATCCAATTACTCCCTCCCCAGCCCTTCGCAGATTACACCTGCCCACCTACTCGCTATCCTCCTCAAAGCTAGCCTCAGACCCCTCATCCTCCTCGTCCTCCTCATCACTAACCACATACCTCGCCGGCTTAGCCGCAGCCGCCCTCCTTCCCGGCCTCGCAGCCGGAGCTCGCGCAGCCTTCGGCGTCGGCTCATCCTCATCTTCATCAGACAAAATCTCATCCGCGAGCGCATCAGCGTCCTCCATCGTCTCGTCTTCATCCGAGTCAACGGTAATTGACTTCTTGACTGCCTTAGCAGGAGCAGCAGGTTTAGCAAGCGCAGCAGCGGCGTCTTTAGTCTTTGCTAGCTTCGCGGCGTACGCTTTTGCTGCGGGGCTAAGGGGGACCGTCTTCTTGACTGCTGGGAGCGCTGATGCTGATTTGGCCTTTGGCGCAGGCTTTGGCTTTGGCGCCGCAACAGCTCTGGAAGTTGATTTGCTTGCGGCGGCAGCGGGTTTGGACTTGACGGCGGCAGCAAGACCAAAGTCTTCGTCATCGGAGCTCATGATCGTGTCGTTGACGTTGCGGGGAGCAGGTCGCTCAGGTGAAGACTGGGGCATGAGGCCCTCGTAGTTCGTCTCGTCGTCGTCGATGACTTCGATGGGACTGCCCTTCTTTGCAGCAGCGGCTTTGGAGCTGCCGGTAGCGCTGGTGGGACGCGCACAGACGGGTTTCTTGAACATGGGCACGCCATTGCTGCCGGCACCGATGGTCTTCACCATGCTGCTCACATCGCCTAGGAGGTCGTCGCCTTCTGAGTCGCTGTCGCTATCGTCGAGGTTGTACTTTGGTGCTGCTTTGGCGCGAGCAGCGCGGCCATTTGTGACTGTCTCTGCAGGCTTCTTCTCGACTTCTTTGGCGACTGCAGCAAAAACATCTGAATCGTCGTCATCCGAGTCAATGACGGGAGCGGGCTTCTTGACATTCTTCGCAGCAGTAGGCCGAGCTCGCTTGGGCGCGCTAGACTCTGTAGTAGCAGATACATTGTCTGGTGCGCCATCGGTTTGGGGCGTGTTTTCCTTCTTCATAAGATGTGATAACAATGTTCCCTGCTTTGATGGAGCGCTAGGACCAAAGGCACTGCTGCCTTTCAAGGCTTCGGCTGCACTAGGCTTCTTTGCAGGTGGAAGATCCTGCTGGAGATAGCCAAGCAAGCCCTCCTTTTTCGGCTTGGCCTTCTTCTTAACAGGACCAAAGTCCGAACCAGAGTCATCCGAGTCGCTGTCATCCATCTTTCTCTTCTTCTTGCCCTTGCCGCCCTTGGACGCACCAATACCAAGCTTGTGGGAGGCACGACGAGTGATGCCAGCAATCTTCTTCTTGCGCTTCGATTCTTCCACAAGTTGAAGATCCCACTCAGCGACGAAGGCATCGAGATCGACCTTCCAGATGTCTTTTGGTGAAAGTTTGATAAGAGTGTCAATCTCCTCCTCCTTTTCTCCAATCTGCTTGAGTAGCTTCTCGACACGTTCTTGAGTCAAGGACCAAATAGCCATCTATATAACGTCAGTGATACATTAAAAGATTGTCCATGGGGTACTCACGCCTAGAAGGTAGTCATAATCATTGGCGGACACTTCGGCCTCGGTCTCTTCAGACTCATCGTCATCCTCCTGGACATCTTCAATCTCGCCCGCCTTTTTGGCGTCATCAACCTTGGGGAAGGGCGTGAAGCCAAGTTTCTTGAGCTCTTGCACAAGGACAGTTTTCTTCTTCTTCGACACAATGAGCTTGCCGTCAATGATCATCTGAATGAACCTGGCCTGGTTGGTCATCTTTGACAACTCTTTCTGCTTGGCCTCCAACTGGTATTGCTTCCGCTTCTCATAGTATCGCAGGCGGACGTGATAGAACTCTTCCACAATGTCAAGAACAGTTGCATACTTGTGGATACGTCCGTGAGCGTCGAAAGCAACAAGATTCGTAGTCGATTGTGGCTTGAATAGCTTGAACATCTCCTCTAGGCCCTTTGCCAGAGCAGTCGCCATATGCTTGTCCTCCATCTTGATGATGAAGTGGACTCGGTCTGGTGTATTGTAGTCGATGTAATCTTTGATGAAAGATGGAGTCTTCTCAGCCTTGATGATCTCCTCGAGCTTCTCCTTGAAGTCCTGTGTCCAGTATCGAACCGGAAGTTCAGTAACTTCAATTTCGTTCTCACCAGTCTGACGGATGGTACCCGTAAACTGATAGCGGTCATTGCCAAGGGCTTCAGTCGTTCCAGTGAAGCCCTTGTACCAGGGGACCATAGGCTTCATGTCCTCCTTTGAGGCGCCATCCTGCATGCGAATCCTGATATTCTCTATGATCTCCATGGGATTGAAGTTGGGTATTTCCGAACTCCAACCGGTACCGATACCGCTAGAGCCGTTGATGAGAATCGTTGGTAGAACTGGAACAAACATTTCAGGCTCAATTTTGTGACCATCAGACTCGCCGTAGGTGAGGAGGGCATCGTCGTGGGCGTGGAAGATCCGCCGAGCAAATGGTGACAGACGAGTGTAAATATACCTGGCGCTGGCGGCATCGGCGCCGCCCTTGAGACGCGAACCGAAGTTACCACTAGGTTCCAAGTAGTTGATGTTGTTAGAGCCGACGAAGTTTTGCGCAAGATTAACAATGGTGCCTTGCATTGACGCCTCACCGTGAGCGTAATCGGTAGAGCCCGAGACTGAACCGGCAAGTTCAACCACCTTGACGTCCTTCTTGATGTTTCGCCTGAAGCAGGTATAAAGAACTTTTCGCTGACCAGGCTTGAGACCATCAATGACCGAGGGAATAGATCGTAGATTGTCAGCCATGGAGAAGAGAATAAACTCTTTGTTGACGAAATCATCATATGAGATTTCAGGCGTCGTGAGATCAAGATGATTGCCAGGAACGAAGTCGCGCAGCCATTCCTTACGCGCGTCTGCCTTCTTTTTCGAGAAAGCGAGCTCGATAAGCTGCTCTTCTTCCGCGCGCATGACTTGGAAACGCTTCATGTGCGTATCAAGGTCCTTGAAGTACACTTGAGCATCAGGAATGTCGCTAGTACCCAATCCCTTGAAGTACTTGTGATCCCAACCCTTTTCGTTCTTGTGCTGTTCTTTCCACTCCTCGTACTCAGGCATGGAGAAGAAGCTTCGCAGACCTCGCGGATTCTTTGGATCGCCCTTCCAAACCTTGACGATCGGAGTGATGAACTCCAGTAAAAAGCCAGGTACTTTGAGCAGACTCGGGAACTGACACTGAAGGAAGTTGATGAGAAGACCTTTGATATGGCTACCATCGTGATCCTGATCCGTCATGATCATCAGGTGGCCGTATCGTAGACTCTTCATATCTGCTAATGTATACTCCTTCTTGTGTTGCAGACCCATGAACTTCTTGATATTCTGAATCTCGGCGTTCTTCATGATCTGGTCGACGGTTGCGTCTCGAACGTTGAGGAGCTTACCACGCAAAGGAAAGACACCAAAAAGATCCTGGTTGACAACAGCACGTCCTGCCAAGGCAAGCACACTAGCTGACTCTCCCTCAGTAAGAATGAGGGTGCACAAGTGACCATCCTTAGTACCAGCCTTGTTGGCATCGGTGAGCTTGGCATTACTGATACGATTGCGCTTGTTGCCGTCGGTCTTCTTCATCATTTGGTCGGCTTTCTGTTGAGCGAAATGCATGATATTCTGAATGACGTCCGTCTTCTCGATTGCCTTCAAGAATTTATCGCTCAGGACAGGTTTGCTGCCGAACTGGCTCGCCTTCGTCGTAAGCTGTTCCTTGGTCTGGGAGGTGAACGCAGGGTTGACGATCGAACAGTTGACGAACAAGAAAATATGATTCTTGATCTGGGCGGGCTTGAGCTTTACAGCAGCCTTGTTCTTCTTGTTGACAATCGCCATGAGCTTGTCAACAATCTGATCGGCAATATAGTTGACGTGTGTGCCTCCAGAAGTAGTGGCAATCGAGTTAACGAACGAGACTTGGTTGAATGCTCCGTCGGAAACAGCAAAACCAATATCCCAGCGCTCGTGCTTGTCGGTGATGATAACGTCCTTATGCGTGTCGTCTTCAGACGTGCCTTGCTCGCGCGAGATTGCCTTGGTGTACATTTCCATGTACTTCGAAAAGCTGTTCACTTTGACACGATCGCCGTTCAGATACACCTTGACACCTCGGAGCGTACCGGCCATATCGTACGTCCTGCGCTTAACCATTGCTTCGAAGTCATCATCGATACCGTCCATGCCAAACCGCTTGTAGTCTGCTTTCCAGGTAACCTTAGTGTAGTCATCGGCCTTGATGTCGGTGATCTTAGCCTTGCCCATCTTCCTCATGTTTTCAGTCCATGTTTGCTTGTACTTCTTCTTCTGCTTCGAATCGACCGTCTCGACAGTGAATTCAGTACTGAAGACGTTACAAAGCTTTGCACCGTAACCATTGCGACCACCAGTGACCTTCTGCTGGTCATCGTTATAATTCGAGGAGGTGAGGAGGTGACCAAAGATCATCTCTGGTACATATATGCCGTGTTCCTAGGTCATTCAGTACAAATTCGCAAATACAGCACGAGCAACGTACTTTATGTATCTCAATGGGGATACCCTTGCCGTCGTTCTTGACGGAGACCTCGCCAGTCTCTCGATCTACCGTCACTCGAATCTCGCTCATGTTCTTGTCGTTCTGCTTGTTATCCGCCGCGTTCACCAGGATTTCATCAAAGATTTTGTAAAGACCGGGTACGTAGGACACGTCGCGGAACTCCATAGACTCGGTTGCGGAGCTGTATACCCACATCTTATCGGTCTGCCGCTCTACGGAACCAACATATGTGTCAGGGCGCACCATGATGTGTTCCAAATGCGAAAGCTGCACCTCTGTTAGCGACATCCCCACCACAGTCTGTGCATGAACTAACCATCTGATACTTGCTGCTGGCGCCTCCTTCGCCCTTTTGACCCTTTTGGGGCTTTGCAGCTGGGACATCGTCCATGCCAAAGCTCTCATTCGCAATATCAGCAAGCGGCTGGCCGCTAGTCTTCTTCGGCGCGGGTGCCTTCTTTGCCTTGGGAGGAGTGTCCATGAGGAGCGATTCATCGTCGTCTAGCGGGTCCTCATCCATATCTATATCTGAGTTCTCGTCGTCTGAGTCGTCCTTTCGCTTCTTCTTCGGTGCTGCCTTTGCTTTTGGTTTCGCTGCTGCGGTGCCATCTTTTGCGGGTCGTCCTCGTGGTTTTGCTGGCCCAGAGGCCTTCTTCGGCGCTGCCTTTGGCTTTGCTGCCTTCACTGCCTTTACTGCCTTTGCGGGTTTGGCGGGCGGCGCGAAGTCTGAGCTCGCGCCATCGTCGAAGACCGAGTCTTCCATCAAGGAGTCGTCCATGGCGAACAAGGGCTACTTGGGAAGTCCCGTGGGACAGGAAAGTGAGTGGAAAGAAATCAAAGTTCTAAGCTCATTGAGTTGAGCGGGTGAGAAAGAAAGAGCGTACGCGCAATGGAGCTGCTGGTGTGAGACGCTGGAGTGCGGAGTCGTGTTTACAAGAGGCGACGACCGTGTTTTGGTTCGCGTTGTCAGGGATCATCAAAGCGAGCGCTGCAGGGAAAACGCGCTAGTGCGGCGCTTCTCGCATCTGATTGGTTGCTTGGGCAGTGAGCGACGAAAACACCAAAATTCCAACGTTAAGTGAGTGGTGATGGTGAGAAGGATAAGAGGTCAGCCTTGTCATGGAGGATATCAACAAGTCATACCAGCGAGCATGAAGCGTTGGCCTCGACTATCACTCTCACCATGTAGTGAGTGAAAATCACATCCTGAGCAATGTGAACACAATAATTCACGTCTAGTCTCATCCATACGCGAAATTGCACAGACATGTATAGATCACATTGGAAGAGGAAGTTATTTGGATCATAACTTGCTGTTGGCTAACATCAACGTTAACAACTCTCGTCCGCCCTTGATCATACCCCAAAAACTATTGTCTGCAAAAAATCAAATATACTGATGTATCCGTTTGAGAAGATTCTGCTCTTGAAGTTCCTTATAACTACTCCATTATGCCATATCGTGTATTAGTGGTTGCAGACGCGATTGTTAGCGCGCAACTAACTCAAATTTATGCCCTCCACACTCTTGGAAAGAACGGCCAAGAAGACCTGTAAGAAGTTCAGATGCCAACATCAAACCAGCGGGAGCTGTATATACTACAAGCCCCCTTCCCACGCACAAGCACAATCTCGCAAGGACCCTCCATCTCACAGTATCGCAATCTCGCAAGCTTCCTCACTTTCCGTACTTCTTGCGAATACGCACTGATCTCGTACTTCCAATCTTGAAACACTCACCCTCCTCGGCCGAGGCAGCGACCTCGGGCTACCCATTACCTAGCTGGCGACTCGGGAGCACAGTGTCGTCCTTTGTCAGCTTTGTCTTACAAATCGCGCATGCACCGATGCGCTGTGCGTGATTTTGAATCAACTTCGTTTGTGCGCTTGGGCGTCGCGAGTAGATATCGGACCATCGGACACACTTTCGCGGAGGATCGGAGCAACAACAAGTTTGATTGTCGAATGCCAGAAGTGCAATGTGGGATGGAACAGGGCATAACATGCAGATCACTGGAAATGTTGATGTTGAACGAGATTCAGGTGGGTGGATGGGTATTGATGGTGTGTTTCAGGACAACATTCTCACACGAATAGAGAGAGGTCGACCTTCAGGCTGGAGTGAAGTAGTGATGTGGTATACGAAATATAGACTATGCAAGAGAATCTAGGTTCGGTGGAGCAAATGGTCCTCCAAGGACCAGCCTGATAGCAGCAGCACGCAGCCGCCGCCACAGTATCCAGAAACGCCAGACGTGACTTTACCCAAGTCCATCATGCAGTACACTATAATCAACGAAAGGTCCAAAAAGAAACCCCCAAAAACGACCGTGTGGCGCGTGTAAGGAGATAACAGCACACCAACTACACCTTCTCTCCCTTCCTACCAAAAAGCCCTTTCAAACTAACCTTCAACTTGTACCTATACCAGTCCCCCTTCCTCTTTAGACCCAAATAATCCTTGTCTTGTACGGACACCTTCTTCCCTCCTCCTCCTCCTTCTTCTCTTCTATTCTCCTTGCTCTTACTTCGCCCACCACTCTTCTTCTTCTCCTGCTTCTTCTTGCGCTCGCTCATGACAAACATGCTCGTGGGTCGCTTTTTCAGGCCGGGACCACTTTCCGTTACGCCCGAATCCCACATGCCCGCGGTAGTCACGGGATTATACGCCGATTGCGTCTTCCTGGTGCGTTCCGGGTCGGGCAGCGGAGGGGATAGCAAGGGTGGCGAGAGCAGTGGCGTTGGGACTTTGGCGTCGTCTGAGGAGGGAGAAAATCTGATGGGAGATGGTATAGTTGCGGCGGGCTTTGAGTTAGATTCCGCGACAGGCGATGTCTCGATGGAGGATTGATTGAGAGGAGATGGAAGCGCTAGTTCCTTGATGCGAAGCAGTTCTATACTGCGCTTGTTTTGTTTCTCTTCCTCGCTTTCCTGGGGGGCCTCGTCTGCAAATGCAAGTCCATAGCGCCTCCTCATACTACCCGTCATGCTGAGAAGTGGAGTGTTGCCGGTGGAGTTTGCTCGGCGCCCGCGGGTTTTCAGTTTGGGTGATGAGCTTGGTGATGTTTTGGTGGACACAGGAGACGAGCAAGGCTGCGTGAAGCTCGTGCTGCGAGGGATTCTTTCTGTGCCGGTTCGAAGCATCCTGGGAAAAGAGCGACGGTTCTCGTCCACTGTGGATGCTGGCGAGGCGGACCGAGGAGACTCGATGAATGGCATTGAGACAGTGCGGTGGTTCGGTTGACGGAAGGTTGCAGATGTATTCAATGAAGGTGTAGGCGGTTGACTGTTGTCTGGGGAGGTAAAGTGATGAGATGCCACCCATACACCAGACACGACGATGAAGCGTCGGAGTGCCTCGTCAGTCTCGATTGGTAGCTTAGTGCTTGAGCTGTCTAGGAAGGAGTTTTTGTCGATACTCGAAGGCGTCATAGCAGGTGATTGCGTGTACGATGAAAAACTTGGCGTAGGCGGTGATGTTGCCGATGGCATGGCATAAGAATCTAGGACGTCTATACGGGTTCGTGTCATGGTTGCAATGATAGGATGGCGCCTTGAGTTGGCGCTTATGGTACTGAAAGTGAACTTCTTATCCTCTTGTCCCGGGGGAAATGTTGGAGTAAGTGGTGAAGCAGCCGTCATACTTGATACTCGCCGAGCATGAGCGGGCTTGAGGACCCATCGTGCTTTCAAAGTCAGGCCGTGGTCGTCCGTAGTATTGAACTCATAGCCACCATTCGGCATGTTGGTCACCTCCCAGCGGCTCATGCCATCATTCATGCAAATCTCTGGTTTCCCTGCACAACCTCTCTCACACCTGCCGGTGCCGGGACTTATGACGCCAATTGCTTCCCGCGAAGCCCATCGCTCATCCTCTGACCTTGCCTCTTCATCCTTGGCGCTATATGTTTCCGCTTTCACAATCAATAAATCATTGGGCCCAAGCCTTTCGCGGGTGTTGAAGGTCCGAGCAAGGCGCCTCGTGGATCGCTGAGGGAGTAGAGAGAAGGGAATGACTTCGTAAACGGGCTTCGGGCGCTGTGACGCAATGACTTGGTGCAGTTGTAGGAGGACCTTAGGTCGTATATGCAACTTGGAGCGAGGGTTGACGGGTTGAACCGGTTTAGCGATGAGGTAGGACGTCTTGGAACGAGGTACGCGCTTCTTAACCCTGTCATCGGCTGCACTACTGCCGGAAGATGCAGGTCTTGAAGGAGCGGAGGTTATTATAGCGTCTTTGGGGCCTGTTGTCATGACAGCCCGTTGTTTTGTAGGGGTATCAGGGGTATCAAATGCATGGTCGACATGCTTCGCTGTTGGAGTCGCCTGCGACGGTGAGGGGGTTTGGCCGCGGAGAAAAGAACCGAGGATGGAAAGAGGCATCTGGACAAGGAAGGAGCCATTTGTTGCGGGCGAGGGTTCACGATGTGGTGGTGAATGTTCATGGCCATGTCTGGCTGCGGCATCAGCTGTCGACATCAGCAGCATTGCGCCAGCTACGGCCCGCGATTTGACATGCTGGGAGAGGTATTAGTACGCAAGGAAAACATGGGCGAAATCAGGACGGTAAGCAGACTGGACGCCATGTCCCTTATGAGCCGCTGACCGAAGGGCTGTGCGCTGAAGTTTGAGATGATGCCCCTCTCCTCTCGTCAAGCGCAGTCCGCAAATACACGCCGGTGCTCAGGGCTGACTTACAAGCCACAGCTAGTCGGTAGCTGGCCTTATGCAGGGAGGAATGGCAACCAACTGGCCCCTGCTAGCGAACATCGATGGCTGCCTGATGCTGAATTGTGGGCGAAGGATGAGATGTGAGGAACAAACACAGGCTGACAGAGAGCGTCCAAAGGTCCCCTCATGAGGCCCTTCGCCCCGGCATACAACGGGCCAAAGCACTTCATTTTGTCCGCATCGTGCATGCACGAGGCACAAAGACAAGCCACGCGCCCCCGTCCCGGCCCCGTTAGTGCATCGCGGACCTTTCAAACAGCGCGCGACGCAACCGGTCAAATCGACGCTTGGGGGCCCGCCTGATTGGCTCATCTCGTCTGTTTCATGCACTTGTGGCTACATGTTCGCTTCCAACGCCTCTTTCAGCTCTGGCGGCGCAGCTCGGACACTTGCGCTCTGTTCGGGAACCGATGACAATGTCAACACTGCGTTACGAGCTACTACTAATCATGGTGATGGAAAGGCCTTGGCGCCGACAAGCCGTGTTGCTGACTATCTGGCATTATCTGGTCATCTGAGGGTGCCAAGATGGACAAGAGAAGCAAAGACATGCTTTCCGCGCGCTTCCGGCAATGGATGAGTGTACTGTGTAGGCGTGGGTTGCACATGAATGTGTGAAGGAGGGTGTTAGAACGTACCGGTATGCCGCGTTGACCACGCGTATCTCGCATGTACGGCAGCGCCCTCATTGGCCCCCAAGGGGGCTGCCGTTTCAGCCGAAGCGACATGGGATCGGCACCAGCGCAGGGAGCATTACATTCTCGAACAACATCGGGTTTGTTGTTACTCCGTACGGCGGAAGCATTCATGTTGTTGTATGTAGATACCAAGCAGCTGATATCAGACTTAGAAAGCTTGCGCATGTTTAGTAGCATTGCGGTTGTTCGAGTAGGTAGTCGAGCAACATGTACATGAGGCTTGAGCAATTTTCCAATATTCGACCCTGCCTCCACACCGACACACTTAGCTACTCAAAACACATCACGCCGCCAGTGCTGCCGGGTGTCTTTTCTGCATGCCCCGCTCCACTCCAGACCTTCTGCAGGTTCCCTTTGCTGCTCGTTGATCATTCGACCGGTTCCGTCGCGTTCCGTTTTCCACGCCTCAAATTTTCAGGCCGAACGCCGGGCTCATGTCAGCTGGCCAACGAATACATAACCACAACCTCTCGCGTCCGGAGTAATCGACCATCCGACCGCCGGATCTGTCTCTCTTACGGACGAGACAGTCCCCGACCGAGTGCCCGAGAACGCCGACCTATTGCAGCTATTACAGAGTTCATATAATCGTCGAACCTCACCAATTGGAGAGTGTGCAGCTCGCAATCGTCAGATGGCAAGCAAAGACTTCAGCACGCATCCATTGGCCAACGACCTCGTAGCATGGTTCACCCACAATGGAGGGTCGCTTAGTCCTGACGTGCAAGTCGTGAACAGCGCCTCGCGTGGCTTCCACATGCGAGCTGTGAGGCCTCTGAGCTCACCAGTCGTAGCAACATGCCCACTCAAGCTTACACTTTCTAGCCTCAATCTAGACCCAAATGAGAAAGAGGTGCTACATGTTGAGAGCCCCCTTCGACAATGTCAAGGGAAGGTACCTAATCACATACTGACGTACTTGCTCTTGTTTGAGGAGCGCAACAAGGGCAAAGCGTCGCCATGGCACGCTTACATTGCTTGCTTACCAGGGCCAGAGAGCATGACTACGCCTCTTTGGTTCGATGATGAAGATATGACCTTCCTTGCGGGCACAAGCTTAGCGCCTGCGGCTAGGGAGCGGAAAGAGGACATGCGTAGACAATTTGACGAGGCTGTAGTAGTCATGCAGGAGCTAGGTATCGCTCTGGCTAACGAAATAAACTTGTAAGTTAACTTGAAGCCCCGATTGAGATGGCGAAACACGATATCCTTGCTTCCGTACCGGACTTTCTCTGTAAACACTGTCTTCCCCCTTGTGCTATGAATCAGCACTAAGCACGTGGCTCTGAGACTCCAAAAGCCATCGAGCCTTGCTTCACCATGTGGTTTATGACCACCAACTCCTAGCTTATCGTACAATCTGACATCAGCCTGATAAACAACGCTGATGACGCCTTGCTAACAAGCATCAGCGATTCGTTCCTATGGGCAGCCACAATCTTCACCTCCCGCGCCTTCATCTCCACGCACATCCTCCCAAACAGGGAAACCATCCCTCTCCTCTTCCCCGTCGTCGACATACTCAACCACTCCGTCTCCGCCAAGGTAGAATGGGACTTCCAACCGCACCAATCCTTCTCCCTGAAGTGCCTCGAAGGCGAGACCTTCGCGCCAGGACAGGAGCTCTTCAATAACTACGCGCCCAAACAGAATGATGAGCTGCTTCTTGGATATGGCTTCTGTCTCGAGGATAACCCCATCGAGCAGTTTGCGCTGAAACTTGTGTTTCCGCCTGAGCTGCAGGAGGATGTGCAGGAGATGGGTTTGATGCATCCTGATAACGTGCCATTTGGCATGTCGTCGACGTTCCTCGACACAGATCCAAACACGGAACAGCACTTTCTGCGCGCAAAAGGGCATCCATTTGGCCGGTATGAGAACTGGGTACCATATCTCCGCGGTATCCCTCCATTCATTGTACACTTCTTCTTCATCCAGACATTACTTGCCCGCGACATCGACGTGCGCGACGTCAACATCCGCAAACCTGATATTAGAATCACACTGCAAGTGCTAGCTCTCCTACACTCAGCCCTCTCGACACGATGCCTAAGTCTCCCTCCTGCCATCTCCCTCTCGCCGAAAACCGATAAGCAAAAGTACGCGAAAATCTACCGCGACGGCCAAGCCGCCATCATCCACTCTGTCCTCCGCGAACTCGAAGCCGCAGGCGCCCAATTACGCATCCCACCGCCACCACCAAGCGGCAGTCAAACACCCGCACCCACCAGCAGACGCCCTGTCCTCCTCTCAACCGCCGATTTCATCACAGCACTAGAAGCTGCTTTCCCAACAGCCGCTCAGCAATTCCGCACAGGCCTTCCAAAACACGCCCTTACCACGTCATACGACGACGACCCCCCTAGTCTGGACGCTCCTCCTCGTAGTCGCAATCTCTTTGACACTCACGAGCCCTGACCACGACAAAGGAACAACTTCGCTTCTTACTTCCTACATCCACGCTCTGACAACCCAGCATCCCCTGCCCGCCCTCGAAGACGGCATCGCAGACGCGGAAACATACACTTTCATCGACGAGCATCTTGGCGATTTCCTACATCTTCCATCTCTCTACGCACCCGACGAGGATGCCTCGCCGATAGACGTGTTGGACGATTTGGGTCTTACGTTTGTGAATCAGCCGGCTGATGGGGGCGAGAAAGAGGTGTTTGTCAAGGGCAAGACGGAGAATCTGGGGGCTAGGGTGCTTATGTGGGGGATGAAGGTTGCTGAGGTGGAACTTTTTGGGGTGTGGGAGGAGGGGAGAGCGAAGAGGTGTTTGCTTGTTGCTGGGTCGCAAGGGGAGGATGGTGGAGAGGGCGGGGGTGACGAATGGTTATATGGGGATGTTGTTAAGTAGAGAATCAGACTCCTTATTGAAGGCTAAAGCAGCATAAGGAGAGATTCTCATCGTTCCAAAGAGACATCGTGTTAAGGAAGAAAACACAGTGGTATCATTGATGCTAAGAAAACACGGGTGATAAAAAAACAAACGGTACAAATAACTCCAGTTGCCCTCCATCATGCGCGACCATCAACAACAACAATAGAAAAAAAAAAGGGAACCAAATGCAAATGCTACACCACTTCATCTTCGAAATCCGACCACCAAGGGTACGCTTTGTCGCAGTCTCGAGCCCAACTTCCAATATCTCCAATCTTCTGTGACTGTGCAATCACACTCCAACCGCACTCTCGTTCCGCTTGATAACATCGGTAGGAACAGCAGTGCGAACAGTCGTCACCATGTCACAAACTTCGTCGTCAGTGGTCCAGTCGACCTCCATGCCATTGTCCTTGGCCCTCTGCTCTAAAAAGTCCTCAGCATCGTCGCATGCCTCCTCCGACAAGTTGTTGTCCATGCAGTAAGGTATAATGCACATTTTTTGTTCTTGCCTTCTCGCAGCCATGCTGCTCTCCGGAGTCCCCTTCTTCAGAAGAGACTCAGCGACAGCGGGAAGGGTGACGTTCCGAGCAGCAACGTCTGCATTGCCGCAGGCACCAGGGTCGGTTGTGTAGTCGATCTTCTCGCCATTGTCCTTGGATACTTGTTCGAGAAAAGATACAGCTTCTTCGCAGGCTTTGTTGCTGAGCTTGTATGCCTGGCAGGTTGGTGCGATGCAGACCCTGCGAGTCGGCTTCGGCGGGGCGGCATGGTCGCGAGCGATCGCTTTCACAGGCGTGTCGACATCAGGATGCACCTCCTTCAACTCTTTCTTGACTTGATTACAATCGTGGCCGTTCACAATGTCCTTGTAGTCGGCCTCGCAGAGATGGATATAGATATACCTCGCGTACAGCTCCAATTCTTCGTCACCGGGGCAATCGTCAAACATTTGATACTTGTGAGCCAAAGCGCAGAGAGGCGAGTCGCAAGTCTTCTCTGTCAGGGACTTATCGACATCGGGATAAAGTGTCTTCACCTCCTTCTTTACGTGGTTGCAATCGACCCCGTGCATAAGATCCTTGTATACGGGCTCGCAGAGTTGAGCGTAGAAATCCTTCGCGTACAACCTCATTGTTTGCTCGTCGCAATGAGTGATCTCAGGATGGTACTTGCGAACTATACTGCAGAGAGGCGATGGGACAGCATCCTTCTTGGCAGTCTGAGTTGCAGCTTCGCGCTTCGCAGCCTCACGTTTGAGGACGGCACCGAGTGGAACTGTGCTTCGTGGCTTCGCCTGCACATTGGTGTTGTTCCTGTCCTTCAGCAGTGTAGCCCGCCTCCAAGGGTAGACGACCTTGGCCAAACAGTGGTTTGGGCTCGGAGCCGGGTTGTAGTCGGGCTTTTGGCATGGACATTTCGAGTTGATGGTGCGGGCCCGATAGCTTGGCCGAGAAGGTGGCGGGTACATCTCCTCGCTAGCGGGCTTGTGCGGTGACGTGTATGGCCTCCTTGTCGGAAAGGGCGCAAATCTTGAAGCTGATGTCTCGGCGGGCCCACCATGCGTAGGCTTCGCAGGAGGATGGTATGGTTTATCCTCATCAGGCTGCGGCGCAGGCTGGTAGGATTGAGGAGGTACACCATGAGTCGGTTTCGCGGGAGGATCATAAGGCTTGCCCTCATCAGGCTGCTGAGGTTGGGGAGATACTCCCGGCGTGGGCTTCCCAGGAGTGTGGTAGGGTTCTTCCTCCTCGGGTTGCTGTGGCGGATGGTAAGGCTTAGGATCCTCGGGTTGCTGTGGAGGCTGGTAGGGCTTGGGATCGTCAGACTGTTGCGCAGGCTGGTAAGGCTTGGACTGCTCAGGTTGTTGTGGAGGATGGTAAGGCTCAGGATCCTCAGGTTGCTGGGGCGGATGGTAAGGCTTGGGCTCCTCAGATTGTTGCGGAGGATGGTAAGGCTTTGGATCCTCAGATTTTTGCGGAGGATGGTAAGGCTTTGGATCCTCAGGTTGTTGCGGAGGATGGTAAGGCTCTTCGTTGATAGGCTTGGGAAGAGGGTACTTCGGATCACTCTGACTTGGCTGAGGTGGAAGATAATGTGGCTCAACCGGAGGAGTCGGCGTCGGGAGAGGTGCAGAGTGTTGAACCTTCGAAGTCTGCACTGGAGGTCGGTACTGCTCCTCTGAGGTATGCTCGGGTGAAGGGTAGTGAGGCTCATCAACCGTCGGCCTCGGTGGCGGATAGCGGTGCTCCGATGTAGGTGCCACGGGAGTCACAGGAGATGGCTTAGGCGGCGCCGGAGTATAAGGCCTTCCCGTGCTGGGTTGGGGCGAGGTAAAAGGGGAAGACGCCAGCGGTGTCGGCTTTGGTGCAGGGGGATGTGGCATCTCCGAAGACTGTGGGACTGGCTCTTGGGTGCACGCTGGCACACCAGGCTGGCTGGCGATTGAGGAAGAGGGCCGGCCGCACGAAGATGTGCACTGGGGCTGATCGTCGTCTGTCTCTTCGCCGCAGTCGGGCGTGCACCCCGGAGAGACTTGGTCGGGTTGGTGGTCCACATGTTGATAGTCGTAGCATTCTTGAATTTGGGCGAAAGGCGTCATGTCTTTGGCAGGAGTCGTGCGTGCTGTATCGCAAAGGACCAGTTCAACCTCATCCGCAGCGTCACACTGATACGTTTGAACATCTGGCGTGTAGTACGACCCGTGGCAGGTGTGGAAAGAAAGGTTGTTGTCGAAAGCCTTGCCACGGACCGGGGAGAGGTCGACCCAAATCTTGGTCTGGTAGGAGCGGTCGATCGAATATGCGAAATTGATCTCGTCCTTGCCCTCGTTGATTCCGTTCGCCTGGGGAGAGATCTTCAGTGCGATGCCGGGATTGGCGGCAGAACCGCGCCGCCATGGTTCTTCGTATCTACCACCTGGCTTGATGGGAACATTGTCGGTATGGGAGGAGCCGGCGACAGGAACCGACCAGATGTAAACATCATGGGGACAGTGATTGGTGACAATGGCCTTGGCTTGAGTAAGAGCGACAAGGGCGCTCAAGGTGAGGGTGCGACCCGTCATGGTATCAGAACAAAGACAACGCCCCCAGCGTGCGAGAATGAGAAAAGATGAATGGGTAGTGATGATCAGAGAAGAATTGATAGCCAACTCGATGGATGCTGGGTGGCGAGTGGAGTGAAGAAGAAATGGAGGGTTGGGATCGAAGACACGCTTTTATGAGTAGCTGCAGAGTCAGTGTTGCTCTGTCGACCAAGAAGAGGCAGTCTCGAGGGTCATCTTGCCAGATCGCGCGCTGTCTGTTGCCGTTATAGCCAGGCGAGCGCAGGTTTGGGAAGGTGTGCCATGACTCCAGTTGCCGGTCAGACTCCCAAGTGTATCGCAGAATTATGAAGTACGAAGCTTCCCTGGGGTTGACGGTTCATCGCTCATGAATTCATCCACAGTACCTTTTCTCTGATAGAGTAGAGCGCGTTGGTAGTATTGAGCTCCTTCGGATTCTCACTGGTTGAACTAGGCCGGGCATGCACGACGCAGTTCCATGCAAGAACGAGACCCCTTCTTTGTGCCTTCTGGAGTACGCTCCATGGTAAGTTCTGAAACTGGGTTCGCCAATATCGGTGTTGAGGAGAGAGGAAGGCAGTGTTTCCATGACATAACCGATGCGAACGATTTGGTCCAAGGGGGTCACAATGAGAGAGATCAAATCGCAGCGCCCGCTTCGAGGCATGTCTATAGGTGAATGGAACCGATTAGTTGCAAGCCAAAAGAACAATACAACCACTGTGAGATTCCTTTACAACCGCCTCAGAGCGGCTCCTTCCAATAGAAGTGGGTCATGTTGGGGTGGCGGTCCACGAGCCACGAGGCTGCATTCAGTCGAAGAGAAGGCACCCCGAACTTTTAGCGATGACGCCCGAGAGGTACCAACACCGTTTGTGTATAGGAATTGAAACTCAAAGTTGACGTTGAACAGGCACACAGGGCAGGGTCAGGGTTAAGCTGGAGACACCCGCTTACTAAGGCTACCCAAACAACCTCGATCGAGCTAGCGGCATCGACACCTGAGGCGGGGATGAAACGCGACTGTTGCATGCTTCAGGACCAGCAACCGCACAATAATAATATCATGGCCTCAAAACCGCCTCTGAAGCTCTATCCATCCTCATTCATCTTCAATCTCGCTCCTGGGTAGTCCCCACGCCACGAAAGACCATTCAAAGTCCCCTTTAGACCCAAGCCTCAAATACGCGCCCATTCGCGCCCCACCACCTCCATGCTTCAACCTCCCTCCTGTATCGACGTGCCAGCCATGTCTTCCGCGATAAAAGAAGTGCCCGTTCAGCTTCCCAAGAGCTTCGACCGCCCTGACGAGCCATGGCATCACTACCTCACAATCGACGTGATATGGTATGTTCTCGGGTATACGTTGTTCCACCCATTCGTGTCATGGGTCCTCGTACTGTGTCTACGTGCACAATACACGGCTTATCATGCGCCTGAGATGCGGATCGCGTTCGCCTGGGCTGCGCTCATGACCGCCATTGGTCTGTTCGGCTTGATTAGCGACAGAATCGCATTCGGCTCTCCGAGGGAGGTGGACTTGAGTGAAGAGGTAATTGTTATAACGGGTGGTGTGGAGGGCCTAGGCGGTCTACTCGCAGAGACATATGGCATGCGAAACGCGAACATTGCGGTCCTAGATACGAAAAAGGTGGACGAGGACGAGGCAGAGGAGAAGGGTGCGGTGTACTATCAGTGTGATGTGAGCGATGCGAAGCAGGTGGAAGCTGCTGCGGCCAAGATCATTGAAGACGTGAGTATTTCAGACGTAATGCTAAGGCATATACTAACAGACGCAGCTTGGCGCTCCTACGATCCTGGTCAACAATGCTGGACTCGTCCACACCAAATCGATTCTTGAGTCGACCGCAGAAGACGTCGAACAGTCCGTTAGCCTCATTATCTACAACTTACACGTAATTGACAATAGAACAGGACTTTTCGCGTAAACACACTCTCCCACTTCCACACACTTCGAACCTTTCTTCCGCACATGATCGCCGAGGGGCGTGGTACAGTCGTAACCGTCTCCTCTGTCCTCGGACATCTCGGCGCGGCAAACCTCTCCGCGTACACTGCATCGAAAGCTGCACTTCTGGCGCTACACCACTCGCTACGGGCCGAGCTTGCACAAATTCCTGAGGCCAAAGAGATAAAGACGATCCTTGTCACACCAGGCCAGATGACCACCCGGATGTTTGCAGGCGTCAAGACACCGAGCAACTTCCTCGCCCCAGTTGTCACGCCTGCCGATGTTGGGAAAGATATAATCAGACTCATCGAGAAAGGCGAGAGTGGTGAGGTGGCCCTCCCGCTTTACTCGAGATATATCCATATTCTAGGCGTCCTGCCTGTTGGGATACAGTACCTTGTTCGGAGGTGGAGCGGTATCGACAGTGCTATCGGCAAGGCTGGTCTAACGAAGAAAGAGACAAGCCGGAAGAAGTAAAGATATTGATACCCCATGGTGAGCTGTAAGCTATATACTCCAGTGCGAAGTCTACCATACAACAGCCTTCATCACTGTCCATTAATTAGCAGTACGCACTATGGTGATCTCTCACCATAAAAACAAATCGTACTCCATCGCCTCGCTCGACTTCAAACATCGCCTTGAACAGCTTTCCCGCTGTCAATGTGGCTGTGGGAGCACAGCATCTTCCACAGTGTTAGCTTGCATTTCTGACACTAACAACTGCGTTTCATCTCCAGGTTCGCCTTGCCTTGGCATCCGGGTTATCGGGCGCCTTAACAGCCACATTTGGGGTCCAGAAGCAAGCTTCGCCCAATCAAACACTTCAATCATGCTTGATGATGTCTTTCCTGTGTGCAACTATTATTAGGTGGGCCAAGCTTCATGCTCTCCCACGTTAGCTATTAAGCTTTGGACTGCCGTGTTATCGAGGCCGTTTCTTGTGTTCTTGAAGTCCAACATCCGATGTTTCGAAGCCACGCAGCGCAGTTCGCGACATCCTGCATTGCTGTGCTCCTCTTGGTGCAAGGAGTCTACGCTGACTGCTATTCCCGCAATGGTGTGTTTCTCCTCACTCAATGCATTGAAGTTCTTGCGCCACTAGGTCAACACTAACCAACATCTGCGTAACAGAGATATCCGCTCTCAACTCGGACGACTATACCGGCACGAATGGCTATCTCGAGCTTCTCCCTTGCGGCCGCGGCACAAACAACTGTTGCCTCTGGAAAGAAAAATGCGGCACAAATGGCTTGTGTATAGACAAGAGCGGTAATTTCAAACGCCAGTACTGCTTCGATAAGAATTGGAAGAATTGCTCAAGTCTGGCACCAGGTGCGTTTTGAAATAACCGTCCCAGTCATATACAGTGCCTAGTTGGACACCTCCAATCTAATTCAAACTTCGACACAATAGAGTACGACAAATCCGGCCTGGTAGTATACCAATGCCAAACCAACGTCTTCTGCTACGGCAACTCAGACTGCTGCAGCACAAACGCAAAACAATACTTCGTCGACCCCACCAACGGCGACGTATCAGACGCAACGTCTGTATCTTCAGGCGCATCCCCATCCGCAACCGCGAACCCAACATGGTGGGCAGTAGATAGCATCGCTGTCTTACGCGCAACAAGCACACTATCAAACCTCCCTACTTCAATACCAACTATCGGCAGCATGACCGCTACTTCTTCGCCCACCGACGACTCCTCGACATCGCGCCCTACTTCATCGTCGTCAGAGTCTAAAGGCCTATCAGCAGGCGCAGGCGTCGGCATAGGTATAGCTGCGTTAGCAGGTGCGGAAGCTCTTGCGGCGCTGATATGGCTTTTGCTGCGTGAGCGGAAGAAACGAAGAGTGCTGCAATCGCAAGTTGGGCTGGTGGGGAGTCATGTGGGGGATAACAAGGATGATGTTGCGCATCAGGGTGGTGGTGGTGGTGGGGAGTATTATGCGCTGGATTCAGGGCCGTATGTGTATCAGGGTGGTGGTGTGCAGCAGAGACAGGAGTTGGAGCATCGACCGGGGAGGCACGAGTTGCTGTGATGGAATATATCCACTAGTTGATCGTCGTGGTTAGTATCTTGTGAATGAATATACGACTTCAAAAATGAAGAAGTTCAAACTGCGGCAAGAGCCAATTGGCCAATTCTTGATGTGTATCCGTAATTTTTATTCCGTGGGTATCATTTATGTATGAAATTTGGTCGTGAGAGTGCCGAATCCGAGTTTTGTACATTGCTCATCACCAAGACGGCTACTGTTCGTTCGGTCTTCTTTTGACCTGCTTCTCGCGAGCCGCAAGATCGTCCCGGGACTCAGCGTGAAGAGTGAACATTGAGGTTGCGCATATCATCAATCAGATCGCCCTTCAACACTCCCTCAAAAGACCATCTCATGCGGCCTCTCGTTGCCCCTCAAGCTAAAGCTCGCACCCAGATACCCCTCCAATTCCGGCACCTTCTTGATATTCGCCATCAGCACCTTATCCACCTTCTTCTGGTCCTCTATCCTCTGAGGATCCGTCTCCTTCTTCTGCACCTCGCCCTCCTTGCCCTGCTCAAAGAACGCATCCTCGCCCTTTCCACCCTCCTTCTTCTCCCTCGCCCAGTACTCGTCCTTGCTCACGCGCTCGACGACCTCCTCGTCAACGCCTGAGACATCGACAACGGTCGAGGTAGCGATAACGTAGCGGTGGTTGACACGACGTAGCGGAACGCCGTTGGACTTGAACGGGCCGGTGATGAGGAGAACGCCTTGCTCGAGTTGGCGGAGCAGAACGACGCGCTTGCCGCGGAAACGGCCGGAGAGGAGGATCAGGACAGTGCCGGGTGCAAGTGAGTCGCGGTATTTGGTGGGGTGGGCGGTCTTGCGGGCCTGGGAGTTGCAAATGTCAGCTTTCTAGCCCTTCATTCTCTCCGATATGCCCAATCCGAGCCTCTCAATAGCTCTCGGATGTCCTCAGATCCTCTAATCCAGTGCATACCTTCTTCATCTGCGCCTCCTCCTCGGCAGGGTAGTACTTTGAAGCTTTTTGGTCGGCCATTGTAGTGATGAAGGTGGCGAGGATCTTTTGAGCCGGAATTAGCTACTGCGACACTAGATCACACTGCTAAATGGCGTAGATAGCTTGCGGAAAGCATACAGTTTGATTGAATCGATGTTGATGTCACTGCCATGAATTCACGATCCCGGCATGTGGGAGGACTCGCTAAGGTTCAGCCTTACGGCTTTAGCGTCATCCGCCCCGCATATCTCCGTTCAGCCTCATTTGCTTAGACTTCCAGTCCTCCACCCGTCTTGCTATGTGGCCGTGGCTTTCGAACGGTTCCGCGACGTTCGATCTATGTCAACGTACTCATTGCACAGCAAAGACTGTTGCGATGCTCAGTCATAATCCCTGGTGTGACACGTCTATGCCTCCCTTTTGACGATCGTACGTACGCGATGCTCCTCAGGGGGTAGTCGTTGTTGCCGTGTGCGCGAGCGTACTCGCTCTAATTTTCTGGTAAAATACAATGACGCAATTCACTAATGATTCATCGTACCGCGGAGCGATTGGTACAGATGCCATGTGGGTGTGTAAACAGAAAGCGCGTCTGGAAACGCTACTGCCGGCCCGCCGAAGAAACATCTTGTCATATCCGCACCCATCCTCCCTCATAATTCCACTCCCGCTTTGAGCTTAACCTTAATCCTACCTATACAATCTTAGCATTCCACCCATTATTCCTACTCTATACCTTCGTTGCGTCATGTCATACTTATTTCAGCAACAGCAGGATGTTCCTAAAACGGCCGACCGGAAGAAACTATTCATTCGCAAACTTCTGCAAGACGCCAATAGCCAACTGAGTCTCGATAAACTAAAGCCAAATCGCGAGCTACTCGACGCCCTTACTTACGCGGCTGTTGGTGGTGGTGTAGACGACAAAGAATATGTGGTCAGTGGACGATTAGCATTGCTTCAATGTCAAGTTAGCCTGACCTAAAGCAGCAAGAGAAACTCATACAACTTCTGGCATCACTCCCGGAAGATTCTCCATCTCGAGAGCTAGGCACAGGTCTCTTACTCAAGCGACTTTAGGAAAGCCTCGAGCATCTGCCGACCTCTTCCTTAGGCTATCCATGTTAGATTCACCCCTCCGCCGCCTATGTGGGCTTTGCTAATGTGTCGATAGACAGATATCGGACGGCCGACGGAAGCAACAACCGTGTCGAGGGCCTACATTTAGGAAAAGCCGGATCTTACTACGCACGAACCGTAAAGCCAAAGCATGTACCTACAGCGATACCAGAGCCCGAAGCGCTATTTGACGTACTTCTTGCAAGAAAGGGGCAGCCAACACAGCACCCAAACAAAATATCGAGCCTTTTGTTCGCGCTGGCTGCAATCATCGCCGATGACGTGTTCCGAACCAGTGACCAGGATAAGGCAACCACAAAAGTGTCCTCATACCTAGATCTCTCGCCATTGTATGGCTCCAATCAGGAAAGTCAGAACACGATCCGCACCTTCGCGGATGGGAAGTTGAAACCAGATACGTTCGCGGAAACCAGGTTTTTGAATCGGCCGCCGGAGGTGTGTTCTTTCAACTCCAGCTTTAGGTATCGCTCACTCATCATTATAGTTTGCGGTACTACTTCTATGCTTCAATCGTTTCCACAACTACATCGCAAAACAACTCGCAGCCATCAATGAACACGGTCGGTTTGATTTGCCTGCCAACGCAACCGAGCTTGATGCCGAATCATACAACAAAGCTGTTGGAAAGCGTGATGAGGAGCTATTCCAGACAGCGCGCTTGGTGACCAGTGGACTTTACGTCAACATCGTTCTCAACGACTACGTTCGCACGATTCTCAATCTACAGCGCGTACAGTCATCTTGGAACTTGGACCCACGGATAAATGTGGAAGAAATCCTCGGGCAACCAAACATTGGAAAAGCCTGTGGCAATCAGGCCAGCGTTGAGTTCAATCTGATGTACAGATGGCATTCAGCTATCTCAGCGAAGGGCGAACGCTGGTTGAATGACCACGTCACACAAATCTGCCAAAATTCGAACATCGAGAACTTGACGTCAGAAGAAGTCCATGCTAGTATGCGTAAGGTGACTGCTGAGATTCCTGATGATCCTGGCCAACGGACATTTGGCGGCTTTCAAAGAAATGACGAAGGCTGCTTCAACGATGCCGACTTGGTCCGAATCTTGACAGAGGCCACAGATGATGTGGCTGCTAGCTTTGGGCCTCGACATGTACCCATTGCTTTGAAATTCATCGAAGTCATGACTATCAGACAAGCGAGAGCTTGGGGCGTGGCATCGTTGAATGAAACGAGAACATTCTTCGGGATGGTGCCACACAAGACGTTTACAGATATCAATTCAGATCCAGGTACCAGGCAGAATCCCATTGAGCAATTATAGGCTGACTGGTACAGACATTGCAGCTACTCTCGAAAGTCTTTATGGGCATGTTGAAAATGTTGAGTTGTACCCTGGTGTGGTCGTAGGTAAGTCATCCCAACTCCATGGCACTATCAGCCCAATAACTCGAGTCTTGTGCTATCCCTCTGAACACCGGCAAGCCTCATAGAAAACTTGAGCTTCACTTGTGTCTTGCGAAAAGATCTTACGATCGGGCTGACGTCTGCGTAGAAGAGCCTAAGCTTCCGATAACCCCGGGATCAGGTCTCTGTGCCGGATTCACAACCACCAGGGCTATTCTCTCAGACGCCCTTGCCTTAGTGCGAGGTGATAGATTTCACACTGTCGACTATACACCAGTTCATCTGACAGCCTTCGGATATAAAGAGGCCTCGAATGATTCTTCAGTTGCTAACGGATGCGTGTTGCACAGGCTTCTGATGAGGGCCTTTCGTAAGTTGCAGTAATGACACTCTTCAAAAACAAAGCTTATGTTATTAGCCAACTGGTACTCTGGTAACTCGGCGTACGCCTTCTATCCTTTCACTGTCCCTTCCGAGATGCGATTAATTCAACGATCAGTGGGGCTTGAGACAGAATACGACTACGACAAACCTCAGATGAGGTCAGCTGCCAGGGTCATCAATGACTTCACAACGATTGTTAGCATCCTCCGTGATTCAACCTCGTACACATTGCCATGGAGCGAAGCTGTGCGGCAGCTTGGGCACGATAGTCATACTCTCCATAGTAATGGTACTCGGGCTATCAAGCAGCAGAAGCTCGTCAAAAAAGCCGTATCGAGTCCTCAGAGTTCTACAGAAGCATTCACTCGCTTCATTGAACTGACGACTAGGGAGCATATTCTCAAGAACAGCCGCAAGCTTCGCGATGTCCATGAAATCTGTATGGTCAAGCATGTCAACACCCTCAGCTGGACGGAATTCGCAGCGCGCCTATTCTACATACCGTTAAAAAATTCGCCGGGCTCCAGGGCTTCTTTCGATTGCGAACAGTTATACCTGAAGATGTCGTCCATCTTTCGATTTCTTTACCTAGACACAGATCCCACCAAGTCACACTCAATCAAGAAGATTGCAATGCAAGCGAATAAAGACTTGATCAAAGAGGTGAAAGAAGTTTGCGAGGCCCTGAGATGCTCCTCCTTTGCGCATGCATTGCTTCATCGGGACAGCAAGACGATGAAGGATGACTTCATGCCCAACCATGGAACAGAATTGCTTCAACGACTCTTTGACGTTGGCAAGACCGTGGACGAGGTGACTTCGCTAGTGGTACTGTTTGCTGTCGACTTGGTGACAACAGGCTCTTTTGCAGTACGTAATCATCTAGACTTGGTCCAATCAAGCAAATTAGGCTAACATTCCAGTGTTCACAAATGATGGATCGGCTCCTCACGGAACCCTACTACTCTGCACACTGGCCGAGTATTCAGACCTTGGCGAACGATTCGTCACCCTCCGCCTCAGAAGCCCTTCGTATGTACGTACGCGAATCCCTCCGGCTGGCCCCAATGGCAGCACCTACGCTTCGCATATCCGATGCAGTACCTAGCATCAGTGACTGGCGCCACGCGCAGGCCATAAAGAGAGGAGACCTCCTACACCTGGACATCACAAGCGCATCTCAGGACACCGAGAAGTTCCCAGATCCGGATGCGATCAAACTCGATCGGCCGCGAGACTCGTATCTCCCGTTCATCGACGGACTACATGGATACCTGGTCAGAGACATAATCATCACAGGCCTCACTGCCCAACTACGCGTCTTTGGGAGACTGAAGGGGTTGAAGAAAATGCCAGGTATACAAAGGAGGCTGCAGAAGAAATACTATCATAATGGTCTTGTGGGCTTCTTGAGTGAGGGACAGGATGAGTGGATACCTTTACCGACGAGTAAGTTCCATGGCCGTTTGCCCAGGACCACGTTGCAAGTAAGCTAATGACCGCAAAGGTATGAGAGTGCAGTTCGACGACCTCGGTTCGCCGGAGGAATCATCGTCAAAGTAGATTGTATTGTGACAGACGAAATCCTTTCCCTAAACCCTATCCCTAAACCCTATCTGATGGACCCTACTCTATAACTAAGTAGTTGGTTTAAATAATTTCCGCTCCAATCTGCAATTTTCTTTGTTTCGCGTTTCGGCTCCCCTCATGCCCCAAGCGCACCACCTTGCAAACCACGGGCGACAACATTACCTACCTGTCCCCACAAGTGACATCCACGTATCTGGGTACGCCCCTGATGCCGTAGGTAGCACCCTTCGCCAATGTCCCGACAAACACAAAAAATCATCCGTGCGCCAAGCCCCATTGCAATCTATTTTCTACAGGAAAAGGCAATTTTGCCGGATGCAGTAAGCGAAGAGAACGCCAAGTCACGTGGTGGCTGGTACTTCTGCAAGGGCCTGGGCAGGGGTTGCGGGTAGATGACATGATGCAAGGCGGGTAGATTGGTAGATTGGGAGATTGAGCATGGGATGGGATGATGGTGGCGAGGGAATGTTGAATTAGGTATTGTATGAATGCACATGTGCAAAGACGGGGGCTGAAGCTGACTTTATGCGTAGGAGAGGTGTACATAGAGTGGGAGCATTAGGGTAGTTCGAAATGCGCTCGATCATATCCTATAAGCTCCCAGAAACAGAAATTTAGTTATGCATGTGTAGGCTTTCGTTTTGGGCAAACTCTCACCGGAGCTTGGGTCTGCTATCTTTACTCTTCGATCACGTCAGTGTCAACGGGCTTTGGGAATACGTGGCTTAAGGTATGCGGTGGCGCGGCAGATTTAGGCAGCAGCAGCAGCAGCAGCAGCAGTGCGGTATTGAGTACCTCCACAAGTGCTTCGAGTGCGTTCAGTCAAAGCCCATCTTCCAGCAGCAGCTCGACAGTGGTTACTTCTACCTCTTCCTCGAGTTTCTCAAGCCAGGTCCCATCATCTAGTAGCAGCACCAGCACCAGCACCACGGACACACCATCCTCAACATCTGCCACCCCCTCCGCCACCCCCTCAACATGCGCCTACACCGACGTCGGCACCTGCACAACCTTCACCGGCACCTTCGCAAACTCTTGCCCTTCCTACAACGGCGACTGCGCCACAGGCTACCAAGTCAATTGCCTGCAAACTCCGAGCAATTCGGTTTTCTTAGGATTACTTAGTACCGGGCAAATCACCACCGCAGACTCTTGTATATCAGTGTGTAGAGGCCTCAGTGCATGTGTTGGTGCCGAGTATAAGGCGGGCACGGCCGGGTATTGTTATCTGCATAGCTCACTTACTGCTCCTTATTCGACGGGGCCGGGAAATTTCTTTGTGAGGACGTGTTAGTTTGGAGACTAGGGACGTATATGAATGAAAATGGAGGGGAGCTTGTGAAAGTCTCTAGGTGTGGGAGGGGGTTCTTTTCTTCCATTCAATTTAACTCGACTAGTTTTATAATTTTGATAGAAAATTTCCTAGGCGCAAACGCAGACGCACAACTTTCGTCGCCATCTCAAAACCTATAATAAATGGTCCCAGGTGAGTACTGTGGTGTAGTGGATAGGCACTGAATATTAAACTTGGCAGCGAGGCTGTATCGCTGTGGTTAAGTAGGGAGGAGAACCTTAGCGATTACACCCCACAAGGAGATAATTGAATATCTCCTATCTACCCACCCACCAATCTCGGGGTCGAAATCTGAGCCCCTACCCAAGTACAAGATGATATGCCACAATACAAACTCAATAACCTTCTGCGAGATGAATGTGATGTTGAGATGGGTGACGTGCTGCTGTGCTCTCTTTACAGCTAGGGTGCTCGCTCGTCCCAGCTTACGTTCAGCTTCGAATGCTTCACCCCTTGATTTGGAAAGACGGAATTAGTATACAGTTTATACTAGCTGGCTTGAAGATATGCAACTTACAGCAACTAGTCGTCGTATTCAGATTGTCATTTTTTAGCTCCCCAGTGGTGTTTCTTGACAAATTTGGAACGACTGGAAAACCCCTCACCACAGATGCTGTGGATGAAAGATGGTGCTTCTTTCTGGGATCGAGCGTGTTCGGTGTACCAGGAGGCGATGAGTCGCTCTGGTAGCTACGCTTCAGAGATGGAGGAGGCATGTCGACGGCGTAAGTGGATGCGGTGACTGAGTAGGTAGCCTGGGACTCGTCATACTTCTCCTGACTCTGCAGCTGCGTAATTCTGTGTCAGCGCTTCTTGTATGCATATCAAGGTTTGCCGTGCTCACCTCCAGGTTTTGCAACACGCTAGCGCCGCTCTGTCTGTCTGACGGCGTTGAAGCCCTATCGTCGCTTGTCCTACTAGTCCTCCTAGTGTTGCGCTTGCTACTAGTGCCGCCGTTGTGCTGCAGGCCGCCGTGCTTGAGACTAGTTTTCTTAAGGCTGTCGTACTGCAAGCCGTCGTTTAAGTCGCTGTCGAATAGGCCGTGGCGAAGGGAGACTGGTCGATGTTGGGGGAAGTTACGTTTGTGAACGCTGTTGAAGGTGGCGTAGACGTAAGAGGAGTATTGAAGATGTCCTTGGGGATGGTCAATGTTGGGGGGAGTCAAGGTATGCGGCGGCGGCAGCGGTCGCAGCAGCAGCTCAGAGGTAGCTTCTTCTTCTCTTCTTCTCCTTCCTCTCCTTCCTTTCCTTCCTCTTCTCCTCCTTCTCCTTCCTCAGCGCCCCGGCCCAACATTCTAGGATCACAAAAGCTGTTTTAATTTTGGGGATAGCTAGAAAAACGACAGTAGGGTTAGTCACTGGTGTAGATATTAGACGATTGGTTTTGCAATCTCAAAATATACTTTAGACGCCCTAATCCGTTCGTTCCGTTTCCCAAGGTATCTTATCATTTTCCAAAGTGTATGCAACCACACGTACGCACGTAGGTACGTAGAAAAGCTAAAAATCCTACAAGAATCTGATGAAGAAAGAAGCGAAAAAGAATTAGACAGCGTGCAATCGGTCGATGACGCTCTCCGATAAAACCTACTCGCACACGAGGACATTGAGACGCCAAAACATACCATACTGTAACACGCCTGCTTGCTTCCCTTGCCCCCTGCCCTTTCGAAAGGCAAAGCAAAAGAAGTAATCAAGCATCCCCCATAACAACATCATCGTCATCCTCGCCCTCAGCATCGACATCCATCTCCCCGCCATCATCGTCATCGTAATCCCCATCCGCATCGACATCCTCATCAACCTCTTCCTCAACCGGCAACGCCCTGCCCTTCCCCTTACTAACCCCCTTACCGCCTAGCCGCGGACTGCCCAGCGAACTAGCACTACTCCTCGTACTCCTCCTGCCATTCACAACAACAGCTTTCACAGCCCCGCCTTCCTCACGACCAACGTCATCACCATTCGTGACAACGCTCTCGCCCAGCCGACTCCTCGTGCGGCGCAGGGAGATAGTAGCAGGCGTGAGCGCGCCATTGGCGATAGAAGAAGGCGAAGCCTTCGCAGCTCGACTGCTGCTCGGCGAGAGTTGGATTTTCGACACGGGCGCTGTGTGGATCGACAGGGACGTGTTGCGGACACGATTCGGCGTGCTGGTGCGACGCCGCGAGCCGAATGGGCGGCCTGGTCGTCGTCGTTGCGTGGGCTGGCCGGGGACGGGAGGGAAGATTTCGTAGCGGGAGGGCGGGATGGAGGGTTCGTCTATGTGTGAGCCTGCGAGCGCGACGGTGCTGCCGTTTGCGAGGGGTGTGCTGGTGGGTGCGGGCGAGCCACCGCCATTTACGGAGTTTTCGGTCGTGGTGGGGAAGCCGGGTGTTGTGGGATCTGCTGCTTCGTCGTTGTCGTTGATGTTGAGTTTGATGTTGACGCCGTTGGTTTTGGCAGCTGCAGCTGCCATGTCCATTTGGACGCCTTCTTCGGGCGCGGGCTTGTCTTCTTCTTCGACTTCGTCGCGTTGTTGGACTGTTTGTAGGGCTGGTCCGTCTTCGTATTGGCCTAGGCGGCCCATGACGTATGGTGTCCAGACGAGGCAGTCTTGGTTGATTTTTGGGTTGCCTGCTGCATTGCATTTCTCGATGTACTGTTTGAAGTACGCGAGGTCTAATCGAAGTGCATATTTCTTGGTGACGGGATCGCGCACGAGAGCGCGCAAGCCTTCCAAAGCAGATACAATATCATCGGGCGTCATGCCGGTACGATCGGAGATGGCGGAGATACTGATCGGTCCCTTCTGCTGCAGGAGTTCTTCGCATAGGACGAGACGCCAGTACTTTCGATAGCTGACCAATCCCATGTCGCTAAGCGGCTTCTCAGGGCTTCCCGTTTTCCTCTCGACTCTTGTGAGGAGATACGAGAACTCGATCAGGTACTGTCCGTACCCTTTGCGCATGTGAATGGGCAATACGAGAATACACGAGACGTTGTTGAGCGAGCTTGGCCGCTTTTCCTTCGAAAAATAGCCGACGAAATGGCAGCCATAATTGTCGTTTTCGGTCATGACGTAGAAGAGGAAAGGCTCTACATCATAGTATAGTGTCTTGGAGCCGAGGAACAGCTTGGCAAGTAGACAAAGGTTCTGGCAGTAGACCGGATTCTTCCGACCATCAACCTCGAAGAAGGAGTATTTGCCGTCGCGGTAGATTTCGTCACCGGGTGGATGCTTCGCTGGGCATTTGAGCTGAGTATGTTAGTGTGCGGTATTCGAACATGAGGTCGGGTTTGCCTACCTTATGCCGCCATGCGACGTAGTCAGAGTTCATATACTTGAGACAGAACTCGCATATGTATAGCACCCTGTTCTTGCTATACTCTTCCGGATATGGCGCCGCGTGCCAGGTGTCGATCTCCCATCCGCCAAAATTGACGCACTTGATCTTGCTTGCGGCGGTCGGTTGCTTGGAAGGCTTTGCAGGTTCTAAGTGAGCATAGAGGGCGGTCTGCTTCTCTTTCCAGTCTTCTTCCGCCTTTACGCGAGCATCTTCGAATCGCTTGCGGTCAGCCTGCGAAGGGTATGTCTTCGACGTATCAGCATCAGCCTCGGAGAGTACACCACCGTAGGGTTTGCTCTTGGTCTCGTCCGGCTCTTTATCCATGAAGCCTAGGAAGGGTGTAGGATGTTGAACATGTATTGTCGGGTAGTGAGTCACTTCTGGTGATTCCCTTGCAGCCTGTGCCGCTCGTCTATTGCGTTCGCGCCGTTCCCGATCCCGCTCCCGCCGTCGTTCTTGGCGCTCCTGTTCGAGAGTGAGAGTCTTTTTCTTGGGTTTGGACGTGACAATCTTTTGAACTTTCTCGTTGTTCAAGTGAAAGACGATGATCAAGCTGAGGCCTTGCGACTCCTCAATCCACGCGAGGGGTCGTTTGTCAGTCCTCTTAGGCTGTCCACGGCGTACGCGCGACGAACGCAGACGTGAAGCCTCCTGGTCAGACCCAGATTCCTCATCGTTAACATCACTTTCATGGCCCTCTGTCAGACCCTCTGTCATAGCACTGCGGACACTTCGGACACTTCTGGACGGCGGTCGGGGTGAGGATGCGGTTATTGATGGTGCTGCTTCTGATTTGGAGGTTTCGTCAGAGGGTCTCCGCTTTTTCCTTGTTTGCCTTGACGGCAGTGGTGCTTCATCTTCATGCGATGTTTTACGTTTGTTGCGCAATGACCGTGTTCCATCTGGTTGTTCATCAGGGAGGATTAGCTCTTTGAAAATGGAATGGCCCCCTGGGTCGACACCACGGTGTGAAGGAAGTAATTCCTTGGTTAGTTTGGACAAGGAAGAGAGCCTACGACGTGTAAGGGATTCTCCTGCTTCTTCTGCTGCATGCAGATCATTTTGTATGCACGCAGTGCAACGCCAATGCTTGACATCTAGATTCACATATTAGTGGAAGAGGTATCGGCAGACGTGAGGTGAGCATACCATCATCGGGACTAAGCGTATTAGCGTCGCGGGCGCATTGCCGATGTGCTGCAGGAACAAATATGTCAGCTACCCCAGCTCGTAATGTCAAACAATTCATTGATGTTTCTTACCATTATCCCCACACACAACGCAAGCAAGATATTCCTCAAACTCTGGGCTTGGGTCATTGTCCTCGTCTTGATTGCAGTAGCTGCGCTATTATCAGTAATTGCAAGTCATATTTTCTGTGTTCTCTGATGCTCACATGCAGGCATTGGGGTTTGATGTTGCGACTTCAGCATCCTCTTCGCCGTCGCTCTCGGCGTGCCACTGATTTTCCTCTTCGGACTCAGCGCTGCTTGACTCGTTCTCGCTCTCGCTAGTCTTGGCATCAGAGAATGAGTCTCCTGCGGCATCTTGGTCCTGATCGTCATCCTCGTCGTCATCGGAAGCTGCACGTCTCCGCAGTGCTATCTTGACCGCGCCTACAGGCTCAGCTTCGTCCTCGTCGTCATCCACTTCTTCTCCCTCGGCGTCGACGTCCACTTCATCTATATCGTCGACCTCTGAGCCTTCGGCATCTGTCGTATGGCCATCTGCGTCTTGACTATTTCCCTCAGCGGGGGCTTGCTCGTATTCTACGTCGTCTATTTCGTACTCGCCGTCGGCATCAATGTCCTCCAGGTCGGTGTTGCTTGCGGTTTGGCCCATGAGCCTGCCGGGCTCCGCCATGGCGAAGGAGACGACAGCCGCCAGCTTGGACGCCAAAAACGCCAGTGTCGCAACCCTGGTGTGTTATGAGCTCTATTACATTGGTCGCGTGAATGCCCAGTGCCCTGGCCGTGTGCTCATGCAGCGCTTCTGGTCGCGTTCTGCGGGCGTGGTAGCGCGTTATGGTGACCCGTGAAACCGTCCACCGCGTCGATATCGTGTACGTTTGTCGTGATATAGCTTCTAGTGGCCTTGAAGCATAAAGATGTGATGTCGTAGGCTCGCAGTCGCGTTGTTCGTCGCTGTGGGGAAGGAGGCGGCGTGCAGTCGTGGCCGCGCACAATTATTGTAGCGTCTCGAGGCGCAAAGGTGCCAGTATTTGCGGTTCGTATGAAAGGGTGACCCCAGGCGACACCGAGAATAATTGTAGCTCGTCTGCAGAGTGCGTGGGAGATGGAATTCGACCGTCTGAAATGGCACCCTTTGCTTGGAGGTGCACGCTCGGGGGTGGAAGCCAAGGCCGGACCGAGCGCCTCCTCTCCTCATACCTCAGTCCCAAGCTCGCCGTCGACACAATCTGCCCCCGCAACACCCCCACGACTGCAGACACCACCGCAACCATGGGCGTCCCATTCGAGGCTCTTTTGCCGTATGCGATCATGACCGGCGTACGTTTACTGGAGCCATTGGCCGCATCAGAGCGAGATTAACGTGAGGCTGCAGTTCTTCGCATTCAGCGCCGTGTCTGTCGGAAAGCTCAGGGAGATGCAGAACGGTGGAAAGAGGGCTAGACGAGGCGTTGACGCATGGGACAGGGTGAGTTTCCGTCGCTATACAGCGTTTCGAGCTTTGCTAACAGCTTTACAGCAAAGTATGGAAGTTCCGCGATGACTTCATACCCGCATACTTACGAGACGGCAGTGATGGAACGCGACCGACGATTGACGGGCTTTGCCCGAGGACAGACAGACAAGCCAGTGGCTCCTCCAGGCTTCGAAGTCAACAACCCATGGAGGGTATGGATGATTATCTCGACGACAACGGATAGTACTAACAGCATACAGTGCGAGCAGCGATTCTTTTAAACCTGGTGCAAGCGACGAAAGGGCTCCATGTTACATAACAAATGATACACATACGAATCAACAACCACCATCTTATTATTTGTTCGATTTCGAACTCTACTTAATCTCTGAAGGAAGCCCACGAATGCCATCCCGTTCCACGGCCCCGAATTTGATACCGAAGTGCTTCTCTAGAGCCTCCAGCCTCTCAGCTTCACTCTTAAGCTCAATCTCCTTCTCCTTTACACCGCGTATCCTCCACTTGATATTATTTCCTGATAGGATTATATTCCCCACCATGTCCCCGTTCTCGCCAAGAATCTTCTTCTCCCCTACGATGAGTCTCGTGAAAAAGGTCCGTTGGCTGGTGCTCGTGTAATAATTCATCACGGCAAAGTCTTGCGGTAGGAACTCCAGCTCTGTAAATGAGTACTTTATCTCCCAGTCACAATCGTCGTTCCTTCGGTATTCGTACACCCAAAATCGTTGATCGGGGTCGGTGGTCCCAGGAATGTTGCGATATTCAAGACGTGCTGTGGCTGGGTTGATGTGCTGTTGTACCGCGCCAGAGCGGTCCAGCGGCATTGGAACGACAGGACCCTCAGCTCCATAGCCCACATCTACATGATACTTGGTTCCGCCGACTGTGACAATATTGACCATATGACTCCAGCCTGTCCACTTGCCCCCATCGAAGATGCGAGCGCCTGCTGAGTAAACGTTGAAGCCAAGCGAGTGAAGCAGTGTGCCGAATAAGCCATTGTTCTCCATGCAATAACCCCCACGGCCATTATTATCCCCAATGACTTTCTTGAATAGCTCTTCGGGATGGATTGAGATCTGACGATGCGCTGAGTAATGCAAGGTCAGGTTCTCAAACGGGACTTCTGCCAGTTGGTGTTTCTGCAAGCGGGCGAGATAGGCAAGAGCATTTTTGGGAATGAATACAGCGACATCAAAGCATCGCTCCTTCTCAGGCAGGTTGAGCCGGTCAAAGTATCTCGCTATCTGCTCCTTGGAGTATGTCGACCTCAAATGCTCGGCAGCCATGATGTTGACTACAGGCACGTCATGCACTACGAGAGAGCGATAGGCGATAGTGATGCAAATCCCAATTCCGCGGTTGAGAGATCGACGTCGTGACGTGACACATGCACTAAAGAATATCAAGCTTATGTATATAGAACAAAAAGGCAGATGGAACCTCGTCCAGCAGCACATGAGCTGAGCGGAACGACTCCAAGCGGGGCGCCGACAATGGCGCCCCCTCCACGATGTCGTCAAGGAAAATGACAGCGAATACGAGGACAGATGAGCGGCAGTGGTGGGGGACGGTGCCTGCCAAGCTCTCGATGCCCTGTCTTCCCGCCCGGGCTAGGTAGGGGTCCAATGGCATGCGACCCCTAATGACAGTCGTTCACACAGCCGCGTTTAGAGATCGTCCAGCTTCCCCTGGCTGCCGTAGCGCAATAATTTCTACGACTGCTCCTGAGTGAATCTGGCACCTCTCCTGACCATGCCTCGCTACATGCGCTCTCCGTGAGCTCCTAATAATTTCGCTGGCTGCGCGAGTCCTATTCCTCTACGCTCCCGTCGCGCTTTCCGTCCGAACTATCACCACCCGCGACTCGGCCTTTGTAGTCTCACCGCGACCTGCACCGCGAGCAGCCATGGCGAGCAATGGCTTGCGCACGCAATATCCCTATGCTGGGGACGCCCTCAGTCCACGGCCGCTGTACGACTTCCCGTCGCCTACTTCGAACTACCCGTCTGGCATAGGTGCCGCGTCACCTAGCTTCTTTCCCATGGCCTACCAAATCTCCCCACGATTCGGCGCCAGTGCCTTCATTCCGCCTCCAGATGTCTTCGCCGACGGTCGCAGGGATACCGTGCGCGAGAATGGCGGCTACACTCCACAGACACAAGAATTCAGGAAACGCAGCTCTGAGGCGCTGAATACAGACCCGGTGGCTATGCACCTGCTGGTGGAGACGGCGATAGGAGACAGCCAGTACTTTGACATTCTGACGGTGGAAGAAGTGGACGCGCTAAAGCAGGAGCAGAAGACGCTCGATGCACGGTTAGGCACGGTGAGGAGGAAATTGGAATCGGAAACCAAGATCCGCGATGCGACGCGCTCTCTCAGTCGACTAGCGACTAAGAAAGAAAATGGGCACAAGAGAGGCCTTAGCAGCAAGGGCAGTAATCCAATTCAGGAGTACGACGCGAAGTCGCAGGAGGGACTGGATGCCAGCAACAAGAAGGTCGAGGAGTTGATTCGAGACTTGCTGGAGATCGAGTCTCGTATGCGCATGATCGACATGCAGTTGCTGATGCATACCGCTGCTGTACTTCAATTAACGCACAAGGGACCCAAGGGCCGCGCTGAGAATCAGGGCTTGTCTGAGGACGTACCCCGGAGACCGGACAGCCCAGCAAGTCTCAATGTTTATGAAGTTGGTCGAGGAAATGGTACCCAAGGGGATGCAGATTTCGACGAACGTAGCTTTTACAGATCCCCGGAGAATCTCGACGGCCTCATGAATGTGCTACAGAACGGGACTCACAACCACTCTCAAGGTA
Source organism: Neocucurbitaria cava (assembly GCA_027946455.1). NCBI lineage: Eukaryota > Fungi > Ascomycota > Dothideomycetes > Pleosporales > Cucurbitariaceae > Neocucurbitaria > Neocucurbitaria cava. The sequence goes on from JAPEUY010000007.1 coordinate 1,280,912, forward strand.
CTGAGCGCCAAGAACAAGCGTTAAGCTCGACAGCGAGGCGACTCGAGGAAATGAACGAGAAACTGAGGGCGCTCATTGTTCAAGTTAACCCGGAACAAGAGCGAGAATACGCTCTTCCGCCACTAGCACTTGAGGGCACACCAGATGCAACAACCGTGGATCGCCAGCTAGATTTCCTTGATCAGGGCCTCCGCAGCATCAGCGCTGAGCACGCCAACATGCACAGAAAGTCCAGACATCCGTCGAGCGAGGTCGAAGGCCGCCTGGAGGGAATAAACAACCAATTATATGCCGTGTTGAGCCGGACCAATACTGAAGGCGCTGATGAAGTCCTACCTCCGCCTCCCATCACCGGGGATGGCTCGACCGAGCAACTCAACTACATGGAGGACTCGTTCTATAACCTCGAACAGATTCAATACTCGCTCAATAATCAGATCGATGATTTACGATCTAAAGCCCTCAACCAAGATTCAGAACAGGCCGAAAAGTATGAAACAACCCTGCTGGGTCTATGGCAGATCATTCTAGCTGGCGAGGAGGAAGCCCGGGAAAGAAAACGCGAGCGTCGTCGCTTACTCGCAGAGGATCCTGATGCAGATGAGCAGCTGTCACCTGACGAGGACTACAACGCGAACGAAGCCTTTTCGCTTCCTGCATTCTCAGCGAAGGTGCAATGGTTGTTTGGCCGTGCTACCAGTCTCAAAGACAAGCAGTCTGTCCTCATGCGTCAAATTAAGCAGCAGCGCGAACTGAACAGCAAGTCGGATGCTCAGAAGGAGGCCGAGTTCGAGCGTCTCAATGAGCAGGTTCTTAGTGCGAGGTCTGAAAAGATGTCAATGGAGGAAGAGCTCGAGCGCGCCATGGGCCAGCTTTCGCAGTTCGACGAGCAGAAGACCCAGGCTGAAACCCAAGCACTGCGCGAGACACAAGAGCGCAATGCCGGGCTCGAGGCACAGCTTGTTAATGTGCAAGAGCGTGTTGTGGCTTATGAGAACCAACTCAAGGACGTACAAGAACAAGCTGTTGCTTTCCAGAATCAGTTACGAGAGGTTGAGCAACAAAACACTGCATATGAGAAGGAACTCAGGGATCACCAGGAGCGTAGCACCGCCTTTAGTGTGCAATCTCGCGAAGTCGAAGAACGTAACGCTGCTTATGAGGCTCAAGTTCGGGATGCACAAGAGCGCGCTATCACCCTCGAGAATAAGCTGCGGGAAGCTCAAGATGACGCGCGTGTCGAAGCCGTAGCGATCCAAGCGGAGCTCTCCGATTCTGCGGAACGCATCAACCAGGCTACAACAGCACTCAAGACAGTAACAGCCGAGAAAGAAGCAGCAGAGGCGCGATCCCTTGACGCAACGAACGCCCTCAACGCCAAAGAAGAAGAGTTCCGTGAACTCGAGGGGGAAATTGTCCGCCTCACCACTGAATTGACATTTGCCAAAGCAGAGCTTGACGGTGCATACGGCACGCGAGCCCAACGCGCAGCCGACTCGGCCGCCAACCCAGCCATAAAACGAGAATTGGACGAACTGAGCGAGAGAAACCAAGCTCTCCAAGACGAACTCGAGGCGCTACGCAAAGTCCAAGACGCAGCCTCTCAATCCGAAGCCGAAGCGCGCAACTCGGAGCGCAACCTCAAAGCCGAACTCTCCGGCATGGCCGCCGAATACGAAGCGCTCACGCGCGACGCCATACAAAACGAGAAAGACCGCGACGTGCTCGAAGGCCAAATCGACAAACTGAGAGACGACAAAGAGGCGCTCGAGCGCGAATTGAGCGACGAGAAGGTCAAATGGCTGGGCGTCAGGAGTCCAGGTCCGGGGATGCCGAATGGTGCTGCTGCTGCTGGACAGTTGGACCTGGGCGCCACGAGTATTAGGATGTTGAGAGAGGATTTCAGGAAGATGATGAGGGATCGGACGGCCGAGGGCCTCAAGGCACTTAGGGTAAGTACAATCTATAGGTGGATGGTATTGAGTGTAGTAGTAGATTTGCTGACATGATGCAGGCTGAACAAGAGGAGAGGAGAAAACTTGAAGCTGTCGTGCGTCAATTGCGGAAGGATGCTATGCCGCAGAGATCGAATCTGTCGAAGTCGACGCTTGCTGCGCAGCAATGAGGACGGCATCACCAATTCGTTTATCTACTTTAGGTTCGAGACGGATGCGCCACGCTATACACTACCGCTTCCGCATTATATTAGAGTTCGACTTTACCTTTTTTCTCTTTTGCCGCGGCATTGAATGGCGTTTCACAATCATGGCAACAACACTACATTCCTATATCACCAAAAAGAAGAATTAGATTTCATCTAGCATCATGATTGGGGCGTAAAATACACTTCATGTCGTATTTGGAGGCTTTTGTTGGATTGCTTGCTTGAGTATACATGATCGGGGAATATTCATCGATCTTTTCATCGCTAGATTATGGGAGGGCGAGAGGTTTTTAATGTATTATGCATTGCTGGATATAGAGCTATTTACTTACATGCGCAATTGAAGGACTTTGATATATGAGGCGTTTGATGGCTACTGTGTTGAGCTTTTGCCTTCCTTTTTGCATATGCATCGACATTACTGTCTTTGGTCTTCAGTGCTTGTCTCTAGTATGACTAATTCTGTCATGAGATAGTGCAGTGGGCAACTGAAGTTCTATTTTTTTTTTAATTTTTTTTTAGAATGGGCACCGTTCGGAGTTTGTGGATGAGTGGCTTTGCCAAAAACCTACCAAACTTGTGGGATACTCCTGCCGAATATCCGTTTCTTGTGGGTGTGATGAGATAACTGCGAGTCTCCTCCTATGTCTTGTACTGTGTTGTGGGTGAGAGTCGCGATTGCCTTCTTAGGGAGGTCAACTCCTTTGGGCATGACGTCGCGATATTCCGACACCACAGACATCCGACGATCAACATACATCGGTACAACAACCTCCGAACTCCTCGTCATCTTTCTCCTCACCATCGTCGTGTGTAGTTAAAGATTTCAACAACATCCCGCAATTTACCCGCCGGGCTCCTTCCGTCATCACAACCACGAATGCCCCACACGAACATCTACACCTCCTCATTCCTCCTCCACATGACCTATTCCCGCTCCACGTTTCCATCGTTTCGGTTTCATCTACGTCAATTCAAGGTTCTCTTGGCAAAGTGACAAGGGTGGCTAAACACCCACACTTTTCCAGCGTTCTTCGAGAATATCCGGGTAAAGTCCCCTGCGAGTGAAGAGACTAGGAAGAGACTAGGAAGAGGGAGGGGGAGTATATGCAGGTGCAATGACGCCAAAGCCATGGATATAAGATCTACCCTTGACGGTAGTTGGTGGAGGGTATAAGCTGGCTGGTTTTGGTGGGATGTTTGGTTGTGTTTCAACTGCAAGCCGCCGACACACCACACTGACGGAAACTTTATCGCTATCAGATACTTTGTTGCGGGGAGACTTCTCGGCAAATCACCGGACAGTCGCTTGACATGGCGGTTGGCATGTTACTGGCTGTGACGTGGCTGTTAGGTGGACTGTCATGTGCACAGGAATTTTTCAATTCAAGGTGGTTTAACCCTATCTTGCCTGGGGTAAGTGGAGGAAAGGAGCTGAGCAACCAGTTGTTGGGAGAGTTTTTGCTGACTACGATTACCAGTTCCATCCTGATCCAAGCTGTATCTTCCACAAGCCAGACTCGACGTTCTACTGTGCATCCTCAAGCTTCAACGTATTTCCGGGAATTCCAATACATGCAAGCAAAGACCTGACAAACTGGAGACTCATCGGTCAGTTCATTCTCATCTGCCGTTTGTTTATTTCGTTCACTTGATGTCCCCGTCGGCACATACCGAGAACTTTCAATCTATCTCGTGATTATATTCCGATTCAAGCACATATTACTCCTTCTTTACTAGTCACAACTGCACTCCCCGTTTCATCCATCTGCAAGTCCAGTCACACGACCCAGAAACACACCCCATACCCTATCGCCACTCGTTACCATACTATCTTATCGATCGACAGGGGCGCAACAATATACCCCCAGCCTCCTTATTCCCTCTCGCTTTCTTCCGCGCTCTCATTTTCGCTTCCAAACTTTCAACATGCATATACCATCACACAGTTATGGGCCCAACAGGACCGGGGTGCTTGTTTGTCGTTGTTTGGTACACGCCATCAGGGATATCTAGCACATCACTTTGCTCACATCGAATGTATCGCAGGCCATGCACTCAACCGCGAATCACAACTCCCTGAGCTTGCGACTTCTGTCGGCGGAACGAGCGGCATCTGGGCGCCGGCACTTCGCGAGCATAATGGCACGTTTTATCTTTTGACTACATTGGTGCAGGACAAGAAGGCGGACAATGATTCGTCAAGATGGGATAATGTACGTTGCTTCTGGCCCGTGACTCCACTTGTTCATCTGGCATGGGTGTTTTTGTTGACATTATTTGGTTCGTTTAGGTCATCTTTTCCACGACGGATCTGTGGGATGAAAGTCAGTGGAGTGATGCTGTGCATTTTGACTTCAATGGGTATGATGTCAGTCCGCACTGGGATGATGAGGGGAACTCGTATGTCGTAGGCAGCCATGCGTGGAAAGTAGCGTAAGCGCTCCCAGAAACTGAGGTTGTGCCTCTGGAGTATTGATCTGTGTTCAGATATGGTATCCACCTCAATAGGGTAGACTTGAAGACGGGGAAGTTGATTGGCAATTGGACAAACTTGTGGAATGGCACTGGCGGAATTGTAAGTAAAATGGATGGAAGTTGACGAACTGTAGTAAGTGTTTACTGATGAGCTTCGCAGGCACCTGAAGGTCCACATATCTTTAGAAAAGATGGGTACTACTACTTGATGATTGCAGAAGGTAACACAAGTAAAAGTATGTAGGTTTTCTTGTAACTAATGAGTGCTAGGCGGTACTGGCCTGGATCATATGGAGACAATTGCACGGTCGAAGAACCTTTACGGACCCTATGATCCCAACCCAGCGAATCCTATCTTGACGAACGCAAACAGCTCAGAGTACTGTAAGTGTTCTGCTTCTACCATTTACCTCTTTGACTGATTCCCATTCCATAGTCCAAGCTGTTGGGCACGCCGACCTCTTCCAAGATGCTCGCGGCCAATGGTGGGGTGTTTCCTTAGCCGTGCGATCCGGTCCTGAATGGACGACGTTCCCTATGGGTCGAGAAACCATCCTCACCAATGTGACCTGGGAGAACGGTTCTTGGCCCATATTCCACAATCCAGTTCAAGGTGACATGCGAGGATGGTCACTACCCGGTATAATCCTAGACTTGCCAGGCGACGGGTAAGTATCCCAATCCACTCCCATTGAAAACGCCCATCTGACAGCCTCATAGGCCCTTCGTCGACGAAGGTGACAACAACCTCACCTTCCCACCAAACTCCTCCATCCCCCCACACTTCGTCTACTGGCGCCCACCAGTCCAAGAAAACTACGCCATCTCGCCCCGCGGCCACCCCAACACGCTCCGCCTCAAGCCCTCCAAGCTCAACCTCACAGGCACAGACGGCAACTCGCCCGGCCCCGGCGGCCAAACCTTCATCTCCCGCCGCCAAGTCGACACGCTCTTCACCTTCTCTTTCTCTCTAGACTACGCTCCGACGACTCTGCACGAAGAAGCAGGCATAACGCTCTTCCTAACGCAGAACCACCACGCCCGCTTCGGCATCACACTCCTCCCTCTTCCCAACGACAGCAACAACGGCACCACCACCTTAGTCCCACACTTCACGTTCCACGCAATCAGCTACATCCCCGTGCCCCCGAGCTTCACTCTACCCGTCGACGAGGCGTGGCGCAACAAGCCACTCACGCTCGAGCTAAAAACGGTGAATCAGACGCACTATGCGTTTGGCGCGGGGCTGGCAGACGGCAGTGTGCCTGTAAAGACTATTGCGTATGTGGGTGGGGACATTATTTCCTGGGGTTTTACGGGCGCGTTGGTGGGCGCGTATGCGACTGGTAATGGGGGAAATTGCTCGGCCGAGGCGTTTGTGAGTGATTGGACGTATGAGGGGTGGGGACAGGTTAGGGATAATTGGAATGGGACGGGGTTGGGGTTGTTGGGGTTGTGATGAGAGGAGGGAAAGAGAAGGTTTCCTCCGTTTGGTGAAGTGGAGGGTTGGTAGTTAGTGAGTGATCAAGCAGTGTTGTTCTGTTGTAGATATGGCTCTGTTTTTGCTCGTCGATGCGTGATGTGATACTCTTCTTATCTTGACTGTCCCTTTTTTTTTTTGGCAAAGTTTGTTCTGCTGCACTGATAGTTGTTCTGAAGTGTTTGGCACATGTAGTGCTGGACGTAGTGGTGGAGATACAACGACACGATATGTATAATGGAGGTGGTTAGAGTTGGTTATGTAGCGTCGGCATGTCATCTGACCATGGGAGAACCCATGCTGTCCATGGGATGAGCACCCCCTATGGTGAGCCGAGGTAAAAGCTATGGTTAGATGGTCTGCCGTCTGGGTTATGCAGTGCAGTGTAGAGTGCTATTCTACTTCTCTTCCTAAACCCAAAGCTATATATACATAATTCTTCCGTCCCCCCAGTCTTTGCATCCTTCTCCATATTATCTTACTCACCCCCATTTGCTATTCTCTGCAGTTCGGCGGCCCCTCCCCCCGTGTCTCTTCCGTTTATGTGTAACGTCGGACTTGCGCAACATAACACAACACGACGCGCAGTTACGCGTTGTTGAGGTAAACAAGTTAGTTGAAGTGTGCTCTTCTCCTCTTATCAACGGATAGGAACCCCCACCGATTAATTGACGGTATCGAGTCTATGTATGCTGGTGAAAATATACCTACATCGAGACATTTAATGTTGTTATGATCTGCATCTCGACTCGCTTATACTTGCTGTGTAAGACTGACTAGTTATGATGAGGCTGAAACGCCACAAACGGCTAGCGACGGCCATCTGCGATACGATAAGATAAGCGTTGAAATGCGGGGGGGAACGAACGTAGGGCGTGAGTGACACAGTGGGATGTAGATGCTATTCTATCATTTCGACGTTCGTTTAACTAGCTAAATGTTCAGAGTGTGTACTTGAACTTCCAGTTCTTACTTGCACTAAACCCTCTATTCTTTCCTATTGTTTCTTCTTCCCCCTAATTGAGACATTCTGCGTGTGCTATTGTCCCACACAACACAACACACGCACATACATACCCTACCTATACCCTACCTATACCCTACACCGTCACCCCCTACTACCAACAACCATGCTCCCTTTCCTCCTCTCGCCCCTCTTCTTTTGCCTTTTGCTGATCTTCTTTTTCCTCCACATCCTCTACACCTACTTCCTTAACCCCCTGCGCCGCATCCTCCGCGCACCCCTCGCGCCCCTGACCTCCCTCTGGATATCCTCCATCCGCTGGCGCGGCATCGAAAACGCCACTCTGAAAGCCGCACACGCTCGCCACGGACCCATTGTTTGTTTGGGACCCGAGGAGGTGAGTGTGAATTGCGTGCAGGGCGGGATTCGCGATGTGTATGCTGGGGGTTTGAGAAGGGAGGAGTGGAGAGAGTGGGTATAATTGGTATGGGTTTTTTGCGAATTATGGGGGGTAAGTTTAGTTTTTTTTGGGTTATGTTATGTTATGTTATGTTATGTTACGTTATGTGGGAGAACCATCGTATACATAGGATGATGAGATGGATCAAGTTGGTATATAGGGGGGGAGCTTCTTATTGATTGATTGAGTGCAGTGTTGATATTTCTTTGAGCAGGGTCGATAACATGTTTTCCACGGCATCCAATAAGCCGCATTCAAGGCGAAAAAGGATGTTGAGCAACGTCTACAGCAAATCGCACATCATGGCCAACGAGGCGCTGAAGGCGCAAATTTCTACCATCATATATGACCGCTTCCTGCCGTATCTTGCGTCGACGTTCGACGACACTCCTCCTACCACCACCACCGAGCAGCCTCAAACTCAGCCTGGCGGCGGCGGCGTGTTCAACATCTGCGCCCTGCTCAGCGCGACAACCATGGACATCGTAACTGGATACATCTTCGGGCTGAACGCAAGTTCCAATCTCATCGACAACCGCGAGGAGTTAGCCTGGTTCCTCGACCTGTACAACTCACGTCGATCGTTCAATTTCTGGCCACAGGAGTTTCCCCGCTTCACGGCGTTTGTGGAGAGGTGGATGCCGGGATATCGGCTGAGCCCGAAGTGGGTCGATGAAGCGAATGGCGAGATCGAGAAGTGGACGGCGGACATGTGTGAGCGCGCTGATGCACAGGTGAGCTCAGCTGGTGCTGTTGGCGGTGAAGAAAAGGCAGAGTGTGTGCCGGTGGTATATCAGCAGCTCTGGAAAGCGCTTTCCAAGGAAGCAAAGGGAGAGGAGGAGAGCGGTGGGACGTTATCGCAGCAGCTGAGAATGTCTCTGGCGAGTGAAGTGCTGGATCACCTTGCAGCTGGCTTCGACACGTCAGGCATAACACTCACCTACATCGTCCACGAACTCTCCCAGCACCCAGACATCCAATCTCGTCTGCAGAAAGAGCTGCTTACCCTTTCGCCACGCTTGGTTCCTTCCTCCGCACCAGCAGCTATTCCAGACCCCAAAGCAGTGGACGCTCTGCCCGTCCTGCACGCCGTCATCTGGGAAACACTGCGCCTGCACTCGGCTATTCCAGGCCCGCAACCGCGTTTCACACCCGCGCAAGGTTGTCGTCTTGGGCCTGAGGAGAAGTCTTACTATGTGCCCGGTGGTGTGAGAGTCAGCGCCAGCGCAGGCTTGCTGCATTTGAACGAGGAGGTTTACGAGCGTGCGAGCGAGTGGAGGCCAGAGCGGTGGCTGGACATGGACAGGCTCGACGTTGAGAAGAAGAAGGATATGGAGAGTAGGTGGTTCTGGGCTTTTGGAAGGTTAGTTGAGAAGACGCTCCTGAGTGCTGTGGAAACACTGACTTACGACAAACAGTGGTGGGCGCATGTGCATTGGAAGCCATCTGGCGGTATACCGTAAGTCCTATCTTCTGTCTCCTATTCTAAATCATCGCCAGGTATTCCTATTTCTGTGCCTGCGGTATGTCTGGTGCATGTATAGAAGTAGTCAATCGTTGGGGATAGTTTGTTGCAGCTGCAGCTTCTACGTTGGAGCTTTGCGAGTATGTGAGCTAATTCCGGCGCAGAGATGAAGTACATCGTGGCTGCGCTGTACTCGAATTACAGCACAACAATCGTAGACGATACAGATATCGAGCAGTCGGACGCCTACACCGCCCCGCCAAAGAGCGACAAACTCATGATCAAGCTAATCAAAGCGTATACATGATGTATGTCTGAGAAAGTCCTGTAGAGGTCACGCCCGCTATTGTGTTTGTGCCGCCGACTTAAATCCCCACTAGTGTGTGGAGAGGAATGTACGTATGGTACCCCGCTGATAGGGCCGACGACCAATCGCAGCAGCTCCCCAGTAAATAGATCATGATGAAGTTAATCTGTGCGGCCGGCCTCTTGGAGGGGCCCTAGGGTGGGCGGGCTAAGTTTTGGTTGCAGAGGAAACCATGGTAGATAGGTTGCTAGTCCCTACAATTAGGAAAGTCTTGAAACCTTCACGACGACATAGTGTTTCAGTCAAAGGCTCTGGATCATGTGGAAGCTAGAAGGTGACAGTCAGCGATTCTTCGAATAATGATCTAATTAGCCTGGCTGGAAGTAGGTCTCCATTCCAGATACCGGAGTGCCCCCCAGCAATGCTTCTCTCTGAGCCGCCTTAAAGACGACATCTTCTCACATCGATTGGTGTTCCCCAACAATTCCGCTTGTGTTGAGACTGGTTCATGCGTTCTGTATGTCAGAGAGCGGTATCGCCAAGGCCATCTCGAGTCCGCTGGACGCTGACCTTGCAGTTTTCCTTTGTTCACAGGGATCTTGCTAGTCTGCGTAACCAGTGACAGTGCGTATGTGCATGTGAAAAGATACTTGGCTCGCATGAGGCCCACTTAAGTTCATCTCTACCATGCAGAGAGGCAAGTGCTTCGCATGCTGTAACCACCGATTGCGGACACTGTTGCAGCGCGAATGCATGTTGCATGAACACCGGGTGACTAACAAAGGAGCCGTGATGGTATCGTGGACATCAGTCTGCTAGGGCGGAAAGCTTCGTTACGCAGAATGTGGGGGTCCTTGTGGGGAGTGGTAACCGGGCGGAAATCCGAGTCACATACCCGCAAGCTCCCAATCGAAGCAGCCTAGTGCTGGCCAACGGTTCAAACGGGACGGGACCATGCTATGTCGTACTATCGCGAAGTGCCAGGGTAGGCGAAGTTTCGCTGGGGGCATATGCCGCCAGTGAAGTGCCGTGATGTCCTGGTATGCCATGCTCTATAGGTGCGATTGCCTGTCGTCAACATGGAAATCTCCTATTGCTTTTCGATAAAAAGCGACTTATTGCTTAACCAAACGTGCAGAGTCTGGAGCGGTGATTGAGGCATGCGGTGACTGCAGATGCAGGGACGAGGGGTCCAGCACCTCGCGCGTTGGTCAAAGCAACTGGAGAACAGCGGCGAATCGAACTCATTAATGGTTATGGGAGTATACTGACGCAATATTTGTCGATAGTCATGATTTCAAATACCTCCTACCTGTTAGGAATGCGTCCATGCACAGTAACTGGCGAGGTTTGACCAACAAGAGAACAGAGGCGCAGTGAGCGCTATATATACAGGCCACTGAACGTACGCCAAGCCCCTGGAGGCGATGAAGTGTAGTTGAAAAAGTGGCCATGGTGACGGTGATATTTTCAAAGATAGCTCGTGCCAGTCTTGAGTCGTAAGCCTTGCTTAGGTCATGTAGTAGCATGTTTCAACAAACAATGGTACCTGTCTCAGACTTGTTTCGACACGTGCGTTGTGATCGATAACAGCATACATCACTAGATGGTAGGACAGTGCCCGTCATATCTGCAAGATGTGCTGTGTATGGTTCGGCTGAAGTACCGAACAATGTCTGCATTAATGCAGATAGGCTGCGGGACCCAGGCATCACGGTCCCAGACACCTGAGAAACAAATCTCCTTCTGGACGAAGTATACCGGCACATAGGCAGAATTCTCTGGGTCAATGTTGACGATGCAGGGAAGGGTGCCCACGAGGCTTGCTGATAGAAGTGAACTTATGGCGTTGCACCCCACATGCGCCAGCGTGGAGAAACAGCGCGCAGGGCCGACCACTCAGCGAATAGATTGCGGTCGATATTGATCAAGAACCCGCTCTCCAAGCTCTCAGGGCAACAGCGCGATGCACCTTGTAGAGGTTGTAGCCACTAGGGCCAAAAGGTAGGAAAGTCGAGGCGGCAAGACGCTTCGTCTGCATCATTGCCTCATCGTTCAGGTACAGCCGGGTCTGTTGGTGACATGTCGCGAAGCGATCCCAGCAGCTGGAGCGAAGCAGCACAAACGGGATCTCGCCAGACTGCACCACAACTAGTCGATAAAGGCGCATTGTTTGCACGCTATGCCCGTGGCCGCAATCTAGCATGTCTCAGTTGCAATTCGGCGATAACGAGTGTATGGGTTGGTTAGCTGGAGGGACGAGCAGACGTAGATTAAAGGCATATAGGGCCGATGTTGGGACAATCTTTGTAACGTGTGGAGCGCGCCAATAGCCGTATATGCAGTCATATCTGCAGGAACAGCGGCTGGTCGGAGCGCGGAGAGAATTCCTGGCGCAAGAGAAGGCGAGGGCTAGGTAGGCCGTGGTAGGCCAGCCGAGCGATCTGTCCAGGAAGGGAACGGCGCCAGACCAGCATAGTGCAGCAGCAGAGGCTGTAGCAGCCAGATTGCCGTGCCGTCGACGCGAAACAACGGTTACCTGGTGCTGGAGCTGCTGACCCGGCGACAGATCTCCGCTAAGCGTAGGGCAGGGGCATGGCGCGACTGTCAGAGGAGGAATGCCGGCCCAGCAGCGGTGCAGGACGGATGCCCGCCGAGCCCTCACTCGCGGAGGGGCCAGAGGCCAGAGGGGGTCGTGGCTAAACAGCGAACGGGACGGGGGTTGCTAGTGGTGGTGTACTGTGTAGCATCGTAGGAGAATTGTTCGCCATGGGAACGGGGCCGTGGTGCGGTCCAAGCGAGCATATCGCACCGCAATCCTGGGAGAAATCCCCAGCCACCGCGAGATTCGACGGCGATCGACTCCCCGCCTTGCAGTGCGTGACGGCAACGGGTGTGAACAAAGGCTCCAAGTCCCTAACTTAGTTCCCAACGACAATCACCCGTCTCCGTTTTCGGGGGCCTCATGCCCTGAAGCATCCATGTCGCCTTTGTCGAGCGCCCGCTGGGCACGCCCCCATGCACTGCTCCCAGCGACGAGTGCTGCTGCATCGCCCGACGTCTGCTCTCGTGGTGCATTGAGCAGAGTACCGAGCACCGCTAGCAGCATGCTGGCCGTCGCCTGTCCTGCTGTGCGACCTGAGTATGCATTGGCGGCGTTAGCGTTTGTCACTTTTCTACGGCGTCGAGTCTCGAGGTATGTCCCGGAGAGTCTCTCAGGCGCCGCCGCACAGCTTTCGTGACAGCCGCCATGTGCGTAGACGTGTTCCGTACGACCCCCCAAGCTTGCTTCGTCGCGCCGGGAGTGGTACGACTAGGCCTGTGTGCGGACCGTCTGAGCAGGCGGATCAAGTCCACTGTGCTGTGCCAGGTGCTCGAGACCACGGATCAGAGGAACCTCTGGCAAACAGGCTGGCGAGGAGGGGACCTGGAATATTGAATATTGGGCCCCAACGGGGAATTATATATCGTCTCTCAAGTAGAGTAGTTCCAATGGCTAAATTCCGAGCCTTGTTTCGGTGTTTACAGGCATGGGTCTTTGCACCCGCCGCATGCACCCGGGTCCCCCAGTGGAAGCCCTGGAGAGCCCATGCCAGCCCTCAAACCTGGGATTGCCGTTGCTTCTGAGCACAACGGCCGCCGTCCTGCCACCCATGTCCTGGTGCCGCTCAGTCTGTGCCGTGCTGGAGGCTGTCTATCGGTTGCATGGGACACCCTCGCTCAGGCAGAAAGTGACAGGCGGGCGCTTGCTCCGTCTCTACCCCAATACACGCCTTGGCTGGTCATCATCCTCAGTCGACGGTACTTCTGGACATATACAACTGTTGCTGCACTTCGCCTCAGCTGGTGCGGCGCCTCAGTCATCCAGTCTCTCTTATTTTACTTCGTCCCGCTGTGCCCTTTCGCTCGCTTACCACATGCGCCAGCGGGCTGGACGAGCTTCCATTCTCACCCTAACCCGGTATTTCGCTGAGCACATACCGTTCTGTCGTTTTCGATCATACCCTGGACGTCATCTCACCTGGACAGCTTCGCAGAGAGGAGCATACCCGCCCCAACCACATACTCGGACCCACTCCGACGAACAACAACTCCCAAGCCTTGACCACAAGAAAGGACACTAGCTTAATACCTAATTCAGACTTCAGAAGAGCAAATAAGGTTGCAGAGGACTTCTGACTGGCTCGACTAAGGCTTGTCCGTATGATTCACGCCGCCGCTCGTGCCTCTATTAGTTCGCCGAATTCGGTAGCGAACGGTTCTGCTAGCGGAAGACCCTACAGTTTCCCCATCCGCCGCCGCAGCTCGGTTCTTGTTGCCCTCCCGACTAAAGCGAACCAACGACCTTGCCCTCGAGGCTAGCGGGCCTGGCGCGAGGCCCAGGACGAAAGCGGAGGCTCCCAAATCAGGACACTGCTCTCCAAGGCCATTGGGCAACTCCACTATCGAAGGCGTTCTTTCTGTTTCGAGCTGTGGGCCATATCCGCTCTCAAGACCCTTATTTTCCCCTCACCCCTCATTTCTCCCCTCTCACAGTCAACATATTATCATCCGTACAGCCACTTCGTTACGCCGTCCAAATTTGGTAGGCCTATGCCGCGCTAATACTTTCGGAGAATACTTTGGAACGGTCTGCGGCCTCAACCACGGTCCGCTCCTACACCCGCAGCCACTAAGCAATATCGGATTCAAAAGCACTGGGAGTCATGCATGCCCGACCCACACCAGAGCAGATCTAGCCCTACCGAGATCAGATTACTTCGTCACTGTACGCGAGAGACGACGACTACATGGTGCTGATTGGCCTCCTCACTGTTCATTATCTGCGCCGCTGCTGGCCGAGCCAGGCCAGGTGTTCCAATACGCTCATCTGAACTCTTCAATTGGCCCAATACTTCATTCGACTCTTGCAGTATATTGTCGAGGGACTCTGGGTGAGGAATTCCTCGCATTTCTTGAATCACATATATACTGGCCATACCCCGTGGTCCCCCAAGATACCTTCACCACATCCACAAAGTAGTAGCAAGGCACCTACAGGTACTGATTCAAGAACAGAGTAACTAAAGTTCAACACATCGAATCACCCCACGCCCTACTATCAAAACTACCATGTTTCCCTTCTCCAACGCTGTCCCGGCCCAGGAGTTTCCCTACCAGCAGCCAATGACAATGGCCGCTGGCCAACTGTACCCCGGCGTATGCCACCTTTCCTTCCGCCAGCAGCCTGCCCAGGCACTGGTAACACTACCGGGGAAAGAGAAAGTCCGAAAGCCGCTCGATCCACCCCCAATTCTTGAACTCACTGTCAACACGCGAGTGGATGGACAACGCCAGTTCCTCCAGAACCCCTTTCTCTTCACCTGCGCAACACTCTACAAATCAGACAAGGACGAGCCGGTGCAGATGAGCACAGAAAAGGCTCTGGTCGGCACGCTGGTCTCGTCGCTTCACCGACTGAAGGACGTCAGTAACAAGGACGGGGGCTTCTTTGTCTTTGGCGACGTCTCCATCAAGGTGCAGGGCAGATTTCGGCTTTGCTTCACACTGTACGAGTTCCAGCCGGCCTACCGAGAAGTGCAGCACCTCAACTCCATCATCAGCGACGTGTTCGATGTCGTCCCCGCCAAAGACTTCAAAGGCCTCGAGGAGTCGACGTACCTCTCCCGCGCCTTCTCAGACCAAGGTGTGCGTTTGCGCCTGCGTAAAGAGCCGCGCTCCAACCTGCACAAGCGGCCGTGGTCCAACGCCGACTCGATACCGGCATCAAATGCCCCCGCGCTGCTTCCCAACGTCGGCCATCAAGAGCTGCCGCAGCATCAGCACCAGCATCAGCACCAGCAGCAACAGCAACAGCAACAGCTACAGCTAGAGCATCAACAACAGCAACAGCTGCAGCAACAACAACAACAACAGCTGCAGCACCAGCACCAGCATCAGCACCAGCACCAACACCAGCACCAGCAACATCACCAGGAGCAACGGCCTGCGAAGAGGACTCGGACGGCGGCGTACCCCATGCCGGGCGAGGTGACGGCGAGTTCCTATGCGAGCTCAATGGCAGGGCCCCAGATGGCGGGCTCGATGGCAGGGTCCTCAATAGCGGGCTCAATAGCGGGTGCAAGCGGCCATCCTGCTGCATACAGCGGCGGTGTTGCCCAACCCGTCGATCCGAACATGGCCTGGGCCACATGGCCTACGAACTTTCAGTACCAACAATAGGGTACAGGTGCGAGACGGTTGTAGGTGGTAGCATGGAGAAAGGCGTTTGGGGCATGATTGATATTTTGGGCGGATTCTTCGTTTTTTTTAATGTGTAAATATGTTATGGGACTCACCCTAAGCAGGCCAGAGTAGCCGCCGACGGCAGCTCCCTTGAGATGGCGGGACCCGAAACCGCACTCAGAGGCAACCCCATACCTGGCAATCCGGTTAATACCAAGTCATTCGACAAGATCATCCAAGGCCTGCATGGTGCAAAGCTACAAGCCGAGTGTTTCCTCTTCGCGTAGCATGTCGTAGCCTACTCAGCATACCTTCGAGGACATTGGGCCCTACCATTCGCATCGGGCTCCCAACTGGTAGCAATAGCTTTCGAAGCCTCTTTTTGACTGCTGTCAATGTCGCCCCCGAATGGATGCACCAAAACCCCAAGGAGTTTAGAAGCAAGGCATCCCCCAGTCACGAAGGGAGACATGGGGCGTATATTCTTGGATTGGATTGTGTGAGTAGCGAAGTCAGCCAGCGCAATAAGCTATGATTATACCAAAACTTGAGAATTTTCAGATGATTTGAACTGCAAATAATGCGTGACATGGGCTTTTGATTAATCTGTAAAGTTGTAGTCTCCATGGTGCTACATGAGATGTCTTAACAAGCAGTTGGTAGTAAGCGACATCTGCGGACTATGCGGACACATATGAGAATACTCCAATTTTTTCCTTCCTGGAGGTGAAGGTGTGGAGTCGTAACGAGAGGGCCGAAGTGAGACGGGACCGCGGCTAGAGAAAATGCGCCATGCCCTTTGCGGGCTTAGCGCCATTCGCGACGCGCTCCTCCTCGATGCCATCGTCACGTAGCCGTGCAAGTTCCCGCAGTCACGCATGCCAATTGCTCTCCCCAATACCCAATATTTTAATACGCCTTCATATTATTCTCTCACCTAATGCTGGACATGCAATGAGCTCCTAAACCACACTACATCCCTTCTAGACGCTCCCAGACGCGTCTCTCCGCGCGTGGTTCCTCAGACATCTGATCTGCACGCAGACTCACGCATCTGTCAGCGCCTCCGACATGTACCTCCCACGAAATCTGATTGCACACCTATATCAAAACCTGATAAAGCGAACACATGCCGCCGCTCCGCCAGTTTTACTCCTTGTCGCTCTCGAACCAGACGCGCTCTGCGCTGGTCGAATCCTGACCGCGTTGTTGAAGCGCGATTATATACCCCACAAGATACAACCTATAGCCGGATATGGCGACCTGTCACGCGCGGCGGAAGAGTTGGTGCGGCCGATGCGCACGACAGACGGTGGAAGCGGAGGCGTAGTGGTATGTTTGGGTGTTGGCGGTATGGTAGACCTGGAGGAAATACTAGGTCTGGACGTGGATGAGGATGGCCAAGGGGGGTCTGGAGATGTCGAAGTCTGGGTCCTGGATGCGAGACGGCCGTGGAATCTTGCAAACGTGTTTGGCTCACCCATCAGCGAGGACCCAGCCACCGGGGAACTGGTGAGAAGACGGGCGGGTGTGGACAAGGGCAAGGTCCTGCCGTCGTATCAGTCGTCTAGAGGTGGTATCATAGTGTTTGACGATGGTGACATTGAGGAAGAGCTTCAGGCAGAAAGAGCAGCGTACTGTGGGCTTGAGGAAATGCCAGAGGTCGGCGAGGAAGAGGACTTGGACGACAACTCAGACGATCAGGATGAGGAAGAACCGTCGTCTGCACAAGGGCCGAAAAAGAGGAAGTCATGGAGCGAAGACGAGGAGTCAGGGGACGACATGACAGACGATGAGCGTCCACGGCAACGGCGAAGAAGTAATTCGGTACGTCTAGCACAGTTTGAGGTCAACTACTGGCACTAACAGCTCCAAGGGAGGCTCGATACCCTCATCACCAGAACAAAGACCCGCGCGAAGAGGTCTGATGATTGAAAATCAACTTGGTGGTTCATCAGACTTCTCACGATCAGACTCACGCAGCCGCTCAGTGTCTCCATCAATAGCTCCACCGAAAGAGCAATCTGTGAAAAGCCTTCGAAGACAGCTCATACAAACACGCAACAAATACACCAACGTGCTCGACAAGTACTACCAGCTCGGCACATCATATGCAGAACCTGTGTCCTCTCTCGTCTACAATCTCGCTTCAGAACTCGGCCGCGAAGACAACGACCTCCTCTGGAATGCCATTGTAGGTGTTAGCAGTCTGGAGCTTTACGGACGAACTGGAAGTGGAGTCGGCCTCAACCCGCTCTCAGCACAAGGCGGCTCAGCAGGCTGGAATGGCAACCGGGGCGAGCAAATACGTTCTGTCCTGCGTGACGAAGTACGGCGCCTGAACCCCATCACAGACTTTGCCAATGGCGCCCGCGATGCCATGATGGGTGAAGCCAGCGGCGTCATCCCCACCAGTGCCCGCTCCGCAACAGATAAATCCATCCGCCTCTCCCCCGAACCACGCTTTCTTCTCCTCCGCCACTGGTCCCTCTACGAAAGCATGCTGCACTCACCCTATCTCTCCGCCAAACTGCATATATGGAGTGACGCCGGGCAAAAGCGACTAGCTAAACTTCTTGCAAAAATGGGCGTCTCATTATCAGAATGCAAACAGCGATACACGCACATGGACATGGAGCTCAAACGCGGCCTCCGCGAACGCCTCCTGAAATTCGCACCACACTACGGCCTGGACGGCCTAGTCCCGCCAGTAGGACGAAGCGGCGACCTAAAAGACGGATGGGGCTTCGTCCGCTGCTGGGGGTGGAAAGCATGCCTCTCCGCCATCGACGCAGGCGTAATCCTCGGCGCAATCCTCGAAGTAGGCGACGCAAAGAACCTCAACCACTCCTCCTTCGACACGTCAAACTTCACCTCGACGCAAGACGCCCACCAAAACGAGGTTGCGTCCACCCAAGAGCAGCAGAACCTCGCCCAGGAACACATCACAAGTCGCTTCTGGACCGCCTACGACGCCCTGGGCTCGATAGATCTGCTTGTAGACCACATCACCACAGCGCAACACCTCCACCGCGCCATCCTCCGCACAGGCACCGCCCTCATTGAAAAACGCCAAATCCGCCATCTCCGCGCCTTCCGCATGGCCGTCGTCAAGGAAGGCCCCGATGTACCGCTCTTCACGCACCCGGGCGCGCTGACGAAACTCGCGCTCTGGATTGCTGAAGCTATCGTTGAACTCAACGGCACCAAGGGCAAAAACAAGGGGAGCGAACTCGTTATGGCGGGGCTGGATGACTCAAGGGGCTTGTACGTTGTCGTGGGGCTGGGGGGTGGAGGCGCGACGGAAAGCGCGAAGGAGAGGCTGTTGAAGAGGGAGGCGAGGATCAAGGCGAAGGAGGGGAGGAGGGAGAAGAGGCGCAAGGAGAGGGAGGGCAAGAGGGAGGCGAGGAGACAAAGGAATATTGCGGCGGGCTTGGAGGAGGATGAGGTTGGGGATGATACTGAGGAGGAGGAGGAGGACTCTGAAGAAGACTCTGAGGACGGGGACGAAGATGACTCTGATGCCGAAGATCTCGACGCGCAAAGAGGATCGGGCAGAAATCGCTTCGGTAACGCGTTCCAAGAGGTTGTCCGAGAGACGGGCGCGAGAGTCCGTATGGATAGCTTCGAGGCGTGCGTCATTGAGATTAAAAAGGAGGATCTTAGTGGCTTTTTGGAGCGCTTGAGTATGAAGGCTGTTGTTGGGTAATCTCCTCCCACCCAACGCGTGCATCTGTTCAGTCATTAGGGACTAGGGCTATTAGGTGGGGTATACTTATTCATATGTAGACGGACGGGGCTATGGGTTTTTTAGAGTCCGATTCTGATGAAGATGAGGCAATTGGTAAGGCATAGCGAGCGAGCATGAGCATCGGTTTTTATTTATTATCTTGGAGGATGGAATGGGCGATATATACAAAGCGCTGGTGTTATTGCTGTTGTCACATGAATGGCGTTTGTTTGTTCCTAGCATATTCAAGCAAAGCAAAATCGTATTACTCAAGCAACCTTCTCTCAGGACCGAACCCCCTTGCCTTTATCTCCTCCCGCTCTTCAACACACCAGCCGTCATCTTCATCTTATCTATCAAAGGGAAAAAGTAAGGAATGAATATGAACTTGGTATCTTTAATACTGAGAAAATGCACCCCCCTTCCAACGTTATCTTCAAAACGTCCCTCAAATATAAACCAAACATCATCAGCAACAAGTCACGTCCTAAACAGACCCTCATCCCTCTCACCTCCCCTTCTTCCCCTCCCCATGACCAACCCCTCCCCTCCTCCTCACCATCCGGCGTATCAACAAACCCATCCTCCCACCCACCATCCGTCGTCCCACTCGTCCCACTACTCCTCCTTCTCCTCGTCCTTTCCTTAACCCCATCCTTCAACCTCCTCTTGACCTCCTCCAAATTCCCATCAATGGTACTAAACGGCTTCAACTGAAAGCCGCCGCCACCACCACTGCCGCTGCCGAAATTCGCCCAACTGCCGTTCCGGCTGCGACTCTTCTTGGGCGTCTGCGGCCGCGACGAGAAGATGTCTTGGTTCGCGAGGTCGTGGAAGGATTCGTTGCGGGGCAGGGCGCCGGGGAGCCGGGGAAAGTCGTAGGTTTCGATGTTTTGGCCTGCTTCGGTGGCGGCGTCGGCGTCGGATTTGTAAGGGGGTTTGTCGGGGGTCTCTGGTTCCTCGGAGACGTCGGCGGTATGGGAGAAGGGATCTTGGATGATGCGTTTGGAGTAAAAGTCCTCGTACATGTCGGGCCCGAGCTCGTTGATGATTTCGTTGACGCGGTTGGCGAGGTTTTCGCGGCGTTCTTGGAGCTTGACGAGTTCGTTGTTGGAGAAGGGGTTCATCATTTTCCAGAGGGGCCCCAGGGATTTCAAAATGTCCATTGCAACTTCGCCGAATCGGAGCGCGCCGTAGGTTACCGTGACGTACACGACCAGTTGGGGAAGAATGAGCCATCGCTTCTGGATGCCGGGTGGGAGATACCCGTTGCAGTTGTTGTATGAGTACCAGTAAAGTCCTAAGCTTACATACCAAAAATACGCTGCGGGAGCAGCACCCATTGCTACGAGAAGCTTCCAGGTGGCCATGACGTCTCTTGCCTGAACTTTTACGTTTGACGCGGCGAGTGCCTCCCTGGCTTTCTTGATGGAGATGAGCTTAGTGGCAATGAAGACGAGACTGAAGAGCAGAGTTCCAGGCAGGACAAGGAGACTCAGGAAGAGCAGCTTGCCAAGGCGGTACCAGAAGATGCCGAACGCGACGATAGGATGCATCTTGGCATATTGAACCTGATGATCTCGGATATTGAGGGCTTTCAGTTTGCTGTTGTAAGTTATGACCTCCTTTTTCAGCTCAATGATGCGAGGGTCATCCTTGTAGCGCTCGTAACCTTGGACAAGGCGGCGATTGAGTTCGACCACCCTAGGCAAAGGAAGCTTGGTGCCCTTTGAGTTGTAAAGACGACGCACAGCTTGAATAACCTACATATGTGTGTAAGTGATTGAAAGGGTAAGAAGCATGTATTGAACATACCATGAGTGTATCATAGTCCGGTGTTGTTACGGTAACTGAGATGAGTCCTTGTCGAACAGTCTCCAGCATCTCGCCAATAGCATCACGTCTTCCAGGTCCATTGAACTTCTGAGCAAGCTCGGCTGGAACATCGATTGGGGTGCCGAATTCAATGACAGCCCTTGAACGGAACTTGTGTGCATGAAAGTAGTTCATACCAACAGGGATAATCTTCAAGTTACAGTCAGGCTTTGTTTGGACCGTACCGAGAGCCATGATGGCAACACCAGCTACGAATCATCAGTGAGGAACACCGTTAGAAGGTGGATGTACTTACCTTTGAGAGGCAAGAGATCTGTGCGGTCATGACTACCACCCTCGGGGAAAATGCCTATGCTGCCACCATGATGAAGTACCGCATGTACGGCATCGTAGACCTCCGTCTGGTCGAGCTTCGGCGCAACTTGGAATGTAGTCCCTTCGTATCCGTCGGCAATACCTTTCTTATCAGCGGCTCCGTCGACGAAAGTACCGTCTTTCGTCATATCGTTGCGGCCAGTGAGTTGTTGCATAGCCACACCGCCCTTGAAACCACGCTTCAGTCTAATCTCCTCGGGACCCTTGATTTCTAGTATCTCCGCAGTAGCAGCCTTATTGTCTACTTTTGGAAGCACGACGGAGCCACCGACTTGGAATGACGGATCCTCGAAGTTGGTATCGACGCCTCGTAGTAGGCACGGGTCGTTGATGGGGTCGGGTAGGTAGACCTTGCCTTTGGCTGGCTTCGTCATGTCCATGGCTCTGCCCACGGGTACGACGCCGGTTAGGCCTGCCATAGCACCTATAAATCTCCGCTTCATCGACTTATCAGCGATCAGGAATTGTATCCGGCGGTCTGATGCTTTCTTGACCACTCGCATTAACATCAGAGGATCGACGAACTAGTATCCATCAGCTTTCATGCTGTAGGGTCGTAGCAGCACGCGTATCCTACCTGGTTGGCATGCGGTGCGCACACGAAAATGACTGGTCCTTCTTTCGGCACTTTCCAACTACTTCTTGGGTGTACCTCGCGGAAGAAGAGCTCTACCAGTATAGAGAATGTCCACAGGAAGGCATCGTAGACGAATGTGTTCATGACCGCGAGCTTCTTGCCCCTCGCATCCCTCTTTTCCTGTGCCATTTTGGCTGGCTAGCCTCTGGCCCACGCGGAAGTATGTATATTATAATCTCGAAGCTGGTAGCCGCTCGTGACGCGGTATATATACTTGGAAGCAATAGCACGTGTGTAGCGACCGAGGTTTGCTCGTTCGGCGTCCGATATGCGCACTCGATCCGAAGCGAAGCTGTTGGACGGTGGGGACGATGCGCTGAAGCTGCAGCCTGCGCATAAAGTCGTTAGCCATCATGCCACATATACACATATCCTTTCCCAGCAAGCGTTACTCACCTTCCCTGTTCCGCGATATCTCCCTCTTATCTCGTGGCCAGCGTAGCTATTAAGTGTCGCGTTGTCTGCCGTAGTAGGTGCGCACGCATCAGGTCATGGTATGACGGCAACGGCGTATCGAGGCTCCAACTTTCCTTTCGCCCTGGTAGCCGAAACTCGGGATAGTACGAATATTTGCTGAGGAAACTAAGCGGCTACTTGCGCGTCTAGGGCGCTATTCCTGTTGTTGAGCTCGGGTATGTCGAGGTTGCACAGGGGCCCGGGGTAGCGCGAGGTTCTATGTATGTCATCGGACGTTAGTTGTTGGCGAGAAGTGTGGCGTTACTTGGTGGGGTAAAGCACGGGGGTCGCATCAACCATCACTCACCACCGCCAAACTATAAAAAGTGTTCATCACCAAAGACGGGGACCTTCATTGTATGGAGCAAATAATATATGTATTTTCAGCTTTCAGAAGTTGAGATCGATGTTTTCATCTCATCTATGTATAAATCATGGACGACCGATTTTCTGCCAATCCTTGACGTAGTAAGACCTATCCTGGCCGATGGTGGGATATAGAACATGTGGAGAAGAGTATATCTACAAGATCAATGCGTCCTCAAGAGGACCTAGGAGAAGGTAAGGAACATAGGATAGAAAAAGTTGGCCCACTACAATAGCGCAGCGACCAATACGACCACTATTGCTCCCAGAACTGACCAACCACGTACTTCGACATTGACAGCCGCACCCTGGAACTCTAGTGGCTGAGTTGCGTTGGGCAGGCTGCTGTTAGCAGGTGGCGTAACTGAGATCAACGTTGAAGTGACAGACGGCACAACAGGTACCGCAGTCTCGGAGCTGGCTGGAACGTAGACGGTAGTCGTTGTGGTTGGAGTGCAAGAGCAGACGCCTCCAGGCGTAGAGCATGCGCTTGACGTCGGTGCGACTTCGTTGAATTGGCCACCGGATGTGTTCGTTGCGATAGAACTGGAAGACGCAATGTTTGTCACGATAGCCGAGGGTCTGATGAAGGCGGTGCTCAAGGATTCGCTGATACTTGAGGCGGACGCAGCTTCGGGGACGTTCGAAGAAGATTGCGCAACTTCCACGGACGTGGCGGCGGGCGCTGGGGCTGTGCTGTACGCAGGAACTTCGCTGGCAGGAACTGAAGTAGGCACAGCAGCTGGCGTAGAGCTAGATTTTGGAACGACGGTCGTGGATGAGCTTGGCTGGGTCGCGCTGTTCTTCACCGGAAGCGTCCCTTTCTTAATCATCAGAAGAGCTTGAGTGACCTCCAATGCCGACAGCTGCTGGCCAACACCAGAGGTTCCGTCCCACTTGCCCGTCCACCACTTGCTGCCACAGGTTACGCCATCAGCGCCGCCTGAGCAAGACTTTGCAGCACCGACTGCGGACGCCTTCAAATACTTGGTAATCGTGTCCTTGGTGAACGGAGCCATGAGGGCTGTCTTCGCCATGAACCGAGCGAGGTATGCTTTGAAGGACTGCTGATCCAAGTTACAGTGCCGGCCCGACTCACCGGTTTCACAGGCCCATTCGTACATTACGTTGGTTGCGTTCTCGTAAGGGCTGAAGAAGAGTAGCTCCGCATGGCTCAAGAAACCAGATGTGCGATCCTTCCAGACACTGCCGCCATTGCTGAAGTCGAACATAAAGGCTGAGCCGTGCAGAAACATCGCGTTGTTGTAGGACCATTGAGTCTTGTCCGCCACCGACGCACAATTAGTCTTGTCATCGGTGCCGTCGAACACCTCGTAGCTGTCGGAAATGAGTCCAACTTTCTTCGTCCAGTCGTAGATTTTGACCGCCCAATCCGCATATTTCTGCTCGCCAGTGAACCGAGCGAGGCGTGCGCCAAGTGCGAAAGCACATCCGTTACTAATGGAGTTCTTGTAATTGTATCCGTAGGCGTTCTCGGGATAGATTTGCCATTTCAAGCCTCCACCGCATGTAGTCTGATCCCAGCGTCCGACGATATTATCGAATGCATTCTTGACCACGTCCACGTAAGCTGATGGTGCCTGGCTGGGGTCCGGAAACTGATATTCGAGCGCACTCATGACAGCTAGGGCCCAGAAAGCCTGGTCGTCGTTGCCCTGTATTCTAAATTAGCCTCGTAGTGTTCGAACAGAGTCATGCCCACTCACCGTCTGACTCTTCCGATATGACAGGATAAAGTCATTGTCCGGGCCATAGTTGGCAGTCAAGGCTTCCTGAAGCGTCTTCACATGCGAGTCATCGCCCGTAAATTGAGTGTACTCGATCATGCCTCCCCACGTCGCACCACCCTCCCACCAGTAATATGGCTGAGGCCAAATCCCGACATCTTCCGCTGCTGTTCCTGTGGCGTTGTTTTTGTAGAGCGACATCAAGCCGTAAGCGTACTGCCTGGTGACGCGGCGAATAGATGCTTCATCCTCCGGGTCGAATTCGATGCCGCCCGCGGATGCTGCAAAGAAGGGAAGGAGCACAGCTCCAACAGTTGAGAACTTCATGATGCGACTAAGAAAAGAAGCGAATGAGAAGAAGAAGAGAAGGTAGAAAAGGGAAAGGGAGAGTAAAGACTGAATGTGCTTTGACGCAGAAAACGAGTGAACGTGAAGAAAGAGCGCATGGTGAAGGCGGGCGGTCCAGACATTATCTGCGATTCTGACTCGTGGCGGTGAGTGACGGGGGTTCCTAGCACGAGCACAAACAATTGAAGGTCATGGTCTTGGGGGAAGGAGCGCGCGGCTCAGGGACGCATCCTAATTAGGCAAGTGTATGTTTCAAAACGCAGGGACGAGAAACGCTGTCGACCAATCAGTGGCTAGCAGGCATGTTTCAGACATCGGAGTGCTTCGTTTTAGTTGTGCACCGTCGTCCTTCATCGACTGGCGCTCCACAGGCGCCTCCTTTCTATATCTGGCCGGCTTGTCTTTCTCGTGGTTGGCATGCAGTGGCTCTTGGACATGCGGCTCAACGCTGGCTGGCGGGCCATGCCGTGAAAGGCGCCCAACAAGAATTCTTGTCGCCTGTACACCCACCAAATAGACGTTTTTTCTATCATGTCCTGATGTGTGTGGCTAAGTTAAGATTGCTGTATACAACAAAACACAGAAGCAGCTGACGGTAATTGCGAGATTGCTGACGCGAACAATGCCAAAATAAGACAAGGGTTGTTCGAGTAGCTTGATACTACAGCGACCGCACTCCGCGCTGTGAGATCATGACAGTACTCACAAGATGTGTGAAGCTACACTAACCCTCGCAGTACCGTCCATCGACTCCGTTTTGATGCCATCTTCGAAGCGTCCAGTCGTAATTCTATCCGTAACGCCGACCGTCCGCTAACGAGAGCGCGCAAGAACGAACAGATGCAACAACAACAACACTTCAATTCAAACCGCCCGCAAGTCTCTTCTCTTTTTTCTCCTTCTCCGATTCCTTAAGCGCCGCTACCTCCTCCTTTGACATGTTGTACGTCGCAGAGACCTGGTTGAATGGGTTGTCTGGGTGTTTCTCGAACTCCTTGCGTATTTGATCGATCTTCTGTTGCCGCCTCAGGCCCTTCTCGTCTTTCATTTCGTCGAGTCTCCGCTCCTCGAATGCAGCATATGCAGCCTTGAATCTCCGCTCGGGATGTCGGTCGAGTTTATCTTGGTTGCCACCTGTTATGTCTAGAGCGTCGAGCGCATTGTCGATACCGGAGGCGTTGATAGCATTAGGCTTCGTATCGAACGATCCCAAGGCCGAGTCGATACCGCGAGTCTTCTTCTCGGCCTTCGGGGCCTTGCCCTTGGGCTTGGATGGTAGAGAGGCTTCTTCTTCGCGGAGCAGGGCCTCCTTCTCGGCTTTCTTGCGAGCTGCCTCGGCGGCCTTCTCAGCAGCAGCTTCCCTAAATTGAATTAGTGTACTGCTTGCGAGAATAACAAGCGCAGCTCTACGTACGCCTTTGCATTTGATTTGGCTCCCTTGTTCCATTCCTCTGCTTCTTGCTTTTCGGCTTGTGCATTCTTTGATGCCTGCTTCGAAGCTGCTGCTTCAGCCTTGCGGGCCTGCCCTTGAGCTTTCTTGGAGTTTTCTCCAGCAGCGCCACCTTTCTTGCCTGCCATATTCAGTGTAGTTTTGTGAAGCGTTTGGAAGGCGAGTTTGTGTAACTAGCGACAGGCGAGTTGTGGAAATGTGCACGGTGTGGTGCTGAATTTGGTGACTCAAGTCGGAGGAGATGCGGCGTGTGATAGCGGAGGTGCCTGCGGGAAAGACCTCGACAGCGGGGCAGTGGCGTCACACAAGAATGACTAAGCGTCAAGGGAACGACTGATGGCATCACTTAAGACGAGATTTCCTCAAACATTCCATTTCCTCTTATTGATTTGTGTCCATCTAAGGACGTCTTCATTGGCTTGTGTGTGGTTAGCCACGCAACATTCAAGTTCTGCGCTGAAAGACCTGACGGCTAGGCAAATATACTGGTGGTCAACGAACTTCGTCCCTTCCTCGCGAAACTCCTTCTCCCGTGCGCTATAATGCTGATAGTACATGTATGCGATACAGCTAAAGGAATAATACGTTTCTGCGCGTGTGATACACTCTTTAGAAGGTTCAAATTTTTATACCACGCCCTCCTCTTTTTCTCTCCTGATATGTTCCCGCCTCGCTCTTCTCGCGTAGCTAGGCATGAGATGCTTCAGGCCCAGCCATGGTGTATTGATCGGGCTTGGACCGGTATAAATGAAGAGGTCGTACAAGAAGCCACCAAAAATACAACCTAAAAATGGAGAAACCATTGGAATCCAGAAATAATATCCGCCGGCGGTCCAAACTTCGCTACCGTAACCGACCGCGTAGGACATTAGGCGTGGGCTGAAATCACGCGCGATGTTGATGGCATAACCTGTCTCCCAACCGAAGCAAGATCCGAGTCCGAAGATCAAGAAGAATAAACAGAGAGGGAACCATTTGTCGCTCTGCGTGCATCATTAGCATAACTCATCTGGTGTATCTCAGGACATACTTTTGGAACACCATTGTTGCTCGGGTCTTTCAACGCAAAGACGACAAACATGAGCAACGCACTTGCGATGAACTCGGAAAAGAACTGGCTCGCTTTGGTCACGAATGGCTGCGGGTATGTGCAGAAGATTCCGGCTGTGGCTTTCTTTGCTGGTGGTACAGTCCTCATCTTGCCGCCTTCGAACCAGTCGATAGCGCTGATGTAGTTCGCATACACGATACCAGATCCGACGAAACCGCCCAGAATCTGAGCGAGAAAATACACTGGAAACCGCCGCCAGGGCAGTTGGCGGTAGAGGCAATTGCAGAATGTGATTGCTGGATTGAGGTAGGCTCCCGAGTCACCGGCGACATAGAGACCGAGCATGACACCTAAGCCCCATCTAATGGCCATTAGCAAACGTTTCACCGTAAGCTGATCGCCACCTACCCCCAATTTATGGACTGGTAAGCCCCAAATCCATTCCCTCCAGGGGCTGTCGTTTCTCCTGTCGAAAGCAACACCTGCGCGACTGATCCATCACCAAACATGACCATGATAGCCACTCCCCAGAACTCTGCGAAAGGCTCACGTAAAACGGTCCGTATCCTAGACCACATGAGCTCTGATCTCGGGCCATGATCATGCTCCTCGTCGATGGGTGCATTGGGATGTAGGCCTAATACTGATCGTGTCTTTTGTGCACTTGATGAAGTGCGGTGAGGTGAGAGCTCAGTGGAGTGTGCGGAGTGCTCTGTTCGTGCTTGCGTCAGAGGCGTAGCACTGGTGTTGGAATTGAGTCCATTGAGGTGGTTGTCTGAACGGTCGTCGGCCCAGTCCCGGGACAGTGACGGGCCTGGGGCCATAGGTCCACCAGTAACAGCCATGATGGATCGCTAATCGAGATATCGGTCAATTTCTTTCGAGTCTCAGCCAGCATAAGAATACCTCAACTTCCACACCACCCGCGTTAGTGTGGAGCCAGCGATAGCAGAGTTAGAAGGCTACCATTGCGGATTCTCAGCTGCTTAAAGAACCGCATCTTTTCGTCCTCGGTTGTCAGCAAGACGACGTCACAAGGAGATCCTCCAGAAGGCTTAGCAATGCCATTGGAGGCTATCAAGGATCTTCCCCTCATCGACTAGTTGAAATCTCCCGTCTGGGGTAAACTGCCGCGCCATCGGCTTGGGGCGTGACAATGGTGCGCGGAATGACGTCTGTGAAGGCCCTGCAGGAACCGAAGCGGCATGATTCCCGCTTGCTGATCTATTGTATTCGAGGTCATCATCGGATAGCGAATGGAGGCTGAAGCGCATCAAGTTTGTTAACATCGGAGTATTTGACATGAGAGATAGATTTTACATAGTTGTATGCCCCATTATTTCCGGGCTGGAATTGTGGAGAGCATCGTGGATCGGTTTTTGTGGGCTTTCTCTGTGGGGTGCATGGAGAATCCACATTTGGAGCGAGCCTTGCTTAATGAGGACTAGCTTGGTTCCTAGCTTGGGCCTGCCCGAATAGAAAACTTTGATGTGACTTCAACCCTCCGTTCGTCATCACTCCCAGCAATATAACTCGCTTTCCTTGCCTGTCATTGAATACAACCAGCTCCTATGGACTGCATATATAAGTACATGTCTCTCTACTCTCTTAGATAGTTTCTACTAGATGCTACTATGTCCTGTTCCTCATTTGCATGCGTACCCCTTTCAACGTTCGTAGAAGCCTCTACAGGTGCCAAAGGACCCCGTTTTCCTACCATCATATAGTCATTCTCATCTTTTATTTTCTATCTGAATCCGGTCCTGTGACTTCCACGTTCATGATCGAGACATCAGTGAGAGCCCACGTTAAACGTCTCCTATTGGCACTTCGGATACCATCATGAACAATAGACAGTCGGCGCTCCTCTTTCTCCCTCGCAAAAAGAAATATCCTCTTCATCAATGTCTCCTCCGTCTTTGCTTTGATTCTCTCCACTACTTAGGGTGTTGTTTCTTTTGTTTCTCTAGGAGTTCGGCTTTTTTGCCCTATATTTGCATATCTCGGACACTGGAATACCACCTTATTCTGTTTGTCCCAACGGCCTGGAGAATCGCATCATCTGTGATCGCTTCCAAAGCCCAATCTGTGCTGTCATTGACTTTTTTGGGGCTGCTTGTGCACGCAGAGTTCAAGTTTTTACTTGGTTGATGTCTTGATGCTGTATCAAGTAGCACCAGTCAACCATAGGCATTGTTGCGACACTCCAATTAGGATTCCGTTGCCTGGGGCGGAACATGTGTTGGAGAATAAAGAGCATGGACGCATGGACCACTACATCGCGTCCGATACTAAGCAGCCGATTGCGAAAATCGACGGCCACGCTTTCACTTGGGACCTCACCGTTTGCGCATCCTGGCCTTTACTGCTGCGCAAAGATTTTCAACAGGGTCCAAGCCACACCACGCCGTCGACTGAGTTTTACTGCTGCGGACCCACCCAAATCATTATTGCCTATATAATCTATTAGATTCCTAAATACTTCAAGTTACAGCTAATGGGTTGGGTCGAAGTATGGTTGCTCTGGCTCGACGACGCAAAAATCCGCAAGGATTTCCCTCATCCCCTTCTCAAAGCTGTAGCCCGAGACTGCCCAGCGACGGTGCTAGAGGAATGGTAAGGTTCTGATCTATCCTTCTACCAGATAGCATGCGGACTGCATATGGAAACTCAAACCAGCCATACGGTGGGACTGGCAAAAGGGAAACAATTAGATCCTTTCTTTTTTTGGAGGGATTTTGGGTGCCCTTCATATTGCGCGGGTTCGAGTCTGCTTCTGCCTGGTCTTTCTTTTTTGCCGATGGCTTTCTCTTTCTTCTCCAGTGGTCACTTGCTTTCACCTGCTTACATACACAATCTATTATTCTGATAGTCACAAACTAGTCTAGCTAGGAGCATCACTTTGATCAATCGTGAAACTCTCTACTAAATTGTTATGGTATTGATGCGCTTTGTCGTGTGGGAGCCATGAACAAGAGCAGTTAAGATGACGAACTCCTCACAAGCTAGAACAGCTATGTTTTCAGCATGATAGGCCCCGCCGTTGTTTTAACGACCTTTTAGCATTTCCCCTCGTACACAAGAGGCGCAGCAGCAAAGTAGCAGATCTTAGAAAGCAAATCAGACAAGGCTCAGAGTGTCACTTAGGAATCACCCTATGAATCTTTGCCATCCCTTTGTTTAGTGAGACAAGGTAAACATTGACACATCCACGTAATGACCAGACATTGACCTAGTCGATTAACCCTCAAGGAGAACGTCACATCTGCAGTATTATCACCCGCAACGCGGTAGCTCACTAAAATAGAAGCATTACCCGAGTCAACAAATCCTGAATTCGCAAAGATGACATGCGTGGAACACTCTCCCAGGCAAGTCTATCCCACAGAAAGCTAGTAGAAGAGCTCGGTATTATTGGGTATCATTATATACAGCGCGCGGCATCTATGCCTTTCAGCATCGTGACCAATCTCACATTGACTCCAACCAACTCCCCGCAAGCCAAATCCCCGCACACCCCGCAAGCGCAGCAGCCCCAAAGATCTGCTTATTCCACCCCTGCGCTTCCTCCACCCTAACAGCGCCCTCTCTCCTCAAACCCTGCACAGGCTTAACCTCCTCAACAACATGCTGCGCCTGTGACTCCACACCCAAACTCTCGTTATGCCTCCTCCTCGCCTCTGCAATCATCTTCTCAATCGCCGCTAACTCCTCCCTCCAAACCGTTTCATTCCGTCCCTCCCCACCACCCCCAACCTCCACATTCTGCACATTACCAAAGAAATCCATAACCTTCCTATTCCGCGCGGCTTGCTCGCCCCCCTCAAACAAATCATAGCGTATACCCGCGTGTGAGTGGATCTTCTCCTCATCGTAGCTGTCGAAGAGGTCGCCCATGGTGAGTTTAGAGGTGGGGTCGCGGACCTGAGTTTCGAGGAACTCAAGGTTGTAGTACGTGTAGCGGTCGATGACCGCGACGCCGACGTCGTTGTCTGCGTGGTGCGAGTAGGAGCTCTGGTCGATTTCCGAGGAGCCGGTTGCGAGGATGTTGGGCGAGTAGAATTTCGAGTACATTGTGTTGGCTTGGCAGGTGTCGATCATGAAGAGGAGTTCGTGGTATCTGTGTGTGGCGTGATGTTGTTGTTAGATTTGCGCCTTTTGCTGGAGTTTAGAGTTTAGCGTGGACGTACCGCTTCTTCTCCCACATCTGCCCGAATGCATCTGCGAGGTCAAACGCGCTAATCTCCTCTGCATCCTGGAACTTCAGAAACTCGTTTCCCCCGTGGCCGGTCATGTACACTAGGATATTACTCCGCTCGTCCGTCATCAGCCTCTTACTCCGCGGCATGTCCTCGCCAACTCTGTCCGTCATCAATCTGATGAAATTCTCCACCGTGACTTCATACCCCCGATAATCAACCTCAATGTTATCGCCATACAGGTCTAAGGCGCGGTCCGCGTTGTTATACACGGTGCCTGGAAACGCGTTGCGCGGGTTGCATGCCATATCGTCGGGAAGCATGAGGATGATTTGCGAGTCGGGGATTCCCAGGCGCTTCACGGTACGGTAGAGACTAAGGACATTGGCGAGGTGGCGGTAATTGAACCAGAAGCGCGATGTTGAGACGAGGACAGCCCAGTTAGACGTGTGTTGGGCCGCGGCCAAGGGGGCTGCGAGGAGCGGGAGGAGAGCGCAGGAGAACTTCATCGTGCTGCGGCAGCTCCGATGCAATGCTGGAACTGAGAAAAGAGGGACTTATTACTCTCTAGAGAAGAGAAGCCGAGGAGGCAAAGGCGCTAAGGCGGAGGTAATCACGAATTGTTGTTCACGATAGACGTTGAACGTTGACTTAGGTACTTGGATCCGACAAATCGGAGATAAGCCGTCCTTGATTCACAAACACCACATCACGTGCCAAGCGCCTAGTCCATTTGAACTTCCCAAATTGCATCATTCGCATTCAACCGCCCGATCTCGCAACTAACCCATGTCGAGGACAAATAGTGGAGTAGCTTATTTGAACGTCCTGCACTCCCCGCGCTCACCAAGCTGTCCGAGTCCATCCCCCTCCAGAACTTTTCAAATATGGCACCTGACCGGGGATCATCATCACAATCACCACGGGATACCGAAAGAGTCGGAGAAGAGTATGATGGAGGAAGAAGAGAGGATGAGACATTAAACCAGACGAGATCGGGAGAACGCAGATTCTTGGCTGACCAAGCGTCTCAGCCGCAGAACTTTACGCTTCGAGGTGTACTTGTCGGCCTAGCGATTGGCGTTGTCATATGTTTTTCAAACATGTATTTTGGCCTGCAAACTGGTTGGGTGAGCGGCATGGCCATGCCGTCTGCGCTGATTGGCTTTGCGTACTTCAAAGTCGTGGCCCGTACGCTCAAACTCCCGTTCACGCCTGTGGAGAACGTTTTGGTGCAATCGGTTGCTGGGTCCGTGGGCACGATGCCGCTGGGTTGCGGGTTCGTTGGCGTCATCCCTGCGCTGAACTATCTTCTCACACCTGAAGAAAACGGACCGCTGGATATCAGTCTTTGGAGGTTGATAGTGTGGTCTGTTGGGATCTGCTTCTTTGGTGTGGTGTTTGCGGTGCCGCTGAGGAAAGAGATGATTATTAGGGAGAAGCTGAAGTTTCCAAGTGGGACTGCGACGGCGCTTTTGATTAGGGTGCTGCATGGAGATGAGAAGTCAAAGATGATGGTTGCCCGTGAGAGGAGGGAAAACGAGGGCGAGGAGTCAGAAGGTGAAGAGGAGGCGCAAGGACTGCTGCAAGGATCGAGCGTACAGCGCGAGGAGCATGACTTGAGGCCATCAGTCGACGATGATGTCCGCGAGCAGGATAGAGAGCAAGAGCTAGGAGACGACGGAGACTGGAAGTCCAAGATCCGGCTGCTACTGATCTCCTTCGCTGGATCCGCACTCTACACCGTGGTATCCTACTTCATCCCGCACCTCCACGACATCCCCATCTTCGGCCTCCCACTAGCAAGAACCTGGCTCTGGACACTAAACCCCTCTCCCGCATACGTCGGCCAAGGCATAATCATGGGTCCCGCTACGACCCTACACATGCTCATCGGCGCCATCGTAGGCTGGGGCGTACTCTCCCCACTCGCAAAACACAAAGGCTGGGCGCCCGGCCCCGTGTCCGACTGGACCAACGGCTCCAAAGGGTGGATAGTCTGGATCTCGCTCGCCATCATGCTGGCAGACTCTCTCGTCAGCCTCGGATGGCTGATTCTCCGCCCCCTCATCTCGATCAGTAGAGCGTACTATCCCACCGTACAATCCACATTCCAATCGCACACCTGGAAAGAACTCTTCACACTGAACATCACCTCGAAACAACGCTACACGCCCCTCGCCTCCTCCTCTTCAGACGCTCCATCCGACCCGCTCACAGCCATCAAACAATCCCTCACCTCCTCCCCCACAGCCGAACCCGACGCACCCCCCGAACACCTAATATCGCACCGCGTAACCCTAATCGGCATGATCCTCTCCCTCGTCCTCTGCATCCTAGCAGTCCACCTCTCCTTCCCCTCCCTAATCCCCTTCCGCCTCACCCTCCTCGCCCTCCTCCTCTCCCTCTTCCTCAGCATAATGGGCGTGCGCGCCCTCGGCGAAACAGACCTGAACCCCGTCTCGGGAATCTCCAAACTAACGCAACTCGTCTTCGCCCTCGTAACCCCGACCTCGGGCCCCGGTGCCAAAAACGCAGTCATAATCAACCTGGTCGCGGGCGCGATAAGTGAGAGCGCAGCCCTGCAGGCCGGCGATCTGCTGCAGGATCTCAAGTGCGGGCATCTGCTGGGGGCGGCGCCGAAGGCACAGTTTTGGGGCCAGATGATTGGGAGTGCGGTCGGGGCCGTGTTGAGCGCGGGTGTGTACAAGTTGTATACGAAGGTGTATACGATTCCGGGGGGTCTGTTTGAGGTGCCCACGGGGTATGTGTGGGTTTTCACGGCGAGGCTGGTCACGGGGAAGGGGTTGCCGCCGATGGTGCTGGAGTGGGCGAGTGGGGCTGCGGTTATCTTTGCGGTGGGCACGGTGGTTAGGGTGTGGGGAATAATAGGAAGATGAGGGGTTGAGTGGGTGGTGGATTGATTTTGTGCCGGGGGATTGCGGTTGCTGTTGGTATGTTGTTATTATCCCCGGCTCTTCCTCTCTTGGGAGGGATTCCACTATTCTACTGCGTAGGTTGGATATGCTAACCATGTCATAGGCATGTATAATACCCCCTCATTCACGTTGGCGCGCACGATTGGCGGACTGATCAGTCTGTGGTGGAGACGCTGGAAGGGAAGGAGCGAGACGCCTATTATTGTGCTGGCGAGCGGTCTGATTCTAGGAGAAGGCTTGTTCAGTATTGTGAATCTTCTGTTAGCAAGTCTGAAGGTCCCGCATCTATAAATCAGCACATATAGTCAGTCTCAATATTAAATGTTATCCACGATGGTCGAGGCACAGCAGGCATAGTTTTTGAAGTAACATTAGCATATGCTACTTCTTCACGTATGGTGATGCGTATCCGTGCTCGCGGCTATGTATGCGCATTTTTCTGTCATGTAAAGGGCATGAGGTATCATATCCCACACCCAATGCGCCATTCTGGAAAAGCCCCTTAGTCTGGCCAGACTCATAAACGCCATGTGATGCTCATTCCGCTAAGTCCGACCGTAGTCAGTCATCGTGACCTCCTAGTCATCCCTCTAGCACCTGTAGGAGGTTATCACCCTTGCTCATCGCTTCGTCTTACGTGAATTGATACATGCCTGGTTCATTCGCGGAACCACCATATGCCATCTGCTTGAAGCCTGCGGGAACCGTCCAACCGTGCATGTTGCAAGCACGAATGTACGCTTCAACCGCCTCGCCCACACCGTAGTCCGTCGGACCTCCCGCAACAAGACGCGCCGGCTTAGGTTCGAGATTTGACATTGCCATGCGAACCTGGAGAAGAACAGACTCGATGGATGATACAGCGCTCCAGCCGTCATTGGTGAGAAGTTGCATGCACATAGCGCCGCCCGCAGTGACGTGGCCGCCACCGCCTTGCTGGAAGCCTAGGAAACGAGGGCGAATGACGCGAACGAATGGTGGGCTCATGGGGAAGTCCTTGCCGAAGCGGAGTTCGAGGACAATGCTCTTGATGTCTTTCTTCTTCATGTCTTGCGCCAGTGGAAGGCTAGAATTGAAGGAGTGCAGCTCGACAATCCATTGGTATATGTTCTCGATCTTGTCCTCATCAATGTGCCAGCCCAGTTCATGCGGAGGCTCCTTGTTTTGGATCTGGATGACCTCCTTGAAGTCCCTCATCAAGCGCCGGGTAGCAGATGGAGTGGCCCAGGCAGGCATCTGCAGCATGGGCAACTTGCTGTAATCCAAAGTACCCGGAACATAGTCGGTAAGAGGTTTAGACGATGAAGACACCGAGCCGAAAATCTTTGAGCCAAATGAAGAAGCCAGGCTTCCGAGCTTAGATTTGCCTTTGTCGCCCTGGATTGAATTCGGCGTGGGGAGCGATTCGACAGCCTGTTGGGGCTTGTAACCTTCACCGGTCTCGAAGATGGCGAGGTCCTCGTCAAGGGTGGCAATGCTTGCTGCGTCATCCTCGTCATCAAGATCAATAGGATCATACTGAGTCATTCCTGACGCTTTCTGGCGCTTGTGTTTCTGTAAAACTGTCAGCTCGGAGACTTCAGCACAGAGGTCTTCACATGCCGTTGTCATCTTGGACTTCGGTCGGCGTGATGCCGGAATAGCGTGAATGGGAATGACAAGCTCGCCACAGATCCCGGTAGGAGTTCTAGTTGGGTCCTGTTCAACGTATTCGAGCGGTTTGGTGCTTGGGTCGGGAGTTGTATTACTGAGATCATTCCTAGTCTTCACAAAGAGATAGCGCGTCTGGATCCAATCGAGTTGCGCAACCACGAGATGTGGGGTCTGGCTCACAAACTCCTTTGGTGCATTGACGATCTCATTGAGAGCCAATGTCTGCAGCACCTGAAGCTCGCTCGTTGGCCAGCAACTACCACTACTATGGCCGAAATTCGAATAACCCAGGCTGGTATTGACGTTTGGGGCGTGATAGACGCCATTACCAAAGGCTCGGCCATGTAGAGTATCGTTGAAGTGCAGCCCCTCACGAAGAATACTATGCCAGTTTTGAATAGGGCTGCCGTGCCATGCGAATAGGGTCGGGTACTTCAGGTGAAGCCTATCGGTTGTCTCCCGTACAGCCTGGATGAAACGACGCTCCTTATCCGGGGCACCCATGGCGAACCTGAACTGGGCCCATCCTGCCATGCCGTACAAACGTTCTTCAGCCTTACGGCCATTTGCAACGTCATCCTCACTATCGACTTGCAGGATGCATGCTCGATTTGAAGCAATGATCCAGCGCAATATCCCAAGCGCAGCGGGAGAAAAGCGGTCCACCCATGAGCTTAGTGGAGACTGCGCTTTTCGAAGAAGATACTTCTTCATCTCTTGGACCGAAGGAAGCAAGTCTAAGAGGGCGACTATGGCTTGTCGCTTCTGCTGGTCATTTAAGTCGTCAAAATTTTGGCTGTAGATGTAGAAGCTGGCTGTTCGAAAATCATTTGTTGGGGCTGGACGTGGCGCGCCCTTCGTAGCCGACTGAGCCTGTTGTGGTGCGTTTACATATGCCGGCACAGAAGGATAATTTGTAATATCTCCGACCGCCGGGGTTATGGGCTCTGACACTCTCACAGATGGATAGAGCGAGGCGTCGATAACACGACAGTGCAAAGCGACGGTCGGATTGTCGATTGTTCGGATAACAATCCAGTTCCCGGGCAGGACAGGACAAGATATGAGTCTATCCTCGAACAGAATCTCCTTCGTGACCGCGTTGTACCTCATGCTGAGAGCGTTTGGATCGTTTGCCCCAGTTGACTTCGCCACAGGCTGCTGCGCAGGTTGTGCACCATATGGCTGATACTGCTGCATTGGTTGACTCTTCTCATTTGATACAGCAGGTGGAACCGCTAGGCCGAGACCGCTGGGGAAGTCTCTCAGCCGACCTAACCGGGCACTGGAGTAGCAAAAGCTGATAAGTAAATCTACGACCTTGGGCTGAGACAGGATCTCGTGCTCGATACTTGGTCCTAATCCAAGAGACATGTACTGGTACAGACACAGCGGATTGTCACAGACGTACGGCTTGATCGCTTGAAGGTCCTCCGGCATCTTGCTGAAGCAGATGAGGCAGAACTCAGTAGATCGTACAAAGTGCCGGAGAACGAATTGCATGCCTAACAGCGGCAAGGAATGTTGCTGGCCAAACGAAGATTGTATGTGATCCTTTGTAACGACTGTGGGCCATATAGTGCTGACATGTTCGTCCTCATAGTACTTGCCACTTGTAACATCTGATAGCCCACTGGCATCCGAGATCTGATCGTTGTAGAAGCATTCAGCACCGTGCCATGGCATCCCGCCGTAGCGATATTTGAGGATCGTATGGAAGCGCTGGTCTAACAGTTCGTTCAGAGGCCTTGAGATGAACGAGTTTCGAAAGCCTTTAGGCAGTGATGCCATCTGCTGCGATTCGGTTTGCTGCGAATCTTCACGGCGCTTTTCTTCCTCCTTACTAAGGGCAGTGAAGGCTTGTATCGCTTCCTGCATGGTGGGTTTGTAGGTCGTAGAGATGCCGATACGAATAGCAAATGTGCGTCGAGCCTGAGCCGCGTCGTACGACTTTATATCGTCCATGCTCTTGTACCCGGACGGATAGTGAAAGATGGCGACTAGGTATTCGTTTGGCTCAAGTTGCCAAGCTTGCATGGCTTCTTCTGAGATGCCTAGTTTAGAGATGCGAATGGAGAGGCTAACATAGCATCCCAAGCCATCCATGAGACCTCCTTGGTGACCAACTTTGAACCCCTCGCGCTTCGCAATTAGAAGATCATCTCGAATGCGTTGCCGGTACGATGCAGTAGTTTCTGTATAACCACCTCTAGGCGCCAGGTTCAGGTTATCAGAGACTGTAGGCCTTGGTAAGATGTCCTCGTCGCCTGGAAAGTACTCATCATCATCGTCTTCGTCGTCTTCGTCGAAGTCGTCGAACAAGTCTTCTTGCGAGTCGAGCATCTGCTGGTCGCCATCGTCATCGGTAGATTCCAGCCTACGGGCTACGAGCTCTAGGATCTGTTGGATTGTCTTGCCGGTGGCCGAGGCAGAGATGTCGTCGAGCGCAGCAGCTACACTAGCAGAAGCACTATCGGCGCCATAAATCATGCACATATGGCTTGAAGGATAGTCAGAGAGTTCTAAAGAAGATATTAGCCTGTGTCCTTTGTATACCGCTGAATGGCTTCAGTCAAGGGTGATTAGCTTCTCAACCGAGATTGATTGGCCATTAGGAAGGACCATGACATACCTGGCACAAGGACCGATATGCTGAGTTTCTGTCCGTCTGCGATGCACATGAAAGTGAACTCGCCATCATCACCGCCAGTCTGCACATCTGAAATGCCCGCGATCGACACTCCCTCTACCGCCTTGGAGAGGTCAGCCTGGAACTGTCGCCGCGGCATGTTGCGAAGACCTTGATGACTGTAACGTGCGTCGGTGGTCGTCACAGAGGTGGTCAAAGGAAGTTTTTGCTTTAAGCGAGAGGCCTGCAGTTCCGTCTTGTGAGGGCGGTAGTTGAGCAAACGCGCAGTGGAGACACGGTGTGGCGCAGACCGGTGGGTAGAAGAAGACGTCGGCTCAGAGGAATCGCATAAGAAAGCGCAGTGATGTTAGATACACCCACGGCTGACGTCAATTGCCCGGCCTACAAGAGGCAGGAAATTGCGTGAGGCTTCGTGGGTTTGGCAATGTCGGCGTGCTAGACGCTGCCCATGGACAGAGGTGCAAGTGGTGGGAGGAGCGAATAAGAAAAGGTAAGGACGAGGAGAAAATGAAGACTTGGACCTACGATGGCTCACCGGCAGACAAGCTTGGCACCGCTAGCCTCGTCGTGCAACGCTGCCTGGCGTGAGTGCACTGGTGAGGGTGAGTGTGAATCGCAGGAGGAGCCCACTGGAGCCCTCTGCTGCCTGGAGAGCGACCGACCCATGGGAGCTCAAGCTGGAGCTAGGCCCGCATCACAGCCACCCCGCAGTCCACCTTTCCCACAGGAACGCCCTGCTACATAGTTGCTCGCGGGTATTGCGGCGGCGAGATAGCGTCCAAGCCTCATTGCAGTCATGATTCAGGTTCATTGTAGGGAGGAACATGGCCGACTGGCAAGGTGGAGGGATTCCGTCATACCATTTTACCAGGCATAGCGCGCCCCTCCCCCACTAAGACGCGGGAGCGAGACTCATGCTGGCTACCCTAAGTTCCGACCGTCTGGCACTATTTCCAGCCTCATTCTAGGCACGCCAGGAACACCAGACACGTCGTTAATTCCGCCTGATACCTGCATAACCAACCATGGCAGTATCCGACGAGAAGACGACTCCCAAATCCGCACACCTTTCCGATCCAGCGCTCGCTCCATTCCTCCA
Source organism: Neocucurbitaria cava (assembly GCA_027946455.1). Taxonomy (NCBI): domain Eukaryota; kingdom Fungi; phylum Ascomycota; class Dothideomycetes; order Pleosporales; family Cucurbitariaceae; genus Neocucurbitaria; species Neocucurbitaria cava. The sequence goes on from JAPEUY010000007.1 coordinate 1,320,992, forward strand.
GACACGCTTCGACTCCGCCGAATACCTCAACGCTACGCTGCCATCCTTGTCGCTCTCGTCCGTCTCCTCCAGACCGCTAAAGTCAGGCAATTCGGCTTCGCTGGCCGACCTCTCCTCACAGACGCAGGACCTCCTCTCGCAGCTCAATGCGCATACGACGCGTCTCTCGGCCATATTGACTCAATTGACCGACGACATACTGCGGAGTGGCGGGCGTCTAGCATACGAGGTGGAAGTGCTGCGGGGCGAGACTATAGGCCTCACAGAGACTCTCACAGATGGAGCAAAGGGCGACATCGAGAAGTTCCTACCTGGCGGCATCTCGCTGACAGCCAAGCTGGCCGACGAAGAGGCCACCCCACAAGCAGCACAGGATGAAGACGCACAACTAGAAGCAGCCCCACTCGACATCGATGAGACAACACCAGAGTACATCTCCGACCTGCGCACCCTCACCACAGTCCGCACGCGCCTCGAATCCGTAATCAAAGTCTTCGGCGAAGCCATGCACTGGACCATCCCGCCCTCGGACCTCTCCCTCTCCGCCTCCCTCATCAGCGTCTCCGCCCCCGAGCCAGGCTCCGACAACGCATCCCGCGAGCAAAAAGGCAAAGAATTCGCCTCCTCGCTGCGCTCCGAGATCGCCGACCTGATCACCGGCGACCCTGCAGGAAACGGCAAGGAGAAGGCTGAGGTGAGGATCGCAGCGCTGAGGGACCTGGCGCAGGTGTGGAAGGGCACCGCGGAGGAGAAAGCGAGAGGGAAGTTTGTCGAGGGGTTGGTCAAGCTGGCAGAGGATAAGCAGCGGGAAATTGACAGGGAGAAGGAGAGGAGTAGGGCGGGTGGGCAGCAGAGTAGAGGGGGCAGGAGCGGCGGTGTGCCGCAACCACCACAGCAGTCACAACCTCCGCAGCTGCAGCAGCAGAGAAGCAGTGGCGGCGGTGGCTTCCTAGAGAATCTGCAACGGATACGCGGGTTTGTAGAACAGGAAATGCAATGAATGAACATTGACGAATCAAGCTTTGTGGATGGCGCCACGTCACGTGAGCACGCGACAAACCGCGTTGAACTCTTATCTCATCTACCCAGCGAACCCGCTCGACAGCAGTCGGATCATCGCTCGTAAGGTGCAACGATGACCTCTACGGCGCTGATATCGTCACCTCATCTTGATGTTATAAAAAAAACCCGGTGGAGACATGGAGGTTGAGACCTAAACCAGTACCTCATCTTCGCCTATGACTTCAGTTCATACATGGAGCATTTTGGGTTTCCCCAACGCTCGCAAGCTGCCCTGAAAATCCTCCAAACTCTCTTTAAGAATGCTGTTGTCATCCCCCGCTTCCCCAAGTGCCTCGAGCACACCGTAGCATCGCTCGCTGGAAGCAAATCTACAGTAGAGCTCAGGGTTCGGCGAGCATGAAGGGAAAGCATCAGCGCTGTGTTCGGTGCGGTGCGGTGCACTTAAGGCAGAGCATTATTGACAGAACTGGCGAACGGCCACTGAAAATTGACATCCAGAACAACTGATTGCGGGTTAGGGGTCTTGCTGTTAGGGGTCTTGCTGTTAGGGGTCTTGCTGTTAGGGGTCTTGCTGTTAGGGGTCTTGCTGTTAGGGGTCTTGCTGGCTGGGGATGGGGTTTTCCTGCTCTGCAGTCAGCCAGGTGCACTACCTAGTGAGTGTAATCGGGCCCCCAGAACCAGACGAGATTAAACCATGGTGGTGGATACGCCGTGCTTGAGAATAGAAACAGTACTGTCAATATAACAACCTAGTGGAGACATCGTGTTTGAGACCAGGAATAGTACTGTTAATATAGCAACCTAGTGGAGACATCGTGGTTGAGAACTGATACAGTGGTGTCAATGTAGAGGCATGGTGTCTTCACAATATCTAAAACCTAATTCATGTCACCATAGTAGCATGCATGTGAAGTATACAATCATCATCTCGTATTCAAACAAGCAAAAAAACTACAAAAATACATACATGTGCCTCGCCTATCCCTCCCCCAATCATCTGGCTATGTTGAATCCCCCACGTAGGAGCCAAGCCCTTTCAGGCGGCTACGACTATGGAGTTCATCTCAAGCCTCGACAAAGGAGGGAGGGGGCGGATACGGCTACAAAAAACAAAAAACAAAAAAAACGCCCAAAAACGCCGTCTCCACCGGGGTATCAAGCGACCGAACTCCTCCCAAAAAGCCCCCACCATGTATCCCCGAGAGATCCCTACCTAGTAGGTAGGGATACTCTCCAGAAGGCCCAAGGCCCTCCGGCCCTCCGCCTGGAAGGCGAGGATCTGCCGCTCACACGCCACACGGAGCTTCTCCTCGCCCCGTGTGGCGTTGTAGAGCACCCACTGCTCCACCGACATCCCCTTCTCCTGGGCCGTGAGGCCCGCCGAGACCGCTGCGTGGAGGTCCGCAGGGCTGGCACCAGCAGCCGCGACCTCGTCCAACCCCCCATCGACGACGACATCGTTGAGGAATCCCCGGGGATCCGTCTGATCGGAGAAAAAAGCCTCCATATCTGTCGGCTGCCAGGCTTGACTGTCGCTGGCGCCTTCGGCATCCCTCATCATCGTTGGAGTCTTCTTAGGAGTTCCGACGAGTAAGTCACCCGGTAGACTAGACATCTCGAAGTCTGCGACACCAGTATCCTTGAGGTGTGTCGGTGTCTTCTTAGGGGTACCGACAGCCAAGGAAGCAGGTAGGCTGGACATCTGAAAGCTCGAGACTGCAGTACTCTTGAACTCTGTCGGTGTCTTCTTAGGAGTACCGACTGCAAGGTCATCTGGGAAACTGGAAATGCTTGAGGATCTGATGCGTTTTCGTGCGGGTTGGGACATCTCGGAGAATGCCTCCAGATCATCTGTGGCCTGCTCACTGGCACGTTTCTTGCCACGCGTAGGCTTCTTAACTGCAGATACTTCGGAGAAGGATTCCAATTCGTTGGTGGCCTGCTCACTTGCGCGTTTCTTGCCACGCGTAGGCTTCTTGATAGCGGGTACTTCGGAGGATGATTCTATTTCGCTGGTGGGCTGCTCGCTTGCGCGCTTCTTTCCACGCGTAGGCTTCTTGGCAGGAGGTATCTCGGAGAAAGCTTCCAGGTCATCGGTTGCCTGTTCGCTGGTGCGTTTCTTGCGACGCGTAGTCTTACTGGCAGTAGACGCTGTGGAAGAGCGTGTTGAGGTGCGCTTAGCTTTGGTAGAGGTTCGCTTGGCCTTCTTGACCGGCTCAGGTTCTGCGGGCGCATTGTAGAGTTGGAATAGAGTGAAGAAGAGACAATCGGGTGAGCGGCGGCGGTGCTCTTCCATGGGGTTGTCTCCAACGTCCCAGGCATCGAGAGACAGATTGCAGTAGGCACAGGTCACTCCATCAGTCGCGCCATCTGCGGGGTCATAGTACCATCCTGCATGGACCATCTGGTCTGAAGAGGGGTAGCCTTCGCTGCTATCGAGAGGCCACAGTTCGCCAAATGTAGCACGTCGTGCGGACACCATCGCCTCACTAGTAGGGTCTTCCTCGACTCTGCCGGGATCTCCATTGCGTAGTCGTATGCAGGTAACCACAGCGTAGCCACAGCTCGGTGAATGTGTGAGATGCTCAAAGGCAGGGACATCCGACTCTTCCCAGCCGTCCAGCTGGCATTCGCAGAAGTAGCATTGGACGTTGTCTGGGCTCGCTGTCGTGGGCTTCCACACAAAGCCAGCGTACGCCAGGTCTTGTGCACTGGGTGATGCCAGTGGCCAGGCAGCTTTTGACTTCGCTCCTGCTTTCTTTGAGCGGCTTGAAGTGCGTCGTGACTTCGTCGAAGTTGAGGTTTGGAAGGTGGCAAGTCGCGCTTGCAGAGAGGCCAGAGACGCGTCCATGGCGTGGGCTGCTGAGGAAGTCGTTTGGAGTGTGCTCAATGTTGTGGAGTGTCAATGGCAATGTTCTGGTTGCAGAATTTGATGGCTTTTGATGGCTTTTGCAGCTTCGAGTGTTGGGGTGTGGGTGGTGCTGGTGGTCGAGTGGTGGGGTGGGTGAGGACGTCGCGACCTGCAGGTGTTGACGCGGCAAGAGATAGCAAACAAATCCCCCGCCAAGGCTTGTTGCGGAAGCGACGGCTTACGTCACCCGCTCTGCTCACTTTGCGCAACCTGAGGCATCGATGTCTGCACAAGATGCATCGACTTCGCCCATTATACCGGATAGCGTGGTGTAGGAGGCCGCTGCTGCAATCGAACCGCCGCTTTATCTCATCGCAGAACACCCAGCCCACCAATGCGCCGCATGGGTTCCAATCGCTGCCTCCGGAATGGGAGGACGAAGCACCCTCGCTGTCCGACTTTACAGAGCTGCCGCACAAGGACTTTGGGAAGAATCAGTTGATGGAAACAAATGAAGAATTCAAGAGAGCATTAAGAGGCATACTGAAGCAGTTCCCTCCCATCACCTACGCGTTTGCCTACGGCTCCGGTGTCTTCCCCCAGTCTGCTGCGACAGCTTCGCGCGCAACTCAATCACCTCATCCGGACCCTCCCGAGGCGATATTAAAATGGCAGAAAGGCGGGGGAAAGATGATTGACTTCATCTTGACGCCAAAATTCTCGCAACACTTCCATTCACTCAACCTGCGCGAGCACCGCGACCACTACTCGTTTCTCGGGACATTGGGCTCAGGGGTCGTCAGCCATGTGCAGGATAGATACGGCGCGGGCGCCTACTTCAACCCATACATCACGGTCAATGGTACCTTGATCAAATACGCCGTGGTCAACTTTGAGACTCTGCTCCGCGATCTCACCGATTGGGACACGTTGTACTTTGCAGGCCGTCTGCACAAGCCCGTCAAGATACTGTTCGAGGAGCCAAACATCCGAGTCGCAAACCAGCGCAATCTGCTTTCCGCGGTCCGATGCTCGCTTCTCTTGCTACCGCCAACGTTCACCGAAAAGGAGCTCTATTCGACGATAACAGGCCTAAGCTACCAAGGCGATCCTCGCATGCAATTCGGCAGTGAGAACCCGAAGAAGATCAACAACATCGTCACACACCAAATAAAAAAACTTCCGTCTCCTCTATCACGACCTCATCATGTCTCTACCGAACATCCGTTACGCCGACGATTCAGCGATCGCAAAGTCAGGGTGGATGGACAACCCGGGTCTCGACCTGAAGCTCTCACAAGACATGGACCCCGAGCGACGAGCCAACATGGTCAGGCGGCTACCCAAAAAGTTTCGAGAGAAAGTATACTTCCAGTACCGAGGTAAATTCGGCATCTCAGGCCGCGACTATCAGGAGATGCTCGAATCGAGCAAAGACGAGGACGCAAAGGGCAGCCTAAAGAAGCAAGTCGCCGGCGCATTTGACAAGCGGATAGCTGGCGAGACGGACCTGCCGCAGATGGTTACCAAGGCAATCAACCAGACCGTCAAGTGGCCCTCTACCGTCCAAAGTCTGAAGGGCGTCCTCACTGCAGGTCCATCTAGGGCGTGGAGATATCTCGCAGAAAAAAGGGAGAAGGGCAAGATTAAAGACGCTTGAGGTAGGAAAACTTCAGCGGACGTATTAGTACTGTTGCACGGCATGCCTTTAGCCACAACCACCATTGTTTTTCCTTTGTACTATTACTACTAAAAAGCGCGCGAGCAAGCGTACTATGCGCTCTGTGAAGATAGACTTTGGGAGTAAGACTCGGCTTAGTCGCTTTTGCAGAGCGTACTGGCGGGTCGGGTCAGGTTAGGCGTGGATGAGTGAATGAGATGCAAAAGGCGAAGCTACCATAGACTTTGCATAAACTATCAATCAATGTAAAACAATGAAACAAAATACTCATATATTCCTCAACGTGATATGCCTACTAAGTCTTTTAAGCTCCGTGCAGTAGAACCTATGACTCCGATATTCGTTCGTTCGTTCGACTCATCAACCGTCTCCACATTCGCTTCGCTTGCTCGTGTAGTCCGTGTAGTCTTGCTCCACACCGCTACGCGCACACACACACATACCGTCTCCTCTCACCTCTCCCTACCATAACTACATATGTGTATATATACCCTCCAATTCCCAAATTCCCCATCAACCAATCAAAAGGCCTGATGGTCTAGTCGTATGATTCCTGCTTTGTAAGTGTCTCCACAACCACAACACAGAAGTCGAGTTTACTAATTGCGAGTAGGGGTATTAATAGCTTGAATGCAGGAGGTCCAGGGTTCAATTCCCTGTCAGGCCCTTTCTTTTTATGCTTTTTTGCTGTTCTTTTTTTCTGGGTGATAAGAAAAAAGGGGAGGGGGAGGATGGGCGTGGTGGGAGTGGGTGGTGCTTTGATGAACTTGTTTTTGCGGTCAGTAGGTGTGTGTGTCGTGAGATATTTACTGACTAGAGTTACGAATGAATAGTACGGTGGAAAAGCATGTTGGAGTGTGATGGGTGCATGTTTCCGAGACTAGAGTCAGTATATATGTATGCTAAATCTCGAGTACATGCATCAAATAGCGACGAAGAAGTAAGGGAAGACACAATAAGATTGATGAGTATAACAGAGTATTGGTATCGTAGCATGTCGTCCCAACCGAACGAAACCTTGCAGTAACTCCAACTCCAAGATCATCCCGTCATGAAAAAAAAAAATTCCATCGTAAACAATTTTCCCAAACAAAGCCCTCCCGTACTCACACCATATCACTTAACAACCAACCACTCACTGCGGCCAAACAACACTCAACGCCTCCCTCCTATCAATCTGCAATCCCTGCTTCTCATCTCTCCTCACATCCTCCCCCAACACAACAGTCGCCAACCGTCTCACAACATCGTCTCCCTTGATCACCTCCCCACTCTGTCCCGGCGCACAATCACCCATCTGGATCTCGATCTTCGTCACCTTCTCGTATTCAGTGATCCCATCCAGCGTCAACAACTGCATGTACACCGCACACAGCACGACGAGTTCCTCGCTCATGACCATGCTGTAGCCCCAAGCGGAGTATACCGCGCCGACGTAGGCGTGTTTGTTTGTAGCAACGAATGTGTTGAGGAGGGAGGCGTTCGTTTCGGAGAGGGGCGTCGATGGCGAGATAGAGGGGGAGAATAAGGCGGGGTGTTTGAGGTGTGTGGTGTAGAGTTTGTCGAGGGCTTTGTAGTGCGTCTTTGTCCAGGGTTGGACTTTAGGTAGAGGTGTGAGGCGGGAGAGGATAGGGTGTCGGGGTAGTGGTGCGGGACGGCTGAGAGCTTCGAAGAGTGTTGAGGTGAGGCGGCTGAAGAGGCCCGTGGTGGGTTGTTCTGGTCCTTTAGTGGGTGCCGTGTTGTTGCGAGCTTGGGGAGTTGGCTCCGTGCTGGCTTCTGTGTCTGCGTATGCCGAGCTCTCATCCGACTCGTGCTCTTCTGTGCTCTCCGCAGCGTGCATTGGTCTACTAGCTGTCATCTGATCTGACTCTTGATTGTGATTGCTAAACAGTGGTACTGGTCTACGTGTAGGAGATAGCATGCTCAGGGCAAAGTTTTGCTTCCTGCGAGGTGGGCTTGACGGTATGAGGCTCGTGTCCTTATGCCACGTTCTGCTGGGTTCGGTGACCTCAGTGATTTCGTTGAGACTACGTTCTTGGGGTTCATAAGCATCGAGATATTCGTTCGCTTCGTTTCGTACACGTCGAATGCTAGATGCAGTAGTACCTTCCATCTCGACGCGAAATTGGCGTTGGTCAGAGGCCGTGGAAAGGACTGTTTCACCGTCCACGAAGGTGTGAAAAGGTGAGCTCTGTGGGAGTGGCAGTGACGACTCATCTGCAATGCGGGAGGGAGAGTCGGATGAAAAGTCGGATCCACGAAGTTCCTGACGCAGCGGACTGCTCTTCTTTGGAGAAGCCGCAAAACCGGGGAAGCGAGGGGGCGTGTTCAAGAATGGGTTTGTTTTCGTCTCAGAACGTGACTCTTTCGTTGCGATGGGAGGTGACGATTCTGGGAGTAGGCTTTCACCCTGGTCCAGTAAGGTAGAAAGACTCAGTTTGTCCGCCTTTTTCTGTTTGAGCTCAATGGATCGCTTTGCGTTGAAGATGTTGGGCATGTTTGACTGGAAAAACATGCCAGTGTCGTCGCTAGCGTCACTCATTACACTCTCCTCATCATCTTCAATCTCTGTCTCTTCAGCTTCGACTATGGGAGGATCTTGCACTTTTGCTTTGCCATTGTTATGTCTGACCGAGGCCAGCTCAGCAGTTGCCATATGCGGATTTGAGGCATGCTCAGGAGACTCCGCCTCGTCACTGTATTGAAAGTTGTTTGCACTCGTGCGACGCCACGTCCTAGGAAGTTTTCCGCGAGCTGGCTTGACTGGGCCATCTTCTGCAAATAAATCCTGCAATTGCGGAGATCCTTTGGCGGGTACATCCTCAGTTTCCGACGAGTTGGATGAGCGACTAGCCTCTTCCTGCCATATGTCCGAGTAATCTTCGTGCTGCATGGGCTTGCTTGTGTTGGCTGTAACTGCACTTCCATGACCACGATGCAAGTGCCGATGTTCATTGCTCATGTTCCCCAAGGGCCCGCGCTCAGCGTTCGCGACGACGACAGGAGGAGTATCAACACGCCAGCTCATCTCGTCTTCGCTCCTCGCAGGGCTTAATAGCGAATTCTGGACCTCCTCGGTGTTCAAAGATGGATATTGAATGTCGTTCGTTTGAACAGACTCCGTATCGGGCGTGATGATATGATCATCTTGTTCTTCGGGTGTGAGTAGACGGGATTGACGATACTTTCTATGCGTCCTGAACACACCTTCTCTGGGCGCTACCTCAGGCTTGCCTTTGATGGGACTGGAGACAGCGGGTGAAGATTGACCCTTTGTTTGACCTTGTGCAAGCTGCTCGCCAAGACGAAGACCTGCTTGCAATTCTCTTCGTGTGCCCTCGCTGAAACCTCGGAAGAGATCGTCGAGCTCATCGCGCTTGTCGTCGAGCGCTTTCTGCGAAGGTTGAGGGGTCAGGCGGCTAGGATCCAGAACGCCTTGAAGAGCTACGCCCGCTGTAACTGCTCGGCCGAGCCCTAGAGTTTCGGTCTTCGACTCAGAAGTCTGTAAAGGCTGGATCGCGGGTGGTACTGAAGGGACTACAGTGTCGACATCAGGCGTTTCATAGCGCGGTGATGGGGTGGGGCGTAATGAGTTGTTCGAAACCGAGCTGGGCAGACCATGGGACGGATTTGGCGAGGGTCTATTCGCCGTTTGAGACACAGAGCTGTTGGAAGTGTCTGCTGAGAGCATCAAATACTCGTGCTGGAGCGTTGATCCAATACTGGGCTTCATAGCGTTCTGGTGGTCCTCAGGTCTGGGTGGACTACTCAGGCCCCCATTGCTAGGTAAAGAGTCCACAGATATCATGCTAAAGTTTTCACTGTCGAGCACAGTTGTATCGTCTGGCATCCGGGTGGCACCTTCGTCAAACGCAAAGTTCGTAATATCATGGACATCAGCGTCCTCGCCGTCCTCGAATGCTTGAGCAGGTGAAGCTGTTGCATCACCTTCATCAATCGTGGTCCGAATGATAGGTACGTTCACAGCCGATGGCGAGGAAGAGTTCTCGCTTGACGTATGCAGGCTTTGTAAAGCCGCCCTTGACGCCATGGGGTCCTGTATCGTATTTCCACGCTCCTTTTCTTCATCCTCGCTAGATGGAGTGAGGACATCGCTGTGTTCGTCTGAATCTTCATCTTCCAACGACTCCAGCGGGACGACCTTCTTTGCGTGTGGAGTGCCTTTGCGCGCGCGAAACTTATTCCCCAGCGCAGCTAAAGGAGGCGTATCTACTGTGGACAAGTCATCTTGGGCCAACAGATCGATAGCTGGAAGGACTGCTTGTGGAGAAACAAAGCGCGTGTTCTTCTTCGAGCTCGTGGATGTCGACTCCATTGCAGGTACCGGTGTCACCTCCAAAGTGGGAATATCCTGAGGCTCTGATACCTGGACCACCAGCGTCTCATCGTCCTCGATCGGTGGCTGTACACTCTTTCGGGGGCGGCCCCTCCGCTTCTTGGGCGGTACATCGGTATCCACATCTGCCGCACTCGATTCTACTGCTCCCATACTCGCATCTCTTGACCTCGACCTTGCCACCCTCCTCACTGGTGTTCCGTTTCGCTTGGGCTTTGCCGCCGATCCAACATCTGACTTCCTTGGTCGTCCACGTGGGCGCTTAGCTGGAGATTGCGCATCTGGGTCCTTCAATGGCACGGTGGTAGTCTTTGTTCTCGTGATTCGTTTGACACTTGGTGACTCGGTGTTCTCTTCGTCGCTTCCGGGTTCAGCCTGCACAGTAACTTTAATGCGCCATGGACTTGCGTTGCCCATCCGGGGTGTGCTCATAACGAGTGATTTTGAGGGCGATGAGAAGCCCAACTCCGATAGACTCAATCTGCTGTTTTGCTTGCTCGGCGAGGTTGCAGTCAAAGGCTGTTTGGGGGCCGTGTTGCGTGTTGCTTTTGCTTTGTTTTCGTTCGTGGAAAGAGCCAACGGATCTGGGCTCGACTCGTAGCTGCGGTCGGCATCGTGGCTCGCACTCGCAAATCGACCTCGAGGCGCCATGATTAAATCACGATCCGAGGAATGGGTGGCTTACTGGTAGCGATGGTAAAGGTGCTGTTGAAACGTGCCGCCCGTGGAATGCGGGACGTGATACGCGCGGTCGCCCTAGCAACAATCTTATCAGTCGCGACTACGCATCGTCACGACACAACCATCACCACGACTCGTTGTTGGGTATGGCGTCGCAATGGGAATTCACGGGTGAGCGGGCTCCATTTACTGTGTACTTTGATTGCTACTAACACGTGCTGCAGGATATACAAGGAGATCGGCCCTGGGAAGCGCATAGCACTGTCGAAACTCGCCGTCGAGAAATTTGAGGCAACAGGCAGACCATTGCGCATCGCCATCGATACCTCCATCTGGCTCTTCCAGATCCAAGCAAGTAAAGGTAAGAGACTGTGAATTTGTCAAAGTGACAGACACTGACAGAGAACAGGCGGCACCAACCCAGCTCTGCGCACCTTCTACTACCGCCTCCTTCGTTTGATCGCACTCTCCATTCATCCCATATTCGTATTCGACGGACCCAATAAGCCGCCTTTTAAGCGCAACAAACGTACCGGCCCCAATGTCGCCTCCATCCCCGAATTCTTGGCAAAGCAGTTGTTGAAACAATTTGGCTATCCTATACATTTAGCGCCAGGCGAAGCAGAGGCAGAATGCGCTTTGCTACAGCGCGAGGGCATCGTCGATGCTGTCTTGAGTGAGGATGTTGATACGCTCATGTTCGGAAGCGGAATCACCATCCGGAATTGGTCGCCAGAGAGTACAGGCAAGACGCCGACCCACGTCAATGTCTATGATGCAGTAGAGACAAAGAACGGGCCATCAGGGTTGGATCGCGAGGGTATGATTCTGGTAGCATTGATGAGTGGAGGAGACTACGTGCCGGAGGGAATACCAGGATGTGGTCCGAAGACGGCATGCGAGGCTGCGAAGGCTGGCTTTGGAAGCGACCTCTGCAAGATCCCCAGGAATGATGCGCGGCGCTTGTCTGAATGGCGCGAGAAGCTACAGCACGAGTTGAAGACGAACGATAGCAAGCTCTTTAAGCGAAAGCACGGCGCTCTCAAGATCCCAGACGACTTTCCTCGACTCGATATCTTGGGGTATTACACTCACCCTGCTATATCTAACCAGGCTGGGCTAGATAAGCTCCGTCAATCGATCAACTGGGACCAAGATCTTGACTTTCCAGGCCTACGCGACTTCACCAACGATGCGTTTGACTGGGTCAAACTGGAGGGCGCAAAGCACTTCATTAGAAGCCTTGCACCATCTTTGTTCGTACGCGAACTACGTTTGCGAGCCGAAAAGCTCGATCGGTTACCTACATCCAATGTTCAAGCGATACAAGAAGATGAAGCGCTCCTTATCAAAGGTATTCACGGGAAACGGCAACACCCAATCACCGACAATAGTACAGAGCTTCGTGTAAGTTTCATACCAATCGACCTTGTAAAGATCGACATCAGCAAGGAAGAGCCGGACGATGAGCTGGACGCAATTCCACCGGGAACACAGATAGGCGAAGGTGACCTGGATGATGAGTTGCCCCTAGACCTTGAGGACGATGGACCAAAGAAACGCGGGCCTACAAAGTTCGACCCTGCAAAGGCTGCCAGGATCTGGGTCATGGAGTCTTTCGTCAAAGTCGGTGTACCATTGAAGGTCCAAGACTGGGAGGCCGAGAGACAGACGAAGCTTAAACCAAAGCGAGCAGCAACTGTACAAGCGCCTGGCAAGATTGCGCCAAAAGCGAAAAGTGGCGCAAAGCGAACGAAAGCAACGGGGCAACTACCACAAGTTCCGATTGAAAGTTTTGCCAAGATCACCAAGCCTGGTGTCAACAGGTCTCGAACTCTAGCGAAATCACAGAATGAGTCTTCTGAACTCTCTCTACCGCCATTGCAGTCTGGACGGCGCGCACAGATGGATGTAATCGACTTGCTATCTCCGTCTCCAGTCCGAAGTCAGAGTACTGCGCCAGTGCCTCAACCTGTGCGCCTGAAGTCATGGTCTCCAGTCTTAGAAGAGCTACCATCAAGCGTTACGAAGAGGAAAAGGCGAGGTCCGATACAACGCTCGCACACACTGCCAGCTGACACTAGTACCTCATTTACTCGAGCGAATATCCCTCTACCATCAGATTTCATTGAGACCTTGGATTTGGTAGATTCCCCACTAATACCTTCACCCTCACGGCCCATAACTAAGAAGGCGTTGACGCGAACTACAAAAATCGCACCTTCCACGAGAGCGCCACGTGGTACTTCTGTCGCTTCATCTCCGGGAAAGTCAAGACAGACGACATTGGATACATGGCGGGCTTCTGCGACACCTACGAAACTGAGAGATGTTACTCCACTAGTTGACGCCGCGCCAATACCGATCGCGTCAGGGCTTCGGCCATCGGCTGATGATATCGACACTCTGGATTTGACGTGTTCGTCACCGTTAAGACCAGTAACTATGCAGGGAGATAAACATCCTCCTGCTGCTGCGAACTCATCCCGGGGTGAAGCATCATCCATAATGCGGCCACCGTTGACGTCTATTTCTTCCAACGCCTCGAACACCTCTAGGCGTTCTACATCATCAATTTCTTCGGCTTCAAGCAAGAGGAAGAGCCCGAAAAATACAACGATTACCACTCAGACTCGCCGCACCTCGCCTCGTCTAAACAAGACGGTATCTGCGTCACCAGAGATCGATTCATTAGATCTTACGTCCTCACAGCTTATCACAAGGCGTTCTGCATCACCCATGATCGACACGTTAGACTTATCTGATGTTCTCTCACCTGCGACCGATGCCACCCAAGTAAAACCCGCGGCACCACTTTCTCCGTCGCCTACTCCGAGCTATCCTTCAAATGTTCGTCGCTCTCCACGCAATCACAAAGCGACTGCACCTGATCCTTCGGTAAACACATCACCGTCAGCGGCATGGAAATCACGGGAGAAGAAGAAACGACAGATTGTATTGCGGAAAAGTGTCGCTGGAGCATGGGACTATGTGGACGTTGATAGTTCGCAAAAGGTCAGCGAGCGTATCGAGGATGCTGTGCTCAAGGGAAAAGAGAGAAGGAAATGGAGAGAGAGCGAGGTTGAAGTTCTTGATCTGAGCTAGCCCAAGTGGGCGTTGTATGTTGTATGTTGTTTTGTTCATGAGAAACGATGGTTATGAAGCGACAGCATAATTCAGATTTGACGAGGGTGGAAATCTACACAATCTCGCTGATGTGTTGGGTGGACAAGTGAACAACCCAGATGCAACAATGTGAAGTAGTAGGAGAACGCACGTGCAAGCGCGTCTCGTCATGACGGCCTTCTAAAAACATCGTTGCTTTTTCGACACGCCTACCACGTACCAGGAACTGGGTCCGATCCTCTCATCATCGCGAGATTCGAGTAAAATCCGCCAGTCCGAGGCATATTTTACGCTTTAGAGCCCGCAGCTGCAACGGAAGAATTTCCGGCTAAAAGGCCGCCGGTGATTTTCACGACGTCATCCTCCTCTCTACACTTAATGGGACCGTTTTAACACCGCAACAGCGCGCTACTAAGTATGACCGTCTTGGATTCAACAGACAGACGCTTCTTGGCTCCAGGATAGCCGTCCCGGCGGTTAAATAGGGCAGCTCTTCCGCCGCATCACGCGTGGGGCATCATCCCAGTACCCCTCCATCTATACATAAAGCCATGGCGAAGCCTTTGTATAGCTTGCTCAGTGTAGCACAACAATTCATATCCCCAATTGCTCAACGAACATCCATACCGCCACAATGGCCGACAAAGAGCCCATCGTAACCCACGTGTTCACCGCAGACCCCTCTGCCCATGTCTTCAACAACAAACTGTACATCTACCCCTCTCACGACCGCGAAACAGACATCAAAGACAACGACAATGGCGACCAATACGACATGAACGACTACCACGTCTTTTCCATGGACGAAGTAGGCGGGCCCGTAACTGACCACGGGGTAGTCCTCGCGCAATCCGATATCCCCTGGGTGCAAAAGCAGCTCTGGGCTCCCGACGCAGCAGCCAAGAACGGGAAGTACTATCTCTTCTTCCCCGCGAGGGATCAAGACGGTATCTTCAGAGTTGGCGTTGCAGAGGGCGACAAGCCAGAAGGCCCCTTCAAAGCCGACCCCGAACCCATCAAGGGTAGTTTCAGTATTGATCCCGCGAGTTTCGTGGACGAGGACGGGGAGGCGTACCTCTATTTTGGCGGCATCTGGGGCGGACAGCTGCAGTGTTGGAAGACGGGCAAGTTTGTCAGGGAAGATTACGAGACAATGGAGGCATCGGAGGGCAACGCATTGACGGCCAAGGTCGCGAAGCTAAGCGATGATATGAATTCCTTTACCTCGGAGGTGAAAGATGTGGTTATAGTTGATGACGCAGGCGAACCCATCAAAGCGTCCGATCACGACAGGAGATTCTTCGAAGCCGCGTGGGTGCACAAGTACAACGGCAAGTACTACTTCAGCTACTCGACGGGCGATACGCACTACCTGTGCTATGCGATTGGCGATAATCCATATGGACCGTTCACGTATGGAGGACGGATATTCGAACCGGTTATTGGGTGGACGACACATCATTCGATTGCCGAGTTCAAGGGCAAGTGGTATTTGTTCTACCATGATTCTTCGTTGTCGAAGGGTGTGAATCATTTGCGGTGTGTGAAGATTAGGGAGATTGTGTATGATGAGCAGGGCAGGATTAAGTTGGCGGAGGAGCAGCCAAAGGTTTAGGGGTTTGTTATGAATGAATGAAATCAGGATTTACATGTTCACGATTGATAACTGAATCCAATAACATAGCTGAAAGTCATACGCGCACTCCACGAGAACCTGAAAGCCAACCTCCTGTGATCCATTCTTTCTTCTCAATCCACCATCATCTCCCCTCCTCACCCAAGCCCAGCAATATACCGATGCTGATCCGTAACCTCCGTAACCTCAAACTTCATGCCCACCCTCACCTCCCTCTCCCCACCCCCGCGGAACACACAACATGCCATAACAAGGCTTAAACTTAATCCCCTCATCAATCCTGCGATACTTCATCAGCGTATCCCACGGCTGCCTCTTATGCTCCTCGGCCGTCTCAGGATCAACATTAGGAACATGGCACCTCGCACACCTCTGCGTAACATCCAGCGTAATCACCTCTCTCTTCGCCTTCCCCTCCCCTTGCCTAGGTGAAATCCTCAACGTCTTCCACCGATCCTCATCCCACGGCGCTCCCGGCTCCCCCCTAATGATAATATTCGGCCGAAACCGCCTCACATCAATCGTAACCCCCTCTGCCTCCTTCAACCGTACATTCAACTCATCGATACTACTCTGATTCCCAACAAGCACAGGCATCAAATCCGGGAAACACGTGGACCCCACTCTCCCGAGCATCTTGGGCGCGCCGTTCGACACCAGGCCCCTAGGCGACATGGACGTGGACATGGGCGGCTTGTACACGAGGCGCACGTCGCGGCCGAAGAACGACTTGAAGGGCGCGGTGAGGGACGGCGAGTAGACGCGCGCCGAGGTCCATTGGTGCCAGATTTCGACGTCGTGAGCGGTGGTGTTGGAGGCGAGCCAGGCTTCTGTGGGGTGCGCTGGGATGCTGAATTCGAGCTTCTCGTCGATGGAGTTTGGGGCTGGCGCGGTTACGGTTAGAGAGTCGGTGCTTGGGGAGTAGGTGGGGCGGATTAGGGTCATTTTGGAGTTTTGGCGGATCGTGAGGAATTCGTGGGAGGGGTAGGATACCCACATCCATTGGCGATCTGGTGGTTGTTGTTAGCAGTTGTTCGAACGTCGTCTATGATGAAGAAGCTTGGAGTCTTCGCGGAATTATCTCATCTCGATAACAATCGGAACGCTGAGTGATGCGCCCCAGTGTAGGGAAAGCCGGGGGAATGTACCGAGATCGAGGCCTGTGGGTAGAAGCTTTGCTGACTGCACTGAGATGCCATGGCACGATTTGATCGGATGAATGAGGAGTCCAGTGATCTCAGTCGGTGGAGGTAGCGGTCCAGCTGTGCTCTTCGGTTGCTGACTCCGTGTGAAATACACATACACCAGAATTGGGAGGAAGAAAGTCGACAGTAGAACTACTATTTGTGTCGAATTTGAGACCGCCATCTCGACAACCCAATTCCTATCCGATCAAGATGAGTTGATTGTTTTAAATCGCGTGGAGTTTTGAGAGCGCTGCCGCAATCCGCCTTCTTCTCTTTCCTTTTAGCAGCGCCAAAATTGTGTTATCGGAATGTCTCCGCGTTAACTAGGGGACCAAACCTCTTATCAAGTAAACGACGTGAAGACACCCGTCAGAAATGTATGCTACGGAGCTTACGTTAACAATTACTTCGGAGTCCAGAACACAGAAAGTTATGCACGATTCCAAAGCAAGCCCGACAGTTCTACCTATTTAGGTCATGCAGTCGGAAATTAATAATCTGACGCACTCGAGAAGATGACGCGAAGGGCAGATGGATGTGCGCGGGGAAAATAAAACTACTGGAGTCTAGTGCTGGTGCTTGTCGGCATCGATGTCTTAGCGCTTTGCGGGCGGCAACTCCGCGGTTAGATACAGATCGCGTGTGCTGACATGCGTCGTGAGACATTACGGGTCACCTAGGTAGTCATATCAAAGAGTCGCGCGTGATTGATCGGATGCAATAACGAGAACAAGATCAATTAGGAGACATTGAAGTTATTTAATCTCTATCTAAGGTAATTCGACTAAGCTACCATAGCTAGCCGTAACCAACGTCATTACATCAATCGCATTGAAACTTGCCATGAACCTCAATAGCAGTGCGACGAAAGGAAAAAAAGTAGGGGGTATTAAGTGCAAAACACTAACTACATCGAGTATTTCAAGATTCTGCCAAAATAATTTCAACCGTTTGCATAACGCTGCATCATGGGTATAACCTCTTCCCATATCCATCACCTGCTCAAAATGTCCATTGTGTGTGTATGTGTACGTAAGGAAATCGAAAAGGGAAATGATATTGGGGTCCCGTTGAGGTGACGTGTAGCTCGCTTTCGTGGGACGGTAACGAGGTTCGGAGTCACTTTCTCAGTGAGGGGGTTGTTTTAGTTTCTGTAAAGGAGAGTGTAGATGTGCGGTGCCGAACCAGCCGGCGTTTGAAGATCTGGAGATAGGTGGAGACAAGGTCGCTACAGCTGAGGATTAACCCCAGTTGAGCTCGTCGTTCCATGTCCCGCCCATGTCCCGGTGCGACACAAGACTGTGCTGTGATATGTTGCTAGGACGACGGCGCATGATCATCCGCGAGAATCGGTTCTGTTGGTGATCATCCTTGGGAGGTGGAGGTGGTGGTTGCTCCTGCTGAGGCCCACGCTGACTCGAGTTTGAGATGTTGATCAGCTTTGGCACATACCTACGCGATGTCGGCGTGCCGACCTGCTGTTGGAGGAAGTTCGGTGGGAGGCTTTGTCTGGGAGGGTAGTGTGCAAAGTTGGCGTACTGGGAGGTGGGTACAGAAACAACCTCCTTTGGTTGGTTGTAGTTTATATACGAGGTCCGTTGTTGGAAGTTGATGAGATCGGGTGTCGAAACAAAACCTGCATTCGGCCAAGATTGCTGTTGTTGAAAGCCTTGAGCAACAGGATGGGAAAAGTCCGCAGCCATTGTCGTCATGTTGGTGTCAAAGCCACCAAAGGCACCCATTCCAGTAGGTGCACTCATATTGTTCTGAGACATATCCGTGCTGACGGGCCATTGCGCCTGTTGTTGGAGTTGTTGGAGCTGGATAGGTTGAGGGGGCTCCACAGGGTCTATGTCCATCATAGTATGCTCTGGTGGGAGTCCATGGGAGCTTTGGAGCCTTTGATCAGACCCGTAATCAGATGTCTCCAACTTGAACTCAACGATCTCGCCGTGTCCAGAATCGGTAGGCTCCGTAATATCGGGGGTGGCCTCGGTTGTTTGCTCAATAACATCCTTTGCCTCGATCTCGGCCATATCGTATGTATCCTGTACGAGCTTCTCGATATCGAAGACCCTGGTATCCCATTTCGTCTCCAACTTGTACCTTAATCGATTGCACTTCTTGGACTCCCACGACAGCGTTGGCCAATTCTGTTCGTCTCCATGTCGCTGCAGCATCATTTGGTTCCATGCATGTGACACCTCGTTTTGCTTCAATAGGCCGAGGACAACATTGGTGAAGTTCCATTTCGAGCTTCCCTTCTCTTCAAAATGCAACGCAATGTGCTCACATCTCTCTTCCCAGGTGGTGAGTAGACTGGCACAAAATCCACAGCCCCAAGCATCTTTGTCGTGCATTACAATTTCGTACTTCTTAACACAAGGCGACGCTTTCCTGCTTGTTGGCTGCCCACTTTCTCTCGGTTGTTTGCAGTGTTCACAGCCCTACCCAGTGTTAGTGTGCAATGATCAATACCTGGGGAAGTCGTCCTACATGTAGCTTGGTGTGATGCTCACGAAAACGCTTTCCAGCGTGGAATATCTGCTCACAGTCTGGACAGCGCCAGGTAAGTCTTTGCTCGTGGAATTCCTCCTCGTGCGATTTCCAATAGGGCTTTGACTTCAGAGCCTTGTCGCAGAACGTGCAGGCGAAATTCTTGGGTGCGGGCGTGGAGGCTGTAGATATGGTGGATAGGCGCGACGATGCTGTAGACAGGCGCGACGACGCGGCGCTATAGTGCGTGAACGAGGAATCCGTGGAAGCGACCGACGAACGTGGATCGGAGAGCATGCTAGGAACTCTGCTTGACGGTACGCTTAAGTATGAAGACGCGCGACTTCCTACTGTCGACATGGACGACCTATCGGCGCTTGGAAGGCGCATACCATCTAGTTGTGTGTGAGCGACCGCGTTGCTAGGGATGCGCCACTGCTCACCTCCATTGCGCGCCGCCTGCAGCAACAACAAGATCTGGTGGTCATCAAGATGCTTCAACGCATTGATATGGTCGATAACCTGAGGCGCGAAAATACTTTGGCCAGAGTGACGGGGTGAGGACGACACGCTCTCGGTAACGCTGCTCAATGGCGTAGAGCTCTGTAGACTGCGACGCGGACGTTTGAAGGTGCTACTCTGCTGAGGAGTGCTGTATTGGTAGAGTTGAGACTCGTCGGTCTCCATGTTATCCAAATGCGCGTGTTGTATCCAATATCATGCCGGAAATTGGTAGTCCACGGGCCGTGTTGGGCGGGAAGCGTGCTGTTGTCGCAACGAAAGGGAGGCGGATGGGCGCGAAACGGAAGCGTTCGAGAAGGTGCACCGCTTTTGTTCGATGGATGGATGGGTACAAGCTTGGATCTTAGTCCGTCAGGAAGACATTGATCGTCTAATCTCCCGGGCGGAGGCGGATGGCCTTGTTTAGAAGAGCAACATCCGTGGACCGTTTCAAGGGTTTCAAGAAGAGTCTAAGGTCCCGATGGGAGGGCCCTTGGCATGCAGGCATGCATGGACGTGTCATCTCTCCCACGCAAGGCTTCGTAAATATAGCACGGAGATTTTACGGTAAGCTGCATTCCTCTGCACAGTGCGCGACAATCGATTAAGGTCTCTCTGTTCTGCGCTCTATGCTCCTCTTTCAAGCACGCGCGAACAGAACGCGACAGATGTTCCTGAGAGGATCGCCGTGCTGGCAGCGATCGCGATGCAGGGCCTCCGGTGTAGCTACGGGGGAGCGAGCTCAGGGGTTAGCAACGTGAAACAGCGCTAGATGATTTGGCGCAGAACCTGGCTTGGGCGAACAGAACTCTCCAGTCTCTCCATCGCGATTCTTTACTGTGGTAAAGCTCGAGAGCCGCATCGACTTGCTCACTGTCTGGATCAAACACTGCGGAGCATCTGGAGCCTTCGCTTGCATCGTGTATGGAGCTAAGCGCAACAATCACCCCATCATGAGAGAGAGAAATGCAGTGGTCACTGGTCGGAGACACGTCTCAGGACGCGTGCCTGCGATATATGGTCTTTCAACACCAGACAAGAGTTGTGCGCTTGGAGATGACCGTGGTGTAAGTTCTGAAATATAGCCCGTCAGTGTAGCTTATAACAACGCTTGCTACCACCTCTCATGTTTGTGGATGCCTAGAACACTTCGATGTGCTCTGCGGACGCGACACCAACTCGTGGTGAAAAGCTGATTGGTGCTGTCGGTTTCTAGACGCGTGCGAGATTATGTCTCATCACGTGTCCTCGCACAAACGTGTTCGCGCCTGGTTTCAACGCTGTCGTCATCTTCGCAGTGCGAAATAAGCTCAGGAGTTCTGCAGGTTCGGCATGTCGTCAAGTGATCGCTGTGCTGACGATCTGCTATCGTTGCGATTGCTCGAAATCAAGATTACCGTTGCAAAATCTACTTGGCAACATACTTTCATCCTGGGGTACGAATGATCCACGACATGATCTGTACTATTTTCGGACGGAGCATAACGTCCCCGACCGAAATAGGAAAGATGGCTGTTAAGCGTAGGAGTCTTCGCTTGTCCATGACTAAAGTCTTGCATAGGATGAAACCACGCCCACTGAAAAGAGGTGACCAACCATTCTGTCAGCGTTGAGTGTCCATCGAGTGGACCGCCCAAATCCTTTGCGGCGTCGTGGTGAGAAATGAATGCAACTAGACCGCTGAACCATGTGCGAATGTGAATGCCTGTGCCGGGTTTTTCACTCCGAACTACTTTATCCTGGCATTAAGTCCAAACACGAGAAAGTTTGACAGCAAGCGAGAGTAAGCTGACATTGATTCGACGCGTAGATTACCTCCTAAGCGAGAGAGAGAGCAACTTACACGAGGAAAGTCATGCCGCCGAATGCAGCTATAGGATGGAAGATCACCGGTGGAGACTTAGGGAAATTGCGTTCAAGGTTGCATTCATGCTGTTGTCAGCTCGGTACCCAATTTTACCTTGCTGCGGGCCGGGGCCGCATGCTTGCTGAGTGGGAGGTGGCATAATTGAAAGAAGACGCGTAGGGCTGAGTTGAGGAAGTGGCTAGTGTGAACTCCTTCGGCATTGAAGTTTCTCGAGGAATTGCCGAAAGTGTCCCAGAAAGCTCGTAACCCAGTTGTTTGTTTGTTCTGGAAGGATACTATGACAATGGAGCGCAAGATCAGCAGAGCAAATCTGGGCTAAACGGTTAAACCGAACGACCGCCGGGATGAGGTATCGTTCCTTGGTTCGCCTCCTCGAGTTGAGGGACTACACAATCTTGTATTCCATCATAAACACCTTATTAGAAACGCAGCGTTCCAATTCGAAGGACATTGACGATTCGGGTAGATGAGAGATCTGGGAGCATGTAGTTCGTGTATTAGCGAAAGTGCTTGTGAAGAACCGTTCGTGCCCTTACTCATATAGCCATGGTTCCTATATACAGATATTTCATCTCAAAACCTTATCAGGTCTGACAAATGTTTTCAAAGTGCTGTGAAGCTGTGTACGTACGCTACCATATAAATGCTGGGAGAATGATCGATATGTGGGAGCCTGTTACTGTCAAGAATGGCGCTGAAGCATCTTCCTGTGGCTGGAACGTTCTCCGAAGAAGGGAGTTAATTAGTCTTGATCTTACGGAATATAAACCCGCCGATATAGCATTGTATCTCTTGCAAGCCTCCACAGTCATTTACGATCTATGCGCTGAGCATAGTAAGGAAGCTTCGGGTAGGAATAATGCCTACTAGCAACTCGGCTAGCGAGCGAGTCAACATGGACTTGTCGAGCTCGTCTGTAAACCAACTCTGCGATCTGGTCCTCACTATGAGCGTTCGCCGGGTTATATCTGACTCAAGCTTCCCGGGCTGGAATTCCGTGGTAGTCTCTATCGTCGCTGTACTGCGCTAAAGGAGCGCCAGATGCAGTGTTCCAGTGGAGCATGTGATGTACAGTATAGTCGAGACCGGTAACTGTGGCGCGCCACTCCCGTAGTCTGGTTCATGATGTTAGACAATCTTAATGGTGATGAGCTTGTAGCGACGTAGTAGTATACTTTAGCTCTGACTCCTAGTGGGTGCTGAGGTAGAGGCGTTTGAAAACAATTGATTGCTTCTCTTTTCATGGAACGCCGGATCTGAAACGAATTACTTAAAGGATTTGGTTATAGATCTCCAAGATTTTGGTATCGAATCAAAGGATTGCACAGGCTCCTCTCGTGGGATGGGTTGGTGTTCGCAGACGGATGCTCAGAGTGTGGCGTTTCCACAAGCCACAGGTGGCAGGTGCGCGACGCGTCGCGTCTGCTCACGCGTGAAGCTCGGGCAAGCTCTCCCCGCCATGTACTTTTGCAATTGAACATCACCACCACTTCTTTAGCGAGCGTTCTTATTCTTTTCTCTGAGCAATTCTTCTACGACTCATACACGGAACGATAAGCACTGCTATATCACTTCTATCATACCCTCAAGCCCTCTTCGACGCGAATATTTGATCGCATCAGCAAATCATCATTGAGGTCATCGATGTTGAATTGCATACACAAGACGAATAGCCATTTCAGCACACAACATTAGTGAACATGGTCTCAGATTACGAAATGACGACAGAGCCAACTCCTATCGCGCGTTCATCGCCATCAGCACGCGCAACCGACGCGTCTACTAAACCTCGACCCAAGCTATTGGCAGCTCTACGGAACCCCACTCTCGAGTCCTCAGGAAGCGAAACCGAATCTGAGAACGATGTTTCTCCGTCTGTGGACGAGGCTGCAATGGAAATAACAACTACCAAACCTTCCACAGTGTCACGGCAAGATTCAAATGCAGCGGATGAGGACGAAGAAAGTGACGGAGCGGCTGCGTACGAGCGTATGAAGAGGCGACTTGCTGCTAAGAAAAACCCAACACAATCACACAATACTCAAAAAAGGTCAGCAGTCGCTACTACGATCGCAAGCAGCGAAGAGGATGAGATGCCAGTGCAAGTAGCCAGGCGTAAGAATAACCCGAAGATCTCGACCATTGCAAGCCCTCGCCCATCACGGTCCCCTAGCGTCAGATCCCGGCAGTCCTCGCCAGGACTCTTCGTAACCCCGAACGCATCGCCAGCCACGAAGAAACAGTCGCGAACCCCAGCAGGTGCTGGTTCCGGATCGGATGATTCTACGCCAGGCTCACCCAATGCTGATTTACAGGAACGAGTACGACGCATACGTGCGGAGAGACAGGTCAAACAGCAAGAGCAAGGCGCGCAACAGACCAAACCCACAAAGATTGCTAGGCGACGAGTAGACCCAGGATCGGCCAGTGACACTGATGGCGAGGATGGCAGGCGCCTCACACAACAGGCCAAGCCGACGCGCAAAGCTGGCAAGAAGGCGTTGGAGGCAATGGCTCGCGATCAGCAGCGCATAAGTCGCGGTATGCAGCTGGCACACCAAGCCAAAACGAAGAAGAGATACTCCACAAAAGATCTATTCACCCGAATGGGTTTCAGCATGCCCAACGAGCAAGTAGTAGGACTACCAACTCCTGACGCTAGCTCTGCTGTGGCATCCTCAGACGTAGAGGCAAACCAGAACCAGGACACCCCGTCGACAAGTCCCCCAAGACCAAGAGAAAGTCCAGAGAAGGCACTTCTACCAACTTTGATGGCAACACCCAGCGAAGATGACGCCAATCAGGATGAACAGCAAGTTTCCATGCCCACGAGTGTAGACAAGGGCAAGGGACGAGCACCAGAATTCCAGCACCTTCCTCAGCATCCGTGGATGCAAACAGAGCCAATCGTTGTCAGGAAAGTTAGGATGGATGCCTCGAGGCCTTCTGACGAAATGGTGGAGCTCTCAGATTCTGACGATGAACCTTCAGTAAAACAGCCGAGAAGCAGATTCCCCGTCTTTGACCGAATGCCAGCGAAGAAGCAACATGAACCTGCGTCGTTGCTCCAACTACGCACTCTGGCTCAATTAGCAAAACCCCTCCAGAAAGGAAAGAAGGGTCAAAAGTCTGTCACTCTTGCTGAAATGGAGTCGTCACTCGCTCAAAAAATTCGCCAACAAGCGAACAAAGAGAAGGAGGAAAAGCTCGCCGACTTAAAGGCACGAGGCCTCACTGTTGAGACAGAAGAAGAGCGAGAGAAACGCGAAAGGGAGATTGATGACATGGTTGCGCAGTTCGAGAATCAGAGGCAGGAAGACCTTAAGCTTGCCAAATTGGAGAAAGACGAGAGGAAGAAGAATGGCGAGACCATCGATGATCTGCCTTCGAGCGACGAGTCAGATGATGACTACGTTGGAAGTGGTGAGGAGACTGCAAACGAAGAGGAGGTACAAAATGAGTTAGAGGCTGAGCTTGAGCTTTCAGGATCCGAGGAGGAAGACATGGGAGAACCTGAGGATGCTGAGGAAGAGGAGACGGTAGAGAACACGATTAACCTTCTTGATGACATGGCTGATGAGGATGACGAGCCAGAAGAGGCGTCTCAGATGCAGCGGATCGACGAAGATGCGGACACGGAGGACGAAGACACGAGCGCACCTATTCGCAAGCGTACGATGGACAGAGCTCGTAACCGCGTGATAGATGACGAGGACGAAAGCGACACTGACGCACCGGGTAAAGCTTCTCCTACCCAAGAAGCGCCTCAAGACGACGCCATGGCAGCGTTTGGGTTCGGCAACACAAAGGTCGGATTAGGCTTGACGCAGATGTTCGCGGGTACCATGGCGAACCTAGACTCGGGCTCACAGTCTACACCTGCCATTAACCCCGAACAAGAGCAAGATTCGCTTGACTTTTTGCGAAGCCTACCGGATACTCAGCCTGGTGCAAACTTCAGTCAGGCCTCGGAGTTCATGGTGCCCAACAGCCAGTCACTGATGTCTACACAGAAAGAGTCGCAAACTGAGCCGGAATCTCAGTTCAGCCTAGAAATCAGTCAACTTATCAAGACCTCACCAGCTTTCTCCCGGACCCAAATTGAGGACTTCGAGCCGACTCAGGATGCAGGTTTCTCATTCTCACGTTCACCTGCTGGTCTTATACCGCCTCCGTCAACTGCCGATACTGTCATGCTACCCATCGCTGAATCACCTATTAAGCAAAGGAAGGGCAAGCTCCAGCGCGGACGAAAAGAGGCAACGATCGAGCTCTCTGACGTGGAAGAAGACCTCGTAGAGGCTGGAGAAGATGCAAGTGACGAGGACGATATCCAGCGTCCACCGAAGCCCAGGGATGCCTTCTCAAAGATGAAGAACGGCGCCAAGAAGCAGAAAACTGTCGACGACTTCAACAAGAAAACCAGCATGGCCAAGGATGCGGTCATGGAACAAGCGGAGGAGTCTGAAGACGAGTACGCTGGCCTCGGAGGTGCCAGTGACGACGAGGAAGGCGACGAGGACGAAGACCTCAAGGAAATGATAGATCATAATGATGTCAACGTCGATGAGCGCCAGCTTGCCGCTTTCTACGCGTAAGTCCCGATATGCTTGCAAGCCCCCTCTACCTTCATACCGATGCTAACATCCACTTAGCGACAAAGCTAAGAAAGAAGACGAGAAGAACATTGCCGATCTTTATAAGAAAATCCAGACCGGAGGTCTTCGCAGACAAGCGGGCGGCCGCGACGGCTTCGACATGTCTGACTCTGAGGATGAAGCGGAGGCGCGCCAGCGAAAGAAGCGTGTAGAGTTCCAGAAGATGTCAAGAGCGCTGCTGCAGGATGAGCGCGTGAAGACCATTGCAGACGACAAGAAGAAGAAGGCGTTCTTCAATACGCTGGCTGACTTTGCCGACGAGGTCGACTACGACTTCTTGGATATGCCTGCTGAGATTGGGATGGAAGTTGATGCCTCGCAATCTCAAGAAGGACTCCAGGGTGACGGAACCGAGGATGTCATACCTGATTCGCAAGCTGCAGATGCGATGAGCATGCCCGCTCCCATCAACCCTTTGAAACGCAAGTCTCCCGACTCGCAGAAGGAAAATCGTCCACCGCCCCATCTCCGCCGCACCGCTGCATCAGACAATCTTACGCGGAAACCCATCACACTGGCCGACGTGCAAAACTCTGTCTCCGAGCTCCTGGAGGATCCTCGCATCATAGTGCCAGACTCACAATACTCTGAGTCCGAAGATGACGACGAGTCTCCTGGGCCAAATGTTGCTTCACGAAAGCCCATCGTAGACCGCCTTACACTTTCGCGGACATCGTCGATGCTAGAAGCGGCAGCTTCAGATGCAAACATGGCCTTCCACGCTCCATCTCGTGCAGGCGCGGCACCAGGGTTCCGCATACCTTCGCTCATTCGACGAGCAACTAGTAATCTGTCCACCACTAGCCAAGCCTCTTCAGGTGCTAACACACCCACTGAGAGTGCTGTGAGGAGAGGTGGTACGGGTAGGAGCAATATTCACGCGCAGGCGAGAGAGGCGGAGCGACGGGCGTTACTGGAAAAGAAGGACGGCAAGAGGAAGGAGGCTTTGAGGAAGAAGGTTGAAGGTGGACGGAAGAGAGCGGGAGGTATGAGGAGTGTGCTTGGAGACTTGGGAGGTGGTTTTGAGTAGGAAATGCTTGCTCTGTTTATCTGTCTCATGTGAGCGTTTTGTTTAGGTGTTGGCGTATGGAAGCTGGTGTTGCATTGTGTACTATGGATTATCATGGATGATTCTGGATAGGAGTTATCATTTTTCATCACGTTCAACAAATGTCTACTGTCTTTACATTTAGTCATCATCCTCTGCCATTCACTTGGATACTAACATGCATTTATGCGCGGGAGATTTGGAAGAGGGCTGAGACTGGTATCTCTTCACAGTGGTTGATGTCATGAAGGATGGACGAAATTCGTATGTTTTCAACCTTTTTTGGCCCTCGCGAGCTCATGCTTACCTTGTCGTGTACCGCAAGATTTTAGTTCCAGCTTGCAAGAGATGCAATGCTTTGTCGGCCAGCTTTGCCACTTCGCACTTTTCATCCTCTTTCCGCCGAGGCAGATATTCATCCCTTCCCGCGCAATGAGCTCCGCGTTACAGCCATCTTACCTGATCATCGGAGCTGGAGTCATCAGTGTGTCGACCGCATACCATTTGATCAAAAAATATCCACACATCTTCGTGCAATTTGTGGACCTTGTCCCATACCCTTCACAGCTCGCAGCGTCATGGGACTGGAACAAAGTCATTCGCGCCGACTACGGCAACCTCTTTTGTATGGAAAAGGCTTTGGAGGCCTTACAGCTATGGCGAAGTGATCCACTATTAAGGTCATACTACCACGAAAGCAGATTTTTCAATATCAACAATACAGGTTTGGGGAGAAGGATCATTGAGAATTACAAGAAACGCAATGCGAAAGTCGATGCAGAGATGGTGAGCCCAGATGAATTCAAGGACATGTATGGAGGGTTTCACACAAGAATGTAACTACTCAGATGCCACTGAGGTCTTCGTAAAAAGAAGAGCGGATGGGCTGAGGCGACTAAGGCTCTTACTGCCTTCGTTGATGCGGTCGTTACGGCGGGCGTCGAGTACACAGCAGCTGGGATTGGCGTGTTGACCTTCGATGAGGAGGGCGACTAGACAGGTATATGAACAAAAGACGGACAATGCACGACAGCAGATCGGGTCGTGTTATCCACCGGTGCCATCACCGCAAAAGTACTCGCTGATAGTGCGCCAGACAAGAAAGAACTCCAAGCAGAGTCATCCTGAGCGACCCTGGGAAGAGCATCAAAATTGATTAGTACCGCGTCTGTTGGTAAGCTTAAACTCCACCCTTGTACTAAGATCTTTTAATGATGTCGTCAACTCACATACATAACTTCAGGGATGCTGTAACTCCAAATCAAGACTTCATCATCACGTCACACCCATATTGCAAAAGGTTGTTTGTAGCAACTGCAGGCTCATTCCATGGATGGAAGTTCATGCATACGATAGGTCGGTATGTAGTAGAATTGCTGGACGGTACACTCGATGTTGCTCCTGTCAAACGTTGGGCTTGGGATTGCAGCAATGAGGGAGCTGCACATGGCGATTTGCTGCCGACGTTGGAGCTTTGGGATCTGTGATTACGAGCGACAGAGTGATGTTAAAGGGCGCTGGGCTGAGGATCGATTATTATAAGCGCAGATCTGGTCAACTTTAGCCATATCATATTACGAACATTTTTTTATGATTTTGAGCTTTCTGTTGCCTTTTTGCTACTTTCCCGCTTCCTTGCAATTGAGTCACATGCCAATGTAAATGCTGGAACTCTATCTTTACAATTTGCTGTTTCGAACTACACGCCAGTGGTAGGACATATTCACAAATTCGCTATCTAGACACTGTGGCTGGAGCACGTAAACAAGGAGTGCAACATCTGAATGATAAGTACATGGCCGCAAAGTGCTTGGATCTAGTATATAATGCCGACGATATCAATAAACCATGAAAGTGGTGTCCACTGACGACCAATAGCGAGTAAAAGACTCCCCCATTCCGCTCGATCCTAACTCGGTTCCAAATGCCAACACATAACCATCTTTAACATACATCTTTACTCAGCACTATGAACCAGACTTCATCCTGACTTGAAGCCTACAATATGCATCATACCCGTTCAGATTTCAACATACGCCGCAGCATAACATTGTGAGCCCGAAGCAACGGGTTTACCATCGAGGGAGATCCTAAGGTTGCCCGTCCATGTGCCACTTCCATGCTTCATCGTAAAGCAGGCAACATCGACCTTCTGACTTTGCATCCATTTGAGTTGTTTGGTAATTGCATCGTTAAGTGTTTTCGTCTCAGATGTCGTGTCGCAGTTGGCTCCCGAGGTTGTAGCCTGGAATTGCCAGTTGGCGCCATCGGCGTTACCAGACACAACTGAGCAGCTATTGATGTCGGATTGTTGTTTTACGTGGGCAGCCAGGTAGGCCGTCAGCGCGGCTAGGGCGGAAACAGTGGAGGCTCCGGCTGCCACGGCACCGGCTAGAGTGGTGATGCCAGTTCGGACTTCCAGGGGAGCAGCGATGTCCCTAGTCTCACTGTGGTTTTTGGCATTAGCGACGAGTACTGGGGAAATTTTTTGATGCTGGAATGGCTACTCACGGCTCTGCATTCTCTCGTGGCTTGTTGACTTCGCTAACAACTAATGCGTTGCTAGCAGTGAGCACGCATGCGAGCACGGTGAGAAGTTGGAAGCGCATCTTGATTGGATAGTCTCAAAGTACGCGATGATCGAAGGTGAATGGAAAGTGATGAGAGATGTTGCGGTTGATGGGAGCAGTTGGTAAGGAGAAACTTCTTTCAGGCTCGGTTGGAGCGATCGTTTATATATGCAACCACTGGTTATTCGAAGTGAGGACTATGTATGGATAGTCTGTAGGCTATGCACGCACCATACCGAAGCCATGACCTCTCTCAACTCTCTTGCACTCGGCCGAGTTTCACTCCCGCTGTTATGTCGGCTGACAACAGAGATTCGAACGACGAAGTGGATGCAACGTACGAGCCTGGTCGGTTCACCATAGCATCCTAACCCATTGCATGGTGCTGAAGTGTCTATCCAGCCCCAAGTATCAACGTTAGTAGAAGGCTAAAGAAGAAGTGTAATTATTTATGGATTCTTTGGTTGCCTGAATTCGGTATCAGGAGGATCTCGGTAGGTAAGCATGGTGTGTTGCAAATCGCGCTATGATATCACGCATGCCGTCCGCGGGAACCATAATAGATAGATTCTACTCCCGAGTAGGATTGCTCTTGGTACTAGTGCTGCAGGTACTGCGGCAAACGAGGCAGACTCCAACGTGATCGTAGGGGGCCAGAGAGGCCGAAAGGGCCGTCAATAAGTGGGGCGATGCACGATGTGCTCCGTCGCCAATCGAATACCTATCTAAGGTGGCAGATAGTTGGACTTGACCCTGAAATATGAATTGTGTACTGGGCTCAATGTCTATGTGAGGTAATCACATCATCTTGAATGCATTTGCCTAGCCATGCGCATCTGTGGTGTTGAACTTCTTTTCATTGTAGGTGAAAATTTCTCGGTTTCCGAATGTCCACATGTATATTCTTGCTATATGTTTGATTTTGGGTATGCTGGAGCACCGACTCGGGACCTCCCACGAACCTCGTAGGGGTAGGCGAATGCGAATACCAAGAGTGCTTGTATGGGGCTGATGATGCTTGTATGGGGGCCGAGGCTGCTTTGGTGGGGGCAAGGCTGGGACTACTGTGGGAGTGGGGACTTTTCTAGATTCCGTATGGGATTGCCGTCATCGTCGGCCGCTAGCAAGGGGCGGCTCGGTCGGATAACTATCTTTCGATTGAAGCGAGCGAATAGTAACCCCTGAGTGCGCTAACGGACTGTATCAGAATATGTACTCAGCCTTGTTCTATGGAGACCGGCCAGTATAGCGCTCGTACGAGGCTTAAGATAGAATTAATCAACGCAAGACGCATTCGAGCATGTGCAGCTCTACTAGCTAGTTGTATGTGATGAACCGTGTTGAAGAGAATCCGTGGAGGGCCTGAAGGCTATCATAGAGTGTCAAGCGATATATAAAGGGCACCGTAACGATTCTGTGGTATAGCTATCCACAAAGCAGACCAGCAACAGCCATACAACGAGCAAAAGAGTGCATCTCTTGTGAAGCCTACACCATGCGATTCCCTATCTTTACCGTTGCGGCTCTTTCCCTCGCCCAGGCGGCGTCAGCAATTCCAGCCATAAATGAGAAGACGCCTTTGCTGGATGTGGCTCCACGCACCGAGTATGTTTCAATGCAAATTGTTTGCCCTCTTTTACCCTTCGACTTTCCCATGAGTGGGTTGAGATGCGCGGTCGCTAACATTCTTTGCTCACCAGCAACGAACTAAGCAAACGTCTCGATATCGACGAGACGGTAGCCATCATCGCTGCCGGCGCGGCACTAATCTCTATCGTAGCGCCAGTTGCGACTTACAGTACGTAAGACCCACATTCAACCTTAGCATTCATTGGCAGAGTTTGTGAGAGACGCTCGACTGCAGGCCTTCTGCATCACATTGAGGGAGACCATCACCTCCTCACACCTCCTCGCACCACCTTCCACTACTTCCAGTTTCCCCAACCTAATTAACGTACCTGACTTTGTACCTTCAACCATAGTATCCACTACAATCAAAGCGCAAAGCAACGCCAATTCCTGCGGTATCATTTCCGGTACCATCGATAAGTAAGTACTCCTTTACTCCCTTGTCCCCCTCCTTATGCAGAACTCAGGCAGTCACCGCACAGCCTCTTCCTTAATCACCTACAGTGCTAATCCAGTTCCATAGGGTCAACTATCAATACCATGCAGCGACGTCGGGCAGCAATTGCGACACTACGGCCCAGGAGAAGACGATTAACTCATCCGGTAAGATGTTCTGTTTTGATTACCATATTAAATAATTTCTGATTTATCCAGTTACCAAAGCTTTGAACTTTATGAATACAAACAACAGTACGTAACGCCTCCATACAATCCTACCGTCCAGTCGTGCTTGCTTCAACGATGAGCACTAACTATATTTTGTCTGATATTGGAATGATGCGCTAACCATCTTTACCCATTTTCAGTCAACCAGGCTTGCTTCAATATGCAACACGGTGGTACCTGGACAGGCCTGCTGCAACTCGCAAGTGGAGGGAGGACCATCATCAACAACAAGTGCGATAGTGTCACCTACACTCTGACAATCTAGAACAAGGGTTTTAGATTGCGAGCTGGTGTGTGAGACGAAGCTGATACCTGTGGCTCAGTCTGTTTCGAAACTCGAGGTCCTAGTCTGCGTTGTCGCGGCAATTAGAAGATGTACTTGTTATTGTTTGTTGGCTTTGTAAATACTCACATTATGTAACGATGTTTGAAGCCGTTGGATTTTTCGGAAGACAAGACAACGTGATTCAAGGTCTTTATTAATCAGACTTCATAGTTCCCTCTCATAGCGACTTCTTCCCCTCAATTGCGGACCCCATCTCCAGAAAACCCAGGGAATGGGCGCCATTGCCAAGGTACAGAACCCTAACAAACTTGCTCCCCAATTCACGCCCAAACTCTTGAATAACTGCAGCGTAAAGAGCGGAAAGCTCGCAGTAAGCGTATATCTAGTCAAACTATTGGCTCCTGCGGCAGATGCTCCATAAAGCGGGCCGTACGTGTCTACCAGGTAAATGTTCGAACTGGCGTACACAGTGATAGACCCCAGTATGGTAATAGCTTGGGCAATTATAGGAACAATCCAATGGATATGGGGCTGAGCGGTCCAAGCAAACAAGAACAATCCAGCAGGTAGAATAATCGAGCCCAGCATTGCCGGATACAACCGATACTCGGGAGGAAACTCTAGTACTTGAGTCGTGGATCGAAAGTGCCGGCACTTAGCTTGATAGATGTAATAATCCATGGCAACCAGCACCATACCCGCGACAATTGCCCCAACCATCAGTCCGAGAAACGACAGGCTCTGGCCGGCGACATCGAAGCCGTACGTGACCGCGAACACATACGGACTCCCAACAATAAACGTATACAGCAGCGCAAACTGAAACGAGCCATACACACACACCAAGCCCACAATCGGCTCCGTAACCAACATATGCACCGGCCTCGCCACCGTCGTCGTAAAAAAGTACCTCATAACCTTCGAACTGTCCGGCAGCAGCGGCGCCTCCACCCCTTCTCTCCTCGCAATGCCCCTAAGAATCACTTTCCTGTACGATTCTCTTACAAAAACATACAGCAGCGGAAACACCGCCGCCGCAAAAAGCAGCGTCGTCCACTGCGTCCACCTCCAACCCTTCGCCTCGACGACAAACCCGCCTACCATGGGCCCCCCCAGCGACCCGAGAAACGGGATGCAGTAGTACATAGCGAGCGGGACCCCTCGGCGATCAGGCGCAAACATATCCGCAATAGTAGCGCTCGCAATGCTCACGGCGGGCGCCCCAAAGAAGCCCGCGAAGAACCTACACACGCATAGACTCACGATGCTAGTGCAGAACCCGGAGCCGAGGATAAACGCAGCGAAGACGGGCGTCGTGGCGAGATACACGAAGCGGCGGCCGAGCATCTCGCTCAAAGGCGATGCGATGGTTGGTCCGAAACCCATGCCGAGCGCGTACGTGGATAGTGGCAGGAGTGCGATGGTGTGCGAGATGTGGAATTCGGAAGCGACGGACGAGGTTCCCGGGGAGTAGATTGATGTTGCGAGGGTTGAGGTGAAGCCGATGGATGAGATGATCAGGCAGGTGGAGAATTTTCGGATGGTGGACCAGTTGCGGGCGTTGCGGGGGTCGCGGTCCCATTGTGAGGAGAGGTGGGCCGAGGAGAGTGTTGTGGAGGGGTCTCGTGGTGGTGGCATTGGGGTTAGGTGGTTGACGGTTGGTTACGTATGTGGTGGTTGCTGTACTTATGACGGTTTGGGACGGATATTTTTCCGGTTAACTAGCGTAAGGTAGAGAGCCTTACATCTCATACGGCTACGGATCGGCTTCCGTGGCGAATGAGCTGGTGTGATCGACGGTCCTGTGATGACTTCGATGGACAGGCTATTGAGGTTGAAAGGGAGGGCTTCGAAGATTTGTTAGGATGATTCATTTCCAAGTCTCAGTGAATCCAAGCACCAAATGATCTGCCGCTAGTCTGAAAATGGAGGACTACAAAGGATCCTGTACTTAATAAAACTTTTCTTCCTTTATAAAAAAAAAAGACCATACATAGAACCAAATAATGATTGAACATACCGTGAGGATATTTAGTCAGCTGCAAATCCTCCAACGCCACATCTACTCAGGAATCACCGCATCACCCTCCTCCACGCCCCTCCTCCACCTATACCTACTCCCCACATGCTCCCCAGCAACCCACTCTGCCCCTCCCTCGCATAAAAATTCTCCCTATAAGTGCCCCCCGGCACAGCATAATCCTCCCAAAACAATCCCCTCCTCCTCAACTCCGGCAGCAACAGCTCCACCACATCGACAAAAGTGCCCGGTTTAAGTGCGTACGCGATGTTGAAGCCATCGACATCTGCTTCGTCGACCCAGCGCTCGAATTCATCTGCGACTTGCGCGGGCGTGCCGACGATGGTGGCGCCCAGGCCGCCGATGGAGAGGTGCCGTGCGACGGTGGCTTTGGTCCATTTGGGGACGCCGGGGAGGGATTTGGACCACGCTTCTACGGCGGAGCTGGCAGGCAAGTTACGTTAGCATACTGTAGGTTCTCGTATGAAATGGCCTCGCGGGAATCACATCGTCGTAGGAAGTTGGAATTGGACAAGGGAAGGAAGGAAAGGACCCACCGAATCGCATTCGACTCCACATGCCTCAACTCCTCATCCTCCCCATACCCATCCAAATCAATCCCCGTCCACCCCCCAAACAGCGCCAACGCACCATCCGTACTCACCAGCTCCGCATACTCCTCATACTTGCCTCTCGCCTCCTCCTCCGTCCTCCCAATAATCGGACACATCATAGCCAAAAACTTCACATCTTCCGGTTTCCGTCCAAACTCCTCCTTCGCCAGCGCACGCACCTCCGCGATATTCTTGACTATCGTCGAGGGACTATGCCCGCCTACAAAGATGGCTTCTGCGTGCTGCGCCGCGAACGCCTTGCCCGCTTTCGACGTACCAGCTTGCAGGAGGAGAGGCGTGCGTTGAGGGGATGGCTGGCAGATGTGGGGGCCGGGGACGCTGTAGTATTTCCCCTTGTGGTTGATTTCGCGGACGAGGGCTGGGTCCGTGTAGATGCCTCGCGCTTTGTCGAGGACGACGGCGTCGTCGCGCCATGAGGACTCGAAGAGTTTGTACATTACTTTGATGTATTCTTCTGCGATGGCGTAGCTGCGTAATCAAACGTTGGCAATTGGAATGACATAACGAGATGACGGGAGTGGTGGTTGGAGGGAAGCATACCTACCGCTCATCATGTTCAGGCTGCTCCGTACGCCCCAAATTCCTCGCCGCAGAATCCAAATACCCCGTAACGATATTCCAACCCACCCGCCCCTTCGTCAAATGATCGATCGTGCTCAGCCTCCTCGCAAGATGATACGGCTGCTCATAAGTAGTCGCGACCGTCACCCCAAACCCCAAACTATTCGTCGCAGCAGCCATAGCTGGGATAACCGCAAGCGGCTCGTTGACAGGCCATTGTGCTCCACTGATGATAGCAGGATCGAGGTTCTTAGGACCTTTGTATACGTCGTAGCCGCCCAGCACGTCGGCAATGAACATGCCGTGGAACTTTGCAGATTCGAGGAGCTTGGCTAGGGAGACCCAGTGGTCTACAGAGTTGAAGTCGGAGGAGGTGTCGGAGGGGTGGCGCCAGAGGCCGGGGGATTGGTGCCCGGAACACATTTCTACGAAGGCGTTGAGGATTAGGGATTTCTTTGTCTTTGAGTTGCCGTTGGCATGATTTTCGTTTGTAGCCATGGTTGAGTTTTAACAAGGAGTGACTAAAGCTGTATTCACTGGGCGGGCAATGGATGTGGTAGAAAAGATGAAGAAAAGGAAAGACGATTCCGATAGTTATCGCTTCCGATACTTCCGAACGACATAAAACATGGCTGAATAAGTAGAGGTTCAAGTAAGTAACTGCGAGATGGGCACATGACGTCGCGTTTCGAGCGAGTTGTTTGCAACATCCGGGGATTATATGTCGTGATGGTCCTTAGCGTCCTCGTGTCTAGCCTCTTCGGGTATACCGTGCTTTCAAGATCGCCATTCAGTACTCGCAGAAAATTGCCAAGAATCTTTCGTGGGAAGGTTGTTGAGGAAATCTGGGGGTATATGGGATATTGGGACGTGCCCCCGAAGTGAATTGGAGGGTAAAGATCGGTGATGGGCCATGCGACTAGGAGAGAAGACACGAAGAGGGCCATCTTTCTGCTCCAACTCAGGCTTCAGTTTTTGGCCCACGTTCAAAGGTCCCAGTGACTTACACATCGTGTATCTACCTTTCGTCGTGGGGTCGTTTCGCCAATCTATCCAGCCGTTGAACCCTGTATCCCCCGTCGATCAAGCCCTCATTTTCCACGACTCCCTCTCATCGGTCCTTCAACGGCAAGACGTCGTACACGTTTTTCTCCCCATGAATGATGTGCTCAGCTCTGTGGTCGTGTAGCTATCCTGCGGGTATCTCCCATATCTCTCTCATCTACTCTTAAGAAGAACGAGTCCCACTGCAAAATGTCACTGTAGCGCTTACCATTCAACACACCAGACACCCCACTCAACTCCTCGCCTACTCGAATCCTTCGAAGATGCTCCCACCCAAACTGGTGGGTCGTGCTGATGATGGTTCCGATGTAGTGGTGCATCCGCCGTTATCCCGGGCAGTCGGCTACATCGTCGTGGTGGTAATTGGACTGGTGATTGCTGCAAGTAAGTACCAGTAACACTCCCACTCTCTCCGCCTCCTGCATGCGTTCTATCGATGATACTTCCCCTAACATGCCCATCCACAGTAATGGTATTCATAACCAACCTTCTAAAACGCACCGTCAACGAAGACAACCGCAAAACCGAAATGTTCATGACGGCCAACCGCAGCGTAACCACGGGTCTAACCGCCTCCGCCGTAGTATCCTCCTGGCTCTGGTCCACCGCCATGCTCGGCTCCTCGCTCGTCGGCTACGTGAACGGCGTATCCGGCCCCTTCTGGTTTGCCGCAGGTTGCTCCCCGATGATTGTGTTTTTCGCCGTCCTAGGCATCTCGTGCAAGAGGAAGATCCCCGAGGCACACACGCTGCTGGAGATTGTGCGCATCCGGTATGGCACGGCGGCACACATCGTGTACATGTTTCTGTGCCTGGTCAACAATTTGATTGCGGTGGCGAATATGCTGCTCGGGGCTAGTGCGGCGATAAGTGCCATGACGGGTATGCATATTATTGCGGCTACGTTCTTGCTGCCTGTTGGGGTGGCCATTTATACGTTTGTTGGTGGTATCAAGGCTACCTTTTTGACGGATTATATCCACACTTTTACGATTGTTATTATCCTTTGCTATTTCAGTATCAAGGCTCTCACGCTGGAAGAAGTTGGCTCACTTTCAAATCTCTATGAGCTCGTCAAGGCAGCGGGCGAGCGGTCGCCCGTGGCTGGGAACGAGCAAGGATCGTATCTTACCATGACGTCTAAGGGCGGGATTCTCTTTGGTATCCTGCATATCGCGGCGAACTTCGGACTCGTTATCATGGACACTAGCTTCTTCATCAAGGCGTTTTCGGCAAGCCCCAAAGCGGTGGTTCCAGGCTACGTTGTGGGAGGAATTGCGTATTTTGCGATCCCCTGGTGCTTGGGGACGTTGGCAAGTTCAGTCGTGTTGGGCTTGGAGGACAATCCAATCTTTCCAACGTATCCTCGGGTAAGTGCTACCTTTCAACCATTCATCGGGTACATCATACTAACCTCCATCAGCGTATGACCTCCACAGAGATCTCAGGAGGCTTAGTATTACCTTACTTCGCCATCACTATTGCGGGCAAAGGTGGCGCTGCTGCAATCTTGTTGATTACGTTCATGGCTGTCACGTCTACCCTGTCAGCTCAAGTCATTGCCGTGTCCTCAATTATCAGTTTCGATATGGTAAGCCACGCATTCTTTCCATTGGTCTTTCTAGTCCAAGACTGACAATCATCCAGTATCGCACATACTGGAACAGGACTGCAACTGATGAAGACGTAATCCGATGGTCTCACTACGGAGTTGTCTTCTTTGCTCTGTTAGCATCCGCCTTTTCCACCATGTTGCACTACGTGGGCGTTGACCTTGGATGGACGTTGTATATGCTCGGTGTATTGACTTGCCCCGGCATCTTTCCAACGGCATTCACCATTCTTTGGAAGCGCCAGTCGAAAGCCGCAGCAATCATATCGCCTCTCCTTGGCATGGCAACAGGTATTGCGGTATGGCTTGGGTCCGCGCACGCGCTGTACGGCGATGTTACAATAGTAACGACTGGAGCCACGGTGCCTTGCGTGTGGGGAACCGTCGCATCCGCCATCTCGCCGTTGCCGTACTCAATCATCATCACACTCTTCAAGCCAGAGAACTTCGATTGGGCCGATTTCCGGAAAGAGAAGCTCGCATTTGAAGTCGAAACGAGTTCCGTCGCGGAGAGACGAAACTCAGCTGTGGCACATGTCGATATTGAGATCATTTCTGAACCGAGCAATGCAGACTCGCAGCGCCAACTAAAACGCTGGGGTCGCATCGCTGCAATTTGGGCGGCTGCTACGTTTCTCGGCCACTGGGTCCTCTGGCCATTACCTATGTACGCCAGTAAATACATATTCGGTAAAGGTTTCTTCGCTGCCTGGCTGGTAATCGCGATCATCTGGCTTTGGGGTACATTGATAGTGGTGGGATTCTACCCGATCGTGGATGGGAGACACCAGCTGCTAGCTGTATGGAGGGCCGTAAGAGAAGGATGTCATCGGAAGACGGAGAGAGCAGAAATTGAGGATGAGAGCAGTGGCAGTGGGGAAGCGACGCCTAAGATTGTGGAAGGAAAGGTTGAGCACTAAACAGGGAGAGAAGTGTGCTGCTAAAATGCTATATTGTCTACTATTCAACGCATTTTTTCTGCTGCAATGTGAATGACAAAAATGGGAGACATGGTGCCAAGCGGCATACCTTGTCAGACTCGTTCCTCTCTTGAGAGTACCCAGGAGCTCCAGACGCCGTGCAATGATGAATAAAGCGGGCCACAAAGCTTTTCGTGCTGAAAAACAAAAGCCAAGAAAGGACCGCGGAATATGCAAAAGACAAAGCCCGAGAAGAAAAGCCTGGTTGGTCGAGGGGCGCGCGTCGTTTGAGATGTTTAGAGATGGTGATATAGAAGGAGACATCCTTATCCGCGCAGAATGGAACAATATTCAAGTCATCTAGATCTCAATGTCGACGCCGATATCCATACTGGCAATGATATCATCATCCATCTTCGGCTTTCGGAACGTTGGCAAGCCCTTTCTCTCTGTCTTCTTCTTGTCCTGGGGCTTTGGTGTGCTCGCCCGCGAGCTCCCATCGCCATCAAACAGCGCGTCAACCTCCAAGTTCTTCTTGCTGAGCGCAGCCTCTTCTTGTGCCTTCTTAGCCTCCTCTTCCGCCTTCCGTCGTGCAGCTTCCTTCTTTTGCTCCATCTTCTTCTGACGCTG
Organism: Neocucurbitaria cava; assembly: GCA_027946455.1. Classification (NCBI taxonomy): domain Eukaryota; kingdom Fungi; phylum Ascomycota; class Dothideomycetes; order Pleosporales; family Cucurbitariaceae; genus Neocucurbitaria; species Neocucurbitaria cava. Next base: position 1,360,697 of record JAPEUY010000007.1, read on the forward strand.
CTGCTCAAGCTGGGCTTTGCGTACACGCTCGGCCTCTAGGATGCGGTTCTTGCGGTTGAGTTCTGCAATCTGGGCGGCAGCGGTTTCGGACTGAGTGGCGATCTTGGGCTGGGCATCTGAATTGCTTCGCTGGAGGAGGTGGGCGTATTTCTTGGACTTTGCGATGCGTGCGCTGATATCGGCGTCTGTCCAGTAATGGTTCTGCAGGGCCTTGAGATCATCGTATTTACGTTGTAGGAAAGACTGCGTTGGGACCTTGGCGTTCGTTTCCGCAAGCGATTGCCTGTAGGTGTCGAGGTCGCTATCCGAGAAACGCTGATTCGATAAGAATTGGAACTGATAGTCTTTCTTCACAGACCCATGTTGCGCAATGACGTATTGATCTGTTGCGATGCGCTGGCCGTTCTTGCCTTCGAAGACGTATGGTTTGCCTGTGAAGAAGCCTGATGGAGTTAGCGATATATCTAGTTTACTCGTGTTAATCAACATACCTTTGATTTGAGCCATCTTATACAGCGTCCTCCTCTGAGCATCCTGACCCACACCAACACGTCCGAAAGTGCCAGTCATGGCCTCCTCGAAACCGGGGTGGAAGCAGACTTCGGAGAAGAAGCCTCGGCCAACGCGGACAGACTCAAAGTCACGAAGAGTGGCAGGGAGCTCTTCGCGAGCCTTCTCTGGAGCTCGGTCGTCCCAGTCGACGTCACTCTCACCGTCAGCATCCAGATCTGAGCCGCCATCCCTATCCGCTGAGCTTGACCGCCGGCGGCCGTTGCGTCGGTCGTCTTGTCGCTGTCGTTGTTGGCCACGTTGTTCTCGCTCACGCTTATATGCCTCCAGCTTCTCGTTCTTCCGCGGCTGTACCTTGGGCCGGCTACTCTTGCGCATCGAGTCGTCGGGCTCCTCAGAGTCAGCCTTCCTCTTCCTGTCGTTCTGCATGGCCGCACGCCTGGCCAGCTCGGCCTGGAAGTTTGCCTTGCTCATTTCTTCCGCACGCTGTCCCAAGATCTCTTCTCGCTCTAGCTGCGACATGCCCATGATCCTCCGCTTGTCTGATTCATCGACGTACTTGCCCTCCAGGGGGTAGGGGACGTCTGTCGCCCGTTCTGGTACGTCATCGTCCCGGTCTGAGTCGGACTCGTCCATGGCATCAGAGCCCAATGAGTTGGGCGACGAGGCTGCGGGCGATGATCTGAGCGGGGTCAGCTTCACGCTGTGCAAGGGGACACCAGGGCCAGTAAGAGATAGCCGGGCCATGGGAGTTTGAATCGCGAGTGGGAAGCAAAACAGGTAGATGGAACGCAAGAAAAGTGAGAAGGAGCACTCACGCTTCGCCTTCTTCAACGTCTGCGTCTTCATCACCGCCAGCGAGGGCGAAGAGCTCATCGTCGATATCATCGGCAGACATGGTAGACGATGTCCTGGAGCGATTTGCGATAGATTCTGGGTGGTTTTGGTGATGATATTGGCGACTACGGTGTCGCGAAGGCGATCGTGGGCGGAAAAGGCGCAGTTAGGGGCGAGGATGAAGCGTGACAAGAGAACAGGACGGGGAAACGTTGGATCTAAAAGGTGACGCTCGGGCCACGCCGCGTCGGTCAAAGTGGGTCCAGCTTAGCGTGCAGTGAGCGCATCATGTCTATGGGACAATTGTTTCATTCATTTTCACTTGAACAATAGCTTCTTTCTTTTGTACAATAGCAGCCAGCCGTCATGTCTTCTGTCATTCTCTCACCTAGACCTTTCATGCGTGGGATACCTCGCGCGATCCAGTACCCCGTTTTAGACTTTCTTGCCCCATGTACCATATCCGCTGCATCACGCCAGAGCTCGCGATTCCACACATCACCGCTCCGCTCTTCACAACCACCAATAGTAAGTTCTCGCTTGCTTTTAAGTGAATATATTACCAACAATACCAGGCACCCCAACCAATAAGCTCACCCCAAACATCGCCCTCACCACCCCCACAACCCTCAGCACCCTCAAGCGATGGCCCAAGCAAGCCCATCCGCCCCCTCACCCAAGAGCAAAGAGCCTTCCTCTCCTCCGCCCTGCGCGTAAACCAAACCGGCGAACTCGCCGCAATCCTCATCTACGCCGCGCAATCCCCCGTACTAACGCGCTCGCACCCCCACCTGCGGCCCCTCATGCAACACATGTACGACCAAGAAGCAGGCCACTACACCTACTTCAACGCCATCATGTCGAAACACCGCATCCGGCCCACAGCCATGACGCCCCTCTGGACAGCCGCAGCAAGTGTACTAGGGTGGTCGACTGCGGTGCTGGGTAGGGAAGCTGCGATGGCGTGTACCGAGGCGGTGGAAACGGAGATCGGGACGCATTATAATGAACAGGTGAGGGTACTGGTTGATTGGGCGGCGAAGTGTGAGGCGAGGGGAGAGAGCTTGGGGCCGGAGTTGGAGGCGTTGGTGGGCGAGTTGAGGAGGATTAGGGACGAGGAGTTGGAGCATTTGGATCATGCGGTGGAGAATGATGCGAAGGAGGCGAGGCCATATGAGTTGCTTACGGAAGTTATTCGAGGGGGGTGCAGGGGCGCGATTTGGGTTAGTGAGAGGGTGTGATGGAAACGCTGGAGGCGAGGCCTAACTGTATATTTTGTATGATACTGTACATATGAAGTGGTATGGGACGCTGATTGTCGATGAGTATTTACATTTCGAACAGCCTATATACATCGATGACTGCATTTTTGGATCCATGCAAGCTTCAAGACATGGAACCACGATTTCGTCGAATATTTACAGCTAGAACCACTTTCCCACTCCGTCCATACCCTCCACCCCGCCTTCAGATCAGAACAGTTTCATTCTTTGCCACGCATATGCTCTCTACTGCAGCAGCTTCGCAATCGAAGCAGCAGTAGCATTATGCATCGGGAACGTAGGATGCAGCTCATTAAGCCACAAGTACTCGTTGACCGGATACTCGCAGCTATCATCCTTCGTGTACCAAGTCGGCGTACCACTACACGCCACACACGTTAGCAAACCTCCCAAGCAAAACCCAACCATCCCTCCCAATCTCACCGCAGCACCCTTCAACAATGAAACAGTCCACTTACTTAGCATAAGCCGCACAATACGCGGTAACATTCTTATACCCCGCCGTCTGTTCAAACGCCTTAGGGTCCTCAATAACCGCATTGAACACCCCCCACGTATCATGCACAAACGCCGTAACACCCTCCTTCCTCTCCTTGAGCTCCGCAACCATACTACTAAGCCGCTTATTCCAGTCGAGAATAACGATCCCCTCGTTCTCCGTCGCGTACCCCGAGTCGTTCTTGCTCAGCGTCAACGGCGCAAGGTTCACAGGGGGCGTGCTCAGGAAGAGGAAGTTGCGCGCGCCGGTTGCATAGACGTCGTCGAGGAGCGAGGCGTACTCGGCGAAGATGGCGTCGTAGAGGGTGCTGTTGTTGAGCCACCAGCTGTTTCCGACGTCGTTGATGCCGATGAAGAAGGCGAAGAGGGAGGAGCTGGGTGTCCAGGGTACTGCTGCTGCGGACGTGGAGTTGGAGGCGGAGCCGTATGTCGGCAGGAATTCGGTGGTTACTTGGTCTTTCATAGAGAGCACGGTGGAGGCGTAGGGAGCCACGAGGGTGGAGTCGACGGTTGCGCCGCCGTAGGCGAGGTTGTAGGTGAGGAGGGCGCTGGCGTTGTAGGTTGTGGTTAGGAAACCGACCCAGTTGGGGCCGTTGGAGGATGTCCAGCCGCTTTAGATGGTTAGCGGTGCAGTGATTGGGGAGGGAGGAGGATGAAATGGTGTTGTTTACGGGTAAGGTGGGTTGCCGAAGGGGTTCGATGGACTTGGCTGTGTTCCTTTGACGTCGAAGCCCGTCTGGGTGTAGGAATCACCACTTGGTGTTGTTCAGCATATCTCAGTCACCATGTTTGACAACATTTGGATCCTTACAAGACGAAGAAATGCTTCACATTCTTCCATCCTGACCACGACGACGTATTCGCCTGCAATGGTGCAGCGAAACTAAACGTCGCAAGCGACAGTGCAAGAGCAATTGATTTGACCATGACGTTGAAGCAACAAAAGAAGACAAACCAAAACAAATCCAAGACTTCTTGAACAGCAGTAGGAATCGGCGCCATTATGTACGATACTTTCAAGATTATAAAAGTTCCCGCCTAACCAGGATCGCGGAAATGCGACGATCGCATACCCGGCGTGAACCAGGTAGATTAAATTATTTTGATTGAGGTCCAATACCCCACAAATTGGAGGTACACAGTAGGACGGAGCGTGCACTAAACAGTTGCGGAAGAATTCTAGAAAACTGGTCTGCTGTGTATTAAGAGGCTACTTGGGTAGTAGTGGATTTGAGGTTGCTCCGTGTCCAGGTGGGTAAAGCGCAAGGGCTGGCGATGACGAATTGGCCGTGTCAGCCTCAATCTTAAGTTGTAGCTCTCAGGGAACTAGTAGCCTGGAGAGTGGCGTGAGTGGTAGGTAAAAGAAAGCACTCGTGGTGAGCGTTCCGTGAGGAGGATGCTGAACGTGTCGACAGGGGTGGTGAGTGTTTCAATGGGGCCAGTCCCTCACAAGTCGACCTCGGCACGCTCGGGACCTAACGTGCCTAGCTACGTTAAAGGATAGGATTAGCCTACGCTTAGTCATAATGATCACTTTCACGTGCACCGCCACTCATCCAGGCACTACCACCTACAATCAAGAGTCATGCGGACTATGATGGGATGAAGACCTGCATGCCATATTTTAACCACTCTTATCAACCGCATATTGATTCTGGTCAAAGATGAGGCTCGCAAGCATGTCACGAGTGGATGTGATCCGCCATTCGTCGAGGTACCGTTTTAAGGTTCCTGTTGCACACATTCGTGTTCTCGATATACACGCTGGGTACGTAGCTGCTGTACCCTTCTCCATTACTTATCATCCTGAGTAATGCTTATCCTAGATACATAACGTTCGAAATGTCTTTCGTTATAACAAGGGCTACTGGTCTGGCTCCTTGACTTTACGAACTACCCTAGCAGGCGCTCCAACTGCTACGCTGTAGGCAGGAATCTCACCAGAGACTACGGCAGCCGCTCCAATAGTGCAGCCATCCCCAATCCGGGCTCCCGGAAGGAGTGTCACTCGCGCTCCGATCCAACAATCATTCCCAACCGTGATTGGAAGAGCAAACATGCCCCCTTTGTTCCGCGCTGTAACATCGGTAGGATGATTGACGGTAATGAAGTGGGTGTTGGGTCCAATGAGCACGTTCTTCCCAATTGTGACAAACGCGCTGTCGTCGATGGCAAGCCTACGGATCTCAGCAAAGTTTGAAGCAGATTACGAGGTCACCCACTTACCCCACATTACCAAAAAAGTTGTCTTCAATGAACGTGTTACATCCATACAGGACAGAAAACGGACGCTCGATCGTCGGGCTTCCAACACACTCTCCAAGTAATGACTTGAGTAGATTGCCTCCCTTGTTTACGGCTTCCTCGCGGTCTACCCCATCCGCAAAATCGTCCAAATCATTGAACTGCTGGCAGATTTTAGATGCTTCTAGGCGTTTTGTCTCGAGCTCCTTAGACGTCCAGGAGCGGTACCTGATGCACACAAATGTCAGTATCTGGATCTCGGTGGTTAGGGTCTGACTGCAGAGACTTACAGCATACTGGATATCATCTTTTTGTACTCATCGCACCATGGTACACCGTTCGTTCCCTTTGCTTTCTCGACAGCAGTTGGATTGGGCTCGGTTGCCCAAGTGTGATGTCCACCAGTGTCCTCCATTGTAGGATCGTCGGCACTCAGTAATGTCATATACTCGACAGGAGATAGCAACTTGTTAACTAAAATGAAGAAGGTCGAAAGGCGCGCGCGAGCTCTTTATTGTTCTCGGGCAGAGATTGCGATCACAATGACCTCCGATGCAGGGGACAAGGCTGCCAAGAAAACCTTGGGAGGCGTCAACTCGTGCAACCTTTGCTGGAGATGTGTATTTCTCGAGCGCCTTCGTCCCCAGGAGAACCTGATAAGCTGTCGCTGGTCTTTGGATGTACTTTGAGAGCGGTGACGTTTGTGATTACGTTGCGGCTTCTGGATAGTTGAGCTCGCTAGACAGAAAATCGACATCGCCAGCTCACATCCAGCTCACCGAGGTCAAGCCACAGCCTTGCGTCATTATGCCTCGCCCTCCAGAGCATACAAGATGAATATTATCGGAGCCACTCACAGTCGTCACGGCTTCGAGTGAGGCTTCATATCGCAGAGCCTGGACTGGAGGACTTCGCGATGCCTGCTGAGAGCGTGAGTATGAGGCGTAGTTCCGGTCAGTTCTCGCATCAGCCTGGAGGTTTATGACGTGGCCAAACGTGGGATGTAGCCTCGACGATGATGTTAGCATCAGGCTGCGCAAAGAGACGGCAGGAGGTCCCCGGACGACTTGCCTTTCAAACGTCCTCGAAAGGCCAGCAGCCTTAGAAACATCTATTTAGCAAAAAGAAAGCTCTTGTTGTACCCGCTACTCTGACTGACACTCAGTTGCACATGAGCAACACAACAACCAATTCGCACTATTTCCATTTTCCCATTTTTTGGGAAGTCTTGGGTCTCGGTGCGCACCGAAAATTTGCATTGTTTGAAGTTTCTTATCGTTACATCATGTCTTTGTCCTGTCAAGTAAGTGGAAAGCTCACTGTAAACAGAACACCTGCTGACTACAACACCAGGAATTTGGTAGATACGTGCTGTTCGCTATGGTAGCGAGCAGCCAAGTCAGCCAATTTCTACAAGATGGCATTTTCCTGTTTTGCATTGTGTGCGAAGGATTAAAACATAGATCAGCCTCAAGGTTCCTCATGAGCCTAGCGATCAGCCTTGCGCATCTTTTATTCAGGTCAGTATGGACGATCAATACAGTGTGTCGAAACTTAGTCAAAGAAACTATCAGATGCATCAGTCTCTTCGCTACATCGATCTTTCTCTATGAAGTCGGGCTACCGGAGGCACTTGTTAGCCCATTGCTCATATTGAACCTCGTCCTTTACTTTCCTCACCGCCTGCTCAGCTGGACCTGCGCTCTTCAGAGGCTACACCGACAAAGACCCGGATTCATTTCTGCAACCCCACCCAGAGGGGCTGACGAATCCGAAGCACTTCTCCCTCAGTTCTTTCCAACAATTGTGGCGATCATCCCGTGCCACGGTGAACCTGAAGACGTCCTTTTGGCATCAGTTCGGTCGTTGATGGACTCTGACTATCCGTCTTTTCACCTGCACATTGTGGTCGCATTTGATGGCCTCGAGAACTCGCAGCTCCATGACCGGGTTTCGAGCATCTTGAGTGCAGAAGCACAGCCTGGTAGCAGTCATCCAATCTCCAGAACAGCAACGGGAATGGATGTCACTCTATGTCTCTTCGAACACCGAGGTAAATCGAGATGTCAACGCAATGCCTTGGAATATATCAGGAATGCACGACCACGTTTGTTGCAGTCTCCAGATAAGGTTGCAGTCCTGATGATGGACTCGGACACGACCATTCCTCCTGACTCTTTGCGCCTTTTTGCAGAACGCATGGTGCGTATCAATTCTCTCACATGTACGCACGCTGACTCTAAAAGTACTCTGTGGAATTAAATCAGACATCTCCTGTGGCTCTCGGGTGTGTACAGGGTATTGATTTGCCTTCTTCCTCATTTCTGCATGCGATTCAGGAAGCGGAATATCTACAGCACTCAGTAATGTGTGAGTTAGTTATGACAAGTCTGGGCAATGTCACATGCATTTCTGGAACAGTGATGTATGTACGATGGGAGCCTCTGGTCTCAGCCCTTAACGACCTACCAAACCAATTGCAAGGTCTCAACGACTGCTGGAAATACAACTTTGGAGAAGATCGATACCTCACACAGGTCATTGGTTCAAAAGCAGGTTCCTGGTCGACCGACATTCACACTGACATAGTATGCAACACTCAAGCGGCTTGCTCTCTCCCGGTCCTGATAGATCAGCGTCGTCGGTGGTTCTTGGGCCATATGGCGGTCGAAGCTGTAGCCCTCTCGGACCCGGCACACTGGAAAACGAGCCCAAAGCTCTTTGCATACAGACTGGTCTATCTTGGGGCCCAGGTATCGGAGCAGCAAATCATACTTGTTGCAACACTGGTGATTATACAAGGCTGGGCTGCGCACTATTGGCTGCCGTGGTTGGTAGCAGCGGCGCTGGTCTTGAATGGGGCTATATTCTGTTGCTTTCCTGCTATACGAGGTAGAAGGAGTCTTGCGCCTTTGCTTATATTCGGGATGGTGTCACCGGTTCTGAATCTGGCCGTGCGTCTTTACGCGCTTCTCAACTTATGGAGCACGAAGTGGGGAGGTACTCGAGATCTTGTACAAATGCAGAAACTCGAGTCATCGTAATCATGTGTGTCGAAGATTCGTCATCGGACTGGGCTCGGACTATCACAGTTTGCTTCTTTTTCCTGAGGCTGTTGATCTGAAGACTTATGAGCAGGACAATCGTTATCGTGAGCAGGTATTAAACTCGTATTTGTAACTCTTGGACGAATCATCATCATCCCCCGTTAACACTGTCGAAGGAACAAAGCCCTTGGCGGAGAAGGTGCCCATCGAAACAGAAGGAGTAAACAAGGTGAAGGAAGGTGCACACGCCTTAACTGCTCAGAAGATCAACTATACAGATGGTGCTCATCATAATTCTCTTGGAAGGCCAGCTCACAGAGCATCTTTGAGTTACACAGTGCCAGCTCTGCGGCAGCAGGGCGTGTTAATGTTATAGATTGCCCATACATTCTCAATGAAGAAAAGCACGTGTTGACCTCAGCATTCGCGACTATATGCATGCAGCTCCACCGCATCGAGATTGCCACTATACCTTGGTCATGTTCCCTGCTGCAGTGGCAGTGTCACACTCTTGGCATTCTCAGCCTTCCCCGCCACACCAGACAAGGCTGAATGCGGAGGCAAGATGTCAGTGCACGAAGCTCACACTTCTCACACACGCGCTCCTTAAGGAGTTATTCAAGCTCAATCCTTTCCTATATCAGGGTAGTGCATTCCCGGACTGTCAGATGAACTGAGACTAATACACTGCAGGATTTTGACAGCATTCCTTTCACTTCTTCAATCTTCAGCCTTGTGGGACACCGCTTGATCTGGTCGAAACAACGATCATGGATCCACTCTCCATCACCGCGAGCGTGTTGGCTATCATTGGTGCGAGCGAGAAGACAGTCAAAGGACTAGCGAAATTGCGATCGTTCAAGCATGCTGTTGCGGAATTCTCAGCCTTGATCAATGAGGTTCAGGACTTACGCTTGGTCCTCGCTAATGTAGCAGTGCAAAATCATCAACTGGAACAAAATCCAGATGATGGACCCGTACTCGCGCTGCGCAGTCTTTTGAAACGGGCCGAGAAGCAGGTACAAGAGCTTGAGGAATACATACAATATGACCTGAGCAAGCCTGGCATTGATGAGCCAGGAGGAATCAGAGTGAAGAGGAGGAGCTGGGTTTTGCATCAGGAAAAGCTCGCGACGATCCAACAAGGCATCAAAACATCTCGTCTGAATCTAGCCACGGCCATCGGAATTGTTACTAGGTGAGACACATCTCTTGTAGATTCTTGATCATCAGGCCTACTAAAATTCTGGCAGCTCTACGGTGAATCGGATGGAGCTTCGCATCCAGCAAATTATCAGCTCTCAAGAAGCAGATTCGAAGCTCTTAGAGAAACTCGTTGAACAAAGCAGTATGATGTCACAAACGTTACCGGGAGTTCAAAGCGACTGGAACATGCTGCAGCGTTTACTGACACAAGCTAATACTGCCACGAGCCACACTACTGGGGGAGCTGATACACCTACCAGCCTTTTTCCCAACAGCTCGACGAGTCGGTTCATTGACCATCGGGTCAGTCCCACGAGACACTACGAAACACAAACTGGAAGCACTGGTACCATCCAGATCAAAGCACAAGCGCAGGCATTTCGTCGGAACTGCAAGCCCTGGTGCAGTTGTGCCTGTCACAAGAAGACCACCTTCCGTTACCCGAAACTAGTGCGTAACGTTATCGGAAACCTCTTCGTGGGTTATACAGGTATGCCTGGACTGACGCCTTCATGCAACGAGACCAAGTGTCAGCAGCGCTCGGCCTCATCTCTTGAAGTTACCTACTACTTCCCCTCATGGTTATTGTCGAGGATGCTTTCGATGACCCTCACATTGACCGCATTTGGTGGACCTGAACTGATTTTACGAATGCCGCGCATGGTCAATTGGACTACACCACTATGGCGGCTGTCGACAGTGGGTGAGTTTGGTCAGATTGGCAAGCTGTTCTCGGCAGCAAAGGCGTCTCCTTATGATGTTAATGCATATGGGCAATCTGCGCTTCACGTAAGCCGAAGCTATATGTTACTAAACATACGAGTAAGGGCTGACACGATAACATAGTATGCGGTCGGCTATCGCCACATTACTTTGTGTCGATTCTTGATTGGTGAAGGGGCCGATGTCAACTTACAAGACGAGAACGGAAGGTGAGTTTCCACGTTTTGTAGTAGCATACGCTTGATTGACCCACTTACACAACCAGGAAACCTATCGATAGCGCATGGGACATTGTGCTGTCAAGAAAGGCTACGAGAACAGTGACAGAAGCTTTCATGCAGATCTTCGGTGAGGGTGAATATCTCGAGACACGACAATTCACGCTACTGCATAAGTCCATCCTTGAGTTATCTCGGACTTCACTCTTCACATTGCTCGAGGACTCCACCGCAAACGTAAACGTACCTGACGCGAGCGGGCGCACCCCTCTATCATGGGCTGCTTCGCGTGGAGATATTCATGCTCTCGAAGCACTGCTGAATTCTGGCGCTGTCACTAGAGTTGCCGATATGGAAGGCAGCACTCCGCTGATCTACGCGGTCGAATCGGGCGAACACCAGTGCGTGTCGAAATTAATCGATTACGGAGCAGACATTAGTGCGATGAATGTCTTTGGAGCAACGGCTCTGCAGATCGCTTGCAAAGCCAGCGAAGATACGGCCATGTTGAAGATCCTCATTGATAACCACACTGACATCAACGCCATAGACTTCGACGGCGACACCGCCCTGAATTCAGCAACTCGCCACCGTCATACTGAGAATGCCCTTTATCTGCTGGAAGCAGGTGCCGACCCTAACATCGCAAATGTTGCTGGTGAAACAGCAGTACACATGGCTATCTATTACTACGCTTACGACATCCTAGCGGAACTGGTACATCGAAAAGTGAATTTAGCGGTGGTCAACTCGCGAGGATGCACGATACTTCACGCTGTAGCCAGCCACTACGACACGAAGATGATCGCCATGCTCGAAGAAGCCGACTTTGGAGACATTAATATCGCCAAATTGAATGCCGATGGCCGAACCTGCTGGGATGAGCTTGGAAGAGAACAGGAAGCTAACATGGATGAGATGAAGAGAGTCTTTGGCTCACTACTGAATCGGATACGAGGAACGTACTGAAAAAATCGCAGCGGAGGACGAGTTTGGGTTTACTTTAGCATAGTAGAGGGCGTGAACAACATGGATATTTGTGCCATATTGATATCCAGTGGACGCCACATGCTTTGTACAACATAGTGATTCGGACTGAGTGAAGGTAAATTTGTAGTCTCCAGGGACTTCATGAAAACTCACACAACTCGCAATTTGATATTGAGTGACTCCCACGAATCTGGTCGTGTTAAAGAGAAGGAATTTTTGCGTGAGAGATAGTCGCCTTCAGATGGTGTGACCCTGTGAAACCTCCATTGGGGATTCTGCCCTTTTTTTGGCAGCGCTGCCCTCGGCCCCCATACTATTGCAAGGTCGGGGTGCTGTCAAGATGTCACTTGATGAGTCAGGCGCTACTATGACCCTAGTGGATACTATCTTCGCACAATGTGCTCGTGTTAGCAACTGGGATAAGTGGTATTGTGATCAGACTAAGTTCCTTCACGACTCCTTGGATCCATATAGCTTCTTTCGACGCCTCTGATGCTGCCACGTATTCTGCTTCGCAGGATGATAATCCTACAGTCTTCTGTCGTTTTAACTCCAACGAATAGGGAATCCGTTCATTGTAAACATCCAGCCAGTCATTATCGTCGAGTGTCTGGACATCTAGCATAGCCACTGTCTGCCCATCTCATAACTGTGTTGTCCGACGCGTCTGCCATAAACAGTAATCCATTATCTTGCTGTGTTCGATACACAGCAAACTTCCCTGCTGTGCAGCTATTCGCCTTTTTTGTTGCACTCTACATTATGCCTGTTTTCACCTGAAACCCTTTATTCAAGGCCAAAGGACTCGATACAGAAGCCAGAGCTAAAGCGGTGTACAACAAAATCAACAATAAAGAGGCAAACCCTACCACCGAACGATAGTAGGAGGACGTTCGTAGAACTGGTGGTCCCACGCCATCTCATCACCTTCCAACGCGTGATAAAATTCAGCATTAAGCATGCTAGGTGCGATGCGCATCCAGCCGACATCCTTTTCAGTGCAACCATCAATTGGCTCAAAAACATCTTGCTCTTCAATTTGCTGGTCTCCGGCCGCAATGGTAGAGGACGGTTCCCAGTCGGCGTCCACAATTTTGACAAAAGCGTTCATCGACCAACCCTTCTCCAGAAATCCAGGCAAATTTTGCAACACCTCTTTGTCGCTCTTGATGAAATATCTGAAGCGTGAAACTTCAGAGGGTCGGTAGTCACCTGGGTATTGTTTCATTTGATCCGCAGTCCACGCGTGAAAGTGTTTCCGCAGCACAGCAGTTCAGGCCCCGTCTAGGCTAGCCCGATCATCAACCCAGGTCCACTCTAGGCGATCGGCAATCTCAGGCGCGTCTGACTGCGCGATACTTCCACGCGAGTTGGCTTCAACGCAAGTGCGATACTGGGCCCTGGTCTCATCGTCAGCGTCATCGTAGGAGCAGCGATAGATAACCCATCCCCATTTTTGGACTGCGAGGTCGTCGCGTATGTTTCTGTACGCTGACGTGCTCATTGTGCGGGTTGATGAGCACGGCAGATAGATGTGGTGTACGAGTGGTTGAGTAGTAACGCGTTTAGATGGATATAATTGAGTCATTAGGTAAAAGCTTTGTCTGGTAAGCGAGGTTGAAAAATGAAAGCGTGCAAGCACATTGAGTGGTCTCATTTGGAGCAGTCGAGTGTAATGCTGTCCTCGTCGACTAAACGTTAGAACGGGGAGCGAGCGCGAAACAAGTTAAGGGAGTCTTGGATAAGATAGGTAGGCTTCATCACCTTACGTAAGCGTTCAATCTTAATATCGACATGTAAACCTTCTCGCTATCCTTCATTCGCTGGAAGGCTATTATATTCCTGTGCATCTAGTCTCTGTTGGACTTCTCCATGCTTGTTTCTCGCTTATCTCGCTTATTGTGTACAGCAATCGAGAGATCTTGATTGATCTTCGATCTGGCCTTGAAAATGTGAATTTCACCCATATGCTAACGATTGCCTTTAAAGCGGAGGATGAGCAATTGTGTATTACATCAATAGCATCGCTTATATCTTACAAGTTCGAACTGTGATGATGAAGAGAATGTTTGTACCTATGATCATCTGAAGTCGTTCCAGGGATGTCATTCTAACATGAAGTCTTCGTCGCAGAAGTCATACTTGGAAGACGACGAAGTAAGACAAAATTTATGAACATCGCAGTTCTTGCAAGCATCCTGAATGTCACTTTGGACGTTTCTGTAACCTCTTTTGTAGGCCATCCCCCAATGAATGCCTGTTTCACACTTGTGTCTGAGCAACACTTTACGGAACCACGCCAAATGTTTATGAACTCTGTTCATACGAGGCATGGTCAAAGTTGACTTGATCGCGACGTACAAATCCCATTGAGGATCTGACACGATCCAGAGCAGGATTTTACTCTCATCATGTCTATGGTCCGGATGGAAGGGGGGGTTGATATATGGCAACTTGCAGTCCCAACGGACAAGTACCATCTGTACAAGATGCCGGATTATCCATGCATGGTTGACCTCTTCAGATGCTGCGTTCGTGACATAGACGCATATGCCACGGAACACATCTTCTGTGTTTATGAAAACACAAGCTTGGGTAGGGTCTGAGATACAATGAGGCGCAACGGTAAGCGAATGAACGGCCTTGGTGTATCGAAGACATTTTGCGTAAAGTTTGTGAAGCCCCGATCGTGGATTCACACAAGACTTCTTGATGAACGAGTCCAGTCTTCTGGCAAAGGGCATGATCTCGCTGTCGTCGCGGAAGCTAAGAACGATACGATCTGACAGTCTGTCAAAGTCAGATACAGTGACACACAGCACGCTGGTCTGGCCGCTGGCGTAACGATGAAAGTAGTTCTCGTTGCTTGAAGTCCACGCTTCGCGCAGCTTGAGTCCGAGTTCTTCAGCTGAAACGACTTCATTTCGCCCGACTCCACGCTCCGGGTAAAAAAACCCACTAGCGACCGATTCGGCGAGAGCAAGGTACGTCAATTCTCGTATGGGCGCGCCATCATAATTTGTGCGGTATTGCACATAGAGCGAAATCAAGATTCTCTGAGACGAAAGATTCTGCACGTCCTTGATCTCTTGGCTCCCCGTCCAAGCCTCTTCGATGGCCTTTATGTCTTGGGGGCATGATAAGAGGAACCAACAGCGTCTTATATGAACCGTTTTGATTCTGTAGTAGCCCGTTCTCTTGAAATTTTTCACAACATCAGCGTCGTCTCCGGTGATATACAGCCCTCGCACTCGTGACTCATACTTGGCGCCATCCCAGACCCGGATATCAACGTGTTTTCCTGTGCTCTCAAAGAGGGGCTCGAGAGAAGACTCAATGGTGGAGTCCATTGCATCGAAGGCTGGTTCCGCGGGCACAGTTGTTTCAGCTCCGGCAATGGTAGCAACAGGTCTACCGCCATGCCAAGAGTTTGCATAGCCAGGTATTGAGAGAATGTCGGGTTCTTCAATGATTGTGTATGACGACCGCGAACCTCTGTCTACTACAGACATCAATTGTCTTATGATGCTGGGTCGGTAGATATCACGCGCCCAATCTACGATGTAGTCCACAATGAGGACTAGTTGAAGTGCTTCGTCGTCGCCAGTAATACTCCCTTCCCACAGGAGAATGATATTCTGCTGCTATGTTAACAAACACATCAAAACATTCATGTATGTGACGTAGCATCCATACACCCTCCACATCTCACCAACATATGCGAGAAACCAAGTCAACGGGCCTCCTGGTACCTGCATCCTGTTGAACCCGTCTTCTTGGAGCTTAAGCTGTAGGCTCAGATGATTTCGTATCGGTACTGCCGTTTGGTTCTCGATTTTCTGAAAATTGCTTCCACCTTTGAGGCTTTTGGCCTCCATCACTAAGAACGGGTATATCGCGGCTCGTCCACCACTATCTGGATTGCAACTGATAGTCAATCTGTTCAGCAAGACGTCTTCGAGCTCAGGGTCTTCTCCTAAGTGGGAATTGCGTGGTTGCTGCAAAATCTTGTCTATGGCATCTGTAGTCCTCAGCCCATATATTCGATCAGGCTTCATCGCGATTTGATGGTAATTCTCGGGGTCATCTTGTATTACGCTTCGCTCGCCAATACGAGTGGTGAATATATCGCTTAGTCCTGTTCCTAAACTAGGCACGAGGTCAGTTGTGATTTATTTGCTTGTTGAATCTATCAACTCACATGCTATACTGGTTTGACAATGGTTCACACTCACATACTGAACGATGTTTTTGACGCTCTGCAAGGGCCGTTGTTCGACTATTGCTTTCTGCCGGGTCAACCTGGACAAAGGATTGCCACAGACGTTTGCGGCACTGCTGGCTACCTTCCATCAGCATATAAGATCTGGAGCAGATCGACCTCGGAATTAATCGTACCACGCAACTTCGATTTCGAATCGTTCAAAGACGCGATTCTCTAGCTCCATTCGCCAGCCATCCTCGTTCTGATACGCGGTTCTCGCTTGAGCAGCCTTCTGAGTTACCCGCTTTGCCCGCAGCTTGTTATCAAGCTCCCATGGCTTATCGATGATGTCAGGTCGAGGTTGTAATGCATACGAGTCGTATTTCATCTGGCCCAGTTGTTGAATGTGGTTGAATTTTGTCTGATGTTCTTTGGGGACATTTCCTGGACGCCGTGGGCAGAACTTCTGTGGGTGGAACTTAATGCGGAACTCTTTGATGATCTTCTCATCAACAATAGCTTTTTGGCAGTCCGATTCTTTGTCTGGAACAGCTTCGATCGAATTTGTTCCTTTCCTTCTCTTTCGTGCCAAACTTACCCGCGCATTTGACGTTCCATCTCTTTTTCTCTTATTTTTGTTAGTAGGGACCACTTTCAAGCCCTGTACATCACCCCTAGCTCTTAATCCTCGAGCCATGAGTGCTGGAGCGGAAAAGATACTGGGATTTGGTGGGTTTGGTTGAGTCCATTGGGATGTCAACCTTATAGGTACATTTTGGTAGCCGTGCTACTCGATACCAGGTCGCTTGTCTCAGCGGGCTCAGAACGGCTAGCAAGAATGCACGAACCACTGCCCCTATCCCGTTTACAAGCCACACCCCACTCCTCGTTTCGTCCTTTCCTGCTAAACATCTGAGAGACGTTTATCGCTCTATATGGCGAGCCGTCGAAGAAAAGAAGAATCTAGACTCTACTTAAGACAGGAGGCGTAGCTCTCTTAAGATCGGTTCTAGAAAGTAATCACTTCTAGAGCCCCTTCTTAACTACCTTAAAGTATCTTCACGCGCGTAGCCCTTCTAGAGCTGTCTTCTGAGCTTCTGAGATACCTAACGAATCGCGAGAAAATGTGGCACGGCCCGCGCCACGGAAGGTATGGCCGAAACAGCCGACCAGGGATGCATCGATACCCAGCTTATTGGAGCCAGAAACCCTTGCACAGAAATTCCCCGGGCAGGAGCATGTTTTGGTACAAGAGCTTTGAAAACCCACCACGCGAATGCATGGCACTCATAAACATTGCGACTCTACCGATCTATCAGTGCTGTCTACCTTGCGGTGTTGTTTAGTGTTCTTACGAGGAGGATGACCACCCAGGATGTGACGAGGAACTGCAGATACCACCTTCCGTAGGTAAGTTATCGAAACAAGCTAACTTATGACCACAACAAAAACGGGAAAGACGCGTGTTGAGTTTAACACCACATTACTCCATCAACGTGAGGTCTTTTGGCACAGAAATTTTAGGCAATCGAATGCGCGGTGGTGAGTTGTCACATGAGCAACGCAGCTATATTCTTGGGCAGATGGAGGCTAGTACAAGAACCCGAGAGATCGCTGCCAATCTAAAGTGCTCCATCTCATGTGTCAACCGTACGATACAGCGTTTCAAAGCCACCCACAGCAACGATTCGCGCCCACAAATAGGCATGCCACACAGATCAACTAAGCGCGATCATCGTACGCTGCTTCGGGCTGCGAAAAAAAGCCCAAAAATGGAGTACCGCAAGCTGCTTCAAGAGACGGGATTCTGGCCACATGGAGAGGACCACCCCTCTGTTTCCAAGCGTACCATTCAACAAGCCCTTGCCAGCGAGGGCTACCGGAAGTTCAGAGCGAAACGCAGACCAAATATCACTGCAGGGCAACGCGCACCGTGCGGACGCGGCAGCTCCTTTCAGACATCTGCGGATGATGCTATCTGAACCCCCATAAGAGAGTTTGGCGGGCGGTTCCGTTCATACAGAATCTTGAGTGGCGTGACCATTATGCACCATATGGCGTAAAAGCGCAAAAAGCGACACAGTCGGAAAACCCTCGTCCTGCGCAGGTCTGGCACCCCTCACAACCAGTTGATGAGGTTGTCTTAGTTTGCGATCAGCAGTGGTAGCACCATCATGAGATATATGTAGAAAAGACTGGCCTGTATTGTCGGAGCAAGATCGAAAAGGATAGTCTGGTTATGGAGTTGGTCTGGTCCTGCTCCTACTGTGAAGCACCGTAAGGCAGGTGGGGTATGAAGAGCCTCATCTTCGAAGCGTGATACTGCGAGGGGGACGCAGACCATCGCTGCTTCGAACGAGGATTGTAAACTTTGAACAAGAGACATTTGAGACGATGAAGTGTGATTTTGAGAGGTCTTGCAGAAGATTGTACAAGGTGAAGTGGTCATGGACGCGCAGGGCATTTTGTACTGCACCCTAAAAGTTGCATAGGTACTGGTACCGTGGTTACGCGAAAACAGTTCATCGCGCAAACTGGTACGCGTTGCTTCGAACCTCTTTCTATTGGTCAGGTTACACGAACAAAAAGAGATAACCAAGTGTACCGTAGGTCTGTTTATCGAGGTTGGAGAGAGGGAAACATGGTCGTCGCAGACATTATTCAGGACTTTAAGAAAGCTCGATATGGGGTCGATGATTGTGTCTCTGTCGAGGAGATTGTAGACGATATGGATCTGTTCGATCTGGAGTTCGGGCCTTCTTAGAGGTAATGAGGAGAATAGTACGTGATCAAAATTCGCCATTGCTAGACTACGAGTTAGCGATAAGGATTGTAAGGGCTTGGTGTTACCAGTGTTTATGCAGGTGATCCCATGTGGCTACCACCGTAAATTCTTGGCGTATCCCAAGTCATCCGAAGTAAGATGGAATGATTCCTTGCTACCATATTTCCAGCTTAGGTATGCTTGTCCGGTAGAAGAATCAGACTCCCGAGGTCGTTAAGGACACGAATCTGGAAAACAAGACCTTGGAAAATGTGGGTGATCGCCAGCGTAGCAAATAATGGGTTGTCGTTATCAGAGAATGTACAATTGCTACTAGTATATCGTGAGGGAAGTACGTTTGTCAGATCACCTGGACTCTGAAGTACGCCAGCGCTGATTGCAGCTACCATCGGAACATAGTCGCCATAAATAATGAGTTGAATGTAAGCTCCACATTGCAAATTGAGTATAAGACTTTTCCTTGATATGTTGACTGAGGCAACTGCGTTCTTCTCGAGGCAATCCCTGAATTGAACGAGCTGTCGTAGAAAGAAGCCGGTGAGGGAGGCCATGATGGCAATGAGTGCACCTAGTGCGGCGAGGTAACTTCAATACTTGATTTAATTACCTTCACCGTTCAAGCACTATGCGAGTACTCACTATGCCTGTTTTGGCCTGGAGTGATACAACAGGGTCATCGAGCCCCAGGAGCCACGGCTAGCGTGGTCCAGATGCTCTATAAGATCCACCTTCTTGGCTTTTCGATACCAGTTTCATTTACACTGAACCTACGGATTTCAAGAGCGGCGTCCCACAAAATCTGCATGATACGAAGGTCACTTCCCAAAGATGGCCTCTTAATGAGGCTTTTCCATGTGTTATAAATGGCTCGAGCGTGCTGTTCTTCTGGCATTTCTTCAATCCTCCTATCGCGCTGTGCCGATGCACGATCTTGGTTCTTGCTAGAGCCCAAGTCATGAGAAAATTTGCATGTCCCGCGGAACTTGCCTAGTAGGTGTTAGATTTCTCTGTGAAAGAAATGATGGTAAAGGTCATGTATATTTTCCTTGCTTATAATGGAGCCATAGGTCGCGACCTTGGCCAGAATGGCTGTTCTCGCGCGATAGTTCACTTCCCCCGCCCCCTCTGGCAGCGCCGGCTCCTCTCTTTAGATAGACCATGAAACGGTACACGAAGAGATTTCAGAAACAAAATATAAATGGGGATACAAGTAGATAGTGACGATCCTGCAGTAAAAAAAATTATTCTGAAATGAAATGGCATTGACTGATTATAATTCAAGGCTAATGGGCAGGCCTAGCCGGGTTGTGGTACAATATCTCCTACTCACCGACAACAGGCTGCATATCCATCGGCTTGGAGAGGAGAATAAGTGGAAAGCCGGGCCGTAGCTCAAAGGAGGAATATGTTTTCAGCTATTTGACTGAGAAGAAGCCGGCAATATGCAAGAATGGCAGTATCCTGCTCAAGATAAGCCTCAGCCTGATGCAAGGATAATGGCGAGATAACAACTCACGGCTACACAACATGCTAGATTTATGGGAGGCTGAGTAGTCCAACCATAGTCTTCCTCTCGATTCCAATGCGCTGGTCACCTTCTCAAACTGGATTTCGTGACTCGTCATGCTACACAAGAATGGAATCATCTTGGTAAAATATTGCTAGCAAAGATGAGGAAGATTACACAGCGTTTTCCTTGCATGGTTGTGAACCACAATAACGGGACGAATTTGCATACGAAACGAATATCATCTGCGGTTAACTGCGGGGTTTGTCTTGCACAACCTGATCATTAGCAGTTCTCAGACCTGTTATGATCATGCAAGATAGAGAAATCCGTATCCTTATTATCTTGCAAATACGTAGACTAATGCAGTATGCAGGTAACAAATACGTAGACATAGAACTTTGAGACCTTTAATAGCTGTCACGCAACCTAGCTACATTTATAATTGGTTATGTTAGCTAGAGCTTCTTTACTTGCTAATGGAAGACTAGCTCAGCCTAAGAATGGCCATTGAGAACTCCGCACATCAGAGGCGGCAACACACATTCCGCAACCATGAGGTATTAGAGATGACGTGTCCTTCCAGTATGGGTACGCTGTCCGTCACAGTAATATCTCGTAATGTGTTCAAAGCTATGCTGCTGCGGCCTTCATGATAGCACAACCGATATGTATCATGCGTTGTGAAGTCTTGGGCTGACGTGGTACGTGTTCATTGGACCAAAGAGCGTGCACTTCATGGGAGGAAGGATGTGTGCCAGACCAAGCGCAACCATAAATTAGGGTAAAGTCACATATTCTAATTGACCAACCCGAATGGGCTCCTCATACGATCCCAGCGTTGTGCCCCTGTTGTCATATCATTGGATCCCACAACATACGATATGGCTGCTGTACGACATTGGTATACAGCACCTTCCCATATTTTCTATAGCTCTTCGATCAGGATTTAGCACAAAACCGATTTCTTCATTTTATATTGGTATCACTCGCAAACAGGCCTAATATCTGTATCGTCGCTCGACTCAACCTTAATCTTCCACTAGAATCCTTGTCTCACGCAATCGTAGTAATGACTAAAGAAGCTAAACATCAACATAATTCGCTGAAAACTGGCTCATCCGAAGGGCAGGGTTCTCTGTCATGCGGAAAACCTCGCCTTGACCCGCATGAACGTCAGCTGAGCCGGTTCTACGAGCCTCTTGTCCTCTTACACACACTGGGCAGTACAAGAGGTGACCATACGTGTACTACACTTTCTACCCAAGAAATCGTATTTCACCTGTCTCAAAAAGATCTGAGACGAAGGTTCCTTAGCGAGTTGGCTTACATGTGCGACTACGACAAAGGTGGTGACACGGTCACCGCCATCGGCTTGGAGTCAACACCGCAAAGATGTGTCTTCTGGGTAGCTTCGAATTCATGTCCGAAGAGAAAGATTCTTCCGTTCTTAGAATCACTCCTAGGCACATTAGAACATACATCAACCGCAACGGCAATGCACAAATCGCAAACGGTAGATCAAATAGCTATACAGTGTATAAGCTTTGCCACTCCAAGAGTAAAGAAATATAGAAGCCATCTCAACCCTTTACTTCGCAAGTGCCTGGCATGGCTTGCAAAAACGGAACGAGACGATGGTATGTCTAGCTGATCACGACGTATCCCTCTAAGATGCTGATATTGAATTTTTAGTAGATGGCCTTGCAGAGTGGCTGAAAAGTTGGGAACTTCAACGCAGTCCTACCGACTTGTGCCGCTTTGCTTATGAAAATCGGAAATCAAATTGCATGCATACACTTGCAAGATTGAGCTCAGAACCGGTTTACAAAAGTAACAAAGACGCCATTCACAATGCTTTCAGGCTAGTGAGGCATTATATCGGGCGACTTGGGTATCATTTCAGAGCAGCAGATGTACTACTATCTTGTGCATCTAGACTTCCTGAGCTCTTCGACAACTACGGCGTCTACGGGATCTCCACTCCTGCCAAATCCGTGTTACCTCCAGTGGACGGGATGACAACACTGAAAAGCATCATCGTCCGCATGCTACCCGCTAAGTCATCTGACCTGGACCGCTATCAACAAGCCCTTACAGAGATGGACATGAAATACCAGTTATCTCGCCGATTCCTAGAGAATTACACAGACCCCAATTTGAAACCACGCGTTCATGCTGAGATCCAAGTCTTGGAACATTTCTATGCCAATGCATTGTCCTTCTTAGGCGTCGATCCATTTATTGCCTGCAGCAAACCTGCTTGCTTCTGCTGCCTGCTCTACTTTCAAAATCATCCTGGACATTTTGTAGAGCCGGCATCACATCACAAGATCTATCTGAACTGGCGCCCACCTAATCTAAACGTTGAAAACGAGTTACTCAACTGTAATCATCAGAGGGATATTCTAAATGCAATGACCCAAAAAATTCGAAAGGAAGCTTTACGTCAAATAGACGAGAGGAGCGCGCCACGAGACTGGCACCCAGACTCACTCACTGGCATCACCGAATCCGTAGTGTATGAGCAAGGGCAGAAGATTTTCGTCGACAAAGAATGGCCTAGAAGTGAAGGGCCCCGGGAAAGTACAGATTTGGCAGTATTTCCAGTCACGTCGCTCGCTGCAGGTGGAATGAGCTTTGGTAGTGTTCATCGTGACCAACACGAGATACTATCGCACAGGTCACAGTCCGCCTTTGATGTTTTCGAAACGGATTCGGACGAGGAAGGAGGAGTGCCGCTATAGACATTTTACCTTCAAATCCTACCGATATATAATGAGTGCATATTCAAAAGGAAGATGAGCATGGATCATCACAATACTCCTAGTTTCATCTCAAGCCAGCGTTATGAGTCTCACCTGCACTATTGTTAACTCTAATTTTGGCTATTGTGGTACTGACGTGTTGAGCACTTGATGGAGTTAGTACCTTCGAAGCTGAACTGTCACATCTCGACGAATCCGGCAAGCAATGATGCTGAGCGGTTTGAATGTCCCATTCTACACTCTTACTATAGTACAGTGATTTATTACTCCGCAACATTCATTTTGATTTTTAATGTCTTTTTAGCCCTTGAGAGCTTCCAGCTCACCTTAGCACGGACGAATCTCAGTTCGACCGCGCCAAGGTAGGTTCTATTAATCTTACTAACAAACCCTTACTTAATACTAATAATACTATACGTCTCTAACATCTACAATCGCAGATATATTAGACCTAGAAAGATTCTTTCATCGTGTTCGTGCAGCAGGGCATGCTTTGAAGAGCCATGACGATGTCCCTGAGACTGAAGAGAACCAGCGGCATGTAAGACCACCTGCGATCAGTAGCGCGCCACCCCGAGTCTTCCGCCTATTACCATCACCAATGTCTTGCCAGCTCAGTCCCATGAGTCTCCTCTGACGAACTTGACGAATGCTTCTACGGCACCTACGGCAGCCCAGCACAGCCTTCACATGATTTCTGCCTTGACATACCTGGGCCTTGGGGTGCAGCCGTAATACAATATAGCGAAGGGCAGTAATCAAATGTTGTCCATAAAGCGGTGAAAGGGGGAGGGGGAGTTTCAGACGTCGAATTCACGACCGAGGCTGGACAAAGTCGCGACTCGGCCGTATGCTAGAAGTTTTGATCAAAGAAAGCTGAGCTCTGAGTATATCGGATAGCCCGGAAGGCTGAAATGGCGGCTGACCGAGGCAAGTCCTCTTGGCGCATTCGCATGGTATGTTCACGTTATCGCGCAAGACGCAGAAGCGTGTGCCCTCCGTGTTTCCGGCCAGAGAATAACGTTATGAGGGATCTGGAGGCGACAAGACGATATGTTAGCAGAGCGCGTTGCGACGATAAAGAAGCCGAGAGAAGGAAGAGGTCAGAGGTCAGACAAGTGATTAGCTGAGCAGCCAAGAAATGGGTCTGGGGTGAATAAATAGATGTGGCTGACACTGGGGGCGCACTTGGTAGGGCATCGTCAGCCACTTGGTAGGGCTGAAGGCACGAGTCGCGATGTTCCCAGCCGCGTGTCAGGCATATGAAAGTACTTGCCCGCCTTTCAGGTGGTAAACGACATTTCTTTCCTCTGCTATAGCGCGCGCGAAGCAACCGGAACGTATTTCGAAGCAAGGCAAAACCGAATAATCTATCAATAGTAATCTCAATCGTGGTCGCCGTTCTTCGTCATCCGGCCGTACAACGCACCGACCGTGGCAGGCGCAACCGTGGACACTCGGGTTTCTGCCAGCCCTCCATTGCTAAGCGCAATTCCCCGAGCGCCGTAATACCTGTCTCTCTTCGACCGTCCGCAATGTCCGCTCGCTGAAGGATAGCGTCACCGTCTCCAGACCCTGTTTTTGTTGCTCGGCCGGACACTAAATAGCTACGCGATCTGCAGGCACCGAGGCCCCGCGGCAGCAGCTCGAATTCGCAAACAAGTAGAGCTTCTGCCATAAGAAATACAGTCGTCGCTGGTTCGGAGCCCATCATGGCAGGGATGGAGAATATCGAAGTCCACAGCAAGGCGTGTAGACCTTCTAACATGTGAAACTCAGCTAACTCAAGCTCAGTCGTACCTGGTTCGCTGGGTGGACGTCTCCGCTGGACACACGATATCATGGAGCATACAACCACACAAGAAGTCGCTGAACTTTGGCATCTTCAAGCACCCAGGCACAGCGACGGGCGCTACCCCACATCTTCCTTCCTCCGCAACCTTCGAAGCCGGGCCTGCTACAGCTAGCCTAGAGCCACCCACCACGCGCGGACGCGGAGCATCGACATCGCGAAACGAGCGGACATTCGTGTTTGAGAAGCTGTCAGCAATTGGGCTGAAGCAGGTACACTGGCATGGCAAGTGCGAGGCCGATCAAGTGTCAATGGGGACATACGATGTACCTACAGGCGAAGGTGGCATGTATGGCCTGGTCTTCGACAATACCTTCTCCAAGACGGTCTCGAAAACAGCCACCTTCGTTCTCATGACATATCCTACAAATGCCGCGCCAAAGTCTGGTCACCACATGCATTATGCTCAGGCAATGGCAGGAGGGAGCTCGACCAGTTTGCCAAAATCGAGCCCGTCGATGGGCCCAGTCGAGTCGACGGAATCGTTGCCATACGCAGAGCAACCGAAACCACAAGGATCGAAACAAGGCAGCGTATCGAATGCTTCGTTCTTGACCGGCGTACTGCAGAAGAAGAGGAGGAAGAGGAACCAAGGCTATGCTAGACGCTTCTTCTCGCTCGACTTCACATCCTCCACACTATCGTACTATCGCAACGACCATTCCTCAGTCCTGCGCGGAGCCGTTCCCTTGTCGTTAGCAGCGATTGGCGCAAATGAGGACACACGGGAGATTTCAGTCGATTCGGGGGCTGAGATTTGGCAGCTGAGGGCAAACAACGCAAAAGATTTCAAGATGTGGAGAGACGCTCTCGATAAGGCATCCAGAACAGCGGGGCTTGTCTCATCACCAACTCTGCAGATCAAGGATAACCCATATCAGAGTGTCGCGCATGTACTGAATGCCGCCGAAGAGAATGAGTGGGCAAGAGTTGAAGCGTTAGTTGGAAGAGTTGTGGGAACGAGAGATGCGGTACGAAGGTTGGCTCAGGACACTGATCCCAAGTACAGCTCTTCCGCAGGCCTAGGAATCGGTAAGGTGCACGATAGCCTGTCACCGACCCCATCCGAATCCGAGTCGAATGACTACTTCCCAGACGATAAAGCGCCAGAGAGGAAAGCGTTTTGGAAGCGCAAAGCCAGCAGCTCTGCAAGCCAAAGCCCATCTGGCATATTCAGGCGAAGTGTCTCCGCACAAGTAGGCGTTGCTTCACCTGGTGCTGTTCCTCCTGTTCCTCCCCTACCCGCAAGTTTACCTGGCAATGGTAGCGGTAGTCTCTCCGTCCCTAAACGGAATGGTCGGACGGGTAGTTCATCACAGTCACAAGAGGAGGGTGTCCACGACCATTGCATGGCTCTGCTTCGCGATCTCGACACTGTTGTCAGAGACTTTACGGATCTAATCAACGAAAGCAAGCACCGACGAATGCCTGCACCCCTCTCAGCTGTAGCGTCTCGCCACAGCTTTGAGTCGACAGCAGAGTCGCTTGACGAGTTCTTTGATGCTCACGACGGCGATGGAAGCAAGTCCCAGCTCCTCACTATCCGACGCGATAGTGGCGATGAGGAACGTGATCGTGAACAAGATCAAGATTCGGAGTCAGATGGCGAGTCAGAGTCCTCCTCAGAGCACGGTGGCATGGGCGTCATAGATCGCGCCCGCATGTCGAGAGACGCAACACCGGCACTCTTTCCCACAAGACCGAAATCCTTAGCACCTCTACCTCTAAAGCCAGTGAATCGAAGAAAGAATATAGCAGCACCAAAAGTACAGCCACCAAGTCTCATAGCCTTCTTCCGGAAGAATGTTGGCAAAGATCTCTCCACCATCGCAATGCCCGTATCTGCCAACGAACCCATGTCCGCTCTCCAACGCCTAGCGGAGCAGTTAGAATACAGTGAGCTCCTCGATGCCGCCGTTACTGCCGCGCCCGAGACAGGCGAGCGTCTTGTGTATATGGCCGCATTCGCCATCTCAGCATTCAGTAATGCCCGAGTTAAGGACCGAGCGATACGAAAACCCTTCAACCCCATGCTAGGCGAAACATACGAACTTGTCCGCGAAGACAAAGGATACCGCTTCTTTGCGGAAAAGGTCGTACATCGCCCTGTAAGAATGGCATGTCAGGCGGAGGCACAAGAATGGACATTCGTCCAGTCTCCCACACCAGTGCAGAAGTTCTGGGGTAAAAGCGCAGAATTGAACACAGACGGACGAGTCCGCATCTTCCTCCACGGCTCTGGCGAGCATTACTCCTGGACACTCGCAACATCCTACCTGCGCAACGTCATCGCTGGCGAAAAGTACATCGAACCCTCCGGCACCATGACCATCATCTCGGAAACCACGGGCGCAAAAGCCGTGTGCACCTTCAAAGCAGGCGGCATGTTCGCCGGCCGCTCCGAAGAAGTAAGCGTCCAAGTCTTCGACAGCACGGGCTCCACGCTCCCCACAGGCGCAGCCGGAAAATGGACCACAAACCTCGAATTCACCTCCAATGGCCAGCCCACGGGCAAAACCGTCTGGAAAACAGGCGACCTCGTCGACAAGGCGGAAAAACACTACGGCCTCACCACCTTCGCCGCTGCCCTCAACCAGCTAACCCCTATCGAGGATGGCCACATCGCGCCCACGGATTCTCGTCTCCGACCTGATCAGCGCGCGCTGGAAGATGGCGACTTGGACCGTGCGGAGGCGCTCAAGGCGAGGCTTGAGGAGCGCCAGAGAGCGAGACGTAGGGTTATGGAGGAGCATGGTGAGGAGTGGAGGCCCCGTTGGTTTACTAAGGTTGGGGCTGAGGAGGCTGCTGCGTTGGTGGGTGATGAGGAGGTTTGGCGGCTTAAGGGAGGGAAGGAGGGGTATTGGGAGTGTAGGGAGCGGGGGAGTGGGAGGGGTTATGGATGTTTTTCAGGCGTGATGATTTGTTTGAGGATATGATGGGAGGATGATTCTTTTGTGGCGGTGGGCCGGGTCTGGTCTGTGCTTCAGAAGGCATGCTTGCTTAGAGGATAGGGCGAACATAGAGAATGGTTTGTTCTTATTTGTTCGGGGTACGACGATTCCCACCTTTGCGGTACAATTAGCAGGAAGTATTCATTGGAAACGAATACGAGAAAGCAACGGTTATTCACTCGTAACTCTGTTTTCCAACTGACTATGTTTGAAATCTTATCCAAGAAAGATGTGAGCCAATAGGAACGCCATATTATCATTCGTCAATCATTACACTACTCCATCATCAACATACTTACCTCCAAACAAACAAATTAAACAATGGACCCGGGTCATCGTACATCTACGATCAACACATACTTATGCACTCTGCGCCGCCACCCCGTTACTACCCTGAAATTTCTGCGCCTCCAAAATCACCCTATCACTCCCAAACCCCAATCCCCTACCCTCTAAACCCACCATCCTGACTCTCCGCCTTGCCACCCCCAAACGCCTTGGCATCCCACTTCTCCGTGCCCGCAACGCCCTTCCACTGCTCCTCTGCGCCAAAAGCGCGGAAGATCTGCGCGTTGAGGCGCTCGTATTCGTCGTAGGGCTTTGGCCAGCCGCCGAGGCGCTGGTAGGCTAGTTTGAGGAGGTGCAGGTGCTTGAGGGCGGTGGCGGAGCGGTCGATGGTGGCGGAGTCCATGGAGGAGGTGGTGGTGGGGGTGTTGGGTGAGGATTTCACTGAGACGCCTTCGCGGGCGAGGAGGGCCGCTGCTGTGTCCTACTCATTCATATGCGTTAGTATGCTCCTCTCTATGGAATATAACGATGGTGCGTATGGATGGGTAGATGGGTGCGTGGACTTACCAATTCATCATCATCGCTATCCTTACCACTCCCCTGCTCATGCACAACCAACCGTAACACATCCTCGTGCACACCCACCGCCTTCTTGAAGTAGTCCTGCGCCAGACCACCCGTTTTCTCGCCCTTGGCAGCTTGTGCCTGGTACGACTGGCCCGTCGAAGTGTAAAGCTGGGCGAGCAGCTCGTAGGTCTCGATTGTGACGGGGGCCCGTGGGCCGTGGGCGCGCCGCATATTGTAGGCGATGTCTTCGGCGAGACGGATGGCTTTGACGGGGCGGCCGGCGAGGTAGCGCGCGCAGATGAGGCGGCGGCCGAGGTTGAGTAGGACTGAGGCGGGCCAGGAGCGTTGGGCACTAGAAATCAAGTAAGTATATGTACTTGTTATGATGGAGGGAGGGGAGAAGGGAGTTACGAACTCTCGTGTCTGCCAAAGCGTAGTCAAAAGCCACTCCAGCGTCTCGTAGTCTTCTTGTTCGCCTAGTAAGGCAGACAAGTGACTGAGCTCGTAGAGCTGCACCTGAGCAAAGTTGATGTCGAGCCTCTTGCAGATTTCCAAGATCTTCTTGACGATGCGGTTGGAGAGCTCGAGCATCTTCTTGCGGAGCGCCGCGTCAGGGCATTTCTCGCCGTCGCGACCGACAAGCAAGCTGGCGAGCTTGAAGCCCAGGCTGATGGCGCGAGGACCATTGTAGCCGTCGTGCTTGCTGGCATACAGGAAGCCAAGGTTGGCGATGTCGTACGCCTCGGGGAACTTCTTGGCTTTGGTGAGCTTGGTGACGCTGTCGTTGCCGGCGAGAATGACAGAGCGGTTGAAGTCTTTGTTGCGGCCGTTGCCTAGTTGGTCGAGGATGCCGATGATGAAGATGCGCGGCGATTCTTTGCTGAGCGTGTTGAGGTCCTGGGCGTCGCGCTTGACGAAGAGTCCGACGGCTTGGTCTTCGACGACATTGATCATGACTTGCTGGCCGTTGCGGCGGAGAAACCAGCGGAGTGGAGCGGCGGCGAGAAGAATGTTAGTCAGGCTCTCGTTGTTCTGCAGAGTCAGGCGGAACTGCTCGAAATAGATATACTATAAAGTGGGAGGTTAGTTAGTGCATACGTCAATTAAGTTTAAGCAGAGAAAGTTCTCACCTCCATGGTAAGGTCGGCCATGATCTCAGCAAAAGTAATACTGAGGTCCTTGCGGATGTTGTACTGCAGGGAGGCAAGGAACGCCAACGCGGTACGATTGCTCTTGGTCAAGTCGAATGACCACTTTGATGCGTAACGAGACTCCTTAGCACAGATCTGGCGGTGCAGCTCCTCCACGAGGCTGTACGCTGTGCTAGTCTGCTCAATTGAGCGGAAAGTCGACGCTATGGAAGCCGCAGACTCAATCTGCTTTTGCGACGAGGTCTCTTTGGTAATGATTTCGGACACAGCAGTGGTGATCTGCTTGATAGCAAGATCTGTCTTCTGTTGGCGACTATACAGCGTCGAGAGCTCCCTCAAAGAGGTCAAAGATGATTCATGCGAGTAACCGTACGCACGAGTTGACTCCTGGAATTGCGATTCTGTCATGCTGATGGCTCGCTGCACGGTCTCCGCTTTCATACTGCTGGACGACGAAGATTTCAGCTGACGCACGTAGAGCGAAGAAAGAGCCTGATTGATCTCCGAGTGGGTGATCTTTGTGCTCGTCGTCTTAGATGACTTGGAGACCGCCTCATAAAGAGCGATGGCTTCGGAAGCATGCTCCTCGCTGCGTTGGGATACTTGAGCGAGGGAGAGCGTTGCTTCAACGGCGATGGTGGACTCGGCTCCGAAGACTGCAGTGACAGTCTCACGGTACTCCTTCGTGACCTTGTGTAGTTCTGACCAGCTGGCCTTGGTCTCTTCGAGGCACTGGTAATAGCGCTCATAGAGTGTCTGAACGAATTTGACCTCGCTAAACACCTTATGCTCCTTGGTCTGGCGGACAAAGGTGTTCCAGAGCACCCTGTAAATGCTGACGGCCTCGGCATAGCGACGATCCTCCCAGTACGTGGTGGTGACCACGACGATAGCGTCCAAAGCATCCTTATGGCAGACATCACTATCTTTGTTCAAAGCAGTGATGATCTGAAGGAAATAGTCCACCCAGTACGGGTGGTTCCTCGGGTGGCTTTGGCAGCGGCGGGCCAGGATGTAAAGCGTCTGAATTGTCTCAGAAGAGTACCCAAACCTTGCCCGGTATGCCACGAGGATCTCCTGGAAGATACTAATGGATTTGTCGGCATAGCCATGCTTATCGTAGAAGGTGATTAGAAGCGTCCTCGCCCTCTCGAAGATAGACTTGTCCACTTTCTCTGTGACCAGAACGGCACGGAAGAAGCGACTGTAGGTATCCTCGACCTTCTCTAGCTGCCTCAGATGCGAATAGCATTCAGCAAGTCGCTCTACCAGCTCGATAGAGTCTTGGGTAAAGGTAGATGTCATAGTAACATCGTGAATGGAGCTGGCGAGGAATGTAGACCATGTGCGCTGTAGTGTAGCATGAATGACGCTGATTGCTGCGGTGTAGTTCTTTTTCTCAATGTATTGGATCGTGAGCTTCTTCGCTAGAGCGATTGTGCTAGAGTCAACAGTCTTCGATGATTGAATGATCGAAAAGAAGACTTCTTGGAAGACCGACTCAGAGACGGTAGTAGTTGTCTCAGTGACAGAACTTGAGCTGGACAGACTCTGTTTGACTAGTTCGGTGGAGGTCTCGGATAGCTGCTCGTTAATTTCACGAGAAATGCTTGTCTCCTCGTGGCGCACATTCTTGTAGTAGGAGCTTGCGAACTTGAAGATGGAGAGCGCCTGAGTGTACGAGCCAACAGACTTCATCTCTTTAGCGACAACAGTGAGGCGCGACACAATGCTCTCTGCAAAGGATAGCTGGTGGTGCTCGTATTGTTGCCAGACAGTCGTAAGAATCGCAGTTGATTCGGAAGTACGTGTCTGCGTCTTCAAGAACTGAGAGTATTTTGTCGCGATCTCGATGTTCTTCTCGTGCCATTCGACGGACTGCACGGTGCGGCACTTAGAGGAGACTTCCATCCATAGCTCAACATAAGTCCTTTCGGCTAGGGAGTACTCCTTCTTGGCGACATGCGACTCTGCGCGACGAAGATAAGCAACGATTGAAGCGATGTCAAAGACCTCGACGAGATCTTCTTCATCATCGTCATGGAACCACGACTCCTTGTACCCATCGATTGAGTGTTCCCCTTTGCCACGACCGAGAGTGACATTGAGGTGGCCTTGAACATCTTGAGCCTGATGCGAGTTCCGGCCATATTGCTGGATTGTGGCCTCCTGTATGAGGCGGTAAATCTCCATTACCTTGTCCTGTTCATTCAAGGAGGCATACAATTCGATGAGGACTTTGCGAGTCTGGATGACAAGCTCAGATGTACTGCCATACTGACGCTCGTATGCCGTAATGAGGATCATCAGGATCTCTTCACGGTAAGTCATGATCTCTGTACGCGAACTCGTCGTCAACGACTCAGTGATCTTCAGGAAGTGGTTGGCGCATTCTAGCGTCAAAGGATGAATGTCGCTCAGGACTGTGCGGCTGATCTTCGTCGATTTGTAGAAATACCTGGCGGATTCTGTCGTGTTGGAGATGAGCAGGTAGCTGGTCGCAATCGATAGGTAGGTTTGGAGGACACTGGCATGGTTCTCTGTGAAGAGAGTCTTGCGGACAGTGCCTACAAGCCTGTGAAGATCCAATGCTTGGGGTATCGGGAGTTGGGTATCCCAGCAGAGCGACTCTAGAATAGGAAAGATCGTGGTATCCGGGAATGCTTTCTGCAGATCTGCTGTTGGCTTGAAGTCTTCGGGTGTTTTTGGGGCTAGAGGGCTCTGCTGGAGATGCAAGACCCAATAGCGGACAGTATACTCAAGGAAGTGATGTTGGTGGTAAATACGATCCATCACTCCAGGATCTGAGACGTCCAGAGTAGGTTCGCCCTTGTCCTTTAGCGTGTGTTTGGCATAAGTCAACACACGTAACAAGAGGTCCATCTCGCTCTCCTTGAGAGGAATAGGAATCTTGTTCTGGCTGGCAAAGTCGTGTAGCGCAGAGTGGATGATAGGATGCCTGAAGCGCACGATACGTTCATGTAGCGTAAAGATTGACTTGAGAGAATTGAGGGTCTCGTTAACGTTCACGCCCCTGTCTGATAGCGTGCCGCTCTTAACGTCAACGGTAAACAATATATGAATCTCGTCGATGGTCAAAGGTCGCTCAGCGGCGAGAACCCACGAAAGTAGAGTTTTAGCGTTGTTCGTTGGGTTGAGCGAGCTGAAAAGCTTCAAGATGAGATCTTGAGCTGAGGGTTTCGTTGTTTCAAAGCCCTCAAGGGTCTTGACGAGCGCCTCAGGCGACTTCTGAGCGTTCAAGATCTCACAGGCAAGGATTGCCGTAAGGAAAGAACCGTTGGTGGCTTGAATGATGCGATCGAGCAATTGTTCTTGATCATACGCGCGCTGACCGTGGAAATGGTGGTTGTGGACCAAGGCTCTCAAAGCAACAGCATGTATGTCATCGCGAATGTCATCGCGACTTATTTGGTGTTGAGTTCCTTTCGCCGATGATGGCAACTTGACCGATGAGGACAAAGTGATCAATCTTACGCCATGGCCTTGATTCGTCACGTTTACGAGCTTCTCAAGCAATGCGGCAGGACTGATAGCGCCACTTGCCTGGATACTAGCGGACGTAGACTCGGCAATCTCATCAAGCCCATCGACTACTATGAGCAACTCGTTGCTTCCTTCAACTGGGTGTTGGAGCGCATCAGCGAGCGCTTGCCAGAGATGCTCTTCATAGCTCTTGAGATCATCTGACGTCCTGCACTGATGATAAGCGCGGAAGAGGGCGTAGTACATCCCCATGTTTCCAACACGTTGATTGAGGAGCTGGAAAAGGAGAGTCTTGACCACTGCGAGAGAGGTCGCAGTGGTCGGAATGTCAGGTGAAAGCGAGCAGAAGAGTGTGTCAAATTGCCTGCGGTTGACGGGCCGCTGCAAGCGTTCCACGATGGATCCCGCTAGGGTCGTCTTTCCAGCTCCCGGTTGTCCAGTGACCAGGAGAAACTTATGATCACTTTGGACGAATTTGGACAGATGCTTCTGAAACCACAGACATGTGAACTAGACAATTGTTTAGTGAGTGCTTTTGGGTATGATCGCTACGCAGAATTCTTACCTCCACCTGATTGTCAACGAAGGTTGAGTGATCCCTGTTTAACGCGGCTAGCACCCGGTCTTCGGGAGCAAGCCAACGGCTAAGAACCTTGACATCAAGAGCTTCTTCTTCTTCGAAGTCCTCGTTCTCAATCTGGGAGTCCCATATCAACTCGATGACAGTGTTCTGTCGTGTACGGAAAGTGTCGATAGTCTCGCCGAAGAGTTCGAAGATATCGAGGCTGGCCCTGCCTGAGGTCATGCCTACTTATGTTAGCCAATGAATAAATTGAAGCCCGAACAAGAGCTCACCATTGACAGTCTTGTAGAACTTGATGCCGACGTTCACCACAAGCGAGATGAGGTCGGTATACAACAGACACAGATTCTCGCGAATCTCTGGAGTAGCTGCGAGCAACTCTGAGCGCTGCAAAACGGATGCAAACGACATCGCGAACTTGTAGAAGACTGAAAAGGCCTTATCCAGTGCTTCTGAGTTGTTGTGGCTGAGCTACATGAAGTTAGCACTCGTAGTCTATTGTGATTGTGCTCTAAGTGCCAACGTACCTCGAGGAGAAGCTGTGCATGGCCGTACCCGATGGCAGCAGCAGAGCTACTATCGAGAGCAAACGATTGGATTGCTTGTTCGAATTCGTGAAGCTGCTCAGCAAAGTAGAGCGAGCGGATCAATACCTATAGAAGGAAGGGCACAAAGTTAGTTTGGCTGGAATCATTGTTCAATCGGATTTACTTGCCTTGTCCCAGCGACTTCCTTTATGAGGAAGCGTAGTAAGACGCTCAGATCTGATCCACTCAAGAAACTTGACGTATGAAACGTCCGAGATGCCTTGATAGACACCGGCACCTAATTCTGCCATACTTCTCTTCTTCAGAGAAATAGCAGACTCCTGCACAAAGCCGATTTTGTAACTGGATGCACCATTGCTGCGCTTGTTGAAAGATTTGAATGTACTAAAGTTTCCACTCGGTGCGCGAGAAGATGTGAATGAAGGTAGACGGCCTTTCGAGCGAAAAGCTGCTTTTGGTGATTGGGGTGGGCTGAGAACGTTGTTTCCATTCAGGCCATTGAGATGGCCTGCGGAAGAAACCCTTTGAGACATCGTGCGGGTGGCTGTGTCTTCTTTATTAGGACTTGGAGTGGATATATTTGAGAGAATCGAAACCTGGCTTGACAGGTTTGATCTTATGGAGAATTTTTTGGGAGAAGAAGCCACCTTATGCTGCTGGTGAAGCACCTCAGGTGATGACTGCCTGTTGTTCTCAACTGTTTCCGAATGAGTTGTAGAGAAGACGGGCTGAATTGTTGGAGTTGGAGCTGTAGTGATTACTTCTAGTGGTGGAGAAGCGGGTGTCGGTACGGGCCCTGGCCTGGGTGTATGTTGTTCCGCCGCAGGCTGCGAGGTGGTAGGGACAATTGGGGATGTGTGGGACTTTATTTGTGTAGAAGGCCTTACGGTTGTCGTAGGGACTGATTGCGCGGGGGTAGAGCTCTCCACACGAGATGGTAAATTTCTCGCAGATGACGCTGCTGATGTCGTAGTCGATTCGATAGATGGAGTTGCAGATATGTGTGTAGTTTCGTCTTGAGTGTGGTCTGATGCTTGTGACTTTTTCTTCCTGTTCTTTCCTGTGTAGGAAATCAGTGCAAATGTTTAAGAATGTTTACTTGTAGTGAACTTACTGAAAGATCGAAATCCTGATAGTCCAAGCATGTGGAACAGGTGGGAGATGTATAGGCTACTTGAGCTGCGCGCCCTCAAGATAAAACATGGCGCCTGGACAATCTTAGCTCATTTGAGATCGAGCTCGAGACCGTGCTCGGTGAATCAAAAGTGGGACGTGGTATTGATCATCGACTATTCATTAAAGCTCTCGGGGTGCTCAAGAGCTGCAGCGCTGTCGGTGATTGGCACATGCAGGAGCCAGCTTAGCTGAGCTAGGGTGAGCTCAGTGAGGAGCTTAGGATGAGCTCTATGGATCAATGCAGAGAGGTCGGCGATCGTGCGTCAGAGTGGATATGCTCGCCGCTCCTTGAGAGTTTACTAACTTTTCTTCGGAAGAGTGACTGCATGTCAGCCTCAAAGCTCCACTGTACGACATGTGTGAGAGGGGTGTAGAAGCTTCGTATCTCGCTAAATTACGAGCTACTGAAGCCATGAAGCTGTATGAAGTGGGGAAGATTGTCGATTGACGACAATATTAACGTTAGTTGCACTATCAGAGCTGTACGTTGATCTAGTTGAGTGGCATTCCGAGCACCATCCTACGTCACCGTAGCAAATGCTTAGACTTTCAAAGGCCTGATCGAAATATAGATGCGTTAGATCGGGCCTATATTGGAACAGTGGCATAGAACCATTATATTCGAAGCCTTTTGTTGTGTCCTAACACTTGACTCTCTGGCAGGTGAACAGCCTCACAAGAAAGTGCATCGAAGCAGCCTTGTGCAAAGCAGTCAGAAGCTTCGCTTGCAGCATGTTAGCAAGGATAGAAGCTCTTGCGTTCGGGATGTCCATGCCGTCAGACCTACATGAAGGTCCCTGGCCTTGGACGATCGTATCATCGACGGAACGGGCGACTCAGTGGCTCTTTACTTCCGTTCTGGTCGGCGAACAAATCCACAGTAGGCATAGACGATAATGCGAGAAGCAACCCATGCCTGCAGTAGGCTGGAGCTCAATGCGGGGGTAACCGAAGCATGGTAGCGCTGATGGTCCGATCGTTGCGGAGTCCACCGAACGAGCTGCAGCAACCTGAACCGCGAAAGGTCGATTAGCGGGCGGAAGATGGGTCGTCCCGCATTGTATCAATCGTCATTCGACTTCATTGGTATCGCTTCTTGTTGACAAGCCCCTGATCGGCCTCCGGCATCGTCGATGGGCTGGGCGCTAAGGCAACTCAGCTCCTCGCAGAATTGGAGGCGCATGAGCACTGATCAAGTCTGCGCCCAGAATACGGTAGCTGCAGCGCTCACTGCCGGGTCAACGTTTCTCTCGAGAGGAAATCTGTACAATTAAATGATTCGCAACGAAGTCATGATCGAGGACTGTGAAACGAAAGATTGAAGTATAATTATCTTAGTTTTAATGTCATTCAATTAGACTATTCCAACGATCTTACTACCCCTGCACGGCTCGCTTATCGAGAGATCGCGGATGGGGGATCGAAAGACATTCGCTACGGCCCGGGAAAGGATGAAATCAGTTGCTCTCCGGTCGGAAAGTAGCAATCTAGCAAGAGGTAGGGTTTGTTAGCGCAGGGTACGTCAGGTAGCATGGTAAGGGTTGACTCGAGATCGTTGGGTCGTTCAAGATCATGCACCTTAGTTATGTCATCCGAACGCCCGGGCCTTTAGCCGCAGATTCCGACCTCCACTCTGCTCCACTTCTATGTAACTCTGCATGAAGCTTTTTGCTCAAAGAGTTAAGTTTGAATGAGACTGCAGCACGCCACACATTCTTTAGGCCCAATCGCAACACGTATCGTTCCTCATTTGGCCTCACACAATCCTATTTCGGCGCTACACGTAAGGCCACATCACCTGGCATGTATCTCGGCATGAAGCGATAGCATTTCATAGGTGCTGTTTAGCCCAGAAGGTATGCAAACAGACATCGTTACCCTATTGGGAGATTTCTCCATAGATGATCATGTTCGAGGTTGTGCGAGATTGCCGAGAAAGAAACACGACGCCTCCAAGTCGGGAGTTCTCCCTAATCTCCTAAGCGGGATATGAGGCAAGTCTTTGGAAGAGAATAGATAAGATAGCGATGCAACACATGCACTCCTGGCTCCCTGTTCATAAGCAGAAGACGAATCCCAAGCCATCGATTCGGACAACACCGATGAAGTGCCACGTTACTTGTCAACAGGTCGCTAGCCCTACAGCCTAGGCTTATTCCACTGCGACCACTCGACTGGATGGCAACATCATGGACGCCCGAACCACAGATACATTTTATGAACTGCCGTACCTAGTCGAACACGCGTCAATTCGATTAGCTTACCAGCCTTCCAGTGAACAGTGCGGTGTATGCGACAGGTCAAGATCGACCACGACGCGGGAGACATCACAGAGACGGCTAGCTCGTTCGCTTACCTGCCGTTTTGGCTTACTTGAGGAGCAGAGAAGACTAGATTCTGGCCTGATCAGGGCTTGTCGCAAGAAAAATGCCTCAGGCATCTTGTCGAATTGAGTATGATGCGTATCACGCTGCAATTGGTTGACGCCGGAAATTTGTAGATTGCTCTGGATGACTGGCCACAAAGCGCTCGAGAGATCAGCGTGGTCTTTACTTGGAATAGCTTTACGCTGACGCACGCTCAACATTTTGCTCGGCTCTATAATAACAAACTAACGGTACAATAGAGTCGCTATGTCAAATGAGCTCACCTTTGACAAATGCAAGGCCGCTAATCTCGCATCTAGGTGTACATATCCTGCCCCACGTCTTCCGTGTTCGTTCGAGCCCGAACCAACCTGGTACACGACTCTCGACCCACAATTTCTGAGCAACCAACCCACGTGTGGGTTAAGTCCGTCTAGTTCACGATCAACGTAGCGTGAGCGGCTGCGGGGGAATCTCCCATGATGTGACGACAGCGGTGACCTGATAACACCAGTTTTGCTTCTGCCATCTCAATGCTTCTTCTGGCGTCGCCTCACTTGACGAAAACGATTGTCTTGAAGAATAATACGCATACACCAAAGGGTTTGGGCTCATGATTAGGCTAAGCATGGTCTAGGTTGATGATACGACGACGTTCGCAATTTGAAAGAGCAGATTGGAACATGGTAAGCGAATCGTTCATCAGATCCTGATCGCCCAATGCAGAGCTCAACCCATTCGAACTGCTGTGAGTCTGTTCATTGGACGGAACTGCCCCGCTGCAGTCATCGATATTCGATCGCAGCGCTACAACTGACGGATCGATTCCGATGGCCATTTGGGAGATGATTTTCAAGGGCCGCATTAGTCTATGCGCGATGCACCCAAGCACTCTGCCGAGACGTCCGGTCTGATACTGCACTCTGCTTCCGCGATACGTCTGGCCAGAACGAGAATATCACCGACTCATGTATTCATATGCATTACCATGCACAAAAGACCAGCAGACAATTGTTGACGCGTGTGTTTTCGAGGGCGACTAGGTATCGGGTACTTACGTCGACCGCCTACATCAGCCACAACCGATTCGGGGATATTACCAGCCTCTTCCAGCATGATCAACACGAACAACCGACTTTCTATTGAAGTATCACTACGCCACCCGAGACGGTTCCTCAACGGCATAGACAGTATTGTCATCCATGCAGGATATCACACTCGTCGTTTGTTCCGTGCCAATGACTTCATGGCACGAGCCGGATCAGCAGCAAGTTAGTATTGCCACCCGCCTTGCAATCTCGGCCGCAATCTGCAACTGCGAATGAAAGAGGACGTATGCGTTGAACTCTGCTCACAGATGTAGTCATTCGCGTCGAGCTGCCGTCAGTCTTGCAGCAAGACTGCAGTCGGCTCAGCAACGCTGGACCAGTTAATCGAAGCGGCTTGTAGAGCTGACGTCTGCCAGCGGGACAGAACTCCGTCCTGTCGGTAGCTATGGGTAGACAACTGGTAAGATTGGTCTTGATTCTTTGATCTGTGCAACAGCATGGGCGATACGCACTTACGGTAACGTCGCAGCAAGAGTAACGCGCGCAGGCTCGTTCGGATTCTCGTGCGTTCGGACAAATGTCCTAAGCACGGCACCCATCGAGACTTTAACCAGGTGACACCTTTGCCTAATTCTCTAGGATTCTACAGTCGCGTGAAGTAATTATTGCAAAGTACCACACTGTCATTATGCTGATGTATTTGATTCGAATACTGACAAATATATGCAAAGTTCTACGAAGTCGTGTACGAATTTCCACGCGCAGCCATAGGAGCAGTAATATGATGACTACATCCTATTCTCACACATCTATGCAGACGGCATTGAGGTCGAAATCTTATAGTCGCTTTCCGCTACCCACGAGTGGCAGCTAAGTGAGCTCATAGGAAGTATGCTCTTTGTACCTACTTGATACTCTATGGTTTACAATGACATCTTAGGAGTTGATTCTTTCCTCTGCTTCTCATACATTTCTACGTCATCTCTCGATTCTTGTTTCTTGTGTGTATCTCACACAAGGTGGTGGATTTCGAACAATTGACGGACTGAATTTCACATCGTTTCTAGCCACTGTGCATCACATATCCTTCAGCCTCCATTTTCATTTCTTCCTCAACAGCATTCAGCTTCAACTTTACTTCCTTATCTTCTTGATTTCGTAGCAACCGGCAATGCCCGCTCTTGCCATATTATCAGCATACTCTCAAACCTGCCTTGTATAGACCCACAGCTGCTTCATATAGCTCTGTTTCGAACTTCTTCTTAAGGAACGTTTTCCCTCAACGTCCAGTGATGGCGCGACCTCTGCAAATCCAAGCGACGACCCCTTGTTTAAGACATAGTTCCAGCCCAAAATCCCTGACCCATATCAAACAGATGGGATGGCTTTCTAGGTGCCGTAGGGCAAAAACTTCCTGTATAGCGCATGATTTACTACATGAAATCCAGATACTATAATTTTTTCACTACGATGTATAAAGAGACTGTTGCTTTGTGCACAGCCTCTTGATTGCGCTGACTAGTCATGTTGCTTTGTTTAAAGATCTTTAGCACAATGACTTCGATGGAGCTGACTGATTGCATTATGTGGCTCATTTATCATTGTGAGCGCATTTTGGAACGGTCAGAAGGGAGATCGACTTGAACTGAAATCCTCAGAATGACACCGCTCTTCAACGACCTCAACGCCAACGTTGGCATCTCAAAACCGCGTGCATTGAGGTGGCGTAGTTTGCGATTGAAGAGTGCCGTTGTCGGTCATGCTCATGTTTGACATGGACAGTGGCATGTTCGCAAGTACCATCTCATTCTACACATTCCTCATTCAGTCCTCATCCGACCCTAAGACACTTTGGTCTGTCTAAGCGTTGCAAATTCTGGCTTCTTTTCATATATACCCGACAGTGATTATAATCCAAAGAACCGCGAAGTAACGACATCCCGCTTGTTTAGACCGCTTGCACACGCGTGGAGCAACCACTTCTCTCGTTTATATCTATCTCGCTCATAACATGGACTAGTGTAGCAGTCTTTTCTGATGTCATCTTGATCATCATTCTCTAGGCACCAGAGTGCGTCGTGAATCGCACCTGAGTTTCACTCCGTTGCGGAGAATCTACGCGCCACGGTATCAACACCTGCTTTCACTGGACATACGCCTTCCCCATCCCCGACGGCTCCACTATCTGTGGAGCAGTCCCGCCTGCGCACCTTCTTGTATTTCACGCCGCACACCTCCAAGGTCTTGAACCTCCTTCCCACCACTTCGAAACCTGAACCTTTCTTCTTCTCCCCACCACATCGACTACACCGACTACCAAGCGTGCATTCGATTGATCCGTGGAGTTCCAGAGATCTCATCGGAACATAGCTATCTCGAAGTGTAGTAACAGTAAGTGGCCTTTCCATTATTCCTGTGTCCAGGGCCGCGCGCTTGTCAAGGCGCTTTACTGACTCCTCAGCGGTATAGTTCCACAACCCTACCTGACTCCTCAGTGCCTGCGACACGGTTTGCAACCTCAAGTAGCATGAACGGCTTCGACGATACCGACTTGAGCGACATGACGCAAGGTTCTCCGAAGAAGACTCCTCTTCCTGTACGCCCTGAGCTCTCTCGTCCCAACGGACGCAACGACATGACCGACAGGAACGATGGCATTGCCGCTCAGGCAAACAATGCTCAGCAAAGCGATAACTCGATATCAGACGAGAATGAAGCGCGCCGGAAGTGCTACGAAGACCTAGAGGCCAAGCTCCACTGGGTTATGAGCCTCTTCTCGGAAAAGGATGAGTGCGCAAAAGTGAACTACAAGAAGCTAGCTATCAGCTGGGAATCCAGACTCTGGGAATTGACGCAGAAGGGTAATAAAGATATTCCCAAGTATATCCACTTCATGATGGAGGATTTACGTCGTCTTGATCGATGGGGCGCGAATTGGAAAACCGGAAAAGGTCATTTGACTAGCCGCATCCTCAACAAACTCAAAGTGTTGCCAGACGATCAGCAAAGCACTGCGAAGATCGCGAACCCTTTCGTACCAAAGGCACCTAGAACCCGCAAACGCACAGCACAGATCGACACAAGCGAGTTTATGCCGAAAGTCTATACTCCAGTGGACGAGGACCAGGCCAATCGAGAAGCTAGAGCTGCCGCTGCGAAGATCAAAGAAGATATCCTGAACGATGAATCATTTCCCACAGGTCAGCTGTCTTCGGAAGATGAGAAGCGCAGGCAGAGTCGCCGAGAACTTCGAAACGCAGTCAATGAGTTGATCAAGCTCCTTCCCAAGACTGATGAGCTCTCCAAGATTGACGTGACCGAACTTGCCGCGTTGAAAGAGACAGCAATATACGGCAAGACTTGCAGCCACAACCTAGATAACGCCAAATATGACGCCGAAGTCTTGGAAGAACAGACGGACTTAGAGAACTGGGTGTTGTACTGGGATTCGGACGAAGCAGACCCAGAAGGCGGCAACATGGGAATCAACTTGTTCCGGCAGTATGTTCCAGAAGAGCTCGCGCAAAAATCGCGTGCATTCGTCCATGAAGCCTCTCTCCACCTGATCGTACCCGCGGATCGGCAAACTGGACCTATTGATGAGGTCCACGTGCGCCAACAGGGCGTCGAAGATCTAGAAAAGGCTGTGGGAGCCCTCATCATGCATTATGATGATATCGATGAGATGTCGCAGGTCAATGTCCCGAAAGTTGCTGAGACATGGGAGCACCGTGTTTGGCAGGATACGTACGCGAAGACTCATATCAATAATGGACTATATGAAGGACAAATTCTGGAGGATTGTATCGAGCTCGAAACTATTTTTCCTCTCAACTGGGAATACGTAGTACACCAGCCTAGGATTGGCCAGGAAGCGACTGGTTCGGATGCCTTTCGCATATACTTCAAGACCCACTTCGGAGAGGAGTATCTTTATTCGTATCGCTCACCGAAAATTGATTCCGACGAGGAGATATCTGATCTCGACGAATCTGAACTCAACGAGGAACTATATGTTCTAGCGGGCGGCAACCAGGATGATGAGCAGGATGGCTCCTGCGATTATTATGGTCAAGAAGAGAAAGACATGGCCTCAGTCTACTCAGATCACGACTCTGATGACGAGTTCCGGAATGGACTATTTACTGGCGGAGACGCTGTCATCGAAAGTCCCGCTTCCCCATCTCCCTCGCAACAGGGCCCCAGCGGCGGTTCAGGCCTTGAAGGTATCGAAGGCGAGATCGTGACCGACAACACTTCACAGACTTCTGCTCTTGGGGGTGAGACACTTCTATCTCACCACGCCTCTCTAATCACCGTCGCGGGCAATGTTGGTTCTAAACTCGACTCAATTGACAGCGCAGCCCCGGCCTCCAATTCTCCGAATCTTCACAATGAATCACCGTGCGATGATTACGACATGAATGTTCAAGAGCAAGAGCAAGCCTGGGTTGTCCAATCTCCACCTCGTGTACCTCCGGAAGCAGAAGAGGGCGACAAAATGGACCTCGAATGTCTCATCGAGAGCGGAATGTGCGCCGACAAAGAGGGAGAGCTCAAAGGCGATCTCCAAGGTTCAGAGCCTGGCACAATGCCAAATGCAACTGGTACATATCATGGAGATGGAAAAGTTGGAGATCTGGAGATGTCTGAAGAAATGGCAGATCCGCCACCTGACACAACAACGGAGTCGATGGCACTGGGTGATCCAATCTCTCATGATGAATTATACCAGATGTTTATGGATTTTGATCAGGATGAGATTGACGAGGCAAAGACTAAGGACGCAAATATCGAGGAGCCAAAGACTGAGGAAGTAAATCCGCCTATTTTCACAACCACAGGGACCATCTTCGGATCGGCTTCGATGGCCAATCCCTCGCCGGTAAAGAAGTCTGCTACCGTGATAGACTTCGGCGTAAATACCGCCAACCTTGCTCCACTGAAAGGCCGGACTGATGCGCCCCAAGCAATCTCGCAGCA
Source organism: Neocucurbitaria cava (assembly GCA_027946455.1). Classification (NCBI taxonomy): domain Eukaryota; kingdom Fungi; phylum Ascomycota; class Dothideomycetes; order Pleosporales; family Cucurbitariaceae; genus Neocucurbitaria; species Neocucurbitaria cava. The sequence continues at coordinate 1,404,535 of JAPEUY010000007.1, forward strand.
GCCAGGCGTATTCGCTCGTCCTTTTGGAGCCTCGCTGGCAAAGCCACGTGTGCCTCATTCAGAGCCGATCGAAGTAGACATGATCACCCCAAGCCCAGCGACGCCAAAGCCAGCTGCGCCAAAGCCAACTGCTCCGAAACCTAGAACCTCCTCGGGTCTAAATTTCTTCAGCAATCTTTTGAAAGAGGCCAGCTCCGGACCCAAACTCTCTCCATGGACACCTAAAGTAACACCGGCTAAGAATTCGGAAGTTAAATCATCATCTACTCCGTCTTTCTCAAAGCAGAACAAGGGCCCATCAACTTCTATTTCATCAGATTCATCTAAAGGCAAGTATGAGGACCATGAAATGTATGATGCACATCAAACACTATCACATCAACCAATGGCGGTCTCTGAACCTATGGACATATCGCTGGTAGAGCCAGGACCCAAGGAAACCGCCAACCCTAAGACGCTCTTGGTGGACTCAAAGCCAACAGTGATTGGAGTAGCGCCGGTACCATTGTTCTCGCCTCAAACTTTAAACACTATGGATAAGGTGGACAAGTTTGCAACCACAATCTTCAGCGCCTCCCCGAAATTTGGAGGGCCCGTACTTTCTGGGGCCATGACCCAGAACTTTGGTCAAACAGTTCTGCCAAAGACAGCTGCACCAAATAACGGTGGCGGCTTGCCGGGGTTACTCTATCATACTCCCATAGCACCAAATACAGGACTGTCAGTGCCCCAGGTCTCCACACCCCCTGTCCTTGCTACAGGCAGCAGCAAGGTGTGGGAAGACGCTGCTATGACGGACGTCGACACCTTTACCCCGAAGAAGTCGCAGGATGCCGTCATGACTGAGGAGACTGCGCTCGCCAAGACTTCGACGCTGGACACTGTCATGACTGAGGAGACTACTCTAGCAAAGATCGAGACGCCGGAGCAAGTATCGCTCGCCATAGAGCAGCCAATTGCTCAAAGCCCAAGCAAGCTCATTTCTACCAACAATGAGCTGCAGTCGTTGGCAAATCAGGAGTCAAAGGAGACAGCCCAGCAGCCTCTAGCCATTACGCAGGATTCAGTCACTCTTGGGCAGCAGTCCACTCGGAAGATAGAGATGGCTGCGCCGCATGGAGCGGAGGACTCAGTGATGACTATTTCCCCAGAGCTTGCAGCAATCATTAATGGTTTCTCGAATCCTGCCAAGATTGAAAAGTTGGCTACAGCAGACTCAGTTACTGAGACTGAGAAGTACTCCTTGGTCAATCAAAAGCTGGAGCTGGGTACCCGACAGCCTGTTGATACTGCGCAAGATACCATCACTCCTGAGGAGCGGGCTACTCAGAAGGAGTCATTAGTCGTTCAAAAGCCGGAGCAGAGCATGCAACAATCTGTAGGCACTGCGCAAGATACAGTCACTCCCGAGGAGTGGTCCACCCGGGAGTCCTTGGTTGTTCAAGAGCCGGAGCAAAGCATCCAAGAGCCTGCAGGTACTGCGCAAGATACCGTCACTCTCGAGGAGCAGTCTGCCCAGACTAAGGAGGTAGCAGCACTCAACGGAGCGGAGAACTCCGTGAGCACAATCTGCCCAGGGCTTGTAGCACCTACCAATGGTCCAAGACCACCTCTTGCCAAGTTTGTAGAGTCGACGACAGCCAGCATTGGACAGTTCGAACAGATCCTGTTGTTCTTGAAAGCAGAGAGCGACGCTAGGAAGTCGGCTGAGAGCAAGCAGCAACAGGCTAACGACGACATCCTGCGACGGCTTGATCGTATCGAATCCGAGAGGCATGACACTGAGGAGCTCCTGGGACGGCTTTCACGTGTCGAAGCTGCGCTTGTTGAACAAAAGCAGTCCCCTGGCAGCAGTGAGAAGCCGCTTGCTGAGCGAGAAATTGCTATCCTCACCCGTCAGGACGCTGCCACGGCGCACGAGAAAGAACAGCTTGAAATCTTGCAGAAGAAGACATCGGACATCGCTGCACGTGAGAAGTTGTTGGTTGATCGAGAGACTGCTATGGTAGCTCGTGAGGAGGCCGCGAAGACGTACGAACAACAGCAGCTCAAGCTCATGCAACAGCGTGAGGCAGACATCACTGCGCGTGAAGACGCTGTTGAGGCAAAATACAAGCAGCTGCAGTTGAAAGTGGAAGAGCTGGAGCAGAAGAGCCAGCAATTGGAGATCAAGGAGCGGGAATTGCAGAAGAAGCTCAAGATTGAGCAGAGCACTACTTCTGAGGAGCTTTCCATTCCTGAAGTTGAACCACCATCGAACGCCACGCCCTTGGTCAAGGCAGAGGTGCCCGAAACACCAAACAACTCCAAGCCCGCTCCAGCTAAGCAAACAGCCGAACTCATTCCCCAACAAGAGCTGCACGCAAATGAGAATACCCTTCGTGGCTTTTTCAAAGCTAAGACACAACCCAAGCCACCAAAGGCAATCCTCGACCCTGCGACATCCCGCTTCGACCTATCCTGTCTCACACAGGGCCAGTTAGTCCTCTATCTGCCTCCTAACACGCATCTATCCGAGGAGGGGTAGCCATCGTACATCAGCACGCAACTTCGAAAAGTCTTTAAACACTTTAACGTGTCGACTTCAAGGCCTGTACAGCATGCGCGCCAGCTACAAGAGCTCCTCTTCTTCAAGGCGAATTTCGAAGACGATAGCGCGATGGCGTACAAGAAGCTCCCACAGGCTATGTACAATGTGCTAGAAGCATGGAAGAACGGTGACCTGGCCTCTTTGTTTTCTATCGCCACGGGGTGGTCCAATCCTGGTGCTGTTAGTGAGCAGCACGGATTCATGGCGAAGCTGGAGAATGTCAAGACGGCATTCGATGCACTGACTGAAGCATACGGCATGCTCGAGACACTGGCTACACAATATTCGTCTCGCAAGTACAACGGCACTCGACACGAAATCAAAGCTCTTCTGCGATCGTCCAAGCGCATCTTCAACGCATATGTGAAGACGCTGATCTGGGTGAACAGCAATCTGTCAAAGGGCACGGAGATGAGGCGGGGCGTGACGGGCGTGTTGGAGGCTGAGCATGCGCGCTTGGAGGCGCTGCTGAAGGAGGGTGGGAAGAAGTTCAATACGCGCATGGGTCTAGGTATGTATTTACAATCCGCTTTCGAGAAGCATGACTAACTATGGTAGCTCCATTGAAGCGCCACGGAAAGAAGAATGAATGAGTAGCGGCGAGGCGACCGATCCATGCGGAATTTGGGGTATGTGGTGGGCAAGACATGAGAGTAGTCGCTTAGACAGCGGCAATGTATGGGTATCGCTGGAGGGTTGTATAAAAGCAGCTGAGTTACTCAAGTGTGTCTCGCCACCGATGTGTCCCTTGGGCGAGTTCAGATCGAAGTTATGGAGCTGGAAGGCACTCCAACTCCAACTCCAACTGTACCCCTAGCAGAGAAGATCTTTCGTTATTGAGATAGTTACCAGCTAGTTAGTTGTATAGTACTGCGAATCGAGAACTTCTGCGAAGAAAACCCTCTACCAATATCTACTTATTAGTATTTTACCCCACTAGGTAGTCAGTGAAGTGTGCACGACAGGTAGTGAATGAATGAATGAATGAATGAATATGCATGTAGCAATGATGGAAGACTTAGATGTAATGTTATCCATTCCTTTTGAGTACATCTAAGGAGGCGTCGTTGGCGACGACAACAAGACCAAGTAGACCACCCTAGCAAGAAGAGTCATCAGACCCGCCCATCCGCTCACGAGCAAGTGGCTCTAAAAACTCCTCTTCCTCTAATAAGAATAAATAGGATAAACTAAACGATGCGTTTTAGTAGGTATAATGCGCGCGCAACAACAAGACCAACAAGACCAAAAATCCCCTATATGCACAAGAAAGAAGACCTATCGCCCCTTTACACCCTACGATAGAAAGCGTCTGGCAACTCTACTACCGGTATGCGGCTTAGCAAACGTGGTACTCCCCTTGCCCACACTAAGCACATTACTTCCATCCTGCCCATTCCAATCCTCCCCACTCTCCATCTTCTCCTTCATCCTCTCCCCCAACTCCTCCCTCTCCTCCTCCCGCTCCTTCCTCTCCTCCTCCAACTCCCTCAGCCTCTCCACGTTCCCCTCCTCCCTGCTCCTCGTCTCCTCCTCACTCCGCAACCTCTCCTCCATCTTCCTCCTCTCCTGCTCAATCCGAATATGCATTTCATTCTCCAGCAACATCCTCTTCTCCTCGGCATTCTCCTCTTGCTCATGCAACCACACGCCCTTGCCATCGCTAAACACCTCATTAATTTGTGAAATCGTGCCGCACACGCCGTCCACCTCGCCCCAGGGCAACCACATGGCGTCCGCGGCAGTCCACACGCCGCCGCGCCCGCCGCGCATGTCCCACGCGCGGTCGCCGCCGACCAGCGAGTTGTGGTAGCCGTTGGGCGACTGCGGCGTGCGGAAGTAGTTGCGCAGGAGCGCGCGCTTGTGCGGCGCGTACCACAGGCTGAACCAGGTTATGTTTGCCGTGGGAGCGTGGTTGTCGGCGCCCGTGTTGAAGGTTGCGAGCGGGTTGTTGAGGAGGATGGCGGGGATGGCGCCTGTGTAGGTGTTTTGCACGAGGGGCACTTTGGTCCAGGGGGATTTGCGCTTGGGGAGCTTGTCGAGGTCCATGGAGAATTCTAGCTTGTCGATGTAGGCTGACTTTTCGTTGGGGGAGGGGTTGTGCTTGACGAGGTCGGGCCGCCAGAAGGGTGGTTGTGTCTCGCTGAGGGCAAGGGGGAGGGCTAGGTATTGCGTCCATGCATCGGGGTGCTGGTACTTGGAGAGGTCTGTCGAGTTGTCGTGTACAAGAGGGACGAGCTCATCCTCGGTGCAGTAGATAAGCGGCTGAAACAGCGTATGCGTATAGTCTAGACCAATGGAGAACTCGTGCTGCGTAGCATTCTTGAGCGCCGCGACTGCGCTGTCTCGTTGGCGTTCAGCCGCAGTGCTCGATTTCGTCGATGTTGCGCCTGCAAGGAAGTCCTTCAGCTTTGCGCTTGTAGGCTTCTTGTCCTTTTCTATCGCATCTCTTCGTAGCTGCTGCTCCCCGAAAATTGTTGCAATGACCGACTGCACCGTCTGCGACTGGCTCCGGTTGGCTTCAAACTTCTGCAACGCAGCCAGGTAGAGCGCCCTCAAATCACTCGCTGGTCCCATGACCATCTTCGAGTTAATGAACTTGGCAGGCATATCTGCGATGCGCCGCCCCATCTCTTGTCCGTATATGTCGTCTGGCAGTACCGACGGCGGCACGTATTTGCAAGCCATATCATCGCTCTGGCACATCTTGTCCGCGCCGAACACGATGGTCTGATTGAACTTTTGAAACCCATCTGCATTGACACCGTATTTCTCCAACAGCCGTATGTTCGCATCCTCAAGCACCCGCTTGTACTGTGTAACAATCACATCGCTCGGCAGCTGGAACCACGACTCCTTCCCATCCACGATGAGCACAAGATCCTCGTCTTGCACATACTTCGCGTTGCTCAGATAATTCAGCGTAGTATTCAATATATCCCTCTCCCATTGTATTTCGTTTTCAAAGGCCGTGTATAGGTTGACCGCAGTCGGCGGGGGGTAGTTCAGGAGCATCGCCGACAGCGTTGTCTTGCAGAAGCCATCGGTATCGCTTTCGGCGGGCATAAGCAGGTGGAAGTTGGGCGTCGTCTTCTTGAGATTCGCGGGTACATGGTCGATTTCGCCATTTTCGAGCTGCAGGGTGGTGTTCGAGGGCGTCTTGAAGGGCGAGTGTATTATCGAGGGGAGGTGCGGCAGGTAAGGCCGCCATTGGTAGTGTGACGATATGTCGTGGTACTTTGATGATATGGCCTGGGCAGGGTTAGTAAGTGCTTGAACGGCAGTCAGCCTGTTAAGCGGTGCCGGCTCCCGAAGCTACGCTTGACATCTGTTCTTCCCTCTGCCTTTGTATCTGGAAGTTGTAACGCACCTCATGATGCCTCAGGCCCGTCATCCCAACTATGAACAGCACAAAGAGCAAGACGGTCATGACCAACGTCCGCCCCCTCCGTGTGCACGCCCATTGCACCGCTGCGCTCCCTATCTCGGCCGGCGATTGTCGCGGTGACATGGGCATGGGCAGCATCGTCTCGCCTGCCATGACGGCGCTCGTAGGGCAGCCTCAAAGGGCTTGCGATTTCACGCGCTCCGTATCGTGAGGGATCCCGGGAATTGGACGGCTGGGAAGGATGGGACGGGAGGAGCGATTGAATCGGCCAGTCCGCCCTCGTTCAATCTGGCATGTGTACTGTACACAGTAGGTTGCCAACTACTGCAAGGTACGACGGCCTCTCGAGCTTGCGTGTCTCTTTGTCTCTCCCTCGTGCTCCGGGACGGAACCAAAGGTTCTAAGCGCAAACTACTGTATCACCCAGTACCGATCTCCCTCGAACGCGCGTTCTGCTCCACAAGTCCAGGAATTCAAAGTAAAGGAGTGTAAGGAACCTCAAAAGGTACCGACGGTCGTCGAAGGAGAGGAGAAGGTGCAAACATGTTGCCCGCTCTCGCTGATCTACATTCTTTCAGCTCTCCTCCGTTTTCACATCTTTGGAGGCGTATTGTGCAGCCAGCCATGGTAGGGCTAGATGGTGCCCCTTGTCGTGCACTAACCTCGAGCGAGGAAGGCGCTTCCGCTTCCGTCAATGTACACGCTGGAAATAGTACATACGGCTCCTGCTCGTATTTCAATCCTTCAACATAGAAATCCTTCTTATGCGCACAACTTCCCCCTCGTAACATGTGCATCGTCAACTTCATCTCAGACGTGCACAGTCTACCTCAGTTAGTGATGATGGCACGAGCAGACGCTTCCAGCAGTCTAGACCCTGTGGCTCCACGCTAGGCCGCGCAGAAAGTTGGGGAGGCGCCCACTACCGGTATCGATTGACATGGCTACGCTGAATCGTGCACCACACTCGAAAGGGGAAGGGGACATTCGGCACTTGTCAGCAAAAGAGGCAGACACCAAAAGACACAGGAGACGGAAGATAGTGCACGACACAGACATGCTGCAAAGCACGGAGGTGGGGTAGATAGATACCTTAGATACCTAACGAATACTCCTACGTTCTACATACAAGCCGGGAGACATACCTCCCACAGCGCTTGTCTCCAAGAACGTACTACACTACAACGAGGTACCTACATAGCACCACCGATTACCTAACAACGCGATCAAACACGTACATATATCCCACTACACTCTTTGGCCTTCCTTTCCAGCAATCAAGTTTGTTGCATGAAGCTTCCATTATACTCTAGTATTCATACTATACATCCAGACGCGCGTATCAGACACCCTCTTCGGTATGCCAAAAAATCATCAAAAAAAGAAGAACGAAAAATCTCAGACGGGCACCAGGGTGGGGGAGGGGTATCTGAATTGCATTCCTGCGCCCAAGAAAAGGAAAAAAAAAGGGACAAGTAGCTCAATCAGACCTGCAGCGTCTGATACAGCTTAATAGTCTTGAATCGCACTTCCTCACACTGCAACAGCGCTTGAATATGTCTCTCCTGCGCCACTTTCCACGTCTCCATAACCTCCTCATCCTCCTTCATGCGCGCCAGATAACTCGCAAAGCCCAACTTCTTTGTGCCTTCCCCGCGGTGATGAATGAAGCGGTCGTCGAGGTCCTCCAGCTCCAAGTTTCTACCCACGAAATGGCCCGTGAGAAGCTTGCTGTAAGACTTGTATGCCTTGACGTACGTTTCCATGCGGTTGAAGTATTGGTCTGCGGAAGCTTGGTCGACTTTAAGTGGGGAGGGGTGCGGTGGGGATTTCGGGGTATCTTAGCTTTTGGGCCGTGTTGGGCTTTGTGGGGTGCGTGTCTGCGGCTTGTGAGGGAAAAGGGAGTGAATCCTGGAGTTCGCCTAGCCCCAGATCGTTAGTTGGTTGCGATTGGAACGGCGCGACGTTTGCTATTCCTGAGATACCGTACAAGCCTGGAGCTGGTGGAGGTCTCGCTGTTGTAGCAGAGGATGGGGCCGTAGCAGAGCCATTCGGTGCTGTACCTATGCCGGTCGTGTTGATCTTTGGCGATGTGGGCATTGTGCGTACCCCTCCTTTCAGGGGGCCAGGGCCAGACACTGGGGGGGTGTGCGAATCAATGTCCATAGCATCGGCATCCCCATTAACTGCTTCCTCCGCGAAGGCCTGGTACTTCGGCCGCGAGGAGTCTGCCTGATCCTGTGTCTTCGGCGCCCCGTTCTGTGGTACAGAGGCCTTACGGGCAGCTTTGGGTCGCTTGTTAGCTTCTGATGCGCGGCGAGGGGACGTTTCCTTGGTCTCCGTATAGACCCAGTTTGGATCCTTGAACGTCTCCTTCCAGGCTTGTGGGCTGAATTTGGCCGCATGCGCTGCAGCATTTGGCGGAGGTGGGAACTTGCCGTTAGGTGGTGGCCCAGGCGGTGGCCCAGGCGGCGGTGGGGGTATCGGATACGTTCCTGAGAAGGGCGAGACTGGAGGGGGACCCATTGACTGGTTGGCAAATGGATTTCGCTCCGAGGCCGTTCGCTGCGATGGTCTACCTCGAGTTGGCGATGCTCGGCCTCTGGTATTCGACCCTTTCTGCATGTTGGGTGCAAAGTAGTCAGCGCTGCCTTCGAACTTGCCATGCCAGTCTGAAGGCGAGAATTTCATGTTTATGCTCTCCTCACTCCTGCTCTTGAAGCTGTTCGGTATGTTTCCTGTTGCGCCATTGCTTTGTCGAGCAGTTTCGCCAATTGCCTGGCCCCGAGTTCGAGGAGGTGGTTGCGTATTCTTTGGTGGCGGAGGACCTCGGTGCTTGTAATCTGGATCGAAGACTTCCGCCTCGGAATCTTCGTCGCTCGAGTCAGGGTACATATGAGCGAACTTCGAGCTAGAGTTTCCACCATAAGAATTACGCTGTTGTCGGCGGCCTGAGTCAGAGTAAGCTCCTGCATCTTGGGAAGGACTGGGTCGGTGTGAATGTGTCGGCGAGTTGCGAACACTGGCAGACCGGCCAATGCCCTCGAACATAGACGTACGCTCTCCTGCAATGTTGGGATAGTATGGCGTCCGAACCCGGTTAGCCTCTGAGTATGGCACGTCGTTCGTCTGCGAGTCCTTCATGGGGTTTGGAGGGGCATGGGGAGGCGTGTTGGCGTTGGGTGGAGTTGGAGCAGGACGGGCGTAGTTCCTATAAGCCGACCGAGCCTGGCCCTCATCTGCACCTGGTGTCGCTGGGTTGAAGCCCTGCCTTGACGATGGCACCCTTGTGCTTTGGGTCCGTCCAAAAGGTGTGCCATTCGGGTTGTTCTGGGGCGTTGGAGGGGTGTTCAGAGGACTGCTCCGAGCGCTTGGATTGTTCTGTCGCGGTTCGTCAGGACGTGCGCCCTGCGGTTGCTTCATCTTCTGCCATGCCGTGAAAACATTCGCTCGGGCCTCTGCCTCCTTGGCCCTTAGGTCAGGTCGCTGTGCAGTAGGCGGCGGCCGGAAGTTTTTGCTTGTGAACCTGTCTGCCCCGCTGTTGAAAGTGTTGTGATGTTGCGGTGGGGGAGGTCGCTGTGCCTGCGGGGACGGCTTTGGAGGAGGAGCGCGGTAGTAGGATCCGGCTGGCGTTGTTGTAGTGTAGGCATTTCGCGGAGGCGGGGGAGGCCTCGCTCTTGGAGTATTCGGCGTGTTCGTGGGGATGTTCAGGTTCCGGTACTTTCTGCGCTCAGCATCGTACTTTGCTCGCTGAGCTTGGTCACAAAGGATTTCGTGGGCAGCTTGGATCTCTTGAAACTTCACAACGAACTCGACCTCGCGTCCGGGGTTGCGGTCTGGGTGGTACTGCAGTGCGAGCGTGCGGAAGGCTTTGCGGATCTCGTTCTCGCTCGCGTTGGCGGCGACTTTGAGGTCGGCATAGTAATTTCGAGTCGGATCGGCTTTGACCATGACGGCGGTGGTTGCGGGAGGAGGATGGACAAAGTCGCGGGCAGAAAGCTGCGGGGAGGCTAGCTATAGCCCTCGACAGGCAAACGCAGCGGCCGTGCTGTCGCAAAGTGTGCCCTTTCACTGCCTGGCCTCGTGTGGGGAGGCAGTGCCGCTCAGATGATAGTCGGCCTTGGGCGTGCACGTCGGAGCATTGTGCAAGTAAAGTCGGGATGCAGCAGCAGCAAAAGTCTAGACGAGGTCAAGCTGTCAGCCGCATGGCGTCACTGATTGCGAGGAGGGTTGCCCACGCTTTGCGGCTATTGGGGCTTTCTTCGCTTGCTGTGCTGGCGTCGAGGTACGTCGAGGTACGTCGAGGTGCAGCTGTTGTCGCTTTGGGCTGGCATGTTTTGGCGGCGCGAGACCACGGCAACGCTTGAGCCTTACCAGCAAGATCCTAGTTCCAGGCTCCACTACGAGAACCAACGGGCATCCCTGAAGAAAGCAAACGGACCTGAAAATCATGCGCAAATGGCACTCAAGCTGTATACGAAATGTCTTCGCTTTCCAATGACGGCAATCTCACTGTTGTTGCAAAAGCAATCTGACGTCGTGCCCGCCATCTCATCATGCAGCAGCACCGGTCAGGCATCCCAGCAAAAGCCAATGTATATTAACGTGGCTACGCCCAATCAAATTCACCCTAGCTCACCGAATATACATCTTAGCAGCCAAATATATAGAGGCTATACGAGAACGCACACTCCACAATCACAATGATAACAGGTTATAAAGCACTAATTTCGCTGATGTCGTTGTTCATAGAGATCATGAATCCATGGTATTTAATTTTGAAAATCCTGACCAGCCATCATGCCGGGCGGAAGCTACAGAGCCCAGGATATCCTTTTCCATTCACGCCAGTCCATACGCTTGAAGAAATCGACCAGACGTCCCACCACGCACGCCACACTCTCAACACATCTAGCGGTAGCGCCAGAGGGAGAGGGTGTTGTGCCTCTTCCAGGTCTTCCTCCTGCCGGCGGTGGTGTTGTTGTACTTGTGTCCACGGCCAAGACCACGGCTCTTCTTGCCGGTGGCGGTAAGACCACGGCTCTCGCGGTGCTTGTGGACGGGCTTGACGATCCAGTTGATGCGGGGATCACGGCGAATGGCCTTGTGCTGGGGGTCGACAAGGATGACCTCGTAGTACTTGTAGGTCGAGTCCTGGTTGATCCAGTACGAGTTGAGGACGCGGAGGTTGGCGCAGCGGCGGCCGACACGCTCCTCAGCAGTCGACTTGAGCGAGCGCTGGTACTTGAGCTGGTTGATACCCTGGTTGGTGGGCTTGCCTACGTTCTGTTAGAATCTTGGTTCTGACCGCAACATCGAGCGTCAAAGCATACCATAGGTAGCACCCCTGGACACCATTTGTTAGCATTTTGTTCTTCTTGTGACATCATGTGGAACGTACTTGGGCGCGGGCCTCTTGCGACCTCCACGGCGGACGCGAATGCGGTAGATAACGTAGCCCTGCTTGGCCTTGTATCCGAGCCGGCGAGCCTTGTCCGGGCGCGAGGGGCGGCTGGCGCGGTGGATGACCTTCAGTTGTCGGAGCTATCAATGTACTCTCAGCAATGTTCAACGAGTACACCAACTGGGACCGCAGTCCCGGGGTTTGAGATTCATACCTCCCAGCACTATTACAATGTTAGCAGAGTCCTTTGTTTGTTCCATTGATATATACGTACGCGAACGCGCATCAAGAAGCGCATCATATCCGACTGCTTCTTCTTCTGAAGTTCCTCGACATCTGGCGCAAATTAGCTGCGAGCGGAGGATCGAGGTCTCGGCGTGCTTACACTTGAGGGCACCCATCTGGCTGAAGTTAGTACAGTTCTTCGAGTGTGAAATTGAGGATTTGGGGAGCGTACCTTGACTGTTGGTTAGTAGATGTCGACGTTGTCGTTGCTGGTGTCGGAATCTGTGGACGATTGAAAAGTCGAGTTTAGCGAAGTGTAGCGCCTTGGCGGGTTGCTCCACTCCACCACGGCCGGCGACTAGGGTCTGAACTAGCGCGACAGAGAACACCACGACCATATCCAAGACGGAACGAGGGTCTGCAATTGGTATTGACAGTAGCATTATCTCGCTATTCTTGATGCATTCGGTTGGCTAGTGTAATTGGCTCTAGATGTTGTATTTAATATAAATCCGAGATGCGCTAATTGCTCCCTTAGAACTGCTGCCCATGCTCTCCATACATTCATCGAGCCACATACTCGGTAATAGGAGCTCTCACGTCTCAATTATCTTCATCCTTCGGAAGCCCCTTGACCATTCTTTTGACACCCCTCTCCGCATATCTCAAGCCCTTGGCCAGCTCGTAGTTCAACTCCTCCTCTACTAGTACAACCCCCTCCATTTTGTCCTCCGCACTCTCTTCCGCAACTTCATCGTCCATGACATCAGCTCCCAGCACTTTCTTGACGTTCCTCAGCGCTACTCTTGCTCCCATCTTAAGCTGCATCTCTGTCTCATGGATGTCTTGCTTCCATTTGTCTACAACAGAGTCTGTATCCTCGTTCCGTAGATCCCTGATCCTATCATCGAGTCGCTGGTACTGTGTGATAAGACCCTCGGAGGCTGTCAATACGTCGACCGCCGAGGCGTACGTTATATTGCCGGTGATCTTCGTGCCGTCGAAAGTAGGTGTTTCGCCTTGCGGCGGATGGTTTGGCGCCTGGAGAGCCTCCATGATCTTCGTGGCTATTTGGGTGCGACGGCGCCTTTTTGTTTCCTCTCTGTCAAGTTCTCATTATTAGCCGTCGATCAACAATAAGTCTATTTGGTGCCTTGATCGTAAAACCTACGCCTGGTGCACGCGCTGCTCAAGTAAAGCTTTGAGCTGCTTCTGGTCGGCAGCCACCTTTGCACGAAACCGATTGACTTCCCTGTCGTTGCCTTGTGGCTTCTTGAGTAGTGGACGCAATGCTAGCATTTGTCTGTATTGTTGTCAGATTATGCTTCTTTGCGTCGCCTTGCGGTAGTACTCACTGACTTTCGGTCCTGGCCGGGTTGTCGTCGGAGCTGGAATCTTTGGCGTAGGCCTGTCCACCTTGAGAGACGTTTTGTGCCGCTGATTGGACACGTCTGCGCGCCATTATTGAGATGGGTTGTGGGTGTATTTGCGGTTGTAGGTAAATGCTGCGTTAGGGTTCTAGGTTTGGGGTGGACATCAGGTGAGGAAGGAGCGACACCGGTCGGCCATCTTCAGTGTTTGTAAGCAATCCCTTCATCGTACACATCTCCAGGCTACTCGAGTGTCATCAGCAGTAGTCACCCGCATGCTAGTAATGAAAGGGTGATCACATATTGTAGTCACTCCCAGTATCACGAACAGTCAAGAGAGAGTCTACCAAGAAAGTTGTCATTTTCGCCATGGGCATATATCTATATAGGACATGCATAAGCTAATAGCTACCCATGGGGACTCCCTGATGCATGTAGGAGTAAAAGCCATGATCTGTCATCCGTGAAAACCATAGATTAGGGAAATTTTGTGGTGAAGAAAAGAACGCATACGCATAAAGCAACCATAGTGAACCGTCCTCAGCTTGCCCAAGGTCTGCACTTAGATGCTACCGCATCATCTGCAGTCATGGAAGATATAAACTGTTCTGAGTGGCAGTCATCGTCATCTTAGATGGCCCATAATAGACTAAGTGCCGTGAATCATAGTTGATGTCGTAGTAAATCGCAGAAGTCCCAGTCTTGATGAAGAAAATAATGTTAGTAGTAAATTGAAAGAATGTGAAGCCGTCATCAGTGATAGTGTGCCCGGAGGTACTTCAGTGATTGGACCTGGCACTGGTGCATAGGTCATGAAGATCGAAGGCTCCTACTTGGCACCGAAAGACAGGTTGTGCATGGCCGTCAAGAACGCGGGGTCATACCCGGTGTTGTAAGAGGGTCCAGAAGCTGCTGTATAGCCATTACCGTAGCCGCCAGAGGTGCTATAGCTGGTACTAGCGGTCGGGCCCGAGGTATAGGCAGTGCTACCATATACATTGGGATGACCAGCTCCGGAAGAGGTATAGGCAGCACCGGAAGTAGTGTATTGACCATAAGACGGGCCAGCAGTGGACGTGTAAGACTGAGAAGCGTTATAGGCACTCGTCGCCGGATAGCCTCCACGATAGGCTGGACCGCTTGAGGCGATGTTGTAAGCGGGTGAAGGAGCGTACGTCGTGGGCGGGTAGTAAGCTCCGTAGTTCATCGGGCTGCCACTCGCAGTCACGTTGGGGTAATTGCCTGTCTGCATAGCGTATGCGCCATAGCGGTCGTACATCTGTGGGGCGAGCTGCTGACCATGAGCCCACGGTGGCATGTTGTAAGCAGGCTGGGGAGGATAACTCGGCAGCTGATGGGAGAAAGCGCCATAACCGTCATCATAGTTAGTGTATGATACGTTGTTACGACCTCGACCGTACTGTTCGTTAGAACGATAGTTGTTGGACCCAAAGCCAGGGCCAACGCTGAGAGGGGCGTTGGTGGTATTGGAGTTCAAGATAGCTCCAGGGCCGATTGCAGATGGCGGAGGGATTTGCGTCAAGCCTGCAGGGTTCACGACTGATGCCGGGTTGACAGCTGACATCCATATGCGGACCTTGTACTGTTTGAAGAGGTCCGTAACCAAATCGTTGAAGTTGACATAGGACTCAGCATAGTAGAAATAGGTGAGCTTGTGGTAGTCGGCTTGGTACTCAGCATCAAGGATCTCCATTGGCAACTTGTGGTCAGCAGCCTTCTGAGCTCCAAGGCGCTTTGATTTTGCCTCATGACCCTCCTTGTCGCGGAGGGCCCCAATCTCGTGCTGCTGGGCAAGACGCTTGATCATCTTGGGCTTGGCATCTTGCTCCTGCTGAGCACCCATGCCAGTGAGCTGGGAACGGCTCATTGGGTTAGGAAATCCGTTCGCACGGTAAAGCGCACCAAGCATACCCGAGTCATTGGCGTTCCCGGCAAGGGAGTATTGTGAGAACATGACGAGCCAACGGAAGTGTTCCTCATTGGCCTCAGCCTTGTGCTTCTTGGCGTCTTCAAGGCTCACATCGGCATGAGTGACTTGGCCAAGGTCGCATCCGCGGTCGCCTTCAACAATGACGAGGTCACCACGGCGGATCTCAAGACCTGTGTTGTCGTAAAGGTAGTAGATGTCTGCGCGGGAACACTTGAAGGTGACTACGAACAGACGACGGCCTGGACGGCCAAGGACGTGGGGCACGGCGTAGGGATTGCCCGCGGACATGGCTGTATTGGGAATGATTGGATCCGGATGAGCCGCTGAGATGGCTGAAGAGTTGATGGCACGTGACGCTGGACCATAGCCGGTGAAGTAGGCGGCAGCGTCGAATGGCTCGTTCTCATCTGGCGACTGGGACGACTGACGAGGAGACAGGAGATCTTCATCTTCCTCTTGTGTATGACCCAAAGTCGGCATAGGCATGGATGGGTTGTAACCGCCATAGTGGGCAAAGGAGTGTCGACGGCCGAGGGCATCCACAGTGATAGGAGGAATGTTGCCGGTGGCCCACTTCTGTGAGTTCTCGACGACATCTGCGTCCTGCTCGCGACCGAGAACGGAGACGTGCTCGCTGAAGCGGCGTGTGAGAGCGGTTAAGGTGGGTGTGTTCATGGTGGTCTCTGGATCGTCGTGCTCTTCAATGGCGTACTCGGTGGTGTTGCCGTAGGAGACGTTGCGCAGACCTGCAGTGGTCTTGCGACGCTGCTGCGAAACTGGCGAGCCGGTGGATGTCGCTCGATTGCGCGCACGAGCGTTTTCCACGGCGGCTTGCTTAAGCAGAGCTTGCTTCTGCTCACGCTCCCAGTAGCCAGTGGGCAGGCGCACACCGTGTTCTGAACCGTTGGAGGACTCGACTTCGTCGGCGTCGTCCTCGCGTAGCTGCGAAAGGCCTATAGCGGATTCACCGAGGAGGCTGGGTTTGGAAGGTCGATGACGCACCCCGGATCGCAACCGAGCAGCAGAAAACTGGCCCACCGGGCTGTTCTCGATATCGCCCTGACCGATGCTATAGGACTGGGAGCGGACAGACTTACGGAGGGGAGTGGGATTCTGCTGGTTCAAGAGGAAGCCAATACCATCGTCGCCTTCGATGGTGGTCGGCGAAGGGAGAGGTTTGTCGTGAGGTGCATGAGCTGACGTTGGGGAAGGCAGCACCTCTTTCAAACGACTATTGGACTGGCTAGAGGTGAAGCTTGTTGTGTTCCAAGGAAATGCGGAGGTGCTCGGTCGTGCCTGCTGCGGCAACTCAAGGGATGGCGTGGTCGGTTGTGATCCGGCGAACGACACAGAGGGCAGCGAAAACTTTCGATTGGGCTGAATATCCTGCAGCCAGCCAGATGAGGGGCGTCGACCGCCTGGATATCCGCCAGCCGTTGGACGAACGATAGGAGGCACGTGCTCGCGGTCGTCGTCGCTGGATGCCAAGACATCGCTGTCAGGCGTAGGACGACGCATCTGCAGCTTTGACTTGTCGAGGGCAGAGCCGCCGACGGTCAGGCCGCCCTTGAATGTGTTGGAGCTCATGTCGTCTTATCTGATCTTGTGTTTGTTAGCTATAGCTGGAAATGAATATAATCGATTCGAGGATGCGAACGAACCTTGTGGTCTAACAGGGTGGGAATGAATATCTGGGTGTCTACCAGCACAGCCTCTTCACAGCAAGGGTGTACGTCTTGCACAGTGGGTATGTCGTAGGTGTAGCAAGGTATGCTGAGGGACAAGTCGTCTAGGTAGGTCGTATGTCTAGAAGTAATAGTCACCTATGTAGGCAAACGCCTTGCCGGTTAGCGCGGACGCACTAAGGAAGAAGCGGTGACGGCGGGGTACTAAGAGTGAGAGAGGTAAAGGTAGAGCAAGGTGGAGACTTGTGCAGAGTCTGCGGAAGGACAATGCAACTAGGTCGTCGACGTATTGGGTACGATAATAGAGTACACCAAAAGGATAGCGCAATGTGACATACCTAATTGGTGTATGATATCACACTTCGAAGCCAAGTTTCGGCTGGAATCTCGACCTGGAGGGCGACAATGTAGTTGGTACGCTGATTGTACCGCAGTAGATAGTAGTCGCTTGCAGTGCTGCGGACAAAGTACTATCGCAAGCTGACAGATATGAAGCCACTTTCCAGGGGCTCAGCTCCGTTGCTAGAGGATTGTGTTAAAATGTTTCTTGGTACTGGAGGAGCAGAACAGGGGATAAGACAATGTATGTGATGCGCACACAGCGACAGTGACGGCGGTACCCTCGCAAGGGGGAGGCGTTGTGGATGATAACAGAAAAGTGTGTGATGAGTGCGGTGATGGAAAGAGGACATAAACCCCGTGTTGGTGTTGATCAGAGTGACGTAGAAAACAAAACTCACCAGTTGTTGCTGTCGAAATAGAAAGCTAATTGTAGGCACGTCAACGAGGAGACCAGCGTCGTCCGATGCCACTGGCTTGATGCTGAGAAACACAGCGTCGTCGCCACAATTCGCAGCTAGCCAATGCCAGGCGTGAGTACTGTGGAGCGAGAGTTGTTGGATAGGAAACTCGAGGAGGAGGTGCCTCAAAGCTGCTGGGGGGTGGACTCACCTCCTGGATTTTGTAGGACGTTCAAGGAGCTGCAGCGAGCTGCTTTAACGCTCGCTCAAGCAGCAGACGCAGTCGGAGGACGATTTGATGATGCTGAAGGTGGGAATGATTGAAAAGAGGGTGGAAATTGTGGGGGTTGAGGAGGGAGAGAAGGCAAGAGCAAAGGCTCCAGTGGCGGGGATTTATAGACCAGAACGGGGCGGTGAGATGGTCAGGTGGCTCGTGTGCCGCCTTGAAGCGTTTGGTAGACTACTCGTCGACGATGCTGGAGGCAAGAGCGTCTGGGCGCAGGGGATGTGCACAATTACTGTAGGTCGCACGGCATCTTAGCAGTGTACACGGGTAGATAGAGAGGAACAGTAGAAAGAGACTACATCGAAGCTTGCATCAATATCAGAAACTCTCCGTGTAAAAGATAATACAGCTTGAACCTTGTTGTGACGCCCGTTTCGTTGTTGCTGTGCTGCTTCCCCCAACACACATTGGAACATCCAACGCCGTCAGGACAACACATCGTCTGCTCCTCCAGACCAGACGCAAAACCTCCTTGAGAGAAAGGAGAGGGCTCCCCTAGGCCCGAACATACGTGCAGGGCTTGAGGTGGTTGATGGTTGGCGATTGACCTTCCTTCTCGGCAACCTCAAACACACCGACGCCCCTCATCCTCTCTCTCTCCCCAGAACACACCCTGCACATCGAAAGCCACCCACGAGAAGGGCAGGGAAGACACGACGTTGAGAGAGACTGCAGCGATGGTGAGAAAGAAATGTTGTCTCTGCTTACCTGTATAGTAGGATAAGTTTCTATAGGGAATGACGCCGACGACGCAGGTACCCAAGCTTACAAGGAATCTATAATGAGACAAGCGGTATATTCTATCAATTTAGGTCAGCGCCATATCATTCCAACGTCCTCGCAGCCTCCAAACCCGCACGACAGAGGAGCGCCTACTGGGTTCCGCCGCCCAGAGTCGCCGCAAGCGCTAGTACATCGGAAGCATGAGGCGGGGGAACATACCAGGCAAGCTCTATTCCACAATGACAGTGGTATCTTCTAACAGAACAATTCGACTCAGGAAGTAACTGGCGACAGATGAGCCCCGAGCGATGCGATGCCGCATTGGCACACCCAATCCAAATCCGCAACCACGTACCTCAAAAACGCAAACCAAGCGCCAAATTCTTGAACCGGTCTATCCCTAGTCTTTCGCGTGGAAAATGTCGAACGAGAACACGATACACTATGGCATCAGTCGTCGCATAGGATCACAGAGGCTGGTGATCAGCTGGAGGGCTTCTAAGACTAAGAGTGTGGGGAAACGCCACGCTCTAATGTCTAAGGCCGTCCCGTAGATCGAGGATCAGTGTTCGGAGAAAGAACACGCGACGACTAGAGCGAGCTCATCGTCGCCCTGTGTCCCGAGCGACAGAGGAATATGCTATAACTGGAGGAGATGGACGTCCACGGAGACCAGAATAACAGCTGGAGGGCCTTCCCTTGGCGCTGGTTCGAAACGTTGACGAGCGTAGACGCGGGTCACCCCATGCAACTCCGCACGCGTTGTTAGATCAGGAGAGGGACCGCCAGCAACAAGAGCGCGGCCAGCTTACGGTGATCCGACGGCACTCGATGGTTGGCTGCCAGTTGGACGGGAGGAGGATCTCGAGGCAAGGCCTTCATTACAGAGGAACAGACGGAAGTCAGAAACACGTAGACATCCCAACGCCTTTGAGGCTTCTGCAGCTCACACGCCTGGCCAAGGGTCAGGGGCTCTGGATGGTCTGCGCAGGAAAATGCGGAGACAGCTTGACCAACTGCGGCTAGCCGTGCATGCTTCAGGCGAACACCTGCAAATTGCTGCGCTGTTGGGGGAAAAGCGACTCCCGCGGGAAGGGGTCGGTGCCATCAAATGATCGGCCCGCGTCAAACTTCTCCTAACCATCCATTCTTCAACGACATCGATTCCATCAATCCCTCAACGAATTCCATCGATGTCTCCGTGCTCAGCTGCCGATCTGCGATCAACTGGGATCAACAGCCAGGGTTCATTATTGAGAGAACCCCTCATTTCTTCCGTCTGGACTCGGTTGGGCCCGTCGGATGACATCCCATCTCTTTCAGGGCTTTATGCTTGCTGCACGCCATTCTGCTTCGCTTCAAGCGCCATCAACCAGACCCCAGCCATGCTATGCCGCAGCAAATGGACATGGAGCAATACTCCCGTCAGTTCAGCCCTGGGGGAACAATGTAATAAGTCACGCGCCCCTTGGACGACCTCGCACAGGATATCAAGCTTGTTGGCTGCTTAAAACTGCAGCGGCTTGCCCCGCTCGATGCAAATATCGTACTGTGGAATCCTCCTATTCGCCAATGGACCAGTCGTTAGAACAACCGTCTTCGACTGCGAAAGAGCGGTTCCTGGGGCTAACTGCGGACGATACTGCACAAGTCTCCTTGGTAGTTCGCGATGTGTTCCCCATCTGCATTTCCCGGGGTGTGACAATGCGTCTCGTGCTGGTGCTTATCACACGAGCACGACATGCTGCTGGGAAGGATCCGCTCCTCGGTTGTACAGACGCTGAGGCCTAGAGCTGCGAGGAATGCTCGTCAACCCCGCATTTTCCTGCATAGCATTAACATTAATTTGAAGAGCCAAGCGTCCGGGGATCTTCAGTTAGCGATGTACGGCTCGGGTGGCTATTGCTGGCTCAACATCCGTGCAAGCAATGTTCGTGTAGTTGGCCTCGGGAAAAACTTCGTGTTCTGCTTCGAGGATGTCCATGTTGTGATGGCCGGAACTTGTATTCGGGGCTCGATATCGTGCGCAGTGAGTCCGCCAGTTTCTTATGTATTCTTCCAGGGCAAGTCTTCTTTGGTCCCCTGATGCTTTCATTGCACCTCACGTCGTGAACTGGGAGTCCGTCCTCCCGTCTCCGATGAACGACCCGGCTCCGACATGCAGGGCCACCGGCTGTTGTTGGCGACGTACGGCTAAGCTAGCTCGCGTGCCGTTGTTGTCCTCGCTACCTCCCGTTGAGAGTTGCTCTTGGAAGGAGAAATGCCTACCCGTTGTAGTATGGGTCCTTCCGTTTTGTGCTGCCGCCTATTGGTCTGGCACAGGCCTTGGTCAGGTCTGCGCATTGTGGCGCGCAGCCCTATAGTCCGCTTGGGGAGGTAGTTGGTTCGAAGGACACGTAGAATCCTTGTGTTGACAAGAAACCGTCGGCTCATCTATCGCATGATGGGGAGAGGTGCGGTGGTTGTTTCTGTTACGCGCTGTCCTCGAAGTGATGAGCGATGAGCGAGAATCCCGAACGCTTACATGCAGGATTTCACAAGAGCAAGGCGCCCCTTGTTACTAGAGTGGTACAAGAAGTTCAGACAGTTGTTCGTTATGTGTGTGTGAGAGTTGCGGGCGGCGATGGTCTTACGGGAGAACCTCAAGGTCGTTCGGAGTCGAGGCAACACAACACCACGCGCGCGCACTGAGGGGCGGCTGCGGACAACACCACCATGAGCTGCGAGAAAGAGTTATCAGGGGAACATGAGTCGTATCACTTCTACCTTTACCTTGTATGAAGGTGTTCGGAGGGTAAGCTCAGGGGTTGTCTGCTTGGTCAGGCAGGTGCTTTGGCCGCTGAGAAGGTGATGCTGAGCATGCACAGCTCACACTCAGGGGTCCTTGCGCCTGCCATTGACTTTCACAGCTGCGACAATATTACTGTGAAGGTAATGTGTAAGCCCTATGTCCCCTCAATGCACCGCAGAAAGGCTCTCTTCCTCGCCAGGCTCCCTCTCACGCGGGCACTAGTCTTCCCTTCCGTTTTCTGTAAAGGCTCGGCCCCACCACGACAGCCCCAGCACAAGGATCGTTTCTCCAGCGCAAAGTCTCAAACAGCTATCAACGGTACTACTTTGAGCAGGACAGACGCCTCCAACAGCCTGCATGGCCCCCTTCGGAGCATCGTCGCCTACATCGACACGTAAGTCAAGCACCAGCTGCCCTCCCTCCACACCACGATATGCCCGCCGCGGAGCTATCACTCCGCCTTTGGGATGGTCTCTTGTTGAGCTCCAGCATGTACGTACGTGTAGCTATAGATTCAGATCGAAGGGTCATGTCAGTCAGAGCCGGAGCGCTTGCAGCGCGCCACGAGCTCATACAGAGGTTTACCCTCTCTTCTGAAAGGCGCAGGACAATCTGGAGTACGGGCAACAATCGTGTCTCTCCTTGCCACACTCGCAGGAGATCAACCCGCAACCCTCGACTCCCTCGACCCTCGAAGCAGAAGACCCGGCGAACGACTGTCGACAGCGATACCTTAGCTTCATCACCGCCCTTCATATTCTTGCGCGAGCGCAAAGAAACGTAGAAGACAACTCGGGCTATTCATACAACCTGCATGCAATGCCACCGTGTTTAGTAGGACGGGGATGGCGCACCAAAGCGAGAAGCGGGACAAGTATTCTGTTCTAGAGGCACTGACGTACGAGCGTAAGCTACGACGGCCAGCGAGATAAGTTACTCAGACGCCCATCCGCCTACAAGGCACAGGGCGTCACTCGCGATGCCTCGCTCCCGTCGCTGTTGAACCAGAGGTTAAGCACCATTGGCATACTGAGCACGAGATAACAACAAACGATCACAAGCAGTTCTGCGTCTCCTAGATATCCCCCTCAGTTTCAGGAGCCGCTCCGATTCCATCTTCGAAAGAAGCTCGATTTTGTGCCACTCAAGTCCTCTTGGTCCAGCCGAGTCACGTAAACAGGTTCTGCTCGCATAGCAGACTGTCCTCCTTCACAATAGAAGTCATTGTAGGACCAGGCGGAGCTAGGCTTTGCTCTACATACATTCATGACATACTTGGCTTTATCAGCTTGCTCCTGGATGATGCTCAACATGCTCATGGAAGTCGTCAACCTGCATGCTTTGAGCACTTACACAACCGACCCGAACGCATCCTTCCAAAGCCGGTTCAGTGGTATGGAAGGGTGTGGATGTACTGTTCAAAACAGTCATCACTCATGTCGAAGATCAATGGTCACGATACCCTCCTGCCCCGGCAGCGATGGGTGTCTGGCTGCCCGCCTTCAAAAGTCGCCTAGATGAGATTACTTTCTTTGCAATACAGATACGGGCGGGACATGCTTTGAAAACTGATCCGTATGGTGTTGATTCAATTTCAGTTTGTGATTCGAAGCTCTCGGTACCATTGAAGGGATCCCTTCTCCTTGTAAGGCAGCAATTAAAAGAAGCTACCAGGAGGTCAGGATCCAAGCCGAACCTAGTAATTCGAGCACAGCATCACGAACACAATCTCTAAGTCAATGAATTTTTTGGATATGGTTTAGACTACATAAGCAACAAAACTTCTTTAGTCCAACTATCATCGGTCTTCTTTTTGTAGGATGCGCTCCTCAAGAGTCAACCCATTAGGTATTTGACATGAACCCTAAACGTCTGACACAAGCGCTGTTTCTGCGGTTGTTTCCGTGGCACCCTCCACACGCAAAATAACTGGCCAGCAGCCCTCAAGCCTCACATGCATGCAAAACTCCCCGGGAACACCACTCAGACCACCGCCCGGTCTCGCTCGTTCCCCTGTCAAATACCTAACTCAATGACGATCACGTCGATCCGGGAAGCCCTCATGACACCACGAGGACTTTTGCGCCAGGGAAACATCAAGAAAAACGAACGTTCTGGAGTCATGGCATTTTGTTGGTTCCTCTACGTAGTTGACTGCAGTAGCGCTCCCTCGGAGCATTTGTTAGTGCGAGCTACAAGGTGTGACGAACTGGTGAGGTGAGTGGAGCGGCGAAAGGGGTCGTCGTGGAAGTGGGCGTCGGCGTCTGGAGAGGTGCCGGCCGCTTGCTATACCGAACCATGTGCTTACGGTGGGAGACCAGTGGATGATGGCCGAAGATCCCTGTTGCATCATCGCATCGCTGCCACAGTAACGAGCAGCAGCGACCGAGCAACCACATGCGGGGACGGGGACACACTCAGCCACTATCAGTCGCAATCAGTCCGAGTCTACAAAAGAGATCAACAAGCCCTCGAAAACATTTTTGCTGAAGCTGATCCATCCAAACACACATATTACACGAAACTTAACAAAGCGCGAGTCGTGTCAGGAATTGAGGTATGTGCCCAATCCGGAACAGGCGGCGCAAATTTGGTGGGACGAGAGCCGTTCTCCGGACGCGTCCTGTGACGTAGCTGGCCAGTCGCGCCTGCCTATGACGCTGCGAAGCCGCTTCTTCCCGCTGACCTGACTGCTGCTGACTTTATTACCCCCAGTTCTGCAGCTTTGCACCTCGTAGCAGATCATTCATCGAGTCGCTCCATCAAAAACTCTCCTCCTGCTCGCCGCCATCTTTTCGTCGCTCACAATCCCGACGCTTTTGATCGCAGCTTCGAGTCTTTGTTCTCATTGCTCTACCACATCACTTTTACCACACATCTACTCGCTTACATACCGCTAAAATGGTGTCGCGAGCTTTGTCTATGGGCCTTCGCGGCTGGCAGGTAAGCGGAATTGCTATCGGTGTTGTGCGCGAGACGGTTCTAACAGCACGGAGTTGATCTGCGCCATCATCGTCACCGGCCTGATGGGCAACAACGTGTCGCGCGCAAACCACGGCACGACTTCCATCGTCAACTACTCGCTCTTCGTCGGCGCCTGGTGGCTGTTCACGCTGCTGTACTTCCTGCCCACGTCCTTCATCGAGAAGTTCAGCATCCCCGTTGTCGACCTCGCTCTCGACGGCCTCAGCGTTCTTTTCGGCTTCTGCGCTGCCGTTGCGCTACCTGCGTATCTCGGCGCACACAGCTGCTCCAACTCCGTAAGTGCTTACCTACTTGTCGGTGATCGTAGATTTGGTGGGGATTGAAGTTGACAGTGAATTGGCAGAACTATACCGACCACAACAAGGTCACCAACAGCTCCGGCAACACCGAGCGTAACTGCCGTCAAGCGCAGGCCACAACTGCTTTCCTTTGGTTTGGCTGGGCCGCTTTCGTCGCTTCGCTTCTCTTCTCATTCATGAGCGGACGCGGATCTGGCGTCAACATGCGCGGTGGTATTCGCCGTGGTGGTCCCTCGATGAGCCAGGTCTAGGATGCCTGCAACGTCTACTCGGATTCGTCGTGGAACACGCGGTCGGACAAGAGCAGCGATGTGTGAATTGCTTGGACTGGCGCAGGTGCGTCGGATGATGATGAAGCCGAGCGTCAATGTATGATATGTTGATGACGGATACATCGTGCTCGATGCACTGATGCTGGAATTGAAATGGGCTTATGGTTGAGGAAATGGATACCCGCACATCAACATGGCTTGCGGCCAGGCGTTTTTCAGTTAATGATCTTTAGCGAATGTAATAATACTATAGCTAATACGACTCGATGATCACATTACGACATTCGCGTTGTTCCTCCTCCGTGTGCACAAGGCGATAATGTAGAGAGCTCTGACTGCAAATGGTGTCGAAGGTGCTGCTTACACGCCATTTCAATGACTGCTGGGCGGAAGTTGATCCACTGCGCTCGCTTGTAAAGATTCCATTGCTTGCTTCGTTGATGAGGGCTTGAATCATAGAGGTTGGCTTGAAGTAAGTCTTTCTGTATGGTTGAAGCAACCCTACTACGTCGGCATTTCCTGCGTGCCATACGTCACAAACTGCAGACAAGTGACTTGAAGCTTTCTATCATCTCTATTTAAAAGGAACTGCGGTGGATACAAAGGCCTTGAAACCTAACAGAGTGATATCAATGTAGACGCTAGGAAGCAGGCACGACTCAATAGATACGAGCTCCTTGTATACATGTACCTATGGTGGGTGGGTGGCTTTGGGGCTGCCATTACGTCAGCTGCCCTCGACGACACTTCGACCCTGACTTCAACCCCTTCAAAGTAGGTACACCATCACAACATTTCACAAATCATCGAAATTCACCTACTTGAAAGATATGTTTCCATATGACATTCCTGTACCTACATCAGAGCCATCTAAAGAGCCGGCATTTGGAACTTTCTCCTCCACTAGACGACAGAATAGAGCGTTATTCATTTCAACAACGACAGAACCAACACTCAAGACGTTTCAATCAATTGTATCAAGACCCCTACTCTCGCTCGTCAAGCATCACGTCCAGCGTCACTTGCTCGTCCCGCGTCACTCGGTCGTCCAACACCTTCGCTTGACGCCAGCTGCAGTCCGCGCCTCAGCAACGACAGAACTTCCAAGATGTTTCAATCACTTACTTCTATACTCGCATTACTCACTCATTTCAACGACTTCAGAACTTCAAAGATGTTTCAATCAATTGTGTTAAAACCCATAACTACTCTCGCTCGTCCAGCGCCACTCGCTATCCCTCATATGGCTGGGTAGTTGTTACGAAGCGATGCAAGCTTCATTTCCAATTGCTTCGAATTCCTCGCTGTAGAACTACGCGCCCCTATCTTCCCATAACTAAAGGACTACTTGCGGATAACTGACTGGCTCGCGACCAAGATCTTCGCCCTCAGCTGCTTCTTCTTCTTCTTCCTAATCGGCAACAACAGTCCCTCGGCAACCTCCACGCCAGACCGGGATTTGTTCTGTTTATCGCCAGCTTTTGGTGACCCTGCCATCGTTTACTCCATGCTCCTCCTCGCGCCGCTGGTAGGGCTTCACCGTCGTGATTGAGAAGGCCCTCTTTTGTCCGTCCTCAGCGCAGTACACTCCAATTTCCTGCCTCACTTTATCAACCCATCAATCCCCCTTCGATCCTCAAAAATGGATCTCCTACGCGAGATACCAAGCTCGTTCAAACCATCTCTCCCTCCTGCGCAAGGCGCACTCGCTGCTCGACTCCGACGGGGGCTCCTCCCGCGTACGAACTACTTCCTCTCGCTCTGCAAAACCTAGGTCTCCAGCAAGCCTTGCCCATTTTTCCCATTCCGCTTCAAGTTCGTCCCTACACGTCTTGATCTGTGTCCGTTGTATCCCTGTGCGGGAAGTCAAGACGTCGTCCCCCTCTTTTTCTGCGGCTGATATCGCTGCGAGATGGCGACGCGGCGCAGTGAGATGATGGTTGCCCACATGATGTGAGCCCAGGCTGTCCTTGTATCCTTCTTCTTCTCCTTTATACACTTGCTACGTACGGATGGATGTGGGCTCGATCGCCTCGTTGCTATGGGCCGGCCGGGCCGCTTCTTGGCTGTAGTCGAGGGGCTCGCTACCATCTACTTACTCCTGACCGGGCTTTCTCCCTGACAGTTGTAGATGGCAGGTCAGCGCCTTCAACGACTACAGCCGGGCCGCAGTCGAGGGGCTCGCTACCATCTATCCCTAACAAGGTTTTCTCCCCGACAGTTGTAGATGGCAGGTCAGCGCCTTCAACGACTACAGCCGCGGCCAGCGGCGCGGTGGTATTCAACTGCTTGAGGAGGACCCGAATCATCCTATCCGTCGTATGCCTATTTACCACGAAAGTGGTATTTTCCTCTCATTCCTGTCCGAATTCGTTAGTCACCAATCATTAAATGGCGGCTTATCAAACTTACAATTGTAACGAAGGACTTTATAAGCCAACTTCCTCCTTCCACGGCACGCACGCTTGACCTTGCGGCCGCTAGCGACCTGAAAGTCGTTGTCGTCGTCAGAGCTGCTGATCTTCACGTCAAAGAGATCAGCTTGGCGCTTTTTCGAGGGACACGGTTGCGGGACGGGGATCCAGATTGTGTCTTTCATGGTGATTTCGGTTGAGTTGGGAGTGAAGCGGCCTGTGGCTCGGCGACGCTTTTGGGCGTAGGGACTGATGGCGGGGAGGATGGGACGCTTGCGCTTGAGGGAGGGGGTTGAGGAAGTGGCGTCTGGCATGGCTTCGGTACGATCTGTCTTCTCGTCGGTGCCGTTTGACTGCTCGTCGGTACAATCTGACTTCCCGGTGCAGTCTGGCATCTCCTCGGTATGTTCGAGGCTAGCAGCTCCTAGAACGGCGGTTACGTCCACTACTTCTACGTGTGGCATATCCTCGTCTTCTGCGTCGTGGTCCAGGCCAGCGACCCCTCGGGTAATCTCTTCGATTTCATCTTCAGCTGCTGTATTCGTTGACTCCGCGACTTCAGGTGCCTCAGACATCCCTCGCTCACACCATGGGATCCTCGAGAGATCGATCGAGACGCTCGCGGCTACCTCCTCGGAGACGGCGGGAGCATAGCCGGGGCGATCGATCTTTCCGACTGGCCTGTCTGGAAGCATGTTGTTGCGACGGACACGCTTGTTTCACACGGCTTGCACGAGGAGGGTGTTGTCCTCTTGCCTGTATGACACGCGCCATCGCTTCAATCCATGCATGTCGTCGGTAGCTCTCCAATCGATGTCCATATCGTTCTTCATCTCGTCGTTCTCGTCTTGGTCGTCCGTGCTATCGTTTTGGGAAGCTGATTCGTGAGTGCTTTCGTCTTCGTCTTCCTCGATAGGTTCTGTGTGTCGACCGAAGAGGAGCAAAACGTTGTCCCAGCCCATTTCCTTGTAAGCTTCGATGCTTTCACCTTGCGGCACTTCCAGCGCCTTCTGCAAACGCTCGAGCTCCGCCTTTGACGTAATCTTCGGCAACTTCACACCCAGCTTCTTCGCAGCCTCAGCGATCACAGGATCAAGCTTATCCCCCTCGAAATGCCAATCGCTCATGAACTGCGGCTTGAGGGAAGTGGCCGTCGCCGTTGCAAGGTTATGCGAACAATGCACCTTCAAATCCGGCGGCTGCAGAATCGGGGATCCAACTTGCGTAACTTCAACACCATTCTCCGCATCTTCATCTTCGCCCACGACAAGTACCACGCGCTTAGTGTAATCCTCGCGCTGAGCCTCGCGCTTGGCAAACTGCTCGTCCCACGTCAACAGGCCCTTGATCTCAGGCACAATGGCTTCCTTCACAGCATTCTTATAGAATTCGAATGCCGCCTCGGAGATCTTGTACTCCTTGAACACGTTCCAGTGGTGGGTGACGCCGTAAAAGAATGGCAAGATGCGCTCTATCATGGTGAAATCGGCTACGCACGACTCCCATGTTGGGTACTTGCGGCCGAGAGCAGGGTTACCAAAGGGGTAGCCGGCCACGAGGCGGTCCCAGTGGGCTTTCCGCACAGTGTACTGGCCCTCGTGGGTGTTGTAGAGGCGGAGGTAGTGGGCATAGTATGCCTGATCGACGGGCCCGAGAGACTGCCAGAATTGGACGGCGGCTGCTTCGCCGGTAAGAGGTGGGCTGGAAGACGTGTTGCGTGGCGGAGATGGGCCGAAAGTGCTCGATGCGCCAGAGGGAGCATCTCCGCCTCGAGTGGACTTCGTAGGATCCGTCCACGGTACAAGTTCGCGGGAACTATTGGCGTCGATTTCGTATTCGACGTCCTCATCTTCCTCAGGAGCGTCGTCGGTGACGGCCTTGGTTTTATCTGTGGCGGATACATGCTCATCAACAGCAGTCTTCTCCGCGCCGCTTAGGTCCTCGTGCTTGGAGTCGGTAGCACCTTCTTCGATGTACTGCTCCTCAGTCTTGGTAGTAGAGAGCAGAATAAAGCCCGTCTCAACTTTATTCGTATCGTCCTCGTTCACGACAGTCTCTTCAGCGCCGCTTGGATCTTGGAGGTCGGTGCTCGTGGCACGTTCATCAGCAGACTGCTCCTCAGCACTTACGGTACAGACAGAAAGGAGAGAAAGAGCCGTCTCGAGTTCGTTGATATCCTTGTCGTCAGTGTCTTGTAGGCCTTTTGGATCGGTGGCAGAGGGATCTTTGCCAGCCTGTTCTTTAGGATCAGCGGCCTCACTCGACGTTGCTTCGTTCACGGCCTCTTCTTCAGAGCCATGTTGGTGTCCTGAGGCGGTATCGGTATTGGCGTCGGCGGCATTATCCTCGGCGAGCTCCTCTTCGGTATCGGTAAATCCAGGGAGGAGTACGGAGTCCCTGTAGGTGGT
Organism: Neocucurbitaria cava; assembly: GCA_027946455.1. Taxonomy (NCBI): domain Eukaryota; kingdom Fungi; phylum Ascomycota; class Dothideomycetes; order Pleosporales; family Cucurbitariaceae; genus Neocucurbitaria; species Neocucurbitaria cava. The sequence goes on from JAPEUY010000007.1 coordinate 1,434,066, forward strand.
CGCGTCTTTGCCGTCTTCTGGGGTACGGCCTCGCTCCTCTTCTGGGTTGGTACTGGTGGTGTGGTCATCGTCCGAGGTGTCTTTGATTTTGGAGGTCTCAAGGGGAGGGCTAGATGTCTTTGACGCGAGGTCGTCAAGGACGGAATCAGGAACATCAGACGACCAGCTCTCGTCGTTGTTCGACCGAACAACGATCTGAAAGTCTGTGTTAGTATGGAAGTCTCTCAACACCGCACCTCCACGTCACGTACCTGAGAAGGCACATGCAGTAAGATGACATCAGTTGAGAATCGGGCCAAAAGCTGTCGATGTATTGGCTGCTGGTGCATGGCCTTCCAAAGACGGGCGTAGTAAGAGTCGATAACCGCATGGCGAAACACGGTATTGAAGTCCCAAAGGCACTTGCTGCGATCGATGTTCAAGGCCACCAATGCGGTCTGTCGTCCATGGGGAAAGAGGAGCAGTTGTTGTCGTGCGCGTGCTCCATCCGTCGTGTCCTTGAAGGAATCTGCAGCACTCGCGCAGAAGCGGGCGAGTACGCAGAGGAGATGTTGAATCCATGCCTCGGGATGCGCGGCATTGAGGTACTGGAGGTTAAAGAGGAAGATAGCCATCGCAATGGCTGTCCCCAAGACGAAGGCGTCTCCCTTACCAAGGATGATGATAGTCGCGACGATGCAGGCGAAGACCTGGAAGCTCGACATGGCGTTGTTCATGATGAACATGTGCAGTCAGTCGTTGAGGTCAGGTCTGGTCCGGTCCGGTTGGTTGAGCGTCGTCGTGGTATGAGAGAGCAATTTTGCCCACCGGTGCACTCTTGATATAGAGAGGGGTGTGAGCGCGACTGTGGTCCTTGCACGCGTCGCGAGCAATACGTGATGCGCAAATGCTCTGGTTGGACGATACTGTGCGGAGGCGCACTGGTGTGGGTCGTGGTACGTGGGCGGGTGCATTGTGGAGAGGGAGTGAAAGGTGGTGCTGCGGCAGGGGGCAATTCACTGGCCAGATTTGGAGGCAGAAATCGGCTGGAAGAAGCGTGAAGCGTACAAAGAGAGCGAATATATACCATAGAAGATATGCTGAGAAATATAGGTACTTGAGAAAGAGATTTTTGGATGTGTCGGGGTGGAAGCAGAGATATAAGTTTTCAGGGGTCTGATCGTACTCGCAACGCTGAAGAAGTTGAGAATTACATCTTCAACGAGCACCTCTTTGGGATACACACTCTTCAGCACATATATACATCGACACACGGGTTAACAGCGGTACTACCTCCGCTCGAATATGATCATTTTCTCTCGTCATGCACTTGACCCCATAGTCATATACAAACGAAGAAACTGATTGCGCACGCACCCAAACCTGATATCCCACAAACGCAGCAGTAGAATTTTAAACGCCGCTCACTGGGAGAGCAGCTCTAAACGTTAGATCCACGCGGAGAGGTGAGCGCATGATGTTGAAAGGGGAAGGGTTGGGTACTGTTGTTCTGAAGGGAATGGAGGGTGGAGGATGGACGGCGGTAAGTAATGAGTTCCTACAGATCAAGGTAGCGAACGAGACGTGTAAATGGGAGTGATGAAAGGCAAAAAAGATGGACGTGTGTGGCGTGCCTGTGAGGTGTTGTAGGATCGTGTCAAGAGTAAATATTGAGGGGTGCACGGCATGTGCTAACTGATGTGAACACGCTGAATCCAATATCGTGCGTTATCGTCGTTATGATGGGCTGCATGAAATCCAATCGCTTGTTGTTGTCCAGGTGTTGTGAGACACATACACGCGCGCCCTTGTATGGGTCACCTTAGCAGGACGCACTTATGTAGGCTGACGATGACAATGATCACAACACTGAGTAGTAAGCAATATGAGTGAGCATTCATGCGTCTTCATTGACTTGGACTATACAAACAAGGAAATAAAACAAACACACAAGTATCCGCTCAAGCGCCGTCATAGCGACCATGGGTCGATGCTTCCTAAAACGCCTTGTGAAAAACAAAGACAACACACAATGTAGCTAGCTAGTAGCACAAGGCTGCAAAAGCAGCGTATTATCCATCCATGAGAAGTATCCTGATACGCCAAACAAAAACGCCAGTCATGCAACGTGAGAGAGAGCAATACACAATGATTTTGATAGAAGAGGTGTCTTCGCGACCTCATCATCATCAGCGAGACGGACCAGGCGTAGGACGAGGAGAAGGATTATACGTCCAAGCACCCTCCCTGACAAGCCTCTCCCTCGCCTCGCGCTCCTTGCGCTTCTCCTCCTCGGTAACCTGATCATTCGCCCAGAAAGCGCTGCTAGTGCGCTCGCGGAAACGCTTGTGTCGCTCCTTGTTGGGGAACACCTTCTCCATCTCGAGGGGTGCAATGGGACCAAAGATGGTCTCTGGGTCCATGAGCTGCTGGTTGGAGAGCATCTCACGGAGGTTGGGTGTGTTGACCCAGCTGGGCTGCTCGAACTCGTTTTCAGAGTCTTCGTCTTCCGAGTCGGTCATGATCTCAGGCAGCTTGATATCGTCGCCGTTGGGGTACTGGATCTGGGGTGGCTGGGGCTGCGGTGCGTGGGCGGGCTCCGCGAAGGGGATCTTGCCCTTTGCGAATTGCGCATGAGCTGGAGTGATTGGGTTCATCTTTGCCTGCTGCGAAGGTCGCTTAGCTGGGCGATGGAGTGTCTCGTCATTCTCGCCTTGGAACGGTCGCTTGGGAGGCTTGGCGGGATTCACGGGAGGGACGTTGATGCGGTTAGCATCTTGAACAGTCTGCATCCGTGAGACGGGCCGAGCAGCACCGAGGTCAGCTCGAGGTTGCGATACTGGAGCCTTCGGCTTCTCGACAACTTGTGGTTGTGGCCGGCCAACTCGAGGAGCAGCAGGTTTGGTAGTGGGTGGTGCTACCCTAGTTGCTGATGCTGATTTGGTGGACAAGGCAGAGGCTGGTCTTGAGGATGCACCGGAAGCTGCTTTTGGTGCCGGAGCAGAGGGTTTGGTGACTGGCTGAGGAGCCACGGGAAGAGGCTTGCTTGAGGTAGTCGGGGTAGGTCGAGAAGCCGCAGGCGGTGCTTGACCATACCTACTGCTGTTGAGATTGACCATTATTTTCTGAGGCGCTTTTGCCTTAGTAAGTGCTTCCTTGCTCGTAGGTTTGACGAGCTTCCTAGGCTCTCGAAGAGCTGCTTTAGTAGTCTTAGTAGTGGGTAGCAGACTCTTCGGGGGAGGTGGTGGCGGCATCTCATCGGCAGAGTCCACATCGTCCTTCGAAGAGGCCGTGTTGACTCGGGCAATAGCCGGTCGAGACATGGGTTGCTGCTGTGATGTTGTCTGAACAGGTGTCTTGGTAGCTGCCGTTGCGACTCCCGGCTGCCGAAGGCTTGATTGGGATGACATTGCAGATGGAGTCTTTGCTCCAGCCAGTTTGGTTTTCTGATGATGCGCAGCGGCTTTTGACTGCTCCTTCTCACGCATCTCCCTGAGCTTGTCTTCAGCGCGCTGCTGTCTTGCGTCTTTCACCTCCTTCTCCCGAGTCTCCTTCTCTTTTTGCTTCTCGCGCTCAGTCGAGCTGCGAGTTCGTCGGCTGTCCTTTAGCGGACTTCCTGGCATGGCTGCAGATTTGCCAGACTTGTTTGATTCCTTGGAAGGCGAACGCAGATGAGAAAAGATGGTGCCTGGTTTGTCTGTCCTCTTCGGGCTGCTGAATATGTCTTCTGATGAATTTTGTGCCTGTAGCTTTGGTCGCATGGGACTGTGATTGAGCACGTCAAGTTTGGCTTGAGCGCTGGTGGCACTTGAGCCAATGAGCTTTTCTTTTGCTGCGCGGAATGCTGAGTACAACTTGGACTTGGATGCGCTGAGGGGACCATCCATGTATTTCCTACCAGTCGGAGAGCCAGCAGGAGTGGTCGACTCCGCAACTATTGACAGATCCGGGTTTGAGACTGAAATCAATTTCGAGGGCATAGCTTTAGTGGGTGACTGTTGCATGGCAGACTGGCTTTTGCTGAGTGCGGGCTTAGAAACCTTGGGAGCAACTGCAGCTGTTCGGACTGGAGAAATCCAATCGTCATCGTCGTCGTCTTCCTTGGTGTCAGCAGCAGGTAGGCTCGGATATGATGGTTGGATTGCTTGGATCTGCGGGGCATCTTCCTTTGGCTGTGTAGAAGAAAAGCTTTGAGGCTGGGAAGATTGTGATGAGAGAACATTTTGGCTGACACGCTTAGGCGCTTCGTTCTGCTGCTTGAGCATGTTGATACGCTCATAAAGGCGCTGTGTAGAAGTCTTGTTGTGGATCTTCGTGGTTTCCGACTCCTCTCTTTGAAGTTCTGGACGTGCCATATCGATGTCGAAGTCGTCATCGTGGTGTGCATCTGCTGTATTCGCGATCTGGGAGCCTCCCAAGCTCTTACCTCCCGTGAACCTGCCCATCTGGCTACTACGAGCCTTGCTCGGGTCGACATGACTTGTGCGAGAAACGCGGTTACCCATGCTCTTCTTTGCGAGTAATGGTTCACGTGCAGGGAGGGAAGCAAATGTAAGGCTGCTCTTCCTAACCAGCGGCTTTACTGGGCTTGATCCATCTGAGGGCGAGCGTACATCGTCGATTTCCATCTGATCATCGATTTCGTGGTGGACGACTGTATCGTCATGCGCAGCCTCTTGGGAAGAAGCAGGAGGAGGACCAGCTGGTGTTGTAGAGTGCTCTGGGGCGAAGAGGTTCTTGGGCTCTGGGGCAAGAGCTCGTTGGTTTGCGAGGTCGAGCGCGTCGTGGGTCTCAGCCGAAATGCTGTATTGCTCTGAGATCACGCGTGGCGGCTCTGGGAAGTCAGGAATATCCTGCATCTCTTCGTCATCCTCCTCGCCAGCAGAGCTGAGCTCGTGACGGATGACCGTGTCTTGCCCATCAGATCGCGACAGGTCTGCCCTATCATCATCGAGGTCCATAGCATCGTCATGCTCCTCGTGCAGGTTCTCTTTCGAAGGATTCTTGCTAGCAAAAGCCTCCTTTGCCGAGACAAAGCTGTCGCCCGTGTCGCGTCGCTCATCCTCCTGTTCGTGTATTGAGCGCCTAAAAGACTGTGTCGCTTGCGTGGGTTGGGTGGATTGAGTTCGTGGCGGAGAAAAGACGTCATCGTCCTGGGAGGACATGACCGTGTCCTGGGTGGCGTGCATGGGACTCCAGGGAGCAAGCTGTGGAGCTGGGCGCTCATCGAAGGTGTCGGCGTGGAAACTGGTGTCGGCATTCTCTTTGCCAGCGCCCAAGGTCTTGGAGAATAGCTGTCGTGCAATCGGTGTCTTTGCGGCGGGAGACTTCACTGGAATCGTGTTTTCCGTGTCTTCTGCTATGTGGAATCGCGCTTTTGCAGCCTTTTGTAGGTTGTTCTTCAGGTTCTGTTCGGCGGGGCTTGGTCGCTTCTGCCCGTTGGCGGAGAGAATGCTGGCAAGAGGCTGCAGCTGTTAGAACATGAGATTGTAGGGTAAGCTCAGATATCATACCTGACGCGGCTCAGCCGGATTCTTCTTACGCGCGGTGCGAGGGGTCTTGCCGCGTAGCTTGCCGGGGGTCTTGAATACTTCGAGATTGTGTCTATCGAGCCGTCAGTATAACGCGCGCTTGAAAGAAACAGACGCGACATACACTCCATTGTTGGCGAATATGTCCGACATATGCTCGTTGAGCCATTCCAGCTCATTGCGCACAGAAAAGCCGAAATCTTCCAGCTCCTGAGCTACAAGATCATTCGATTGATGGCGCTCCTCAAGAACCCATCCGGGTGCGCCAATGGCGAGAGCCTTGCTGCGTGCAGCCATCGTTGATGTGTGTGGAGGTGGATGTTGAAAGCGCGTCGCGGGCGAGGCAGTCGCGATCCAGGTGAAAACACAGGGCGGTCCAGGTTAACTAGACATAGCGCTACGAGAGTGTGTCGGTGAGTTTGTAGCTTCGCCAAAGGTGGGAAGTGCTGTGGACGGGGTGTCGTAGCGGTGTTGGAGAACTGGAGATCTGTGTTGTGACGCGGGACGAACCCAAACATTCGAGTGGGCCGCACCAATCGCGATGGCCTGTGCACGCGCTAAGCCCGATGCTGCACCACCATCAAAGAATAACTCTTGCGCGAGACAACATAAGACGAAAGACTTGTAGGATTATGTTATTGACCTACTCTGATTGACTCCTAAATTATCCCCATGGGTTTCACCTACTATGCTACCGCAGCGTGCATCAGAGCTCCTTCGAAGTCCCCCAGGCTACTCAGTTCTTTCAGATTCATTCACTATTTGTTAGCCTAGGAAGTAGTAGTTTTACGATCACATAGTATCGACCTGCTTATGCACGATTCAAAAACCATGAAAGGGTAAGGACGAGACCATGTATCTGCTTCGCAATCACGAACCAAATGAGGATCACATATACCATTGAACACAGACCACCAGCTTGCCTTTGTTCCTTCTCCATACTCTTGTATCTTGTATTTTGCCCTTCGTCCTCCAGACACAGAAGCCGTGCGGAGTATCCACTTGAAGTGTATAAAGACTGAGCAAAAGCTGGCCAGGTAGGCATTGCTCCATCCAAAGAGTTGAGGTCCCGTGAATTGTTAGGCGAAAATAATTTCTACCATTTGATAGGTCCTCTCACTTAAATATATTGGGTGTTCATAGGGATAGCAGTCCCTATGATGCATCGTCCATTCGGATAGGTAACATGTGCGCTAACATAGGCTGTACCGTTCATCTAGTACCACTCTTCAACACCCATATATGGGACTAAGGGCCTAAGGGACCCGTGTCATCTCCTCGCCATATTCCTAGGCGAAAAGTTACCCTGTAATACCTCACCAACGTGCAACAGACCGATCCCATCATCTCTCATCTTAGCGCATCGCACTCCACGCACAGAGATCCCCGTACCTAAGTTGCCCTAATACTACCCCGAGACGTGCTTTGGTGGTCTTTATAACAAAATCACCGTCACAAGCACACTGAAGACAGTCAGGGAACCTCAACATGGAGCGCACACAAGCCTCTACAACTCCCCCTGGCTCCCCTCGCCCATCGAAACTTCCAATGTCTGATAAGGAAAGACTGGACAAGATGGCCGAGAGGATTACAACATGGTTGGCCAAATTTGTCGCTTCGGAGCCTATACAGCACCCATTTCAAGGATGCACCATGGGCATCTCACCGGAAATTATTGGACGTTGGCGAATGCAAGTTATCTTGCACAAAAGGGAACTTTTATTTCCCTGGCAGCGATTTATAGGTGCAGCGCCCTCGCCAGAGAGTGCTGAACCGCCGGTGCAAAGGGCACCAAAGAAAGAGGATATGACTGAGGACGTCAAAGCCGAGACGACCGAGGACGTGAAGAATGAAGATGACAAGAATATGGCTTCTGCTTCAGAAGAAGAACTGGACTGGGAGGAGGTTACGGGTGACGAGGAGTGGGAGGTCGTCGTTGCATAAGAGGGCGGTGGGCGTTCTGAACGGTGTGCAGTCGGATTGGCACATTGTTGGTCTCTTCCTATGTGCGTTTGTACAAGCTTGGGTACTTTCTTGATTCGAAGTGAAGACGAGTTGGCCCAAACACCCCACCCTAAAACGTTCCTGCCTCTTCTGTCATCCTGTAAACACTCACTCTTCCTATACACGTCTGCACCCCACACTTCTCCCACGCTCCACCTAAATACCTATTGAATTACCATAGCGTATACAATCGCCACTATGGACCACGAAGTAGACCTGTTAGGTTTCGATGACGGCTTCAGTGCCGTTAGAATGAGCGGCGCAAGCGCGCTGCAAGACCTGGAGGTGAGCACGGCAAACCTTAACGTCTGTACAAGAAGCGCTGACACAGAGATAGGCAGCTGCAGAGAGCTGCAGACGGGTGATGAAGCAGAGTCAGGAGGAGTATGACGAGCTCCTGGCGAAGTACGATGCGCTGAGGAGTCGGCGTGACGGCGGCGAGGTATCCCAGGGAGCCGCAACGGAGGAACGCGCGGCGGACGCCTATGTCGTCGTACTTATCGATGCACATAGCCACAAGGTCAGTCGCACAGATCTGTTCTCACTGCCAGCAGCTAACCTCAATTATAGTTCAAGACGAACCTTATGCACGGCGCAGAAAGCGGCGGCTCCCACACCGCAAAGCTGCTCAAGAAAGCAGCCTCCGACTTGCAGAGCTACATCCCGATAGAAATTCCTACCGTATCGTCGTGCGAGTATACACAGACTTGAAAGGTCTCTCGCTCGAGACCTTCGATGGTCATGTTCGCCAGAACGGGAAGCTGTATAGACCGAATTTCCCCCGTGCCCTTGGGGGATTTGCGGCAGGATTCTCACGCGAAGAGGTCTTCTTCGACTTTGTCGACGTTGTTGATGAGGAGACTGTTGAGAGAAAGATCACTGGTATGTCGTTCTCATGAAGCAATGCATACAACCTATTAACGAGCAACGCTTTAGGATTGTTCCAGCTATATGTCAAAGATCCGCAGTGCAAGCAGGTTCTCCTCGGTGCAAGCGGCAGCATGAGCTACCTGCGCGTATTGGAAGCCCACCAAGTGTTCGCCAAGAAGATTACGCTCATTCAGAGAGGAGTCGAGGATACTAGTCTCATGCGACTCGGTTTAAACAGCGTGACATTCCCGCAGGTCTTCGAATCTCTTAGTGACGGCAACTCTACTAAGCGTACGAGTTCCGGCAACAGGTCCTTTGACTCGAATGTAAGTCAATGTCAGAAATCCTCTTGCATGACATATGGTTAACCCTGGTCTTAGGAAATGTCACAGACAGTGGATATCAAGGGCAAGCACATACACGCCCAGGCGATGAAAAGAACCTCCTCGGCTTTGGCCTCTCAGCTACCCACGCGTGCGATTCAAGGACGTATCCCTGTCAACGCAGTCGGCCATCACCTCGACATCTACATCGTTCCACCAACCAAAGATCAATGGGCCCTATACAAAGCCAGGATGAATGAAAAGAGACTCTGCTCCGCCTTCCACCTAGGTCATGTCTGTAGGACACAGTCGACTTGCCAGTATGATCACACGCCGATCAGCTACGATATATATCACTGCCTCAAATACGTGGTGAAAGGTCACCCATGCAAATATAAAGGCGAATGCTATCGCAAAAACTGCTACCACGGTCATGTCTGTCAGAACGAAAAGTGTGTACGAGGAGTATCACGAATGTGTCACTTCGGACGCGACGTGCATAACATGGACATGCAGGTGTCCCATTGGATCGAGGAGCCAGAAGAGGGGACGACGGAGGAGACGACGGGTCCAGAAGATTTCACAAACCATGGGCAGAGCTCAAAAGAGTCTGTTACGGAGTGGACTACGCCTACTGGGGTGCTGATCGATATATGAAGAGCTTTCGAGGAAGCGTCCAAGAGAACAAGTGCAGCTTAGCTGATAGTACGTCACGTACGTGTACTAAAGTACGCTCGACTGCACTCTGGCGATGAGTTCTTTTACGTGCGGGTCGACATGAAGACAGAGAACCTTGCAGATCCAAGCAAAGATGGATCATCACCAAAGATAGCAATCGATAACTTAATAACTTTCATTGGGTTCGTCGTGACAGTTCCATTCCTGAACAAGTTCAATTATGCATAAGACATTATTCCATCGTAACATCCATCCATCTTTTTCTCCCTTTCTCACTACCCCATCCTCTATTCCCCTCAATTATCAACCTCAAACAAACACCCTCCTCACATCCACACTAACACAACTCGGATTCTCAGGCTTTCCCGGCCCTAAGCCCCACGCCAACGCCTCATACTGATACCCACTATAATACGTCACACAAGCATACCACCTAAAATACTCCCTCACCCCACCCGTCCCATTCGGCGGACTAACACTCCAGTCCACATACCCCTGCACACTCAGTCTCCCATCGTCCGCAAAAGCCAACTGCTGTGCATTCTCATCCCCCGGCCCGAGAATCGGCAGCGCGATATCCGTCGTGGGGTCGTAGCTGAAGAACAGGGTAGACGGGATGGGCGGAATGGAGGGCAGCGAGTATGTGAGGACGCCTGGGGCGCCGAGGCCCGGTGCGGGTGCTTGAGAGTAGATTGAGGTGTTGAAGGCGAAGAGGGCGGCGGCGATGGGGTCGGGTTTGCTGGTTGTTGGGGGCCCTGTAGAGAGGCAGAGGGATTCTAGGGCGGCGCCTGTGTGGCATGCGCTTAGGGTCGAGTTTGTTGTGCCGTCGGCGGATGTGACGGTGAGGTGGAAGGGGGGAGAGGTTATGTTGTAGTATTGGGCGGAAGCGGTTGCGATGAGAGATGCGACGAGGGATGTTGTTTTCTTCATTATTGTCGTCGAGTTTTTGTTTTGGGTGGTGATTAGTTAGCTAGTATGTAGCGACTGGAGGCGAGTTGGGAAAGGTAAATATTAGAGATTATGATTGAGAATTGCTGGCTGTTGTTGATTGCATTGAGAAGCAGGTGGCTTTGTTTTATATTCTCATGAAGTTCTTTGCCTCTTCGCACCCTGATGTACTTACTCCTCATGAGCTGAGCATAGTGCCTCACGCAAGGTCGCGCTTATGCACCAGGTCAGGTGTACAAAGTACGTCGATCGGGCAGACATGACGTCCCTCTAGCACCGTAGCTTTTGCCACTGCACCCCTCTCCAGCAAAGTTCTCGTATTCGTCCACTTTCCAATTGCTCACGCATTACCTAAATTAGAAGTCCCTTGCTAGAAAAAGGGAAGATCATGGACCAGTCAGCCAGTGCTGTGTCACTAGCGAGCAGAGCCCCGCAAAGCTTCGGTCGGATAAAGTGGAAACAAGCTTCGTACTGGTGTGCCACAACCGGTGCGTTTCTCATGGGTCTTCTTGCACCACTACAATCTTAGGATATGGAATCGTTAGATCGATTTTGCTGATGAGGTTGTTGGTTGTCAAGGACCCTAGTTCGTCATACGGCATGCAATATCGAGAGTATTGGAGCGCTCATTCGGGGCGCTGAATAAGCGTGGTACGAGGTTTTTATATGAGGCAATTGACGGTGAGCTGATAGCTCTATGCCCTGCCGGCATGGAGCCTCTCCTTCGAAACAGGTCACAGGGTGTACAGAAGACGTCACCCGTAAATAGTCGTCAAATGGTGGTTCGGATGTAAGCCGGGGTTACGATGTTTAGCGTGAACACTATCGATAACTGTCGCGTCGCATCGTATTCATGTATCGACTTTACACATCCGGCCACCATTAACCCATTTCTCACAGCATGAGGATGTGAGGATGTCCGGAATTGATAGGGCTGTTTCGAACAGTGGCAAAGCTCGTGTTCTTCGGCCTCTGCCAGCAGCTCGCGTCAACCGACGAGCACCTGCCCCTCGCGCGCCTCGTCATACGAACTCTACAACTCCTCGCGTCCGACCTTACAGATGGTGGGTGGAGAAGCGCATAAGGCTGGGATTTGCGCCCTTGGAGCGAGGGGTGTTCAATCCTAAGTCAAGTCAGTTCCCGTTCGCGTTTGTTATGCCAAAGCATAGTATGAGCGTTCGTGTGCAAAGTGCCCTGATCTTCACTGCATCAGCGGCTGCAGCCTGGGTTCTGGCAAGGTGGATAACGCTCGCTGTGGGGCTTGTAATGGGAGAGAAGAGTACTGAAGAAGAGTAGTGTGGTGGTGGAGGGAATATGTAAGCAATTGGACTCACGAGGTTGATGCAGTGGATTCCTAATTGATGACATAGAATAAACATACACCGCCTATACAACCTCATGTTACACCTTCCGTATGCGTTACGATTTCTCGAACGAAATCGACCATTCACCCTCTGATGCCTCCGCCCCAATCAACTACGAGTTCGGAACAAACACATAAGCTATCAATTCACAATATGGATGAATAGTAGAATATGGATCTGGAGAGAAGCGGCGAGAAGCTCTTCAAGTGATTGCTACAGCCGACACTACAGCACTTCTCTAGCGAGGACTGCTAGTGATGGTCTGGCGACGCTATCTTGTTACATATCCTCACGGCTAACGTCGAAGTCGTAGCGACTCTAGAGACATACAGGACCCCGATTCGCTTTCAACATCTCCTTTCAGCGACGGCGAACTCCACCATCGTATCCACTGGTGCCCACAGCGGTGCTCGAGTCATCATTGAGCTCATCATGCGTCCCGGCAGAATAGTCTTTCACAGCGTGCCTTACGCCTTTAATCTGCGTTCGGTACCAGCAAATCCATGTGACCCAGCAAAAGATGACATCGAAGCCAACGAAGCTCACAGCAGGATGTTCTAGCAGGGCATTCGAGATCCCCGCGAAGCCGCTATACATATACGATGTGTAGGTTGCCCTTAGGAATATGAACCCAGCATTTCCCAGTACAAGTGCCCACATCCAATTGTAGACCTTGTCTGTAAATGCCACGTCATTATCGTTGAAGTACCTAGCTGGGATAATAGTACGTGCGAAGGGTAATGCGAGCAACGCAATATGCGGCGCTAGAAGTACCGGCATGAATGCTGTAGGATGATGCCAGTAGTGCTCATCGGCAAGCAGAAGAGCGGGATATGCAGTTGCGAGGATTGCGACTAGGTTCAGTAGCCATGGACCGAGCCACTTCGAACGATAGTATCCGGAAGAGGATGGAGGTGGGGGTGCCGGCGGGCTCAGAAGAAGAGTGAGGAAGAACAGATTCGTAGCAAAGCTGATTGCCACAATCTGGCCGAGGAGCATAAAGGCCCAGGTATATTTGATATTCCGACGAATGCCTGTTCCAGTCAGCTATCGTGCTTGAAGACGAACGCATACACGTACCTTTTTGCTCCAGATACAACCCAAGTCCCAATGCAAAGAAAAAGATCTGATGCGACCACCAATACCTCGCATTCCCCACAATAACAGTCTCCCACGCCTCCTTGTACAAGCTCGACTCCTTCAACCACAAACCCCAATGTCTTAGATGCGGGTCCAGTTCATAGTAACTCCGCCACATAAGCCAGGTTTTATACGAGATCTTGAAGTACTCGATCAAGTAACTCCAGGTAGTAGCCAAGCTACCAATGGCCAGCCCCGTGAATAGCCAGACATGTTTCTTTGGCGGAGGCTGTGCGGTTGTTGACTTTAACAATACAGAATATCTCTTTAGAAGCTTGAGGACGATGAATGCAGCTACACAAAAGCAAGTTGTTAGATACGAGAAGAGAATGAAATAGGGCCGGGTATTTGTGTCGACTCCGGCGGGTGGTGCTTCGCGGTGCTGGTACCGCTGCGGTATAGAGTAACCTGGCGGGCTGAAACCTGGAGGTGCCATGGTAAGCAGAATATGGAAGTGACTTTTTGGTGAGCCATTACGTACAGTCGGGTAGCAGCCTTTTAAACGTTCAAGCTGTGATGAGACGAAACGTGGCAGTTGCGGAATAAAGGATGCAACCGCTTTGCCGGCAATGTGAATTGATTAAACGGCTATCCTCATGCCAGGCTTCTGAGATGCAGCATTTGTCGGTAGTGATCCAATCGCGTCATGGCCGGCGATGCAGGGGTTCGTGACGCTCTCCGCACCACGTGCTACGCCGCCAAGAGGCCATCGTGACCATCAGCAAGGTTCCATGGAGTTCTGCTTCAGGCACATTCTTTTGTTCCTGCTTTTTCTGCCGACTGTGCTTGCTCTGCTTTCCTCTCCTTCAACAGTCATCTCATCCGTTAAATCTCGGCCTAGACTGTTCCAATTGCCAGGCACCGAGGTCCCGGTGATGTCAGGCACTCGGACCAGCTAAACTTCTGCTCAACCTTTTCATTGGTTGTCATTTCGACGTTTGACACCTCACCGCCAGCCGCAAGCAATTGAGCGGGTAGCCTTTGCCCTTCTAATTATTCTCGCCCTATTGCTTGCCCGAATCACTGCATGAAAATATATCAACAATGACCGACACTCCCCAGACGACTGCGGGTGCCAATCCAAAGGAAACCAGGGTTCTTGAGCAGCACTTGGATCCCGGTTACGAGTTTGCTGCAGACTTCGACCCTGCGACCCCAGCGCAAGAAGACGGCCCAGGAAGCTCTTCGAACTCCTTTCGTCAAGCAGAATCATCATTACGTCTTCAGGGCGGCGACATCCACCGCGATCTGTATAAGATTGCTGGCCAAGCGAGGCGGCTGAAGATACATCAACGAGCAGCTACCTTTTCAGGTCCCCATCAGTTCGAACGTAGATTATCCGAGTCTGATGTCGATCATGACGAGCTCCCAATCCGAGATCAGCTTGCTCCTGGTGGTATGAGACGGCAATTCCTGCAACGCCAAAGCAAGCGCGTTAGCTACATCTCGGAACCTGTCACACGAAACTTCATTTCATTTCTAGCTCTGTATGGCCAGTTCGCTGGTGAAGATCTGGACGAGACTGACGAAGAAGACGTGCTAGAGGACGAAGAAGAAGAGGAACCAAATGAGCGCAGACCGCTGCTTGGTCGACGACAGAGCTCTAAGAGGCTGAGGGTCCAGGGTGACGCTTCGCAAATGAAGACGTTCTTCACGCTTCTGAAGGCATTCATTGGTACCGGAATCATGTTTCTACCTAAAGCGTTCAAGAACGGTGGGATGCTGTTTTCATCCATCACCATGATTTCAGTATCCGCTATCACGGCACTCTGTTTCGAACTGCTCTTGTCCTGTAGGAAGCGGTATGGAGGCGGAGGTTATGGAGACCTCGGCCAAATCGTTGTTGGACCCAGATTCCGCGCCCTTATCCTTGTTTCCATTACCCTCTCGCAGATCGGTTTCGTCTGCGCTGGGCTCATCTTTACGGCAGACAACCTGGCTTCATTCCTTGACGCTGTTACGCATTCGAGGGATGAACCATTATCTACAAACGCGCTGATTGGCATTCAACTCATCGTCTTGATACCGTTAGCATTCATTCGGAACATCTCCAAGCTCGGTCCCGCCGCTCTCCTCGCTGATGTCTTCATCCTCATCGGGCTGACGTACATCTACTGGTATGATCTCTCATGGATCAGCAAAATGGGCGGCTTCCATCGTTCCATCGAGCTTTTCAATCCACGCGACTTCACCATGACCATCGGCTCAGCCATCTTCACCTTCGAAGGTATTGGACTAATCCTGCCCATCCAATCGAGCATGAAGCAGCCCGAGCACTTCAGCAAGCTGCTCTACATTGTCATGCTCATCATCACAATCATATTTACCTCTGTGGGCGTACTCTGCTACGGCACGTTTGGCGAAAACGTTTCCGTCGAGGTCATCACCAACTTCCCGCAAGACAGCAAGCTCGTCAACGCCGTGCAATTCCTCTACTCTATGGCCGTCCTCGTCGGCACGCCCGTGCAGCTCTTCCCCGCTATGCGTACCATTGAGCTCAAGATCTTTGGCCGTGCGTCGGGCAAGCAAAGCAACCTCACCAAGTGGAAGAAGAACGCTTTCCGCACCGTGCTCGTCCTGTTCTGTGGCGTCATTGCCGCGGTCGGAGCAAGCGATCTTGACAAGTTTGTTGCGCTCATTGGAAGCTTCGCTTGTGTGCCGTTGGTGTACATTTACCCGGCTTACTTGCATTACAAGGGTGTGGCTGAGCGGCCGTGGATGAAGTTCGGCGATATCGCCATGATGGTCGTTGGGCTTGTGGCTATGGTGTACACTACCAGCATTACAATCGCTAGGTGGGCTGAGACATGAGGGTTGTAACCTCGAGGAGTCGAATGCGACATGAGAGTGGTAGATGTCAAAGTAAGGGTAGAGGTCCTTGTCCCAAAATTTGTTCTTTCTTGCATTGTGTTTTGCGTGGCTGCATTGGGTGCGGATGTCTCATATTAATGTATCTTTCATGCGTGTATGTAGAAACTACTGGTTGACATCATATGTCACTGTGTCATGAACTGTTTCCTCTGCATCCTAGTGCGTACAGACATTTCATATCTTATCACAGTACAACGAACTCTGTTAGTAGCGGAGCGGCTTTGATTCGTACAAGTCCTATGTTGCTCAGAAGGTTGGCGACCACCAGACGGTCTTGGCTCTACATGTATCCACCGAGGGCATGAAAGTACAATTATTTATTTTTACACCAAGGGCACGATAGTACAAAGCATGAACGACGCCAGCATGTTCAAGCGCAAGTCGATGCACATCATTAGTGTAACGTTATGCCAGATCGATCTTCACTTCATCACCTTTTATTCCTAGCAGTCATATATCCGCGCACTTATTGCTTAGTTGATTTTGTGGGGGAAATCGGCCTTTGAAGACGTGCAACGCGATTGCGTCATAGCCTCCCCACAACGCTCTGTTTGCAGAAGTCGCGATTGTGCCCCTGTTCATGCATTAAGCAATTGAGCATCGGCACCCCGCCTCTCTAGAGCATGGGTGTGCATCTAGCTCGCCGCTCACGGCTAGCAACCTACCTCTGCAACAATCAGAACAGTTACAGAACAACAGGGACTGTCGACTCGGCCCGTAGTAGCGTCATCCGACTGGATCCGGGGCAACGCGTCGCTCTCAACATGCCGTCATTGTACTTTCCACTTTTTGTCAGACCGCAATTAGGGACAGCTCCAGCTATTGACGGAGGCTAGTCCCGTAGCTTTGTGTCTCCATCTCGTGAGACATCAAGCTCAGCATCGTTTCTGCAGCAGCGTTGCTTGAGCGCTGGGTTTGTTGACCGCTTTCATTCATTCAAAAATCATGATCCCTTCTATAACTTCCCTGTTACCTGTGATCCTCTTTGCACAATGCCTATCCGCGCAGGTCTCTTCGTCAATATCAGCATCCAATATAACTAGTAGCTCCGTTACTGCAAGAACCGAATCTTCCTACAATTCAATCGGCATCCCTCTCGCAACGAGCAACACAGCATCGCGAAATGCTACGATCACCTCTTCAACGACGACCGCAGATGTCACAGCCATAGTAGGGCTGTCGCCTTCGACTACAGTCAGTGCAACAACATCAGCTTCACCCCGACCGTCCAACACTCGACCTTGCAATGGATACGTTGAATTTTGCGACCGCAAGTTCTCGAATATCTCAATGGTTGTGGCACACAACAGCCCATTTGTAAAGGCGCATAATGCCGCTAGCAACCAAGTGTATCCTGTCACGAACCAGCTCAATGATGGTATTCGAGGCCGTAAGTCCTACGCCACGTAAACTCACTGATCATCTAAGCTGACTATCGTAACAGTTCAATTCGAGACCCAGAAGCCTAACTCTACTTCCGCAATACGACTCTGCCACACTTCCTGCGACCTACTCGACGTGGGCACACTCGAATCGTACCTCACAACAGTAACAAGCTGGCTTGAATCCAACCCCTACGAAGTTATCGCGATAATTATGGGGAATAATAATGGGCAAAGTACACGGATAGCTGCAACCGACTATGTGGAGCCATTCCAAGACTCAGGCATCATGAAATACCTCTGGACTCCGTCATCATCCAGTTTGAACTTGACTGATTGGCCAACCCTCGCCGAGATGATTATTAGAAATAAGCGCGTGGTCGTCATGATGGATTATGGCAGCGATCAAAGTCAAGTCCCGTGGCTGCTCAGCGAGTTTGACTACCAGTGGGAGACGCCATTTTCTCCTACAGATCCATCATTCCCATGTACAGAACAACGCCCTACGAATCAAAGTGAAGATGTCTCGCGAAACCGTATGTACATGATGAACCACAACCTGAATATCGCAATCAGTCTCTCGGGCCTGAGCGACATCCTCATTCCAGCGTACTCACTTCTAGATGAAGTCAACGCCGTCTCCGGAAATGGCAGTCTTGGACTGAATGTTCAGAATTGTGAGAAGATGTGGGGTCGCCCTCCCAACTGGTTGCTCGTTGACTACTACAACTTTGGCGACTTTAATGGATCCGTCTTCCAGGTTGCTGCCACAGCAAATAACGTCTCGTACAATCGAGACTCATGTTGCGGAACCGCGACCACGAACGCGGCGGCCGAAATCAAAAGGCATTACTGCTTATCCGTTTCTGTCTTTCTCATTCTGTTCTTCAGCTTATAGGTATTAGAAAAGCAACATGGCATAGTCGGCGTCTGTAAGATTTCGTATCGCTTTTTTCTCTGTCTATATCAATCGGGTTATTGCTAGCGCCAGGTGTTCGTGGGCGCGGCCTGAATTGCGTAGCTTTGGCACTTCTCTACCTAACAAATGATATTACTCTTTTGGTTGACCTGGGCCGCCTGCTCAGTGTGCCCGATCTTCGCTTAACACTCGTTCATCTCGACTTTTCGATCTGACCCTACGAGTAGCTACCCATCCCCGCCCTCGACTCCGTTGGCTCTGAGCTGTTTTTCCATTCCAGATCACGAGGTCATGACGCATCCCCCATGAAAGAAAAAATGTGAGTATTCTTGCATGTGTCACCATAGTCTGCAGATGCCGCCTGCTACTAACTGCTTGTACGGACAGCTTATGTAGCACCATGGAGACTACAATTTTACCGATGAATGCTTATGCACTGATGAACTTCATTGTTGCTGCTGACATATCCAAGAATACTCACTTTTTTTTTGTCATGGGGGTGGACTTGCGATTGCGCTTACTGTTAATGGACCAAGTTGGAAGTTGTATCGAAGACTGCACAGCCTCAACCCCAGCCACCGACTTCACGGTTCCCCCGAGCGTCAGCCTTCCCAGATATAACAGGCTGCAGCGGGGAAAGAACGAACCGGCCCCGTCTGTACAATACAACAACCGCAATAATCATTTTAGCATTCCTTTCCAAGCGATGCTTTCGAATTAGATATCTTCACTTATTTGCGTTATGGAATCACCACATGAGCGCGATCTACCGGCCTTGCGAGATGGGAATACCAACGAACTCACCCAGAGCGTAGGGTCATACTGCCCAAAATGTGCGGAGCTAGTGGGCACTCTTCACGGTCTCCGGGCATTGTTCAGTGAGAAGGGTTACCTGCATCACGCATGGAAAGACTTGAAGATTTCGGCAGACCGTGGTTGCCTCTGCTGCAAGTTCTTGGAACATCGAATTAGCACATCGCGTGGAGAATGGAGCGAGGATTTTACAGTTGTCTTTCGGTCTTCGGATACTCGAGGCAGGAAAATCGAATTTAATAAAGGGCATACCGTATCTGCCTTGCAAAGAAGACGGCTGTTCGGTCGAAATAGCATTCGCCTCTACATGGTCGACTTTGGTTTCCAACGTCTCAACAATGGACGATCATTCCTTCGTCTCAACAATGAAGTCGCTTCATTCTTTCTATACCACAACGGTGAGAGGAAAATCACTTTAGTTTGGGATGTGTAGAGACTAACGAATGACAATACTAGACCACCAAGGCGACTACTCCCCCCTTCCAATAGGCCGAGTTGCTTTCCTGACGGAAGTAAACACCAATCCTACGGCCTGCATAGTCAACCAGTGGCTTCGGAAATGCCAGGATGATCATGTTAATTGCCCCGGGAGGACAGTTCCCGATCTACCCAAGCGAGTGATTGAAGTATGTTCAGAAATAAATGGTAGCAGCGTCAAACTGCGAGTCCACTCTAAGCCTTGTAAAGCACACTACACAGCCCTGAGCTATTGCTGGGGTGGTTCTCAGCAAGTGACAACGACGAAATCAACACTTAACGCCTATGTCAGCAGCATACCTTACGATCTCTTACCCAAGACAATACAAGATGCCGTGACGACAACACGCAAGCTCGGTATCTCGTACCTCTGGGTAGATGCTCTTTGCATCATTCAAGACTGCGCAGAGGATAAAGCTCTAGAGATCAGTAATATGGGGCAAATCTACAAAAATGCGACTTTGACAATCGCAGCTGTTAGTGCGAAGACAGCTCATGAGGGGTTTCTTCACAAAACCACAGAAATCCGTTCGTGCGAGATTCCGCTGTATCACCCTAGCGAGTCAGATCAGGAAACTGACAAGACGTACAATAAGGAGTTGACTTCTACAAAGCAGCTGAACGCGAGACCAGTGCTAAAAGTCTGGCTCAGTGCAGAGATTACATCATCTCATGCAGACACGCCTTTGTATACCAGAGGTTGGACTCTTCAAGAGCGGCTGCTCTCACCACGTACGCTGTTATACGGACAGAACGAACTCACATGGCAATGTCAACAGAATTCGTCCGTGTCCATAGGCGAGACATTCTATCGGTGTAGAGTAAGATGCGAAAGACTACCCATTGACTTGATCGTCAAGGACTCGAATACCAGAATGGGGCTATCAGGTACTACCCAAATGATAAAAGCCTGGCAGAGCATCATCGAAGACTATACCAGAAGAGATCTCACCCACATGGAAGATCGATTGCCAGCTCTGGTCGGCATCGTGGAACATTTGCAGGGTACTTGGGGGTCATACATTGCCGGATTCTGGAAGTCGTGCATGGTCTCCCATCTTAGCTGGCGTCGATATGGGGAACCACAAGAGTGGCCATCGCTGGGATCATACATCGCGCCAACATGGTCGTGGGCGTCTTTCCCAGGCCCCGTGAGGTTCCCCACAGTTCTGGATGTAGCTGCGGAGGTTCTCGATTACTATGTCGAGCCTTTGAGCGACGATGCGCCACTAGGTCAGTTGCGCAGTGGCTTTCTCACCATTCGCGCCGTTTGTGTCGAGGCAGCGGTTACAGTTCTGGAACAATTTCCGCAGTCACGAACCTTTATGGACTATACAACACACTATCTTGAAGGCCAGAAGGTATTGTATGCATTCCTCGGTTTCGTGAGGACTTTCGGGTCGCAGAGCAAATGCAAAGTCGGGCTGGTGTTGTTAGAGGGCCCCAACGGTACCTTCACCCGTATCGGTATGTTCACGGACTCGAGAGGTCTTGTTGCGACACAGCAACCAGAAGACAATAAAATGGTCTTTGAGAGAAGGACGTTGACGATAGTATAAACCTGCTTTTTCGTCAACTACCAATCATGTCTGCACTGTATGTATTTCATGGCTTCTCAACCCTGTCTATCCTTCATCAACCCACCAACGATAACTGTAAAATCTTCCCGTCGGTCGGTCGTACACAAGCAAATACGTGAAACTCACCTCCATAAAAGAAAGAAAGTTCTGAGTGTTCTTGTATGTGTCAGCAGCAATATCAAAATTAACCACAGCGCAACAAGCAACTAAGTCCCAAGATTGCCACATCGGTTAAACTGCGAATAATGCGTGAGATCTCGCTCTGTAGACCCCATGGTGCTACATTAGCGACCTTTACAAGCAGTTAATGGTAAGCGGCGTCTACAGACTATGCTGACACATCCAGGAATACTCACATTTTTCCCTTCATAGGGGTGGTGAACAGGTAGAAACCAGCTGAGGTGGTTAAGGGCCTAATAACAAGCTCATTGATGTGGACGCGATACCAAGTAGAGGACACTAGCGATCGGAAGAAGAGGAGCGATGAATGAAGATACTTAGCACAGCGCTGTGCCATGCATAATTACTGCACTACTATCATCAAGCTACTACCGCTACTACTACCATTATAATGCCTCTTAGTTTCGTCATCAGCTCTACACACACATCCACACCTCTATATACCCAACCCAATATAATAGCTAGCTAGTTATACCTAAGTACATATACCAGCGATAAATATGCAATTACCAACTAACGACAAGATGACTGACTGATGACAAGAGACAATGAAATTCGTTCGTTCCCAACACACACTACGCTACGCTACGCGATGAGACTGGCTTTTTACAAAATATGCATGTAGGCCAACGCAGAATACCAGATGCAAAGATGGTATTGATATCAGAATCAGAAATGGTGATTCATCCAGAACTGTGCGAAAAAGAGGAAAGGAGACAGGAACAGGACGCTAAGCTAAGCAGGAGATGAATGATGATGATGATGATGGACGAAGGAGGCAGGAGCCCAAGGAAATTCGTGATCGAGGAGGATGTGAGATGCAGAGAGAGAGAGAGAGAGAGAGAGAGAGAAACAAAGGAGAAGAGAATGGAGAAAGAAAAGAAAAGGGAAAACAGAGAGTAGTGAGGATGGAGATGAGCTGGGGAAGACACGTGCGAGACGACGCTTAGTACGTCCCACCCAAACTATTCCACGCAGCAAGCACATCATCGCTAATACTATCCCTCGCACCCGCACTCCCATTCACACTCGCCGCGCTCAAACTAGCAACGCTATTTCCCCGACTCATCGCATGTCCATACTTCTTCTCAACCCCACCTCCAGCACCAGCACCACCAACAAAGTGCTGCGAATACACCGACGACGTCCTGGACCCACTATTTGAATGCACACTACCCTGCCTACTCCTCCCGCCTGTCGAAAGCGTCAACCCCCCACTACTTATCCGTCTTGAACTCCTGGTCGGAAGTCTCGGGATGGGGATGGCAGGTTCGACGATGCTGGGTGGACGCGAGGACATTGTGGATTCAGGAGGAGGAGGGACGAAAGTAAGGTCTCTCCTACTCATAGGGGCGGAGGCGGAGATGGAGGCAGAGGTGGGGACAGAGGTTGTAGGTGGAGCCGGGAACGTGACAAGATCAGCGCCGCTGGACGCCGTGCGGCGGCGTTGATGCGAAGCCAGGTCGTGGGAAGAAGGAGGAGCGGATTTTGAAGAAGACAGGATGGTGGTGCTGGTGGTGGCGGAAGGCGGCAGCGCGCCTATGACGCCCGTGTCGAGTATGTTAGCGGCTTCTTCGCTGTCGTTGCTCGTGTCGCTGCTCGCTACTTTGACAGCTACGTTGTCTGTTTCGCCCATGCGCAGACCGGGCGTAATTGGGGATGGCAGGGGTGACGCGTGGTCGGTTGTAGTTGGCGATGTTACGCTTGCGGTTGGCGTCGCTGAGGAAGGGAGGTACAGGTCGAAGGGGGAGAATTCTGCGGGCGTGGGGAGGTGGTGTGGGATGCTTGCGCGGCTGGCGGGCGAGTTGTGTCGATCGTCGGACCAGGTGTCGCTTGTAGAACTGTCGCGGAGTTGGCTCATTGCGACGTCTCGTTCGTGCGTGGCTCTGGTGGGCCGTCCGCGCGGTGGTAGGAGGAGTGGTGTTGGTGGAACTGCGGATGCTCTTCTTGTGGGCTTCTCTTCTACGCCGCGGACGGGACTTTGTTCCATTGACAGGAATCCAGATGTGCGGTACTTCCGTTGTGAACTTTGCGGTGGCGTTTCCTGTCGTTGTTCTTGTTCGACAGGTGCGGTGGGAGCTTGTGGCGCGCCTTTCTTGGCCATGGCAGCACGCTTTTTGCGCATCATCTCCAAAAGAGCTTCCTCTTCAGCGGTGACAGCCATCAACTTGTTGGACCCATTGGAACGAGTTTTCGGCGGTTCGCTTGCTGACGTGCGTGCACTCCGTACGCTATAAGCAGACGGCGAGAGAGGCATGTTCATAGCTGTTCTCGGCCGCACGTCTTCATCTTCGGGGATGACCGAAGGTTGTCTGACATGGCTCGACCGTCTGCTGCCACTATAAGTGCTGCTCCTGGGATAATGGTACGAGGGGAATGGTGGTTCTGGAGTGTACATGACTTCAATCGTTGCAGCGCTTGTAGACGTTGATCGCGTGCTTATCATTCCAGCCGATGGCCGTCGATGTGGCCGAACTTCGAACGCTTGTGCTTGTCCGATGGTCACCTCGCCAGCGTCATCCATGTCTAGGCTCTTTCGGACCTTCACCTTACGGGCCGTGGGTTGACGGTTATCTTGTTCGTCTTCAGATGACGAGAACGAGAGAACGCTGGAATCTTGAAGATTGCTCTTCGAAAATGTTGATTCTTTCGTCTTGTTTGACAGTAGCGAGTTTACTGAGAACTGGCTTGGCGAGGTCAGATGAGTAACATCAACTAGATCCTCATGGGCGAAGGTGTCTTTCCTGAGACGTGCTGCCAAGTGTTGCGCGTGTGGCGCTTGCTGCGCTGTTGCTGCATCTGGATGAAGTCGCCCAAGGGATGTTTTGCGGACAGGGACTTTTGGTGCAGTATTTGGACGTATGGCTTTTGGAGCGTAGATGGGTCCTTGTGCAACTTCTGTAGCTTCGTCACTGTCCTCATCAAGTGCATCGAACCAATGCTGAACGCCCTTCGGTGGCCGCCGAACGTGGACCTTTGCATTGTCATACTCGTCCCGCTTAAACTTGCGCACTGGACTGCTTGGAGATGATATCGCAGGAGCTTGCTTCCGTGGTGTGGCGGTCTTCTTTAACTTTAATTGTTCCCCTATCTGGGGGGTCGGTTCCCGAGTCATAGGACGGGGAAAGTATTCCGAAGTTGTCGATAATGCGGCAGGAGAGTTGACCATCTTGGCGGGTGAAAGAAGTGCGTGTCCGTAACTTTGCCCATCGCCGACTCTTGGCTTCGGGAATAGCTTCGACAGATCTAAGCGTGCAGGCTTGCTCTTCCGATTATCCTTCCTCTTGCTTTCGTCGAGCATCGCTGGCGATAATGGACTAGCTGCATGCACATTGTACTCAGAGTCTATCAAGACTGGAGGTTGTCCTCTTCGTAACGCCCTGTCCCGTACTGCCGAGTCAGACGTTTGCTGAGATATCGACAACGGAGAGCTTTTAGCGTCGTAGTGCGATCGCATCGTCGAGTTTGATGTCTGAGGCTGTAGTCGATGACTGACGGAGCTGTTGTCCGAGCCCCGCCTCCCCTCTCCGCTGTATGCACGCCCCAGGATGTTTGACGAAGGCCGTTTCGACATGCCCGGTCGTACTGGGTAGTCGGCGTTGTCCGTCGCTGCCACCGTGTTCCTGTCCTCAATCTGAGAACCAAAACTAGCCTCTGATACGGTAATGGACATAAACCCTGGACTCGGTGGGACAGACGTTTGGTTTGAGTGTGAAGGATATATGACATTGGAGGTTCCAAGCACACGATGTGCTTTGCTCGTCGACGACTCTTCGCAGCGCGAGGCCCATTCGGATGTCGAAGGTATCGAAGGTACGGAGGGTATTGAGCGGGCGTCGTCGACGTCGTCCTCGGGAGTTGTTCGCAGCCTGCGAGGCAGGGGAAAGGAGAACTTCTTGGGTCCCCGAGTTCGACCCATGGTGAATAGAGCCGGATGTCAGGGAAAGTTTGGTGGCTTGATCCTAGCTGATGGCACGACTCGTAGAAACACTCGTATGCGCACTGAATCGCGGTAGCTATCGGCGCTGAGGGTCTAACTCTGCCCACATCTGCGCTCAATTGCGTCGGAAAAGCACGTATTGTGCTGCCACGGTCGCGAGCACTGGCGGGACATACGAGCAGGATTTGGTGTTTTGTGAGAGGGTCGATATGTCGTGGAAGGTATTCCGATAACTCAAATGGTGGATGCTTCAAGGGTTCAGCCGCGGGTCCCTACGCTTATACTATTCGCGCCGAGTTCCCGTTCCTGCAGACAGCAAGCCTAGCGCTTAGTACGAGATCTTACGTCGACGGTTCCGAATCGTGGAGCAGAATTGGCGACAATGACGAAGGCAGGAAATGGGCACTCCTCGAGAGCAGGCGAGTGGAGGTATATCATCGCGCCTCTTAACAACCAGGGATCCATTGATCTATCCGCCTGGTGTGCTGGCGGTCAGTCGATCTGTCGAAGGCGTCCAATTGCGGGCATGTGGGCGATTCAGGGGTCTGATGCCATTCGGCACAAGAACGGATTGCACCCTGGCACAAGCGTCAAAGGAACACAGTGCTGCAGCATCATCACAGACATCCATGCAGCGAGTATGAGCCCTTAACGGCGAGGCAGCAGGCCGTTGCTAACATGCATACATCACCTGCCATGGCAACGTCGTGCTGTCTCAACATGCAGGAGTACAGTATCCGACAAATCCTATTCCGAGTGTATGTTACACCTCGTGGCTCTTCTCCACCAATAACTCCGACTCCACCATTATCGGAAGCGACGTCACACAGGCAGGACGCCATCGGAAGCATACTTCGTATTCATTAACCACAGCAACTCAAGTTTGCAAGCCACAGACGGGAATACGCTTCTCAATTGCCCGCATGATAACCGTGTCTTGGAAAGGATTCTCGTGGGCGGAATGCGAGTTGCAGGGGATCATCGTTCGTTCTGCCTGTTCAGGGCTTTCTCCATGCTGATCGCAACTCCAAGTCCAAGCTTTGCACATCGATGGCCCGCTGCTGTCAATCCATTAGGATCGCGCAATTTCACAGATTGCTTGCCGGGATCCGGGTTCTGGATTGTGCTTAGAGCCTTGACGCCTTTGGTAAGTTTGGATATTGCGCGTCCTGCGGAAGTATCGCGACCGTGATAGCCACCGCTACAACGCTAGCAATCCACGTTGGATTTCACGAAGGACGTTGAATCTTCAGGGCAGATGGCTTCATGCTATGTATGTTTTGCCTTTAGGTCTCGTGTGACATTGCGCGACAAAACTCACTTGCTCAAGAAGTTTCCATTACGCTGTTTCCACCAGCCGGTAGTATCTGCACCACCCAAACAGACATTGAACAGACAGAGCGAAGTTCTCTGGCAGGTGTATCCAGTACTACTTGAGCAGCATCTATGGTAGACAAAACACGATCCCTTTATCTCAGAACTTGTGCCGCCTACCATCGACTGTTTTGGAAGGTCGTCGCGCAGGACGCTCACATGCGTCTCAGACTCAACTGGTGCGTTTTATCTGATTTGGGGGTGTTCACCTCCTTGCCATCAATGAAAGTCGCTCCACTAGCGTAAGGGAGTGGGCGCTTCGGTGGTGGCAACTCTTCATCAGCATCTTGACGAGGTCGTTTGTTTGACTCTACATGACCTGCAGGCCTTCTTGCCTCATCATCACGTAACGCTAGGTCTTCAAGGAGGTGAGTAATACCAAAGGCAGGGTCAAAATACATTTGATCCATCAGAGTTTGGGCAGATTCGGATGGACTGAGCTCAATGGGTCCCAATCCACGCTTAAACGAGCCAACAGAAGTAAGAAGTCCGAGGGTGCGAAACTTCTTTAGCAGTCTCTCTGTTTCGCGGTCCGTATAGCTAAGGCTCCTCGCAAATGACCTGAGGCTGGTGAAGCTAGCGTTATTTTGCAAGAACCACAGGGCACGACGATGCATAGCGTGTTCACGCAATTGTCGAAGTTGCTCATCAGTCTCGTCCAAGAGGCATTGGTAGCAAACGTGAATATTAGGCAGCCGGATGTCGTCTTTGCCGTGATAACCATAACAGTGAAGGTGCTGGTAATGCTCACAGAACTCACACAGTACCATGTGCCCTTCTTCGCCTGTATGTCCACATTGGCAACGAATCGTAATCTGGTCGACATGCTCGTTGGCTGTCCGGGTTTGGAAGATTTCCTTTCGTGGCAGACGGGTAACGCTGCGTTCCTTGTCCACCTGGTCAATCTTCGCCTGCGAGATCGCTATTGCAGAGGCATGTGTGGAATCTATACTCTTATGATTTGGTAACGCGGGTTGTGTTGCTTGGGTATTGGAGACGACTGGAGCACGGAGCTAGCAATTCAATTAGCCTGGTGAATCCATACTGGAAAATGTTATTTACCATCTCTTCAATCCGCTGACGTTCCTGCCTCTCGACAGAAGGTCTCCGCGAATCGCTAACTGAAGGAGGCCTGACATCTAAACCAACTGGTGATGTGGGGGCGGTTCCCGTTGGCTGGTCTGAATTGTCTGCTGGTACTGACGAAGACGGATCGACGACTTTTGACACTTGTGATTTAATGCGAGGCTTTGATACTGCCTGAGCTCGCTCAGCCAGATCCACCATGATATCATCTAACTTCCTCGTCTCTTCCGTGCATTTCAGTTCGCTAGGAAGCGCGTTGGTGATGCTGTCATTCTGCCTGCTAAGATGAGATACTTTCAACGACGCTGCGTGACGGCCGGTGTGCAATATAGCGACATCCGAAGTGACCTTCTCCCAGTCATCTGTTGAGGGAAACCTAACAAGATCATACACAGGGTGGGGAAAGCCGAGTGCGAAGTAGTCCTGCGGTCTGTTGTTGGTATACCCAATCTCCAGAGCTATCTTCTTATCCTCTGGCAACGCGGGCAAAGTCATGCATAGCCCTGTCAACTTTCGAATGAAGTCGTTCAGAGACAGCTTTACTTGGTTAAGCGTGATCGTGGTACCTTGTCGTTCCTTAAGATCAAAGCTAGATGGCACACGTCCACCCGCAGGCACGTCCACATAGTGGAACGTCAGCGTCCAGGACTCCAGGATGTCGGAAGGATGCGACTCGTAGATTGATAGATGCAGTGACCTCAGAAAGCCGCGTCGCAGGGTATCGAAGATCCCCATCTCCTAAATCCATGTGAGAAATTGTACATTAGATCCTGACACGCATGAGACGCATACCATGAGGCTAAGGAAGCGGTCTACTCTATTCGATACACCCTTCTTCAACGCTAGGATAGTCCCCCCGGCTCCATCTCCTTTGATGACACCTTGCTGGGCCCCGAGGTAGTCTTTGTAAGTCCACTGGCTGCTGCTGTTGACATAATACCGTGACTCGTAACAGTTTGGAGGAAAGATGCTTCTCTGGAAAAGGATCGAGCTTAGACACCCATTCAGCATGGTTTGCATTATCTGCACGCTCTGTTCGACGTCTACTTGCTGTACAGTCGATATAGTCGTAGTCGTAGCCGGAGTAGGGTGCTGTAGTAGGACCTGGGTTCCCTGTACCTGAGCAATGGCGTCTGCAGTATGCATTGGAGCAGGCTTGGCCTGATTCGTACGTGCTTTGGAGCTCTTGCCCGTTGTCTTGCCTGCCATGGTAGTCGTGGAGCAAGCGCTCAGAAGCGCAAGCGAAGACGAAGGTGCGAAGGAAAAACGCGAATTTCACGTAGAAGGGTGAGGTGCTGCAGTATAAGCCAGAGGCATGGCTGAAAGTACGAGAGAGAAGTCGCGCGCCGCAGCTTCCTCATGTGAGTTGTTCAATCACGCTCGTGACGTCGAGCAGACGCGAATGGAAGGAGCAAGGCAGCGGGCCATTCACCTGAAATTTGTTGAGAGAGATAACGACTGGAATGATGGGACACATGAAGCTGGACTAGTACCTAGCTGTTGTTCAGATGAATCTGCGAGGGAGGGTACGGGGTTTGTTTATTTCCCGGACACATCTGGACTGAGAGAAGAATAGAACTCCCAGCTGAAAATGGACGCGTATTTCTCTGCGCGATAGCAACACCATGTTTATGCTGACATGGCAAAACTTTCTAATATGTCCTACTGAACGTCGTGTCTTCATTGTTGCGCGTATAAGCCTCCATGATATAGTATCAAGCACTCCAGAATACAGAGGTTGACGGCTGGGTATGACTATCATTCTCCTGTGTACTTTCATATGACGCGGGCGTATACAGAAATAGGATGCTCTTGCCGACTGCGGATGATAGATGGCTGAGTACTAACACAGTGCTGCATCTGCATGGTGTTGAGAGTTTTTTTTTTCATGTCTGGTGGGGTCACGCCGTAGCGTGCTGTCGACCATAGTATCCTCGTGGCAGACAAAGAATTAGGTATGTAGTTGCCATTCGCCACGGGAGAGAAAAACCCGAACATTGGATGGCGTCGGTGTGCGAATCAGCGTTGACAAAGGCTTTGTGCCGAGCGACGCCGTACATCAACAGCCCAGGAAGCTGCAGCTGTAGCTCGAGCCTGATCGAGCAAAGACAGCATCGAACAGCGTCTGCTCGAGGGACTGAGGGACGAACTGATGGATGCAATGGATGCACACAGCGCGAAGCAGACGCAGGATAGAAAGTCCGACGCGCTATTTCGCGATTTGCATGCTTGACACAGCCGCGTCGTGGGCACTGACAGATTGGGAGGCTCGCGCCGCCAGGGAATAATGAGAAGGCCGGCGACCAGGAGCGTGACACTCCACCCAAGGGACACCACTTTAGCTTTGCCGAGCGCCCATCCGCCTTCCCCCACTAGACTACCTTCAACCACCTACGCCGACACAGTCTCTCGTGATAGTCACGGTCGCTGCCCGTCCTCTTACTTCCTCGCTCTCGGTGCTCTGGGGTGTTGCGTTACTGCTCCCGGTGTGGTGTTTCACCCGCCTCCCAAATCGCTACTTCCTCCTATCTTGCCGCTGACGTGCGGCGACCTGGCCGGGGAACTATCACCATCCCTCGACCAGCCACCTGCAAGAGCCTTCTGGACGTCCTGGCCACGGTTCTGAGCGATATGCACGTATAGGACGCTGAGCCCTCTACTCTGCGTGTTGCTGTTCCGCCGAGCTCGCGCTCCGGGCCCGAGGTCTCAGTCACCCTCACCACTTCACTCCGGCGGCCTCATCACGCAGGAACCGACTAGGTACCTGCAAGCTAATAACCCCGCCATCTGCGAGATTCTCGAAAGAACACCGCATCCTCCGCCACCCACACTCATCTGCACAAAATGGCCTCAGCTCCTTCGAGACACGCCACCGATGGCGTGTCGAAGACGGTGCACACCGAAGCCATGGACCCGTATGCTACCATGGGCCAGTTCTCATTCGCACCAGCAACAAAGACCACCGTCGTTACTACGACATACACCACGACGACTACATTCCCACCCATGTGCATAAACGCTCCTGGAAGCCTCAGCGGACGCGACCCAAAAGAATACCCCCTGGCCCACACACAAGCGCCCGAGTCGATACGGAAGTTCTACTACGAGTCCGGGGGCGAACTGGCTTGCTTTGAAGAGTCCAACCCAGCGTCGGAAAAGGTGCACGAGGTACGCTGTTTGCGAGTTCAGGGATCAGCCTGTTGCTCGAGTCGTCCATGTGGCGGACGCTCCTTTCCAGTACTTCTGACTGACGTTCCTGATTTATAGCACAAGTCTCTCCGTGACACCCTGCGTTCCTCGAACGGTACTTTGCAGAAGGTCGAATCCTTTGATGGGCCCCCAGTATTCGCAACACCCAACCGCGTAACGCGACCGAATATCAAGACACAACACGCAGCGCTACGTTCAGTCTCGGGCCGTCGAAAACGAGATAACACCGACGACTTTTCGCCTGTCCCGTTACTACAAGAGGCCGCAGAAAGGGCTCATCTTCATCGAAGCAAAAAACCACGAACAGACGCTGGGAAGGACGATAGCATTGCGCACGTCGGCTCACATATTACACCTGAGGATATGGAAGACCCGGTTCCAGCCACGCCCGATACAG
The DNA here is from genome assembly GCA_027946455.1 of Neocucurbitaria cava. Lineage (NCBI taxonomy): Eukaryota > Fungi > Ascomycota > Dothideomycetes > Pleosporales > Cucurbitariaceae > Neocucurbitaria > Neocucurbitaria cava. The sequence goes on from JAPEUY010000007.1 coordinate 1,465,132, forward strand.
ATGTAGGGTTAGGCTCGTCCAAGCTGCCAAAGGCGAGCACCAGTCCTTTGCCCCGGTCGAACATGAACGATCGTCATTCTCAATATGGCGAGCAGTGGAAGCTTCAGGGGCCGTTCGCGGGCCCTTCTAATGCAGAGGATAGTTCATTCGGAAGCCACGAGCAGTCGCCCGAGCACTCATTCTCAACCAGCGTTCTCGACGGGCCCGGCGTGGCTGCCACACCCCCGATAGCAGAGTCCGATATGGAGCCAGTGGGGCCCTTCGCTGATGATGAGTCTTTCACAGCCGCACGACTTGCACCATTGGATACTGGGTCTGTGCAAGACGCGAGCCTACCCAGCCCTAGCTTGTCGCCTATCACCGCTGCCGCCAATCTAGCACAACAGAGCATTGGCGGAACTTCGTACCCAGGCCCGGGTCTTGACTATGATTCGAATGATGTCTCAGGACTCGACCTTTCTCAAGGTAGTTCGAGCAACCTACGCATGGCTGATTTTGCTCTATTCCCTTCTGGGTCAAGGCACCTCGAACTGCCAGACGCGAATGAAATGGTCAGCCCAAATCCGCAGTTGCTGACCCCGACCATCATGGGCATACCCAGCATGCTAAACACATTCGATGCTCTGCCAGAGCAACTCAAGTCATATGTCATGTACCAGCTGCTCCGGAGATGCAAAAAGCCCACTTTGCACTTTGTTGCTGATGTTGTCAACCCGGCCTTGAAGCGTGACTTCATTGCCTCTCTGCCTACCGAATTGAGCCTGGAAATAATCGGCTATCTGGATGTCAAGAGCATGTGCAGTGCCGCACAAGTGTCAAAATACTGGCGCAAGCTTGTCGATACCCACGAAGCAGCCTGGAAGGAGCTGTTTGAGAATGATGGTCACAAGCTGCCCCACGGTGAGCTGGAGCGCGCTGTGCAGGAAGGATGGGGATGGCAATATCCTCACTCCTCCGATAGCTACGAACGCGACCTCAGGGCGCAGTCTGTGGCTTCTAGATCGGACAATGAAGCCTATACAAGCTTGTCTGGTTCAAGCTTGCCTAGCAGCATTTTCGATCACGAGGGAGCGGTCACTCGATCATCATCTATGCGCCAAAAGCGGAAGGCGACAAGCAAACACGTTGGGGCTAAAAAGCAGCGCAAGAAGGGCTCATCGTCAGCAAGGACACAAGTCGCTCTGTACTCGCGACCTACAGAGCTGCAGGAAGGGCCGCATGCTTTCGCTAGACGAGCACAGGCAGCCATTGCTGATCCCAATGTTGGCCTGCCCGGTCTGCGTGCTATGCACCTCTTCAAGTCACTGTACCAACGACACCATCTCATTCGCAAGAGCTGGATGATCGAAGACACGAAGCCCAAGCACATCGCATTTCGCGCCCATCAGCGCCACGTTGTAACATGTCTCCAATTCGATACGGACAAGATCTTGACTGGAAGCGATGATACGAACATCAATGTCTACGACACTAAGACTGGAGCTTTGCGGAGCCGCCTCGAAGGCCACGAAGGTGGTGTGTGGGCCCTTCAATATGAGGGAAATACCTTGGTTTCTGGTTCTACGGACCGCTCGGTACGAGTCTGGGACATTGAGAAGGGCAAGTGTACCCAGGTTTTTCAAGGTCATACCTCCACTGTTCGGTGTCTCGTCATCCTTAAACCAACACAAATTGGCGAGACACTAGATGGCCAACCGATAATGATGCCTAAGGAGGAGCTGATCATCACCGGTTCGCGAGACTCTACGCTTCGTGTGTGGAAGCTCCCTAAGCCAGGCGACCGCAGCATCATGCAGACCGGGGCATCTTCCAACGATCACGACAACCCTTACTTCATACGCGCATTGACAGGACATCATCACTCGGTGCGCGCTATCGCTGCCCATGGTGATACACTTGTCAGCGGCAGCTATGACGCCACGGTTCGCGTGTGGAAAATTTCGACCGGAGAGGTTTTACAGCGCCTACAAGGTCATTCCCAGAAAGTCTACAGCGTCGTCTTGGATCATGCCCGTAACCGCTGCATTAGTGGCTCTATGGACAATATGGTCAAAGTCTGGTCTCTCGAGACAGGTGCCTGCATCTTCACACTTGAAGGCCATACATCTCTTGTGGGCCTTCTAGATTTGAGCCACGGACGACTGGTTTCGGCTGCCGCAGATTCAACCCTTCGCATCTGGGACCCTGAGAACGGACAGTGTAAGAGCAGGCTTTGTGCGCACACTGGTGCCATCACTTGCTTCCAGCACGACGGCCAAAAGGTCATCTCAGGTTCAGATCGCACGCTTAAGATGTGGAACGTGAGGACAGGCGAATTTGTCAAGGACCTGTTGACAGACTTGAGCGGCGTATGGCAGGTCAAGTTCAACGAGCGCCGATGCGTTGCAGCAGTGCAGCGGAACAGCATGACATACATTGAGGTAAGCACATCCGATCAGAGAGCGGATGACGAACATTATCTAACATGACTACAGGTCTTGGACTTTGGTGCTTCACGCGATGGTGTTCCTGCTGATCAGCGAGGCCGCCGAATTGTGGTTAACTCAAAGGGCCACGAGATTGAAGATCTCACCGAAGTCGACACGGCCGACGTAGATCAGGCTTAACGACTTCCACCATGACCGGTTCCTTTCAAGTGCATATACCCGGACTTTTACCAAAAGCGATACCCCTCCTGCGTTTTTCGGAGACGATTTCATGACGAGACAGACACTTTCTCATTCCGGGTTCAGGAAGCAGCACGGTTTATTCTTGCATCAGCAGTGGCTTCGGCCTGCTTGTATTTCCATACAGTTGTGTGGAAAAGGCGTTTGTATCAGGACAGGAGGTTTACATTGCATAGCTTACGGCGTTTCGATATTAGGGCTGCATCGATAAGGCGTCTGCGGTCAAATAGCATGAGGATGTGACTTTGTGCTGTGTGTAGGGTACAAAGTCAGGAGCAATAACAGCATATGATTCAAGCATGTTTGGTCTGCTCTTGTGAAGTATGTGAAATATATGTTGGACTTGCATGAATACAGCATACGCGGTAGCTACCTACCTGTGACGTGCCACTGCCCCGCGAAGGCTGATGCTCGGCTTCCTCGCTGCAAACAACGCCACAACTGCATAGCTCTGACTTCACATCTCGTCAGACAAACTTGCGCATTATTTTTCTCAACACTGTTAGGAAATGCGCATGCCAGCTGGAGCCCCCTAATGCCAGCCTACTTCTTCCATCTGACTATCGAACTATACCCCACCCGCTCTTTGCCAGCGACGACCTTTGCCCCGCCGCCGCATACTGACATCTTCAACTCGGAGCTTCCAGCACATAGACGAGCTTCCTGGACTTCGCCCGCGCCAATCCCACGGTCATATGAAAGCAAATCGAAGCCTGTGCCTTCCAGCAGCGACGCCGCCCAGCCTGCTCCGACCCGTGAACGACCGGCTGCTACCCGTCGCGTCAGTCAACGCACGCGACTATCGTTCTCCGATCACCACGACAGCCCCGTACCTATAATCAAACCTCCGAAGAGGCCGGGGCATAGGCGCACGCAGAGCTTTGCACACAGAGACTGGCGGTTTGATGTCATCTCCATACTCAGCATAGACATGAGCCAAAGCAATGGCCACGATATTGCTCGGCCACGTGCGAAGTCTCTCAAGCACCCCTCGCACGCTCCGAATGCTGGCGGGTTGGCTACAAAGGGCAAATTCATACCCTCAGATCTGAAGGAAACGGAACTCGGCTGGGGTGTTGTGCACCTTTACCGCGATGGCCAGGAGACGCCTGGCTTGTACGATGAGGTGGACGGGGCTGGAAAAGACTTCCGCGAGGAGGACTGTACAACGCTGTGCATACTGGCTGTACCCTCGTACATGATGCCCTCGGACCTTCTAGGCTTCATGGGAGAGCAGACAAGGGAGGATGTGTCACACTTTAGGCTCATCAGGACGAGTAGAGCAAACAAATACATGGTATTAATGAAGTTTCGAGAGGCGCAGAAAGCGAGGGAATGGAGGAAGGAGTGGGACGGGAAGCCTTTCAATAGTATGGAGGTAAGACTGTAGACATTGCTGGCAAAGAGTCATGTTAACATGAAGCAGCCCGAGTACTGCCACGTCGTTTTCGTCAAATCGATCAACTTCCAGAATGGTGACTCGAACCGCGACCCTACGTCCTATCCCGATCTCACCAACGACCCTTTCGCACCCGCTCCTACTCAACAGCCTACCGCCCCTCTACCGCCTGCTACCGGCGTGAATCCGCCCATTGAAGGTCCCTCGCTCGCTTCATCGCTCACGACTAAACCTCACGCTCCACCTACGCCCGCACTTGTCGAGCTGCCCACCTGCCCAGTTTGTTTAGAACGAATGGACGAAACAACAGGCCTTCTCACAATCCTCTGTCAACATGTCTTCCATTGTGCATGCCTTGAGAAATGGCGCGGCTCAGGCTGCCCAGTTTGCCGCTATACACAAAACGACGCCTTTACCTCCCATCGAGGCTCCGATGGCGACTCGCCAGACAACGAATGCAGCGTCTGTGGCTCCACGCAAAATCTCTGGATCTGTTTGATCTGTGGTAATACAGGCTGCGGCCGGTATGACTCCGCGCACGCGTTTGCTCACTACGAAGCTACGAGCCATACGTATGCCATGGATGTGGTGACACAGCATGTTTGGGACTATGCAGGAGATGGATATGTCCACCGCCTGATACAGAATAAAGCAGATGGAAAATTGGTAGACCTGCCTGCATCCACGCACCAAACTTTCAATACTCCCGGAATGACTGGCTATGCCAACGACACGGTTCCGCGCGAGAAATTGGATAATATGGGTATGGAGTACGCATACCTCCTAACCTCACAGCTTGAGTCTCAGCGCGCATACTTTGAAGAGCAACTCGAGCGCGCGGTTGACAAAGCAGCTAAGGCGGCGTCTTCGGCTGATGAAGCTTCACGCTCCGTGGCAACGCTCTCGCAGAAGCTTGATAAGCTGTCGCTTCAGCACAGCGAAGCTACAAGTATAATTGCTTCTCTAGAAAAGGAATCTGCACGGAACGCACAGAAGGCTTCCTCAGCCTCTGAATTAGCCCGCAAACTCACCAAACAGTACAAAGAAGAGCAGACAATCAATGAGTCTCTCATGGAGCGCATCAAGCATCTGGAGAAGACTGCCCTGGAAGCGGATGCCAAGGTGCATGCATTGGAGGCTCAGAAGGCGGACCTCGAGGAGCAGAATCGAGACTTGTCGTTCTTCATATCCGGTCAAGAGAAGCTCAAGGAGATGCAAGGTAATGAGATAATGGGCCTACATGAGGGTGAGGTCGAGGGCGGAACTGTGGAAGTTGGGGATAAAGGCAAAAGAAGGAAGGGTAAGAAAAAGACTTGATCTGCATACTGAATGGCTGGGAAATACCATGGTCGTACCCAATATTCCATTTGGGTCAGGAACTTGATGTGCTTGCATCATTTTGGAGTTACAGCGGCATTGGATTCGGAGTTATAATGCTATAAGATACCCATAGACAATTCAGCCTGAAAAAACCGGCACACGCTACAACAGCAAGTCAAGTTTGACCCCATATACATGCTGTATATTTTGTGAAGATATTACATATGCGCATTGGGTGCCAATTGGTAAGAGAGTGTTGCTGCAAGGCTGTCGTTAAAGTGCGTGGGAGATTCAGCAAGGGCTGAAGTCTACGGCAGGTACCACGCGGTAATAACTTCTTTTCCCACAACCTCGGGAGAGATGTACAATATATGTCCTCCATGAAGTTCCTACATGTTGACTATAAAGAGATGGCTACTGGGAGCATTTCAAGCGATTGCGATGGTGGACCGTGTAAGTACGCGTTCACGTGTTTTCGCAGTACGCGGGGTTAGCGCGGCTGGTTGCTGGGCCAATTGGGTGGGTGCGACCCGAATGTTTATCCACCCCCAGCCGGCACGAGCAGCCCAGAACCTCGACCATGTCGACTTCGACTTCTCCTGCTATGCCTTCCATCCTTCTGCTATAGATCATACACGTTTCAGTGTTTTTTTCCAAGGCATCGGCCTCTCTTAACGCTTTCCACAATTCTTATCTTCGCGCAGCGTCACAATGGCAACACCGGCGTCGGCTGCACCTGTGGCAGGTCATCGCCGCAACAAGTCGTCTTCGGTCCTCAAGTCGATTATGACGTCCAAGACGCATAAACGCAACCCATCCGATGGCACTGCGCTGAACAACAATCCGTCCATGAATCCGCCGTACATGCCCGCCTCCAATTTCCAGGTACCACTGCTGCCGCCAGACCATCCTCACAGTCAAGTGCGGGCATCAACTCGGACGGAAACCATTCCTATCAACCCACCCTCTCCAGACAAATCACAAGACGTCAAGTCGAGCCCCAAGAAAAGCCTACATAAGAAGACTCTCAGCTCTGTCTCGCTACGGTCACTGGCGAGGAAAGAAGAGAAGTCCAAAGACAGGCAGTCCGACGAGGCACGAGGGGAGCAGAAAGCAGAAAATATTGGAGCGAAACCGAAGAAGACAAAGTCGTCGACTAACCTGGCCGCAATGTTTGGCAAGAGCAAGTCAAGGGATACCAAGCAGTCGCCGGTCAAGGAACCCAGAGACAAGGAAAACGCAACACCGCCAAACTCTGCAGCCGCAGCCGCCCCGCTGCGCACACCCATCTGGGCCGAGTTCAGCTCGCAACAAGAGATCACCACCACAAGCAAGGTTCCGTTAAATGATCATCGGCGAAGCATCGAGGAAGAAATAGCACTGTATACCCCACAGGACTACTCTCCTTCGAAACAACGCAACTTCTTCGACTACGGTCAACCTTCCTTGCAGCAGCGACCTGTTGTGAAGGAGCGCCCTAAGTCGATGGTCGTTCCTAAGAGCACGTCCACTACATCAATGTTCGAGACCTTCACACGCAAGAAGAGCAACGACCGAGTACCACTTTCGGACACAAAAGGCAATGAGGGCAGGGTGAAGGGAAGTGCTTCGTCCAAGAGCATACCAGCGAGGCCAATACTTGGACGAGCCAGCACCGATACCAGCAGGACCGACATGGCAGCCAAGCCCGTAACGCAGCCTACCGCTACATCGAAGAAGCCAAATAGAGTCATGGCTGCTGTCGCCGCCTTCAATGGCAAGTCTAAGCAGCCGGACGCTGCTCCAGCATCGCCAACCAAGCTCGATCCGGCGACGGTGGATGCCGAATTTGAGGTAGTTCTCGTGAGTGACAGCCTTCCTCATCCATGCTGAATATTTGCTAACGAGTTCAGGAATCTCGAAACATCCCTACGCATCAGCGTGCACAAATGCGAACACTAAAGCTCGAGGTCAAGGCAGACTTTGTCCGCATGCACAAGCTCGATACGCCACAAGCATCCCGGGCACCATCGTCCCATTCCTCAATTGGCGAGAACAAGCCTGCGGTTGCCAGGACTTCCAAGTCTCGCGATGGATCTGCCGAGGAAGAGAACGAAGCATTGCAAGCAGATAAATCAGCCAATTCAACCAAGCGGGAGCGTCCACGGAGCAGAGCTTTCACATTCAACAGAAGTGATTCTCCGACAAAGAAACAGAAAGGCGAATCAGACGAGCGCAAGACCTCATCGAAATCTACTGCGATTCCAAAGTCCCCCTCCACCAGGTCATTGATATCTAATGCCTCGGACAGGTCGATCTCTAATGGCGCAAAATCCGTCAAATCAGATGAGTTCATTGCATACCTGAAGAAGACACCAAAGCCTCAGAATGTCGAAGTTGGCAAGCTGCACAAATTACGTCTCCTCCTTCGAAACGAGACGGTCGAGTGGGTAGATAGGTTCATACAAGACGGCGGTATGGTTGAGCTGGTTGCTCTCCTCCATCGCATCATGGAGATCGAGTGGCGCGAGGATCACGAGGACACACTGCTTCACGAGCTGCTTCGATGCCTCAAAGGGTTGTGCACAACCGCTACAGCACTGAAGCAACTCAAGGAAATCTCTACGACGTTATACCCAGCACTGCTGGCTATGCTTTTCGACGAGGAGCACAAGGGCCCTAGCGAGTTCACCACGCGCGAACTCATCATCGAAATCATATTTGCTCACATTTCGACGGCGCCTGAGCCAGAACTCGAGTCCCGTGCCACCGAACTATTGAAGTACCTAAAGGACCCGGCTAAGGAGAAGGAATCTTCAACCGTACCATTCATCCTACAGATGCACCAACCGCGCCCTTACCAAGTATGGTGCAAAGAGATGACCAACGTGACCAAAGAAGTATTCTGGATCTTCATCCACCATCTCAACGTCATCCCCGTCCCTCCCAAATCGTCCCAGGACATTCGCAAATCGTACGCAAAGACCCATTTCCCAGGCCAACGCGCCATCGTGCCCGCAGCACCCTACGTGGGCGGCGTAGAATGGGACGCCACGAACTACCTTGCAACGCATATCGACCTCCTGAACGGCCTCATCGCGTCCCTCCCAACCCAACAACAGCGCAACACACTCCGTCAAGAACTCAAAGTATCTGGCTTTGAGCGACTAATGGGCCATCTGCGTGCCTGCAACCCAAAGTACTACGGCGCTGTCCATGATAGCGTCAAAGTGTGGATCGGCGCTGCGCTGGAGGATGACTGGGATGTCAAGACTGTGCGAATGGGCAATGGAGATGGCAAGGGAAGTGTCAGCCCTGTCAAGCAGAGTCCTAAGAAGAAGGCGGAGAAGCCGCCGCAGATTGGGGTGCCTAAGATGGATCTTGATCTGGGGTTGGGACTGGGGTTTGATAGGGAGATTGCTATTGGTGGTATGAAAGAGAAGAAGGACGATGACTGGATTTGAAGAATTGGATAGATGGGAAGTGCGCAAATATCCCACGAGTTTCATCCTTACGCCGGCTCTTGGATACCTGTCACAGCCCTTTTCTCCGATTCTACCTCGCCACATCCGCCATCTCGAATCTTGGATCCCTCGACACCCAGTAGCCTTTGCATGCGCCTCACGGATACATACATTTCGGTTCCCTTCGGCGTTGCACTCTAGTTTTGCCAGCTGCTTTGTATCTGTTTTTATGGTTCTTGCTTCCTTTCTTTTCTTTTCACTTCTTGCCTTTCTTCTTCACACTCGTTGTCCCATGGCCAGCAATTTTTCTCTACGACTTTAGCATGACATGAATTAACGAAACGCGACGGCTGGCTACCAGACAGACAGCATGACATGTGTACATCATAGTTATAGTACAACTTTACGAGGCGTTTATATGGGTCGGTTGGGTTGCGTTGCGTTGCGTTGCGTAATTAAATCAATCTATGGCTTTTTCATTGTTATGATGATGTGTATATGTGCGGTGACTTGGTCGTGACGGATGCTTTGGTGATATGTGCAAGTTGCGACTTGCAGTGCAGTGTATTCTCGATCATGGTTGCTTGCTTGTAAGCGCGAGTCGTGGGGATCGAGGAACGTGAACTTGGCTTCACGCTTTGATGGGGACATTGGAGGCTTACGCTTTGTTGTGCCCAGGTATATATTGTTGAATTGTTGCTTAGTGCAGTGAGAAGTAAAGTGGTAAATATACACATTGTGGTCCAGTCCAACACAACTCAATTGACCATTACCATGACCCACGTCCTTGTCCACGCCCACTACTCCAACTTACCAACTCCGTTGCCATCTTCCCTCCCTACGAGAGACACGTGCAGACAGCCAGTAGTCTCGAATCATCCACCCGGACAGACTTCATAATAACCTACCTCCCAAAGCCCCCAGCCCCCAACAGCCCTCCTCCGCCTCTCCATCTCCCCACCCTCACCAACCCCCAAGAACAACAACACCCTGATCCCCACAGCCCTGCGTCCCCACACAAATCCCCGTCGTCATCTCCCCACCCCCACAATTACAAAACTCCTTCACACACGCACTCCCCACCGGACATCCATCATCCCCAAACGCGCTCTGCTGGCACCTCACCACATCCGGGTCGTCGCAGCTGTAGCGGTTCTTGTCGAAGCAGATACCGCTGCCCTCGACGGCGGTGGCGCACGTGCAGCTTGAAGTGCTGGGTGGGTTGGTGGAGTTGGGGGGAGGCGAGGTGTTGCAGAGGCGGTCGAAGCCGCAGCGCGAGTCGCAGGGTGGGCTGGCGCACACGCCGTTTATGCAGTCGAAACCTGGGGAACATGCGTTGTTGCAGCGGCCGCAGTGGAGGAGGTCCGTTTTCGTGTCGTGGCAGCCGCCGGAGCAGAGGAGGACGCCTGGGCCGCCGCAGATGGGGGTGGGCGTTGAGGTGGAGGTTGGGGTTGTGGAGGAGCTTGAGAGGGTGGTTGTGTTTGTGGAGGAGGTAGAGGAGGTGGAGGAGGAGGAGGATGCGGTGCTGCTGGTAGGTTCCGACGAAGTGGTACTATTAGCTGGGGAGCTTGAAGTGCTGAAAGGTGAGATCGTAGTAGTAGTACTACTAGAAGATTCAGTCGAAGTAGTGTTGGATGAAGAATATGTAGTGCTGGATAATGAGGCAGTGCTGCTAGGTACTTCGGATGAAGTAGTGCTGCTCGAGTTTCCGAATGGAGGAGCACTAGTTGATGGCGTGTACGTGCTCGAAAACGAAGAAGTGCTACTACTGGAGGATTCCGACGCGGCACTGGTGCTGCTAGACGTTTCGGATGAAGTAACGCTACTTGAGGAACTCGACTCGCTGGAAGACGATGCAGTGTTACTAGAAGATGCGGTTGTAGTAGTAGTATTGATTGGATAGCTTGGCAAGCTATAGCTCGTTGCGGTGCTGAGAAATGAGGAGGAGGTGCTGTTGAAGAAACCACTCGTACTGAATGACAAACTTGAAGTGCCTGCTGAGCTGCCTGTGCTGTAGGAAGTTGAATTGCTCGAAGTGGTAGACGGATCCTCCGAGGAGGTAGAAGGATTGCTTGAGGCTGTAGATGAGAAGGTTGAGGTCACTGGCGTAGTACACGAAACGCTTGAAGTTATGGACGATTCACTGGATGTAGGAGTGATGAAGCTAGAAGTGCTTGGCGAGCCGCCTGAGGTGGATGATGAAGTCTCTGACGTCGAGGACTGGCTTGAAGTTGTGGAGGTGAGACTCGAAGCGGAGGAGGTCCCAGTTGAAGTTTCAGGCGAGCTGCTTGAACCTGTAGTTGAGATGCTTGAAGTTGTGGATGGACTGCTCGAGATGCCAGACGAGCTGCTCTGGGAAGATGAGCTACTCGACTCCACTGAAGATGTAGCTGATGTGCCGGTAATGCTTGACGAGCTCTCTCTACTCGCAGAACTCGTAGCTGCGCTGGATGATACTGAAGCGCTTGTGTCCGTGCTACTGAAACTGCTGCTAGACTGTGAAGTTGTCGCCAGGGTAGTCTCAGAGCTGAAGGATGTTTGTGTCGAGGTTAAGGTAGTTGGGCAAGGCGTGCCAGTTGTCAGCGTCTCCGTGATGAGAGTCGATGTGGTAGTAGTTGTGGTCTGTATCGTTTTAGCTCTGATGTTCCTCTGATAGTGAGAGGCTGCGCAGTTACCGAACCAAGCAACTGGAGAGAACCTTGTGTGACCCTCTTGCAATAGCAGGCACTCGTGTATTGGTTCAGTCCGCCGGTACAACTTTCAGAGGCGTATGAGGGGAAAGGCCCACTGGTCGTTATAGTGACGAAGTCAGGCGGGGCTTGACGCGCTTTGACTTCCTTGTAGATGTGCATTTGGGTCAGTGTTGGGACGAGGGAGACCGACGCCCCAGTGGTCGTTGGATTGGTAGGGCATGGCGTGGTTGTAGTCGAAGTTGTCTTGGTCACAGTAGTGACAGTGGTGCTATGATTTGGTTATTACACATTAGTGAGGGCATATCGAAGTACGTACATAGGATAAAAGATTGTAGTCGTCGTGAGGTGTCTCTCGCAGTCGGCGTAGGCAGTGAACGGGTGGTCGGCGCCTAAATCAGTGCCCCAGATGGCGCGGTAACAATCATCTTGACGACACCCATCTTGTCTGATATCAAGGAATCCTGCTATAACGAGCGAGGACCCAAAGATGCCCACGAGTGCTGAGAGCTGCATCTTGACTTATGAACAATGAGTGGATATGGGCGCGGTTCGATGCGCATGATCGTGTCAATGAGCGAAAGAAATGGTCTTATACATCGTCCATAGAATGGCCAGATGCGACGCTTCAGTGTGCTCAGCCATGAATTTTACGAAAGTGTCTTGCGGCTTCATGTCCTTCCTAGTGAGTTGCTGGCAGCAAGCCTGTGGCGTTCCTGCGAAACCTTGTGCCGCCTATCCTTCGCCGCAAGTTCATTAGCTTCCGAAGTGGGTATTCCGAGAGTCAACAGACGTAACGACTGATAGTCGCAGACATATGGATTGATCATTCCCATTCTAGGGCTACAGTAACGTGATCAATCCGCGAGACGGGTATGGGCTAACGAAGGACTACAGCTCTAGACAGTTAAGAAGGAACACTGCAGATTGCCTAGCGCTCACATGCCGCATCGCGAAGCGGAAAGTCTGTGTCGTGAAGATGTACGTACGCAGAGGCGCCAGGATAGGTTAAGCATGTGCGCACGGCATGTCGTTGTGTCTATACGGATGCGAGCGGCACGACGGTGAATTCCGATTCTGCACGAGCGATAGTGACAGCGACGGCAGCTTATGCAGGTTCGATACCGTTAGATTTGACCTTAGTGGGAGGCTGAGACAGTTGAAATATATGCATATGTAGGTCTGCTATTGTGGAGAGACTGGCCATCTTCGGCGGGAGCGACTGCACCACGTCATGCTATATATGAAGCTGAGAAAGCATCCTATCAACGTAGGCGGAAATCGCGAGGCTTGCATTTCCTGCGTTCTTGTTTTCGATGCGCTCAAACTCGTAGATTGTTGAACGATCAGTGTACATGCGGTACAGGTATGCGGCCGTCTCGGTGGAAGGCGCGGCATGGTACTAGTTTCTAGGTCGCTGGGAACCACGGAGGCTAAGTGGTTGACTTGGAATTTGCACATGCTCCAGGCGTTGGATTTGGTGTTTGCCAGATCCTGCGGATTACATAGAAAACTGCTTAGTGCTGGGGTGGTCGTAGTGCCTCAAAGACTTGAACGTGCCTGATAGCTTAAATGGCTTCGCGGATGGATGACACAGACGTGACGGAAAGCACGCCAACGTGCTACCTCCTTCAGCGAGAAATTAAGGCCATTCCGTTTTTGAGCTTATGCAGACGATATCGTGGGGGACCAAGCCTGCAGGCTTTGATCTGATCTGTGGTAGAAATGTGACGTTTCCCGGATTGATTTAGTCCTAGGTCAATCGTGACGCCGTATGATCCCTTCAGCGGGAGCTGTGTGGGCGGTGCATAATACAACAAGTTAGATATTTTCATACAAATCGTTCATAGGAGTAATGTCTGAGTTGTATCGGATGATCTGCGGTGGTAGGATTCGTCCTTTGATTGGACAAACTGATAATTAGGACTAGCCCCGACCACATGCTAACTCATAGCGGAGGTGCAACGAGGGCCGTAGAAAAGCTTGTACCAGCTGCTATGCTGTCCAAGTATGGCTAGGTCGCGTTCTATTTCCGATCTTCAAGCTGGTGGGAGAAAGTTGGCGAACAGCATGCCCTGAGTAACCGCATAGATGACTATGCCTCGGACGAACCATTGGCCTTTTTGTGAGTTCAATACCGTACCCTGTGTAGTCTTTCCATCTACCAGCCATGAAGCGATCATTACGTACCAGGTCGGGTACGCGGATGCAATTCGATTGACGATCTGGACGTGGAAACTGGTAATAGCCGTTACAGCTAGCACTAGCTGCGGGAACGCCAGTTCGGGGAAGCTATGCGCCCCAACGGTGGATTTCTCGGTACCGATCGTTCCAGGAGTCGAGGTTACACTACGCCCATGCAACGGCCGTTGAACACAGCTGCGGAGATCTGTCACACTTGACTCGAGCAGTAGCCATAGCATCGGTGTCGCTAATAAGAAGAGTGGCAAATTCGAGAGCGTCCAATAATGGAAGAAGCCGACGTCCCTAAAAAGCGTTAGACAAGTACGATATATAGAGTTGATTTTGTATACCAGTAGTGACTTTGTACCCAAGAGTAGATACTTGGGATGCTCCCCTCACACCACGGTCTCGCATCTGACCCATTCTCTCGGATACAAAAATCCATGTATGCCAGATACTGAGGGCCAATGAACCCGATGGCGATGAACAGACCTGCCACACAGGTGACCATGATCCTTGTGACGTCACGTATGCTCAGCTGCTCTGATGCGATACGAGGTAGATACATCGCAGCGTCGTACAGGAAGATCAAGCCGCTCAGCAAGCCATTACTCCTTATCAATGCTGCGGAGGCAAAGATGAGACCTGAGCTTAGTTTATAAATATCTTCTCGGACTGGTGATCCTCCATCTCTGGCCGTGGCTTTGGATAGCGCGTAATGAACCATGCCCGTCAGATTAAGTAGAGAGAAGAGGGCCTCTGCGTACGGCGCAGAATAAAACAACGAGGCCGGTGTAAGGATGTGCAAGACGGATGCAACGAAGGCGACATTGCGTTGTCGCGGTAGATCCAGGATGATGGTCAATAGGCGATAGAGGACAAGTACAGACATGAGATGGAAAAGATGAGAAAGGGCGATTCCAGCTACAACGTAGTTTTGCAGCGAGCATTCAGTATCACCACAGAATCCTAACACATATTAATGCTGAGTCCAGACGTCGGTGAGGGCTCTCACGTTGTCCCGTCAGCCTGAGGAGCTGTGAATAAGCCCAACTGAACGCCCATTCCTGTTCGAAAACATGGCCACGCTCAGCAGATTTGCCAAAATAGATCGCATCCCACCGGAAGAGATTGAGGGTAAGACGATCAAGTCGCGATAAGTTATTGAGATTCACGTGCCGATGGGGACTCGGGTCGAACAAGATGAGCGCTGAGGTGTCATATCCGGGACCAGGACAATATGCTGCAAGCAAGAGCAGTAGCGCCTTCCACAAACAAAATATGAGAATGAGCTGTCTAACACGTCTTCCCTCTGACAGGCTGACTGTCTTCTTTATCTCGATCATCGCAGTCCCGGTGTTGGTGAGGTTGGCCAGGGACGCGTCGCGATTGGGCAGCCTTTAGCGTCGGCCAAACGCTTTTCCGTCTCCACCACACTCGCTTGAATTTCAGGTCGTTGGGGCCTCACGTTTTCGCTTTTTCGATCTTCGTCAACCCTCAATATCGTCGACCGCCGCCAAATACACACGGTAAGCGCAACCCACACCATGATGGCTCGGTAGCATCAGCACTCGCATGTCTCCATTACGGAACATGTCGAACACACAGATGGCTAGAGTATAGAACGGCAGCAATGCCTTCTTGCTCTTACGAGACACAGAACCTAATTAGTGGATGAGCATTCGCTAATGGTTTCTGTTCTCTATGACAGCCTCGACAGTTCAAGATGCCTCCCAAAGGAAAGAAAGCGGCGCCTGCGCCATTCCCCCAGAGCAAGCCTGGCAACAAGAAGCCCGCCAAGGTGAGTTCCAGTCCCAACCTTTTCCTTCCTGGTTGCAGGCTCTAACTGTGCAGAACCCTCTCATCGAGAAGCGTCCCCGCAACTATGGCATCGGCCAGGACATCCAGCCCCAGCGCAACCTCTCGCGCATGGTGCGATGGCCCGCATACGTCCGTCTTCAGCGCCAGAAGAAGATCCTCAACATGCGCCTGAAGGTCCCTCCTGCGATCGCCCAGTTCCAGCACGTTGCTGACCGCAACCGTAAGCATACCCATACCTAGGCTAGAAACGAGCTAACACATCACAGTCGCTACCCAGGCTTTCAAGCTCCTCAACAAGTACCGCCCTGAGACCAAGGCCGACAAGAAGGAGCGCCTGACCAAGGAGGCTACCGCCATCTCCGAGGGCAAGAAGAAGGAGGATGTCAGCAAGAAGCCCTACACTGCCAAGTTCGGTCTGAACCACGTTGTCGGCCTCGTCGAGAACAAGAAGGCGTCGCTCGTCCTCATCGCCAACGATGTTGACCCCATCGAGCTCGTCGTCTACCTTCCCGCCCTCTGCCGTAAGATGGGTGTCCCATACGCCATCGTCAAGGGCAAGGCCAGACTCGGCACCGTCGTCCACCAGAAGACCGCCGCTGTCCTCGCTCTTACCGAGGTCCGCTCCGAGGACAAGACCGAGCTCTCCAAGCTCGTCTCCGCCGTCAACGATGGTTACCTCGAGTCACATCACAAGGACGCCTCCCGCCACTGGGGCGGTGGTATCATGGGTGCCAAGGCCAACGCTCGCATGGACAAGCGCAGGAAGGCTATCGAGAGCGCTATCAAGATCTAAGTGGTTGGCCTTGATTGAGGTCTTTGGAGGATTCATTACGATTTTCATGGCGTGTCTCTTATCTCTGCATGTAGGCGGTCACAATACCACGGAGTTTAGGAGGGTTAAAAGCAGTCGCTAAAGACTGCATTGACTGGAATCAATCACGATAACGCACGCCTGCATCGTTGTGCCCTTTTATGTGATGATTATTATCCTGTGCTGGACCTGTGGAAGGTCTGAGTGAATCTAGCCATGCAAAATCTTACTGTTAACCATATGAAATCTAATCCCTTGCCATATCAAGTCTAATTGTACTCACAAGAGGAGTCCAGACACTCCAGCTCAGACCACAGACGCGGAGACTTCTCCTAGAAGTTCTCGACCCTCGTCCCAATGCCTCGCTCATCAGCCAACCTTACCAAATCACCTCCAACAACCACATCCATCAACCCCAGCCCCACACTCTTATAGATGACATTGCCCTTCTGCAGCCAATCCATCAAGCTCTTATGCGCCTTATCCTCGACCTCATGATCCTTCTCCCTGCTCCCCCTCCTCTTCTTCTTTGCCTTCTCGCACTCGCCCAACTCGACGCCCCCCTCATCCAGGCCCTCAGCACTCTTATTCTCGCCCGACGCCTGACACTCGCGCCGTCTTCTCTCGGCATCTCTCTTCAACATTAACAGTTCGCCAATCTCCACCACCTCATTGGGGCCTAGCCCCGCCTGGATAATCTCCCCGGCTTCCTTCAGACACGCTTCGACGGAGTCGACGACCACGGCGCCGGCCTGCTGCGCGTGCTTGTGGAAGTGCCTGTGCCCGTGCTCGGGCGCAACGTTCTGGCGGAGAATGTCCGGGTGGATTTCCACCATGTGCGGCTTGTAGCTGCCTATCGCCGCGAGATAGCGGCCCTTTTTGCGGCCCTCGGGGTTC
This sequence comes from Neocucurbitaria cava, assembly GCA_027946455.1. Taxonomy (NCBI): domain Eukaryota; kingdom Fungi; phylum Ascomycota; class Dothideomycetes; order Pleosporales; family Cucurbitariaceae; genus Neocucurbitaria; species Neocucurbitaria cava. Next base: position 1,482,363 of record JAPEUY010000007.1, read on the forward strand.
GTCAGGTAGGGAGCGGGGAACAGCGGGGTTAGAGAGGGCGTGGTAAAGAATATCACGCTGCTCGCTCTGATTGTGCTTTTCAGCAGCCGCTCATACTCGCCGTGGCCGGGTGTCAGGATCTGGATCTTCGGCCTGTGCAAGTCACTTGCAAGGAACTTCTCTCTGTAATTCGGGATACCGGTGGATTCTGACCAGTTGTGCGGTTGCTCGTGCGGGTTGTAGAGTTTCTGCAGGAGGTGATGGACGCGCTCGAAATCGCGGTTTATGATGTTTAGGTGGTGGATGTCGGTGCCGCGCAGCATTAGGGCGAGCCGTATGTGCCAGTAAGCTTGCTTGCCGCTGCCGAAGACGACGACGTCGTGTACGTTTTCGCGTTTCTTAAACAGCATTGTACTTGCGAGGGCGGTTCGGAACGCGGTGATTTCCTCTGCGTTTATGAGGGCTCGGGGGTTTCCGCTCCTGTCGAAGAGGGTAAGACTACCCTTTGGCGTTGTAGTCTGCGCGCTCGCGAGCGACTTTGGAGGTTCATGTCCGGTTGTAGAGGAGGTGGTGGACGGGGAAGATTGCTGGGATAGCGAGAGGGTGTCGACCGATGAAGTGAGGGAGGAGGTATCTGATGGTGTCCTCTTATCGGGTGTCGCCAGTGTTACTATTTTCACGCCGATGCCATCGTTGCTGCTGGCCTGTATGTGGAGGTGGGAGGTTAGTAGGCGTCTAGCGCGGAGAGGGGACGCAGACAAATCTCACCGGCATGAGAAGCGTTGTTTGACCATCGTTGCGTTTGAGCGCTGTACGCAGTGGTTGGTACGACGAGCAGCATCCATTTGACTCTTCTTCAGTTGATGTTGAATAGTAGTGTAGCGCATCTGCGAGACTTTGTTGCAGATCTAGGATGTCTTGCTTGGTGAGCTGTAGTAGTAGACCACGCACGTCGTCGTCCGTGAGTATCGTCAACGGCATAATGAGTTCTCAATTTGAAGCTCGTTGGGTAGGAAAAGTGAATGTAGGTACTCCGTAAGGTGATAAATAATTGGGCGAACAGGTATGATGTAGTTCGACCTCAAGCTTCCTTACACAGTAGGCACGAAGGGACCAAGTAGTGGGGGCGGGGCAGCTGCGGATTTAAGTTAAGGAAGTCGATTCCGAGCATTCCAGTGTCACCTGAGTCAGCACGCGGAGCGAAAAGCAGAGTAAGTCGTCCGCGCAAAATGAATTTCTTGTAGAAAACACGTTTCTTCATCCCACTATGCGCCGTTTTATGCAGGGCCCCGATCATGTATCTAGAATCATCAATGAACAGGGAGGAAAACCGTCGTGTAACATGCCTACCCCGCCACTCCGTTCGCCATAATATAATACAATCCCTGAGCGCAGATCGCAGTCTACGATTTGCGCCTTTCTTGTATGTACGAGATCATAATCTCATCATGCTTGATACCAGCATCTTGTCTAGGCGAAGTAGCTCTTCCAGAGCACACCCTCGAGATCCTCTAGCTGTTCTTGCTCGAAAGCCTAATCGTTGAGTTAGCTTGGCGATTTTTGAAAATTCGAAGTATGTGGCGTGACTTACCTTAACATCAACGTGCCAAGTATCCTGCCTCGTCTTCTTGAAATCTGCAAGTACACTCTTGACGCTCTTCCCAACCATGCCCGGATCACTTGCCGCTTTTCGCGCCAACGTAGCGAGCACATCCGGTAGCCACATCGGCGGCGGGCTCTGATACGGGAACGCCTGGATCAATGCTCCCAGGCCGAGAACGGCAGCATGTCGAGTCAAGACGAGCTTGCCCTGCTCTGGGGTTGGGGTACCTGGTATACGCTTCTTCGGCAACGGATTCTTGTTGAGCTGCTTGGTGAATTGCTCCTTGAGTGTTGAAACCTGGCGATCGCGTAAAGCGATGGGCGAGCAGCGGATCATGCCAGACAGGGTTGTAGCGGCGCCCATGCGAACCTCAAGCTGGACGTCTGAGAGCATGGCGGAGACACAGTCAAACATGCTTTGCTGCTGCTCTTCACTCATGAGGAACAGGCGGCGGAAGTAGATGACTTGGATGTTGATGAGAATCCTGAGACGCTGATGCCAGCTTGTTGCATTGCGGCCGATGCGGATGAGTGCGGCAATGAATTCCGAGTCTTCTCCCTCGCGGTGGGGAATATTGGGGAGATGGCGGAAGACGTGGTAGGCGAGGGACTGCAGCTCAGGATCTTCTTTGATGTCCATCATGTGAAGAAGCTGTTCCATGAATACATTCGGGAAGAATTTGACGAGTGATGTGCATTCGTAGGAGGAGAGGGTTGAGTCGAGCCACAAAAGCACCGTCTTGCCACCGGACGTGTATGAAGAAGGCGTCTGTTGACCAGCAGGACGTTGCTGGCGCCAAACCTCGAGGCGATCAAAAACTTCAGTGATCATCTTGGAGAACTCTTCGGTTGGCTGGTACGGGCGAACACCGATGGACGAGGAGTCCTTCTGCGCCTTGATGAGGGTACCAACATCTTTGTACGATTCGTGATATCGTGTTCGATGTATGCTTGCAATAGTTTGACCCATTGCTTCACGGACACCCTTGTAAGGATGGTCAAGGTGCTTCAAGAAGTCTTCCAAGATGGGCTTCTCCAGGCGGAAATGCCAGCCCGCATCGCAAATGCATTGAGTCAGCAAGTGGACCTTCGAGCTCTCCTTGAATGCGGCGTTAGAGTCCATATCGAGACGGAAGCTGGCTAGCCAATCAATAAGTGGCCAGCCTCGCCTCGGGTCCTTCGATTGCAGAACGACGTGCAGGAATGTCGTCCAGTAGCCGGAATTCTCAGGTGTCAAGCCGTCCTTGAAGATGCCTCGTACGATTGGGAAGACATATTCCCAGACTTCCTGTCGCTGTTCGGGTTTGAGATCGGGAGCACAAGATATCAATGCTGCCATGATCTCGGAAGTGGCGCGGTGTTGATGTTTGTCGCTGCCATCGCCATAGACAGATTGTGTGAGATCTTTGATATCCTCAAATGTGGCCTCCGTTAAACCGCAGAAGACGAGATCAAACGAATGCGTCAACAACATAGCGCTCGACATTCGGAAACGGTCGGCGCTATTGTCGCGAGGCTCTTGCTTCATGAAAGCGAAGTAATTCGAGAACCACGAACGGGTGAGATGTTTCGCGATTTTCTGGCGCACATCATTCTCGACATTATCATATGAGACTTGCGGCGCATTTGGCAGGAAGACAGTCATGGTCTTGTTCCACACCAACCAACCTGGGTAGTCGAAGTCCACGTAGTACTTAGCTTCGGGATGCGCGAACGAGTCTAGGTATTCCTGGGTCCAATTAGGGTCGTCCGGCTTCGTGTTCACCGTCCGCTTATCTGGTAAGTCTTCTTCCCCGAGTAGATACTGCTTGTAATCGTGACCAGTAATGGCCCGTGTTTGTATCACAGAGAACAGCCCGATCAATGCACCAGCATACAAACCTCGCAGGCTAGGATGCTGATCAATGGCGCCTTTCGAAACCAAATCTATCATCTCGTCGGAAGCAATCGTATCATAGCGCATACCAAGATTAACGATGATGGCTGCGGTACGACTGACCTTCTTCCAGTGCTCCGTGTTGGCGATTTCGACCAGCTCTTTCGAAAGATCGGCTTTTTTGCCTTCAATGCGAGCCCGCTTCTTCTTGATATAATCTCTACGCTTCGTGACCTTCGACTGTACGTGCTCATCTTCGCTAGAGTCAATCGCATACGCGATAGCTTGAACGACGTCTGGCTCGAGAATGACCATGCGCTCCATTGCCTTACCCATGTCCATGACCTGGAACGTGGCATTAGTAGCAAGCTTTTGCACTGACGGTTTATCGGCACCGGTGACTTCGATGAAGGCCTTAATCAATCGTGGAGTAAACCTCCAATCACGGCTAATGGTCTTCGCTAGGCTGCCAAACAGAAGGGCAAACATGGCACCCTTAATGCGAGGATAATCACTCTCCGCCACAGCCTTGACGAACGCATCTAAGAGAGGCGGGATGACCAGCGGTCGAGCACCCAGTATGCACTTTACAGCCGACTCATTGGCAGTCTGAGCAGTGCGGCGAATCTCCGTGTAGAGAGATATACTCGACTCGGCAAGGTCAAGTAGTAATAGCTTGTCTAGCTCAGTATGAGGCCGAGGGTTGGCATTATGCCGAAGCCGCTGTAGATGGTAGACATTGGCACGTCGAACCAGCAGAGGTCGAGGGTATTGCTTTCGCAGACCACTGAACCTGAACGGCTGTTCGTCGTTGTCAAGCAGTCTGGATATTCTGTCAAGTACATGAGCAGAACGCTCAATCCCCACATCAATGAACCACGAGCGGTAAGCATTGTACAGGGAGTTGAAGCAAGGCACATCATCCGGCTGCTTCTCAATCAAGAAGCGGTGCACATTATGTAGGATCTCGCCTACATGCTGTCGGAGGTCATGGATGAGCTTGTAATTGTCTTCATCGCGTCGCAATGGGTAGCCGCTTTCGTATTGGAAGGTAGGTTTGACTTCTTCATCTTCAGCCTCGCCTAAACCAGCGTCGTCATCGATGCCTTCTGTGTCCATACCGTCTGAGTCTGAGCCGCTGTCCGATTCCGCGCTGCCATCAGTGACTTGATCATGTCGGACGTCGAAGAGTACTGATATTCCAGAGATGATCAATCTCAAAAGGACCAAATTTCTGGATACTTCGTCTGACCAGTCTTTGCCTGTACCCTCGCGCTTGATCGGTGAGTTCGGTCCAGTGAGCGCAGCGAGCGCCTTCATAGAGCTGCTGGCATGGGTCTCGAAAAGCTTGACAGCGAAGTCGATCTCCTCTGGGCTGGGAGAATGCCATTTAATGTCGAGCTTCTTGACGTCAACCTGCCTGCCCCAGGATGAAGTTGACAGGCCATTGGCCAGTTCATCTTCCTCATAGATTGAGTAGTCGACCGTGTAAGTGCACGTCAGGTTGAGCAGCAGATGATGGATGAAGTTGGACACATGTACAGTAGGTGTGCCTCGACACCGCTGCTGCATGTACTCTGCAATCTCAAACAGCTCGTCTTTCCACTCGAGAACAGCATCGCCTACATGTACAACACACATGCTGAGGATGCTGAGGTTCCATACTAGAGCGCGGTCGCGTGGGAGTACCTCAGCGCCAGTTGTTCGGGTCGAGCCCGCGCCTATGTCTTCTATCTCCGTGCGGATACCTGCAAAAAGATGTGGCAATATACGTTTCAGAGCTTTCTCTGGGTTAATCTTCACGAGACTATTGCAGATGAATGCAATGGCGTCTCGAGCTTGGTGAATGACATGATTTGTGATGAAGTTTGCGATCTTGTCTAGCGCAACATCGTACAGCTCGGGTGAAAGTGCCGCAAGCAATGGCGTAAAAGCAGCTGGGAGATGGTTCACCACGTATTCCTCAGGAGACCCACTACGGACCCTAGACGCATCTGGCAAGTTCTCCAAGAGCGTAAAGACACGGCCGAGGAACGATATCAAGAACTCATTCAGTCCCGTCGTGGATGATCGCAAGATCATTGCCTCTTCCTCGTCACTCAGCTCCTCGTCATAATTGATCTCGATGTTACCACGGGCGGTCTCTAGGCGTTCGACTTGTTCTGTGATCCATTGCACAGCAAGCCCTGTATCACCGCCAACGTCCTCCATGGGCGTAGTCGCTCCATCTCTGGCAGTTTCTCCATCCAAGGCTTTCTTCGCCTTTGTGAGATCATGGAACGGGACAAGGTAGCACACGCCTTGAACATATTGCAATGTGTGTAACGTCTTTTCCAGATCGTTGGCATCGATACCGGGGAGTGCAAGTCCGAGCACGGTCGTAACGTGACACCTGAAGCCTTTGGTCTTTGCCATGATCTTAGAAAGCATGTGCAACGCTCGGATAGAGGAGATCGTCCGATGGACTTCGACGAGCCCTTGCATGGCAGGGTAAATCCTCTGTAGTGCACCGGGAAGGATCAGATTAGGCTCCAGGTAAGCCAAGCTCTGAAGGGTGGACAGAGCGTATTGTACAGCTTTGTCACTCTTGGAGAAGATACCCATGAATGTCACCTCTCGCAAGCATAGCACAAACCGCCTCTTGACTGCATCATTCAGCTGCCGGTCTTCTGGCACATCCATCTCGCCACTATGTTCTCGATTCCAGCGTAGGACGAAGAAATCTGCGAGATAGTATACTAATTGCGCCAGAGGTCTAGTCCAGCTGCCGGAGTTGGAAGGGTGGAAGAAAGTTTCGACAGCTTGAATGAGGCCTTCCAATTTGCTCAGAACAGAATCTGAATGCTCTGCACATGCTGGCGAAAGCGACATAGCGATAATACGAGCAATATGATGGGTAGAAGGATGCTTCCGCTGGTCGCGGTCAAGCATTACAGCTAGACCGGCGCCAAGATCGACAGTACTGCTATAAGGCGAAGTTGCCTGGCCAACAGGGATCTCAAGCAATCTCAAAATTGCAGTGAAGATCTGAGAAGATTGCTCGCCAGTGAAGACACCATATTGTGAGAATGGTACATGCTCTGCAGTCAGGCTATCCCTGGCCAAACGCGAGAGAGTATCGATATAGTGTGCATCGAACAACCGCGATCGATTAACGAGCGACCAAAGATGAAAGAATGTTGGTAGGTATTCCTGCGGCAGCAATTGTTTCATATCCTCCGGCGCTGGATGAGTTGGGAGCAGCAGATTGAGCAAGCCCACAACAACGAATGCGCCTTCGCTGAAAGACGTACTGAAGAATGGCAGTAGCTCTTCGAATATAGCGGGTATCTCCTTCGGATCAAAGTATAGCTGAGCGAAGGTGCACATCTTCGTTAACGTGCGAATGTTGCGCTTCACATTTGGTGGATGTGAGCCTCCCGATTCTGAAGGAAGTACGAATGGCTTCAGCTCCCTATACAGCGGCCGCCAGTCGAGTATCAAGTCTTTGCCGGGGCGGAGATAGTGCTTTCGCCTGGCAGAGTGTCAGTCCTGCATGCCAACCGTGGTTCGTCAGTCGTGTCACTTACTTAGTCAGGACCATGAACATGCTCGCGAAGCGCTCCGCCACCAGATAGTCCAAACCCGGAGCCAGTGCCAGCTCGTAGTATAGGTTTACCAGCTTCACGCGCGTGCTGCGGGGGAGGTCGAACTTGAGCGACAGCCATCCTCGAATCTCTCGCGTCCAGTGCACTGCACCCGGCGCAAAGTCCCCTGCTGACACGGCGATGTAGAGATGCTTCAGACATGTGTTTAGGCTGTCCTCGCGCTCGCTCTGGTCTTCTGTCTGGTATGGCAGGTACTTGAAGTATGGAAACGTGCGCGGGCGGCTTCGATCGTCTGCGCCGTTGATGCCGCCGTTGGCCTGCCGCCAGTCGCCACCGGGTGAGGTTGCACGAGACGTGTCCGGACCGGAAGCCGAGTCGAGAGCGCCCATGAGTTGTGATATCCGTTCGTTGACAGCCATGGCAGCGGCGGGGGCTATGAATCGTGCCTACGGCGCGGTGGAGTGGTGCTCGGGGTGTGCGGTCATGAAAAGACAGCTAGCAATGCGTAGTCGGGGGCTGCAGAAGCTTGTTGCCTGTGGCCACAAAGTGTTAACAAGTGCGGTATTGAGAGTGATAGGCTGAGTTGAGTGCAACGAGGTAATACACACGACACTAGAGGGAGGGTTGAGCTCGTGTGCGCATGACGTACGGAACAGATGTGTATTCTAGGATAGGTGTGTATTGCTAGACGTTTTTGCTAGGCAGAACTCTACTCAGCTTTTGTGTAGTGGGTGTGGTTGGTGAGGCAGTTCATCATGCTGGTAGCCGACGCCTTGTTCCTATGATGATCTTGGAAGCTTTGGGCAGGGAGAGCAATGTGCTTACCTACAGCAGCGGCTAGTTAACTTAGGCGAGCCACCGCGAGGACAACCTCGACGAGTGAAGAGCTACGAGGAACGTAGCGGAGAGCTTGTTTTCTCGGGGCGGTCTGGAAATTCACCTCCACGCGCAGTTGGAGTGAAAGGCGCGTAGTGACATCAATACTCGGGGCAACCGCGCTATAAATCCTCCTCTGTCCACCAGGCACTCACAGACGCGTATACAGAGGCGACCACGAGGTAAGCACGCACTTTTATGAGCGATCTGCTAGTAAGACTCGCTTAGCTCTATTACTTCATCATCTCTCTTTACATTTCTGGTCCGTTCTGCGCATATTCTTCGGATCCTTTGACTACGTTTTCTTCTCCTTGCATTTTGGTTCCGACCTACGGGCTGTTGGCACGACACGCGACACGTCTGTCGCCTCGGGCAGGGGTTATCTCCGACGTTCACGTCGCTTGCACTACACCTCAATGACAGTTAGATTTTCAATTCGTTGACTGATTCATTTCTCTAGATCAAGATGAGCTCCTACTACGACGTCGATGCGATCCTTACAGATGCCCAGAAAGTGCCATGCACCTTCGAGCTCACTGTGCCTGGCCTGGGCTATATTGAAGGCAACATGAGTGGCGACATGAAGCAAGGCTCTAAAGTAGAACTTCCTCTCTGGTTGGGAGAGATGCTCGCACTAAGGTAATCACGATATTCAGGTTCATCTGGTTGTACATAGACATGTATTAACTGCCAACAGCCAGAGTCTAAACACATCCTCCCTGGTAACCCTTGATCCACCCACAGCACTTGCTCCTCGCGTCTTGAACGCACTGAAAGCTGATCCGCGAACGGTCGATCTCCGAGCACTAGCACCGCATTTTTACAACCTTGGTGCGAGGATCCTAGAACTGTTCGAGGAGGAGGAAATGATTGAGGTCTTGAGTGATGTGCGTATTATTACAGTTACGATTAGAAAGTCATTCCGCTTATATCATACAGACTTTCAAATCTAGAGCCGCGATTATAGCCGATCAAGCCCATAATCCCCGAGGTGCACTTGGTGAAGGTGCAGACTTCATGCGAGGCCTAGACGAAAACGAAAGGCAACGTCAGTGGGAACAGCAGCGACCCTTTGGCATGTGCTGACAATCACTAGTCTTCCGTGCCGCACATGATAGTGCTAAAGCTGTGCGAACGTGGATGTCAGACCTTAAGCAGAAGTGAGGTGGTCAGAGAGTCGAAAAAGACAGTGACACTACCAAGTCGTACCCGAGCCACGGCAAACAAGTCGCGAAAGCATGACATCGGCCGAATGAAGACTCATACGCACGCCGTCAAGGGATGACCGGAGCGTGCCTAGTGAGACGAATAATGGGCGCGTGCAGCACAGAGGATGAGATATGCGAGAAGGCCAGCAGTAATAAAAGCTCAAGAAGCGGTTTCAAACAACCCTACCTTCAAATTACAATACAATACCTCGAATCTAATAGTCCCATCGAATGAAAATATGTATTAGCGACTCGCGCTCACCGCATCGTAGCTCCAAGGTTACTGTTCTGCAGCAGAGCAATCAATTGATCTGGAGGATAACCGAGGAAGACAGGACCGTTGAATATCATCTGCGGGACAACCTTGGAAGCTTCTTGTTCTCTTGGTTGTTGTTCTGGGCCCGGGGTATGTGGTTGAGCTGGACGGTTTGCTGGTGTCGTAGGAATCGCCGTAGGCGCGGGCTTCGATTGGGTGTCTGGAGCGGGTCGGGGAGACTGTTGTGGTGGCATCATTCCCATAGCACGATGATCAAAAGGACATTTTCCAGGTTTTCGAGGCGTCTCGCCAGTTGGCTGAGGCGTATGGAGTGGCAGCTGCGGGGACGCAGTGGCAGCAGAACCCACAGAAGACGAGCTTTCTGCGTTCGTGTATTTGGCCGGTATCGTGATGCCCCATGGCCGGCTTGGTGATTCTCCGACTCTGACCTCTTTGAACGGCCGATCAAAGTGCGTCGTTCTTGTCTCGTCCTCCAAGGCTTGCTCCTCCGACTCGTCTGCAGCGGGTGGAGTGCCATCCTGTAGACTTGCCGATACAGCCGTGGCCCACTTTTGCACCTTGGCGTCTGCTTTGTCGTCCGGACCCGGGTCTGCTTCAGCTTCGGGCTCTTCCTCAATAGCATCCTCGGGCTCTTCTGGCAGCCACGCCTGGTGCTTTTGGCCCAAGCCTTGAATCATGTTGACCAGGTTGCCATATTTTCTATCCAATTGTTCTATGCTCTCTTGATTACTCTGAAAGCGAGTGATGCACACCTCGTGACTGCGTGGTAGCTCATGCTTGTGCTTCTCAAAATACTTTGCAACTTCTTCTGGGTCGTGTTGGTCGAGAAATCGAATCGGGCAGACGGCAGCAGACCCAGAAGCAGCTACTGAGGGTGATGCCGATGTGGGATCGTTGCTACAGATCTCCGCGCGGATGGGGTCGGTAAAAGACGGACGCTTTGATCTCCTACCTCGCAAGCTCAATCGTGAAGTCGAACTCCGTGGTGTGGCTAATGGGCTGCCTCGACCACTACCAGACGCAAAGGGACATCCGAGCTTACTAGGAGTTCCCGGTGTCGTGAAGTCTTTTTCTAAAGGCGACTTGATAACGTCGGCTGGCGGACTTGGTATCACTTGTGGTTTATCGGCCGATGGGCCATTCCAAATCTTCACGCCTGATTCGTTCTCAGGGGCATGAAGCTTGATGGCAGCTTCTTCGGCCTTTCTGATGACTACAGCTCGACTCTTGCGCTCCACGTCATCTCCTTGTGCTAGTTGATCCACTAGATTCAACCGTATTCGGGGTTGCTCGTCTCCAACCCGCTCCAGGTCTTGTAGGAAGGCGAGATGGTCTTGCGAAAGCGATGCTGGCGTGAACCGTTTGAGGAGATCTAGATACTACTACTTGTCAGTACGAGCAGCTCGAAAGTGGAAGATGGCAGCGTGGAAGGCCAGATCGAAATCAGGTTATGCTGTGGTTGTTTTCTGTCAAAGCCGCGAAGCAGCTGCAGGTCTAGAGCTAAAGTGTATCATCATAGAGAGGGGAACTGTTAAGAGAGGTCATCGCATACCTGTTGCTTAGCCCATGACAGCTTGCTTTCGAGCTGCTTCTGTTGATCGAACAAGGCCTCGTACTCCCCACTCAAGGCTGCAAAGCCCTCGGCAAGCTGTTCAGCGAGCTCCACGACGTTGTGCTGCGCCGCCTCAGCCATGAGGTCGTCACTAGTCATACAAAAAAGGCAGTACAGATGTGCAAGCACGCGTGTGTGAGACCAGCTCCGGTGACGCGGCAAAGAGGCTCGTGGATGGCAAAAGGTTGAGACTGCTGCTGGCAAGGGTCGACTGCCGGAAGCGAAAGGTAGAGCCGCGTCCGGCTTAGTCACCCTGGAACCCGGCACGTTTAGCAGACGCTCAGCGGCTCAGTGCGGAAAGCTGCCCTGGGGTTCTTGTGCTTGTCTTGGTAGGTGCGTCAGGGCTCACTGCGCCTTGTGGCTGTTACGTAGCATCTTGCCATTGACTACGATTCTTATACACCATGTCGTCCGATCCATGATACCGTGTTTCCTTCTTGCATAAACATCCTCCCAAGCGCTTTGTAGAACACATTGCATCCCACTCATAGTCACCAATTCTCCGATCCGCAATTCCCCAGCTCCTAAACGAATACCTCAACAACACTCAGCATGGGATCTCTCCACGACTCCCGTATACACAAGTGGTTTGCGACCTCGCCTCCAGTTGCTTGGACAGTCAGGCAGTTACGAGAGCTTCTCATTGGGTCACTTAAGCAGGGCCCAATTCCTCAGCATGTTGCGTTCGTCATGGATGGTAACAGGCGGTTTGCGAGGAATCACCACATTGAGACTGTAGAAGGACACAATTTGGGGTTTGAGTCATTGGCTAGGGTATGTCAAAAATTCCACAATGTATTTGCGCTGCGCTAACTTCTTTGTCAGATCTTAGAGGTTTGCTACAAGACCGGCGTCAAGGTCGTGACCATCTACGCATTCAGTATAGAGAACTTCAAGCGCTCGAAACACGAGGTCGATGCGCTAATGTCCATGGCAAAGGTCAAGCTCCAGCAACTGGCTGAGCATGGAGCTCTCCTCGATCGATACGGTGCATCTGTTCGCGTTCTAGGCCAGCGTGAACTCATACAGCCAGATGTCCTACAAGCTGTTGATAAAGCTGTCGCAATGACAGCGCATAACAAGAAGTACAGCGCCCGGATATCTCCAAGGACTTTACTGACATCAATCCAGAGCTGTTCTCAATGTTTGCTTCCCTTACACGTCGCACCACGAAATCACCACTGCTGTCATGAAGACCGTCGAGACGTATAGCACACCAATACACAATCTTTCCACCCCCTCGAAACGCACATTCTCCGAATCGCATATTACTCAGACCATTCGGAAGCAGATGCTCGAGGAGGACACAGGAAGCGGAGCTGAGCAACCTGAGTCGCGCTCAGATTCGCCATCATTAAAAGCGACAGGTCAGGCTGAGGATGAGCGTTCGTCCTCGACCTCAACAGCCATAAACTCATCCGACAAGGACGAATATCAACCTACATTTCTGGACCCTGAGACTATCAGCGCTCAGACCCTGAACGACAACATGATGACAGCTGACGCACCGCCACTAGACCTACTAGTGCGTACGTCTGGTGTTGAGCGACTGAGCGACTTCATGCTTTGGCAATGCCACGAGGACACCTCCATTGTCTTCCTCAAGTGTCTTTGGCCCGAATTTGATCTATGGCAGTTTCTACCCGTGCTGATGGAATGGAAATGGCAGCAGAAGAAGTTGCGCGAGGAGCAACAACGAAGTCGAGGACGATCTAAATCGGATTAGAACAGCCTGAGGTCCAGAAGTGTTCGAGAAGCATAAGAGCTGTGTAGAGCAGATTAGAGTTTTGAGCGTACTTCGACGATACCCAGAATAAAGCATGCTTAATCATAGCGAGATCAATTTACACCAAAATAGATTGCATCACATCTCGATCTTCCAAGATCGAGACTACGCCTAGACGTCGCACCATTTACAGCTTGGCTTGCACGTGTGTATACGAGCAGCTAATGGCACAGGCAAGAGCCGTTATCTCTTGACCGTTTGCGTGCTGCTAAGCATGCGGCCAATCTGATTTGTGCTGATCGCTTTAGCGCGATGTTGCGAGTCTGACTACCTGAAACGTCATCTTACCGCGAGAGCAGCCAGTCGCACAAGCGAGCATGCCGCAACATACCCGCGGTGACTTAGCAGACTTGACTTATATTCCGCGCCTTCCGCTGTCTTCGAATAGTTGAGTTGCGGTTTCAGCTTCAAGCCACGAGATCTGACCTTTGCTTGACGTCTCAAGAGATCACGCTAATACCTCGCGGGGTATTCATTCATTCCACGGCAAACAGGATCCTAGACAAAGGGCGACTTTATCTATTTACAGCTAACTTCGCACTTCTCTCTGTTCGAGGAACTCATCATGCTCGCCCCTTCCCAGATCAATCGTTGGCGCGAAAGCTCGTCTGACTACAAAATGGATGCGCCAAACCTCTTGACCATCCCCGTGGAACTCCGCGAATTGATCTATGGTTTCCTCTTCAGCGGCTACAACATTCGACATGGCTTCAAATCCTCCCATATCCCGGACGATAAATCTGAATCGTCGAATCGCATTGCGCTACTACTCACTTGCCGTCAAGTCTTTGCCGAGGCCTGGCGTCATCTGCCACTCAACTGTACACTGCATTTCCGAGGCACGGAGAATTTGCTGGACACTCTGCTATCTGTCGACCAAAGCGTAATAACCCGCATCCGACATATTCGAGTGCGCGCCTTCCCCTTTCCGCTTTACGCATCGGGGCGTGCAGAGTACTATCCGACTTACTATGCCGCCAACGCACTCACCCTACTCCCCGGACTGTGTCTGGATACGCTGGTTGTTGAGGACTGCTGGCACGGATTCGGTATGGGCGACGGCTGGCGCGATGTAACTACATATTTCGACATTGAAACGCTCCTAAAAAGCGCCGCATGGAAGGAACTCACGTACATAACCCCCTGTACCGACTTCATCGCCTCAGGATACGATCACCGGCGCAAACGTCTCGCACAACCAGAGACCTGGGATGAAATGATCAAGGAAAGTGATGGTGCAGAATCCGGCGCAACGGTGAAGATGTTCATTGTGTTATATAAGCAGGAGAAAGCTACTGGTGACGAGAGGACAGAGGATGGACGAATTATGCAGCCTTGGGCGGCAAAGCCGGGGCATGAAGTGATTGAGAATTGGCGTGTCGCCGGCCCGGAGCAGGACTTGAAGGGCGAAGTGAGGATAGTGGCAAGAAGGGGAAAAATGGCCAGGCCTGTGCAATTAGGTTTAAGTGAGAAACGAACGTGGAAAGAGTTGAAGGGTAAAGAAGGCGGATTCGTACCAGAAGGTATGTGACCTTCGATGTTATTAACGCGGATGACACACGTGTTTCGAAACGCAGAATATAAGACTAACGAGAAAACAGATTGGAAGCCATATCACAATGATATGGCAGATGCGATGGGATGGCTCTACGGCGGCTGGGGCAGACGAATGCAGCTGGCAAACTCTGCGCTGAACAGCTGACTACATCCTTTCGTCACTCAACCAATCTACGCGGCATGGATGCCGGACAATCCATCACAACCCTGACATGCCATGCCTTGTGCGGCTCTTGGTCCTTTACATCGACTCTTGACCTGGCGTCTGGTCGCTACATCTTATAGGCTTGGCAAATTTTTGTTTGACGTATAGTACCCGGACATTTATCCCACATCAACGACAACCTAACGTTTTATGCTTGGCCCAATGGGAGTGTTCCGCCCGGATGATCTGCAACGCGCCTAAGGTCCCGGATCCCAAGGTTTCGGATACACCATCTTGGTGATGCAACTTGTCAGCTGTCGATAGTGTTCCTTCCTTAGCTAATATCAAGTCTTACGTATTCACCATTTGAACAGACTATGTATTCTGTCAGAATTCTCCATTTTCATGACCGGTCTTGCCTCTGGTATCGTGCTCATGGCGCAGACAACGAAGCATGCCATCACAGAGCCATGGCTGCGTTTACTTCCTGGCGGCCTTGTGCTTAACCACTCTGTTGTTTCTTCTCAGGTTCGGCCGTGACGGTCAATTTCGAGCGTATGCCCATCGCCAGTCTCCAGGCGGACATAGAATTGGTAACTCAACCCTTGGTGTAAGCTCACAATCTCTCACAAATCCCAACAAGTCATGCTGACCTTCAACCTCCTAGTTCGAGAAAATTCTCGTCATAAACTTACCCTGGCGTACCGACCGCCGCGATTCTCTTACGCTCGCAGCGGCCCACAGTGGGCTATCGCTAGAATGGATTGACGGGGTCAATGCATCAGATATCAACGAGAAGGCATTTCCACCAGGGAAACATAGGCTGTTGTCGAAGGGAAATGTCGGGAGTTGGAGAGCGCATATGGATGCTATGTGGACGTAAGTATTGAGCCCGCGTGTTGAGAGAAATCTCGGCCGCAGAATCTACGCAGTGAAAAAAGATGGCAGGCCATATAAGCAAATCGTCAAGGGACGTGATGAATGCTAATGATAGTTAGGGTTGTGGAGCGCAATTTCAGCACGGCACTAATTTTGGAGGATGACGCGGATTGGGATGAAAGAATGCAGGAGCAGTTAGTAGCTGCTGGGATTGCAAGTAATTTGTTGCCCGAGATGATCGAGAAGTCTGATGCAGGAGCGCAGACACATGTCCCAGCTACGGAAGACCACTCCCATGCGGACGAAGTCCTGAACCCAATCGAGCTTGCGAAACGCTCTACAGCCCTCCTACCCACTTCAAATAAGCTCGCGGCCTCCAAACCCTACGGCCGCGACTGGGACATTCTTTGGCTAGGACATTGCGGTACCTCCCTCCCACAACACAACAGCTCCTCACCATCCACACCAAACAGTGTCTCCTCCCGCCTCATGCTACTCGACGATCCAACAGTCCCCGATCCTTCAAAGTTGAGGCCTTCACACACCGCGCCGCTGGACTCAATATCCTCCATCTACCCCCCACATACACGAGTATACCACCGTACTCAGAATACACTATGCACGCTCGCATACGCCGTCACGCAACGTGGCGCTCGCAAGATCCTGTACGAGCACGGCCTTCGCAACTTCGACAAGGGCTATGATTTCGCGCTGAGTGAGTGGTGTGATGGATTGACGAAGAATATGGGTGAAAGGCCCATGTGTTTGACGAGCAGTCCTCCAATTTGTACGTATCAGTACTCCAACTGTCTGTGGTGGAGACTATTGAAGGTTGTTAGAGCTTTTGCTGACTTTGTCCGATTTAGTCAGTCATTTTTGGCCCGAGGGCGGCAAGACTGGCGGAGGGAAAAGCGATATTATGAGTGTGGGGGCTGGTGGGGTAGAGAGTGGGAGTGCCTATCTTGTGAGGAGTGTTAGGGGCGGGCTGGAGAGAAGCGTTGAGGATGAGGGAATTGAGATGTGAGACCTTGTTGGTGCCTGTTGACAAGATTCGGAGCAGCTTGATAGTAAGCGGCAAAGAATTTCATACCTTGCTTTCGATCACAGTTCATAAGATTCTGATGTCGATTGACTCTTCATTGTACAGGCTTTAGAATGCATGAAGGATTGCGTCAAATCCCGAATGAGCTCGAACGAGAAGGTGCGTCCGATTAGTTCCTGCTGAATACGGGCGCACCACAACCCTTTCCCTCTTCACCTCGCAATTGCTTTCGGACTAGGTTGCTCCCTTGCAGGGGTGCGTGAGGTGAAAGAAGGTGCAGTGGGGACCGTGACAGGGCAAAAGCCGATCTGTCTTACTGCTCCGTCGTTTTATCATTCATCCCCCAACGCTGCGCCGTTGGACCCTAACACGACACGCGGGAACGCGTAAACAAGACAGTTGTTTATCCACGCAGTTCACGGTGCCCGCCATTATCCCGAGTGCAATATTGCAGGCTTGTTATCCTCATTCTCATCCGCTAGCACCTCGCTCCTCAGCAACATGGTGAGTTCCGCCGTACGTACTCTCTTGACGTGTTCTAACCAATTTAAAGTTCCAACTATTGCCAATCGCTCTAGCTTACGCCGTCCTCATTATCTGCTCCCTTGCCCAGCAGTTCCCGCCGCCTGTCACCTATGATGCCATCATCCCCTCGCCAGTCGATCCCAACATCACCATCTCGTACAGGCAACCGAGTCCCGGTACATGCGCCACTACGTTCGACACGCAGAAGCAGTACACGGGTTATGTCAATCTTCCCCCTTTCACTCTTATGCCCTACCAGCAGAATTACTCAATCAACACCTTCTTCTGGTTCTTCGAATCTCGAACAAACCCCGAAACGGCGCCACTCACGGTATGGCTCAATGGAGGTCCGGGATCCTCCAGTATGGTCGGCCTCTTCCAGGAGCTCGGTCCTTGCGAGGTCGTACTGCTACCAAATGGCAGCTACGGCACACAGTCAAGACTATGGGGTTGGGACCGCAGCTCCAACTTGCTTTTCATCGACCAGCCCACTCAGACAGGATTCTCCTACGATGAGCGCGTCAATGCGTCGGTTGATTTTACACTTGATGCTCCTTTCGGGCTGGATAGTCGTTTAGCATGGCAAGACATCGACGCTGGCGCACCTTCATGGCGGTTCATGAATGGTACTTTCGCTTCTGGCCGCAAAGCCAATACACAAAACCTCACGGCCATTGCCGCAAGGGCATGCTGGCATTTCCTTCAAGGATTTTTGTCGGTCTTCCATCAGTACAATCCAGGAGTGCGACCGAACAGCACAAGCGTCGAGGCCGCTGGTGTGCATCTGTTTGCAGAGAGCTATGGCGGCACATACGGCCCTATCTTTGCCGATTTCTTTGAAGATCAGAACGATCAACGAAGGAACGGCTCCATTTCCGCGGATACACTAGAAATTCGCCTCGAATCCGTTGGTATCGTCAATGGCCTGCTAGATCCTCTAGTCCAGACCATTGCCGTGGCAAATTACACGCGTAACAACACCTTCGGCATAGTCGGGATTGATCGCGTCACTTTCGAAAATATCATCTCCTATGCGACTTCTGGTACTGGATGTCGAGGCCTGATCGCGCAGTGTCGTAGCGAGATAGCGATAGGTGATCGTGAATCAGCAGGTCCCAATGACAACATAGATCGACATTGTAAACAAGCAATTAAAGCATGCCTTGTTGCGGCCGAAATCGCATTCAAGGATGCCAGTCAGAGCATATACGGCATTCGAGTCAAGCCAGAAGTTTGGCCTGGTGATGCCTATCAAGAGTATCTGAACTCTGCCGACGTACAGATATCTATTGGTGCACAAGTTAACTTTACACAAAGCAGTACGACGGTGTACAACGCATTTGAGGATAGTAAGTTCTCACCATGCGACTGAAAATGTCAGATACTCAATATTCTAACTTATTACAGCTGGCGACGCCGTTCGTGGAACACAACTGAGCTCTCTAGCAGAACTTCTTGCTCGCGGTGTGCGTGTAGCGTTGATATATGGCGACGCGTAAGTACCAGATTCCTTACATACTATTCGAACTCTGTGCTACACTTCATCCTGCTAAGATAAGCTTTTGCTAACCACTATCAGCGACATCATCTGCAATTGGTACGGAGGTCAAAACGCTTCTCTCGAGCTTGCACGCCTTCTTCCAGGCTATGATGCCTCTTTTCCTAGAGCTGGCTATGCCGATATCGTCGTCAACAATTCTTATGTGGGCGGTCAGGTTCGTCAATATGGAAATCTTTCGTTTTCTCGGATATACGATGCTGGCCACATGGTACCGTACTATCAGCCGGAGACCGCATTCACTGTTTTCACGCGCATCATTCAAGGCGACGACATCGGTATGGGGAGGAATGTCGATCTCTCCACATTCGGCACCGAAGGTCTCGAGAATTCGTTGCATCAGAATAAGGTGCCGGATGAACCTGCCTCTACATGCTGGCTTCGGGATGCCTCATCAACCTGTACTGAAGAAGAAAGAGCTGCTATGAGACAAGGTCAAGGTATAGTGAAGGCTGGCATATGGGTTCATGGAGACGAAAGCGCGCCTCGGAGTACTTCCCAAGGCCATCCGGTCATTATCGCGACTAAACCCGCAACAACCTCCTCTATACCACGTACCGGCGTCTACACTGCTACCGGTACCCCCATCCCACGACCGTCAGTGACGTCTGGGGCGTCACGCAGAGTGAACTCCAACTTCGACCTCCTGCGTCGGGCCTTCACTGCTTTTGATCCAGCACAAGCAGAAAGAGACGCAGATAGCGCTCGAAAGACAAGAAATGGATTGATTGGCGGCCTGTCTGCTGCTGGTGCTTTGCTACTATCCCTACTCTGCTGCCGCTGCTGCCGGCGCAGAAGAAACAAGGACGGCATTCTTCCCGTTGACACAGAAAAGGCTCCGGCAGTTATTGTCGCCCCAGTTCGCGACGCGGAGCCCGTAGCATCACGGCATCCGACTATCATGGATCCCATCCCGGAGATGAGTCCTCGACCCAGCAAAGATACGGTGCCTACTCTACGTTCTGCGACTGTTGCATCTCGCGCCCCCACAGTTGTACCAAGCAGACGGCCTTCGGACACAGTTCAAGAGCCTACAACGCCAGTAGAGGTGATTCCCGTAGTACCTGTTCAGCGTGCTGTGACTGCCCATCAAGAGCCGCCTACACGTGCACCAACTATGGTTCTTGTGCCGTTACCCGTACAATCACAAGACTTTGCACAAGCACCACAACCAGAAGCCGCACCGCCTGCAACCCGTTCGGAATCTGTGTCTCACCCAGCACCAACACGAGCACCTACAGTTGCCCCACTTCCACCTAGGCCTAATCCAATACCTACACCGCCGCGAACCCCTACGCCTCCTCCACAGGGACCAGAGGCCGAGCCAGAGCCAGCCCCTGAACCGAAAGAATCGCCAGCCCCTGCCCCAGAGCCCAACGATCAACCAGAATCTGACGTAGCTTCCCCCAAGCCATCACTCATAACTCGTGTCAAGGATGCTATCTTCGACACTGGAGACGAGAAAGAAGACGCGGCCGAGGAAGCTGCTCCAGAGCGTGATCCAACACCACCGCCGCGAGTTGCTACTCAGCCTCCTCTTTTTCGGGCGCCGACTGCACCATTGCCTTCGAGGCATGCGGAGGAACAGGGGTAAGAATTGATACTCGTATGAATTGGCTCTGTCAAGGTGGTCTGACGACTTGCATGGCGAATTTCAGACTTGAATGGGCGTTGCATTGTTTGAACTTTTGTGCTGTTTTTGCCTGTTCTGAGTGAGTGAGGGCTAGTGCTAGTGCTGGCATTGAAAGAGATGGTGCTGTGAAAGCTTCGCGTGGGTTAGGCTGGTTTGGTTTGGTTTAGTGAAGTAGATACCCCCTAATGAACTGCTGCTTTTTCTTTACATTTCTGATATTGGTTTGGATGGAGCTTGTGTTCGCGCAGTGATCATTCATCTTTGCACCGAGTATATTTGTCTATGTTAGAATTCGGGTGGTGGTTGATAATTATGTGTCGTAATCATATTGAGAGCGACGCTAGCGTGGTATATTGCTGTTCAAAGACGAGTGTGGTGGGAAGTGAGGCATTAATGCCAGTAGAAGGGGTGGAGTCTAATGAAGTCCAGATCAGTGAGTCGCCTTTTGAGACTCGATATACGCCGATTAACCAATATCAGGGATTCGATTCGAGTCATGTGTCCGCATTTCGAATATGTTGTGACTTGAAAAAGAATCTGGACCTTGGGTAAAGACTACTCGCTCAACCATGGTTCAAGGGCCGGATTGTGTAGAAGACCCTTCTTTTCTGAAAGACGAACACTAGCAGTGTATCGAGTCGAGATAAATCAGCGTATGAAGTGAGAGCTAAAGCACAGCTGGTCAGCGGAATTTCACTCCGAGCAAATAGTAAATTGAGCTCAGTGTCGAAAGCGTCACGTTAACTATTCCCATAGTACCTCACACATGGACAACCCTTTCACCACCCATTACTCAGCACAACGGGCAAAATTTCACTGTTCACCGTGAGTGCGCTCCCCGTCCATATATAGTCCCACTCACACCCATACCCTTCTCCACATCAACCTCTACTTGGTCACCCACCCTCCAAGCAACTCAAGCCAAAGGCACACCAGCGGACCCAGGAGTATCCACGACTACATCTACGTGGGCATCACATACAACAAAACCAGAGTCAACAAAGCAAGCAAGCAAACCACACCCATAAGACACACAGCCGACACTCCACGACCCTCAAAATGACAGTCTTCGCCTCCAAAACAGCATTCACAACCCTGGGCCTGGCCGCCATCCCGCCCTCGCACGCCCACGCCTCCCAAGACTGCGCAATCTGTCTTCAGCCTCTACACCTTTCGCCCTTCCAAACCGATCACTATCTCCCCGCTGGTTCCAACTCCCACTCCCACTGGGTACAACAACAAACAGCTCACCACCCCGCCGTCCGCATCCTCCGCTGCAACCACCTTCTCGGCACCGAATGCCTCTACGCGTGGCTAAGCGTCGGAAACACGTGTCCCGTGTGTAAGACGCTTCTGTTTGAAGCTCCTCGGGAGGAGCAGCAGCAGCGGCAGCAGCAGACGATTACGCAGCGCGATGTCGATGAGATTTTGAGGGAGCTAGGGCCCGTGTATGGTATGGATCGCGTGTTGAGGGTGCTGGTGGGCTATCTTGAGAGGGGGGATTTGTTGGGAATGGGGTTAATTGGTGGTCGTGGCTCTGGTTCTGGTTCTGGTTCTGCTACTGCTCGTGGTGGTGCGGGTGCTGGCGGTAGGGGTAGGCAGGAGGGAGAGCATGCTGCGGATGATGAGGCCGAGTTTATGCTTCGTGGAGAGGATTTCTGGGATGATGAGACCGAGGAGGAGGAGGGGGATGGAGCGTATGAGTGGGATTCTGACGAGGAGGGAGAGGGAGAGCAGTCGGGGGTGGAGGAAGACGACGACGACACACTTGCTGGAGAAGAGGAAGAGGGAGATGATGATGCAGAGCAGGTGGAGGACGTCGAGAACGCTACTGCTGCTGCTGCTGCTGCTGCTGGTGATGATAAGGAGGAGGAGGATGAAGAGACCGACTGGGAGAACGAGGACTAAGGAAGGCGTAGAAAGAGAGACGACGATGAAGATGATGATGGCGCAGAAAGTTGAAGTTGAAGTCGAAGTCGAAGTCAAGGTCGGGAGACTGACTGCCTTACTCGATGATACCATATGGAGGTAGCTAGCTGGTGGATGGACTCATACAGACCTCAGTAACTCTGTCATACCTCCAATCCTCTCTTCAGCGCAGCGTAAAACCCTCACCCTCAACCTCATCAACAAGCATTTAATGCAACCAATAGCCACCTGGCAAGCATCCTGTCTGTAGTTACTTAGATAAATTCGGGGCGGGGTTATCACGCCTCGAGGTCTCTCTCTCTTTCTACATACATATACCGAGTCAGTTGCAGCTTTTGAAGAATACATAAATCGATAAACATCCGCACTACTTGGTACTGACCTGTGAGTTTGTATTCTTTTTGCCCTGTTCCAACCAACTAACTCAACCAACCTCGAGATGCCACGTGCGAAGAACGGTCAGTAAAGTGCCTGTTAAGATCTGATGATACCCGCGATACACCAATGTACTGCGCGACGAATCAAATTACGTTTGTAAATTTGTGGTTCATGGAAGGTTCTACGCCGTGACTAAGTGTGGTTGAGAGCCGCAGTAGTTGAGAAAAACACCGTGATACTATTCGACCACCACATTTCGCTTATTGGAGGATATAAAATGGGATTTTATTTTGTACGGCTACTGAAAAGCTATCCTACACCTTAACACCACAACAATAAGCCAGCCACTAGACTAAAATATCGAAGGGTACATGAACAGTACGTATAGTATATAGGCATCACGTTGCAGCGTGTTGGGGGTTAATATTAAGTGTTTAGTGTCTGGTATTTTGTTACGCGCAGCTACTGTGGTTGGGACATGGCAATCTAACACTGAGTACGAGTTCCTCCATAGTTCACGATGCCGCACAAGTCCAAACGAGCCTTCCTCAAAAAGGGCATCAAGCCCAGCACCACGCCTGATCAGGCATGTGACATCTGCTATACGGTGTACCCCGTACCGACACAGGCTCGAGACCAAGTCAGAGCATACTTGAAGGCCACAGGAAATGCCGGAAAATCAGGTCCTATCGCCAGCCCCTATACGTCGCCACGCCTGTCCACGACACTAGCCCATACTTGCCGTACACTGATGCAACTGAATCTTATGATTCAGATCATAGCTTGTGGCCATCTCTTCTGTCTAGATTGTCTGCTCCAATGGCTCATGGAGAACAGTACATGTCCCATGTGTCGTCTGGTGCTGTTCCTCCAATACCGTCAAAATGCCTATTCGTTCGATGAGTCGCGACCGTATACAATGAGAGACTTTCTTGAGATTAGAGATATGGGCGCGCCGGCTGCGAGGCGTATGGCATCTGTAGATGGGCTTGGCCGAGAGCATATCGGGCGAGATTCGCGGGAAAATGGGCAGGCTGCGGCGTTCAGGAACAATGGTTCGACTGTGTGGAGGGAGTCCGAGCATATCGATGGATTAGTAATCCTCGAGTTCCCACGGAATGAAATAGAGGAAGAGAATGAGACCGAAGCCGACGATCAACAAGTCGGCACGCTGGGTGGAATCGAAGGGCTCGAGCTCGAACATGACGGAATGGAAGGAATGGCAAGGATAGATGAAGGTCTGGTGAACGAGCTGAGGATATCATATATAAATTAGAGCTAGAGGCTTGAGTTTGCATCCTCAAGGTCGGCGAGGACGAGACCGTGGTTCTCCTGGCCTCGTTGCATGATGCAAACCAAGAATACTCTATCCCACCTATCTTTGTATAGGTAAGGAGAGACGCGAGGCTGCAGAGAGAAAATCATGGTATCAGAGCTGGAGAAGGCTACCTTGATTTCGGACAAATAAGCAAATAGAGAAAACAATAAGAAAAAATGAGCAATAGCTGAGAGAACATGAGAGTCGACAGCAATGAGAACCTGTTTACCTTGTATTAGCCATTTCTGACCAAGGCTGTCTATCTCACGCGAGTTATCGAGGTTGATGACTTCGGCTAGATAGCGTAAAGTGCTGTCCAGAGGCCTGCACGCATCATGCAGCACGGAGAGCAGTCTCGAACAACAACCTAGGTCTCATCCACAGCATGAATGGGTTTTCAGAAGACGCGAACCAGTCTTCAATGCACGGGTTGAGAATGTTCACCGGAAGACTGAAGACGAAACGTGTCTTTCCGGTCAGCACGAACGTGAGTCATACGGCTGGTGGCGGAGAAGCACGCCAACCCCAGGCAACCATGGAACGCGCTGCACCTCTCCCCGCCAGTGAATGGGCAATCAGCGCTTTGTCGGCTTGTCTCATCAAAGCCTTTGTCGTGTCTGCGAGTATATATGCTCGTCTTGGGCGTTTGTGTTGCGGGTGGTGTGCATGCCTAGACAAAGATGGGCATGCACAGCCTGTCGCACCTGTCTCGGAGCGTCGCGCGCATTCCAGGGCGGCGCGGGTGCGCCCCTCGACCCCAGTAGAATGGAAGCTGGCAAAGATGCAAAGTCGCAGCGATGAATTTTTCGTCGTCGCTTTTCGCCGTTAGAAAGCGTTTTAGGTGCGGCAGATGAGGCGACAGAGTGAGTGGTCGCGGCGAGTCGGCGGCCCCATCGCTTGATCCGAGGCGCCCGACCAAGTGCGGCGTCATCGCTGCGTAAAGAACGAAGGCACGGCCTGCGCGCGTCAGTACGGCAACGACTGGCCACTGCAGCCGGCCGTGAGGGCGCGAAGGCTGTCTGCAACACCACAAACACTCTCTCCAACAGGCGGCATACACGGCCTCAGCAGGGCAGCAGACGGGGTGCAGCCGCTGGGTGAAGGGGACGCGCACACGCGCAGGCTGCTGGAGCCCCTTTTCGCTCACAGAATCTTCTCGCGCTAAAAGCAGCGCGCCGCGCTAACGGTGGCGCTAGGCAGCTTTCGGCGCGCACAGGCCGCCCGGCTGCCAGGCTCCAACGCCTATAAAACCAGCCGGCCCCCCCGACTTTTAAAACCCTTTTCGCCTTGCCCACCGTCGCCGCCTCACATACACCTCCCCGCACCACCCAACGTCGCAGCACAGAAAGCACTGCTTCTCAACTGCGCGCTCCTAATACTGCGATTCGGGAATATCTGAGTGCTCATCCGGCACATTTACGCTCTCTCAAGAGGTCCTGGGCAATTTTGCGATCGGCGCTAGCCTGTTTCGCTTGCGACAGCTCCACGAGCAGCCTCCACCACCAGTCGCATCCTCCGACTCACCTTGCCAAAGGCTAGCTGGCTTCGCTTTTGGTCTCTCTACCATCTCCACACTAACCCACTGTCCTCTGCGACAGCTTCGAGCCGTCGGCGACACAAAATTGTCAGCGTTTGCGAGGGACACATTCGGTTGTTGCTCTCCTGCGTCCGGTACGGTCTCCACCTACCCCAAGAGCAGCTTCTACCCTCATACCCCACTCCGGCGTCGACCGACCTCGCACCTAGCCGCGATCTCGTAGTCCGCCGGGCTTGACCGTCGCTGTCGTCCAAGAACATACTCTGACCTGCGCAGTCTGTCAAGAAACCTAGGCCTTCCGACTTCACAACTCGGAATACCATCTTCAAAGTAATCATCATGGATCCCAACTCACTCAACTCCCACCCTGCGACCGCCGCTCAGGCAAAGACGGTAAGCTATCGCCTGTAAGTTTTTATTTTTGTCATATTGTTCTAACGTTCTCTCTCTCAGTTCGTGGCACCGGGCTCCCTGTCGTTCCCCAACAGCGGGGACTTGACCCCACCGTCCTCAGAGAAGAACGCGCAACAGGATGCCAACAACGCGAACGGCGTTGCGACTCCTGCGGCTACCCCCGATACCCAGAATGGCCAAGTACCGTCTGGCATCGTGCCTACTCTTCAGAACATCGTGGCAACCGTCAACCTCTCCGCTCGCCTTGATCTCAAGACCATTGCTCTGCATGCACGAAACGCGGAGTACAATCCCAAGCGTTTCGCTGCCGTCATCATGCGTATCCGCGAGCCCAAGACCACGGCCTTGGTCTTTGCGAGTGGCAAGATGGTTGTGACTGGTGCCAAGTCTGAAGACGACAGCCGCCTCGCTTCCCGCAAGTATGCGCGGATCATCCAGAAGCTGGGGTTCAACGCAAAGTTCACCGTACGTTGTGCGAGACTAGGTAACATTCGGCACATGCTAACCTGCACTAGGACTTCAAGATTCAGAACATCGTTGGCTCCTGCGACATCAAGTTCCCCATTCGCTTGGAGGGTCTTGCTTCGCGCCATCACACTTTCTCGTCTTATGAGCCTGAGCTCTTCCCTGGTCTCATCTACCGCATGATGAAGCCCAAGATTGTCTTGCTCATCTTCGTCTCTGGCAAGATCGTCCTCACTGGCGCCAAGGTCCGTGAGGAGATCTACCAGGCTTTCGAGCTCATCTACCCTGTCTTGTCGGATTTCCGCAAGTCATAAAGCACCTCGCCCGGTGCCGAGTTTCGTCTCACGGATAACACCTCCATTTGGTGTACATGTCGGTCGAATTCCTCAAGCTCCTCTCCTACCTTCGTCATTTTTTGCGGCATTGCATGGTGTTTAACGGTGGGCGGTTTTTCCTTTTCCTTTGGACGTCTTTTCAAAATTCCCAGATTCCTTTTCGCCCTCGACACACGATTAGACGTCTGCACGTGGGGGCGAGGCTCTTGCCTTCAGTAATCCCTTGTTTCACGGAGGCTTCTCTTTTCCTACTTTCAACACCGTACGATTACGTCGAGGAGTATCAGTTGCGTTTGTCTATGCGGAGAACGATGATGCCGAGATTGATCACTTTTTGAGTGGGCATGGTTTGGTTGACGAGTGCGAGCGTAAAAGTTCGCACGGAGAAGCTCATTATTGGTTGACTATATGACGCCAGAGCTTCTCGTGGATTGTGCTTTCCAGCAACAGTTTATCATGGATGAGTATACTCACCCTCCTTGTCCTTGATTGGAATAGGTTAGGTAGTAATGTCACCATGATACTATATAACATCTGCTTGTGTCTGCTGTGCATGACCGTGGAATTCACATATGTACATGATTATACATTAATTGTACAGCTTGAAGGATTGTCATCTGGCATGACGTTCCTCTACCCGTACCCTCCACCCATACACTCTGCTCGTATGCTCTTGATATCCGGTTGTTCTCAAAACCCCTTCTTGAATGCTATGTCCACAACCTCGGAGTCTCTACTCGGCGCTGGTATCGCGCCGTTTCCTCCGTGACTTCGTTTGAGCTTGACTACTCTTGTGATAGTTGATGATATCCTCTCTTCTCTCATCACCCAGCCTTCAGCCCCCCTCAATATGATACAGATACGGCAACTCCCCATGACTAGTATTCGGATTCGGATGCAGCCGTATGACCGAGTGCGCCGAGCGCAGCGAACTACTACTACTACTACTACTCGAAGAGTTTGGCAAGATAGTCGACGGACTACGCCGTTGCTGCGTCTCCGTCTCACCACGCACATCATGCACCAAGACCGAGCCTGTCTCTGACCCCCCTGCTCGCACTGATCGCGCCGATGGCGTCCGTGGAGTCGCGAATATAGTAGAGGTGCGTTGCCGTTGCCGGGAGGGCGCTGTGCGCAAGGTGTGCGGACTGCGTGTTCCCTCGCTACTACCGCTGCTGCTAGATAAGCTCTCGCCCGAGCTGTACGAGGATACGGAGCGTTGGCGGTCGAGCTGTGGTGTGCGGTACGGGAGATGCGAGGTTGAGGAGCTGCTGCTGCTGTCTGAGACTGAGGAGTCTGTTGGAGCGAGACTGCGCGTCTCGGAGTGTATGCTTTGCGCGCGTGCTTCTTCGATGATTGTGGGGTCTATCTCGGTCATGCCGTTGAGTATGTCTGCAAAGACGGCCATGGTGCTTCTGAACTCTGTCTCTGTGAGACTACTGGTAGAGAAGCGCGCGTATTCGTACTGAGCAAGGAATTTGGGCCCTAGACTTGGAGGTTGGAGCAATCCGAATTCTGCGAGGCGCGCGAGATATTCGCGCAGTCCCGTTACTCGCGGGCGCTGGAGCAGTGTGACGATTCGCGCATCTGGGAGGGGTGGTGCGTTGTCTGGGTATTGGAGGGCACCCTCCTCAATGGCTGGATCGGGAGGCGCGAGGGAGACGGCTTTGGCTTCAATGAGGTTTGGAAGCTCGCATATGACGCTCCAGTACTGGAGGTTTGGTAGGTCGGGAGATGAAGGCGAGGCCCAGCCAGGATGCGAGACGTAACCCCATGGCGGTGAGTTGGCGGATACGGGAATGATGGTCGCGTCAGGCGCATGGTGATGTCCCTTCTTCTGATGTACCTTGTCCTTCTCCTTGTCCCTCTTGCCCTCTGCGGTATTCGGCCTGGTTCCTCCTTCCCCCTGGACGTCCTCCTCTTCGGTGCCATCAACCTCTCCTCTTACATCCCTCGGCCTGCTATCCCACGCTATGATCGCACTCCTCCTCAAATGCTTGACCACCATCCTCCTAACACCCTTCCCCACTTCTCCTTTCTCAACAGGTACATAGCTTTTCGGTATTGCGTGCAGCACTGTTCTATTCGTATATATTCTCGTTGAGTAGATCAGGAGCGCGATCAAAGAAGTGAGAAGGTATACTCCGCCAATGACAAAAAGCTTCTGAATCTTGCGGATCTTGATCGATTGGTAGATAGTCTCGGCGGGGCTGACAGCGAGGAGAAGGAGAGTGATTACGAGGAGGGTCGTGTAGGTGGTTGAGTACCAGATGCGAAAGAGCGGGACGCGCATTGTGCCGGCGGGTGGTAATCTGGGACGGCGGTAGTAATGGTAATGGTATGCATCGGTAGGGAGATATTAGAAATTAGAGCTGCGTTGGTGGTGTTACATGATTGTTGTGGTGAGGTTGGAGGGTTCAGGAGCCATGTTGTGAACTAGAAAGTTGGAAGGTGCCAAGGCGTCTGATGCATGCACGCACGACCCATGAGTTGGTGGGATCCTTTTGACCACTTACCAACGCCTTAGCACCTACTGAGATTGTGCAGTGCCATGAAAGCATTGAATTCGTACTTTATATTGGGAATACTCGGGGACCCTTCTGGTGCAGTTCACACATACAGGTTACCCAGCCAAAGCTCTACTCCAATTTCAAGCGGCTCATTTCCAGCAGCTCAAAGTACGGTTGCGACGTCCTGCGAATATGATGTGCGTTTCCATGAGCATGTTTGGAATATCGTTCCCAGCAGCCTCCGCTGATGCCAAGTGGTTCATATGTATGACTGGTTGAGAATCACTACCTAGCCACGCTACACCTCGTTCTGCCACCATGCGGGCGACCTTTTGTAGTCAACGCATCGAAACCGGACTAGCCGCGATCATCGCCTGTCTCACCCGCAGGTGGATTTTTCTCAAGTTCATGCAGGAACGCCCATCTTACTCTTTCCACATTTGACGATAGAATACTTTTCCCATCCGCACACCTCCCCGATGACTGTACATTTTCCCCCACAGTCTACCCAGCATAGCAGTTGCCTGGTTGAAGAGGGTTGCTGATGCATGGTACATGTTGAGTCATGAGGCCAACGAGAGCATACTCTATATGTATCGTGATACGGGAGAAAAGAAAGGCATCAGGATGTGGCGTGGAGGGTATTCCAGAACATTGAGAAGTACACGAGGCCATGGTTGCGAATGCGACTTCCATGGATGTAACAGACAAGATGATCTAAATGCTGAAGGGACGCAAAAAGGAAGCTAAAGTTTAGAGAAAGATCACAGTATGCAAAGCATCTGGCTTGCGAAGACGTTGAGATACTGTTACCTTGTATCTAGCGGGTTTGCCTTGATTAGTCCAGGTTATTGCACGGTGAATTAATGCCACAATTATATTAGAAGTGATTTTTTTCAGGCTCACTCCGCGTATCTCTATTACATATCCATGGCACCTCACTCTATAAACAGTCGTATCAAACAGTCGTATCATTGTCCGCGTAAATTCGGCCGATGTCATATTTCCAAGCCTTTAATGGATGTTCCACTCGCGATAGGTGACGCAAGCCCCTCACGAGACCGCCACAGCTATAGGCGGCGTGATTTCATCCTCCCTATATCTTCCGCTGCAAACTTATCAATTTTCAAACCCGAACTCCTGCACTCCAATACTCCTTCCCGTCGCCTACTCGGCATACGCTCTTCCGATACCCGACACAATCTTCACGACCGCGCTCGCCGCAGCACGCGGTTCTCTAGCCTTTTAACCCCACCGTTCGTCTCCACACTCGAAGCTAGAGCAATCACTCGCAGCGCGCTGCAGCCGCAGGATTATCTGTGATTCGCAGCGGCGATCGGGCCGTTAGGGTCTGGAGCGGGCGCTCCAAGCGGTTCCCTGCGCAAACTAGCGGGAAAGCGTGGGAGAGACGAGAAGGCTTGCATTGAGGGGACCTATCCGTACGTTATACGCAAACAAGTTCGCAGCAAGGTTCCAAAATGTCCGTCAAGTTAGTATCCCCTCTTCCTTCCGACTCCCCCTCTATCTCTCCCCCTCTCTCTGGAGTGCATTCTAGGGTGGTCGTTGCGGTCGGACACCCCTCGTACCCCGCGGATTCACATGGAGCTTAGATTGCACTGAGGTGGAAAGCACATCTTGGAGGATTTCGCTTTTCGAAAAGCAATCGTGGCTGGATAAGATGAAGAAAGTAAAGTCTAACCGCAAGAATAGCTGGGTGATGCTAGCTGAAAGCGGCGGATACACACCACTGCCCGGCGAACAAACCCTCTATCAGTCTCCTCCGCGAACCACCCTCTCATTACAGACAAGCCATCGCCATCCTCCGAGCGAGTCATATTCACAACAATGCAAGTCTGGCGTTGTCTATCTTACAAATCGACGCGTACGGCAGCACCCACCTATCTTCCCACCCACTGCGACAAGCAAAGCAGCTAATCTGGAACCTAGATGATCTATCTACCCGTCACCCCTACCCCAGCATTCCAATCCTTCGCCGTTCCCATCCTCAACGTCACCGACTCCCGCGTAACAGCCCCATGGTTTGGCGCCAACAAATGGGAGGCCATCATTCAGCCCGTCCAAGGAGGCGGCATACCACCTCAGCACGCTGAACTCGATCTCGTCATGGAATTCAAAGAAGGCGGCGCATTTGACTTCGCGAGCATATTCGAACGTCTGAAGGAGCGGTTAAAGCAGGCCGTTGACATAGCACGAGAGAGCGGAGGCGACGGCGTAGAGGATGGAACCAGGGGCGTCGGAGGCGTCAATATGAACAATGTGCACTTGGAGGACTTGCCAGCTTATGAGGAGAGTAGACAGCATACGAGGGTACCGGATCCGCTGCCTAGTCCGCCAATGGAGCGTCCTACAACAAGCGGTGCAAGTGCAGACGGTCCGGTCGTTGCCGCTCCACAGCCTATAAGCCCCCAGAGATCAAGTGCTCAAACGAGTCCGCAGCAAGAGAGCTTCCAACCGCCATCAGAGCCACCTCCAGGGTACGAGGAGGTACAGAGGAATAGCATCGTAGATGAGCTGGAAAGGCAGCTGAGGGATGATCCATGGAGAGACGAAGCGAGACGGTGAACAAAGGGCTGAAGTTGAGCTTCGATGTCTAAAGAGCATGGTGTTCAGGAATGAGGGATAACTAAGGGATTCTACTTGTTCAAGATGACACCGATCAGACCGTGCGCCTGAGGATTTTGCCTCGAGCATGTGAGCAGCTAGGCACAATAATGAAAGCCTGCAGATGGTCTATTGCCGCTCCACAAGCTCTTCACCTCGCAGCTTTTTGTGTCCACATACCCTGAAATTGTTCGGGTCGAAATGAAGCACCATTATCACCTCAAAGATGAACTATCGTCTGGTAATCGATCAGGACGTACTACCACCTCCTAGAATTGTCAGCAGCCATAGCCGCATAAAGAGCACATGATGTGCGAAGTCCGCTGATAACATGTGAAATGCGCTGCTTTTGAGCATGTGAATGACGCACCCCGGAGCGTGCTAAGCCTAATGGGGCAGACTAGAAAGATGCCTCGGCGATTTTGACAGATGACCTAATGCACTGCTTCACCTTCTTTAAGGATGTAGAAGCTCCTTATACCTCGCTTCTATTCTCTCTCCGCTCATAATTGACTACTTTCCATATCATCTGCGTACAGAATCCATCCAATATGGCAAACCAGGCTCCCAACAAAGGTTCGTAGCTTAGCTTTGGAGACAGCAGAAGTGCAGTACTTCGAGATGGGTATAGGAAGATTGACTGGGTTACTGACGTTTGTCTAGTTCAAGAGCGCCTCTCCCAGGTCGAAGGCCACCTGAGTGGTGGTGCACCGAGCAAGAAGGGCAAAGCAAGCTTGCTAGAGAAGCATGCTGATGATGTACGTGTACTTGCTTTCCCAGCTGAGCATGAGTGCTTCGGACGTCACGGATATGACATCGAGCTCTTCAAGCATGAAAGCCTTTATACTCGAAGTTTTCGAATCCCTACTGACATCTCCATCACAGATCGTCGTAACCTGCGCGCTTCGCACGCCCATCACCAAGGGTGGCAAGGGTGGCTTCAAAGACACACAAGCCTCTGACCTTCTCCACGGAGCCTTCAAAGCCCTCATCGAGCGCTCAGGCATTGACCCCTCCCTCGTCGAAGACATCGCAGTCGGCACCGTTCTCGCTCCGGGCGGTGGTGCAACTGAATTCCGCGCCGCTGCTCTCGCCGCCGGGTTCCCGGTCACAACGGCCGTCAAGGGCCTGAACAGGCAATGCTCCAGCGGGCTGCAAGCCTGCGTCGACATTGCCAACGCGATCAAGACCGGCATGATTGAGATTGGCATCGGCGCGGGTGCGGAGAGCATGAGCACGCAGTACGGCCCCCAAGCCGTGAGCGAATTCAGCGAGCTCCTCGAGAGCCACAAGGAAGCCGCCAACTGCAAAGTGCCCATGGGCGTGCTATCGGAGAAGATGGCCAAAGCGAAGAACATCCCGCGCTCAGCACAAGACGCCTTCGCAGCAGCCTCGTTCCAGAAGGCTGTTGAGGCGCAGAAGCAGGGTCTTTTCGACGAGGAGATTGCGCCCCTGACGGTCAAGTGGACGGACCCCAAGACCGACGAGGAAAAGACCATCACCGTGTCGAAAGACGACGGCGTCAGGGAAGGCATTACCGCCGAGTCTCTCGGCAAGATCCGCCCTGCCTTCGCAAAGGACGGCTCCATCCACGCAGGCAACGCCTCGCAGATCTCCGACGGCGCCGCCGCCGTCCTGCTCATGAAGCGCAGCACCGCGCAGCGCCTCGGCCAACCCATCATCGGCAAGTTCGTCCAGGCCTCCATCGTCGGTGTGGCCCCCCTACTCATGGGTGTCGGACCCGCGGCCGCGATCCCCGTTGTCCTCGAGAAGACGGGGCTGAACAAGGATGAGGTGGATATCTGGGAGATCAACGAGGCGTTCGCGAGTCAGTGCCTGTACTGCATTAATGACCTCGGCTTGGATCCCAAGAAGATTAATCCCAAGGGTGGCGCGATTGCGTTTGGGCATCCGTTGGGCGTCACGGGTGCGAGGCAGGTTAGCACGTTGCTTACGGAGCTGAGGAGGACGAAGCAGAGGATTGGGGTTACGTCTATGTGCATAGGGACCGGGATGGGTATGGCTGCTGTTTGGGTTGCTGAGTAAAAGGGCGGTGGTAGGATAGAATACTTCGCTTGACGTATATGTATGAATATTCAATCATTCTTCTGAGCACGTAATCTCACTCATCCCACAGTGATATTGATTTAGATAATAAGAAGTTGTTCAAACGACTCAATGTATTTCTACATCTCGCTATGCCAAATTATAAATTTCAGAAAGGGGGGTATATCATCACTTCGACATCTACATCTACACCTATAACTGCGCATCAGGAAACCACTGCCTCACCCACCGATCCAGCACCTTGGGCCCCACTGGCTTAACAAGATACCCATCCGCCCCCGCCTCATCCGCATGCGCCCTATCGGCCGGGGAATCCTGGCCCGTAACGATGAAAATAACACTCTTGTTCCACCCGTTCAGCTTCTCCAGCGCGCGGATCCGCCGCGTCGCTTCAATGCCGTCACAGACTGGCATCTGGAGGTCCATGAAAACTAGCTCAAAGGGCTGGTGCTGTTGGTGTTGGTGTTGGTGTTGTTGGTGGGATCGGTATTCGCCGAAGAGGTTGACGGCTTGTTGGCCGTCGGTTGCGGCGCGGTAGGGAATTGCGCGGCGGTTGCAGTATAGCTCTAGAAGGCGGAGGTTGATGGCGTTGTCGTCCACGATGAGTGTTTTTGGTTTCCTTGGGTGCGGCGATGGTGATGGTGGGATGTCGGGTATTGGTGGTGGTGGTGGTGGTGGTGCGAAATCCATGCTGAGCGCTTGCATGGGCTGGACCAGGTCGGTTTGAACAGGTGGTATAGGGATCGAGCCTGGCTGTGGTGATGGCTTGGAAGGCTTCTCTATTGGGGACGTAGTGACCTCCAGAGTGGGTTCGATTGCGACGCCGCCGTAGGGGCAGCTTCCGGAGTCTAGTGTTGAAGATGCGTAGTCCGCCAATATCGTGTCAGCTGCTTGAAGGACTTCATCAAATGTGCTCGCCAGAAAGGGACCTCGTGCGTATACAATGTTATCTTGTCTTTGAATGCGGTTCTCATCAAAATCGATGAAGGATGCAGACTCAGGCACTAAGCAGATGGCGACTTGTTCCTTAGTGACATGAGATATTTGTTGGTAGAGCTTAGCCAGGTCTGGAGTGTAATCGAGCACCAAAAACGAGCCGTCCGACGTTGTCGATTCAAGATATCCATAACCAGCAAGGTACTTGGTGAAGTACAAGCCGAGGGGTGAGGCCGATGAGTCGGACGTTAATCTGCGGAATGTCGGTGGAAGCTGGACGAGCCTCTCCTTGATCGAACGATTCTGGGGAAACATACTCGCGCATACAGGATCGCTGAAGGTGGCTCGGAAATGTGAACCCCTTCCAAGGTGAGATGAAACAAGCTGAGTCTTGCCGTTCATGAGCAGCGCGGATTTCGAAGCCAGCGTTAGGCCAAGTCCAGCTTCTGCTGTATGTGAATCGATCTTCTCATAAGCGTTGAAAATTCGTTCGTGATTGACTGTAGCTATCCCTCGACCGTTGTCTTCGACGTCGACGTTGAGCACCGAGCAGTCGTCGGACACAGAAAGGGTGACAGCCACTACACCCCCAGGAGTGTTTTGAATGCCATTTGTTACCAGCGGCTGGATACAATCGAGGAATAACCGCAGGTCGAACACTAACAAGTCAAAATTGAGCGGGAAGTGATGACGAATGAGAACTGTCGGTCTAGTAGAGATATCGTCTTGCATTGCAAAAGAGATTTCGTTGAGCAAAGCAGCCTCGATCTCGGCAATTGAGTGCAGCGCTATGTGACGCTCAGATTGTGCGATGCCTGCCCATTGATTGAGTTTGAGCAAACTGTTTATTGTGGATATAAGCTCACGTCCCGATGTCTTGATGGTTCGGATGTACACGTATGGATCCAATTGCTCGGTACCGGGAGTGGTTCGGGGTGAATCCGTTTCTGATATAGGTACGACGTTCCGTGACTTTAGTTCTTCTGTTAGAAGCTCGACTGAACCTAGAATACCGTGGATTGGTGTTCGTAGCGAATGCGTAATGCCTCTTAGAAAAGTTTCTTTCGCTTCCAAAGCCTCCTTCAGTAGGCCGCTCTGCCAGTAGGTGCACAAAATGGTCGCGCACATGTGTACGAACCATGCATCGACATCGTCGAAGACCCTCCGGAAGTCTTTGCAACCCACAACGAGGAATGTGGGTATGCGCTGGCTCGTGCACTGCGCAGCGATGATCCGAATAACTCTGGATGATACCATGATCTGATTGTTGTGCCGCTCGATGATATAGTCGCATTGTTCGGTATCTTCCCATAAGCCGTGCTCCAATTCAACTGTCTTGAACACAGTGCCTCCATCGAGTACGATCTGACCGTCCACCGTTCTGTGTACGCCCACAGTCGTGTCAGGGTAATATTCTTGCAATATTTTCGGAATAGCTTCGGTCATGTCTACGCCCTCATCGCAGAGTTTCTGAGCTTGGTCGAGAACTTCCTGCATTCGCCTCCGTTCTCGCTGCCGTCTAGCTTTGGCGCTGTGAATTATATCGGCAACAATCCAGTCGGCAAATCGGGCTAGTGATGTTTGCTGAGTTTCTGAAAGCTCCTCCTGAACTGAATTGGACGCGACACAGAGAGAGCCAAAAGCTACTTGCTCGCCAAATTCGGTTTCGAACTTCAGTGGTGCGCCAGCATACGCCCGAAGTCCACCGTTCTCGACATGTGGTGATTTCTCAAATCGCCAGTCTTTTGCCATGTCCAGCAGCGAAAATATTGTCTAGGTCGTTCAGCAAATGTTACATCAAAATGATCGGTTCACACGTACGCCGGGTGGTTGGTTGATGGTATGCGCACAAGTGCTCTCACGCCGCGGTAAAATCGCCAATGGGAGTCCAACCGTAACCATCCGAGTATACGTATTGTGGTTGAGGAGTCCTGCGATTACGAATTCCCATCCTATGGTTTCCCTTGCGAGATCGACCTTCTCTTGCAGGCGAGCCATGAGCTCTTGATCTTCGCTAGCTCCACGCGTGTAATAAAAGAGCATTGTTAGCCTGAGTCTCTCATTGCGCGTCAAGACCGGAAACAAGTAGCGATCCGCAGCACAGTGTCGCGGGCATTCTGCTCTCTCGGGAATGGGTGCTGGCGCCCATTGGTCGTCTTTCTGGGGATATACAGATTGGGCCACATCGGCAGACCAGACATCGAGGGCCTGGTCGACATGTTGAATATCGAAAATTGGCGCAACCTCAGTTGGTCGCGGTGTCGGCAACGACAGGCGGCGGTTAGACGGTAATATTACAGTGTCGGCCTTTGGGAAGAAGGTCGGACGATGGCCGCTGGTTGACTGCATCGAAAGCTACGTGGGACAGGTACATCGACCGTACATGCTCAGCAACGACGGCAAAAGGTCCCTGCTATGTTTATAAATTTGTGGCTTGCCACAAGGCTAAGGAGCTCCAACGGTCTGGGTTGCCCTAGCGCGACAGCTAATCATTAACCGTTGATGTCTTTTCGTACCACCCACCGTACGCACGGAAGAGCCGGGTTTAAGGTCTGCTAGAAGTTATTCACAATCAAGAACAGGCACTCGGTATTTTCGAAACAAGACTACTTGAGTTGTTTACTAGTACTTTGTCCAGGGAACCAGCAGTAAAATACTAACTCTGGTTTTGGAAGGACCATTTGGTGAAGTCAACGCCGATGGCTGCGGAATATGTCCGGCTGTCCAATTTGGTAAGGGCGAAGTCTGGCTTTTTTCTTCTTCAATTCTGGACCACGGTGCATATCAAGCGCTGTGGCGCAGTTCCGGGGACTGCGAGAGAAGGTCTGTTCGTGGGGTTGAAAATACGGGTGGTCTGGAACAGCTGCCTCGGTAACGTTAAGTGCAAGGCTGCTACCTCGGAATGAACGTCGGACATGCTCCCTATAGAGGTTGTGAATAGAGATATTTTCACACGGCGCACAGTGTTTTTTCTTAGCTGATTGCGAAGAGATCTGATAACGATCACTAAACAAATATAAAGCAAGAGGATTTAGTGACAGAGAAGCTATTAATTCTTCTTCCACCTATTCTTGTTCTTGGTCGGCCTTTCCTTTTCCTGGCGAAAGCCAATTACACGATTGGAGTTAACTTCCTTTCACGTCTTGTACATACGCAGACTTCAACAACCGTTGTCTTTTGCAACATCTGTTTCGTACTCGGCGGTAGTTCAATACTTCGTAAGCAGGGCCACTGCGATTATGCAGGATCTAGCTTGTGACTGAGCCTCGACTCCAATCACAGCCGTATGCAGCATCTGAAAAAAAAACCCCTTGCGCACCTCACGTCTCATCTGCTTAGTCTATCCCGACCACAAGAAAGTATTTGTATCGTACATCTCAACATCGCTAGCACTAGTACATTTTTTGATAAGCCATGTCCGCGACAGCTTCGTCTATACCGTTGGGCCCCATGCCCTCCTCGAGCACGGCGTCAATGCAAGCACCTAATCTGCCAGTGTCCGGTTCCCGTTCAATGCCACCGGGAGCCTCAGTGGTGCAAGAAATAGGTAATCCACTATCACCACCAGGTGGTGCAACCACCAATACCGCACCAGCAGGCAGTGTTCAAACTCAACCCGCTACGTTCCCATCAAGTTTGAGCCATGGATCTGTCATGCTTCAAAAGCCAGTACCTTGGTTCCAAAAGGTGGGCTGGCTTCAAGTTATTGTAGCCACAACGGGCGTGGCCGTCAGCGTGGCATATGGCTTGAAATCTTACCAGGTGTCTGTTCGTGCAAATGCTATCGCTTCGGAAGCCAATAGCCTTGCGAGGATGAAGTCATGCAGAACTCATCCAGTAAGTGTCATCGAGGCTTGAGAAAGAGATAGAGATATTTT
Source organism: Neocucurbitaria cava (assembly GCA_027946455.1). Taxonomy (NCBI): domain Eukaryota; kingdom Fungi; phylum Ascomycota; class Dothideomycetes; order Pleosporales; family Cucurbitariaceae; genus Neocucurbitaria; species Neocucurbitaria cava. The sequence goes on from JAPEUY010000007.1 coordinate 1,520,894, forward strand.
CGATATTAGTAGATCAAGACTAATATGTTACAGAATAACCAAGCCCTTCAAAATACGACGCTTTGTCAAGCTATGCGGGAAAACCATGACTACGACACCTTACAAAAGCGATGGAGCGTATACGTCTCCGAAACAGCCGCCCAAATCACCCTGGAGGGAGATCTGCGATTAATATCAACAGCCTGTAAATTCTTCTGCGCGTTTGTCGTCTATCTCGACGTGTTTTCCTTCCTGAACAGACTCATCCGCACAGGACTTAGATTATGTGCCCTTTGTTGCCTTTCAATAAGCAGTGTTATAGCGTTCTCACGACAAGAAAAACACAGACACACGAAGCGAAGTAGCAAAGACATTATGGATCAGGGTTCAAAGCACGATAACTTAACCCATCATCGTATCAAAATGAGTGCCAAATCGGCCAAGTCCTACTGCCTACCTTTCGTAGTACAGCGAAGGTGCCCAGTGCACCGTGACAGGGGACGTTATCACGTTTGAAGGCTACAGTGCCGCCGAAGTTTTGCTTATAGTGAAAGGGGTCGGTCCGAACTGCAACGGGCGCAGCAGACCCAGCCAGCAGTCGCTCGCTCGCCTGCTGCACGCACGTAAACATGAAAAGGAAAGGAAAAAAAGGCTCATCTTGGGCGTGCTTTTTGATCACAGTTGATTAACGGCAGAGTCATATAAACTGCTTCTCAATCATAATACATCAATTATATTGATATATCCAGCCGCCAGGAGGTACATCGACAGTGCTCAACCACACGACCTCCATCGCGTCTCTGCACCCCAACGCCAACGCAATGCAATCAGTCACCTTCCTCACCAAACAAAAGCAAAACAAGAACGCTTCATAATGTTACTGGTTGAGAAGACATTGACATTTCTCAAAGCGCCTCCTCTCTCTCCGTAACTGTCCATCTCCTCTTAGGTCCGCGACCATGCTCATACACATCATCCAGCTTCGGGGGGCCCCAAAGCCCATTTCCGCTCTTCGGCTGCGCTTTCGCGGTGCCCCAGAGACCTCCCGATGAACCATTACTAGTACTTGCAGTTCGACCACCACCCGAAGAAGAGCTAGCACTGCCTGTGCGAGCCTGGGCTTTCACAAGTGGAGTGATATTATCGCTCGTCTCTGTCTGCTCCTTGGAGTCTAGTCGGCTCAGCTCATTCACAGACTCAGTGGTACCGTCTAAAGCTGGGATGTTTGTCGTAGTAGTATTAGTAGTAGTCGTGGTGGCAGGCTTGGATTTGGGGGACTGGTCTGCAAAGTTGAGCATGCTTAGCTTGGGGCTGGGGTGTCCGTCACCACCAGCACCTACATCGGTGTTTGGGGTGCGAGATCCAGACCAAAGTCCCGTCGACGGTGAAGCAGTACCGCTGCTGTTATGGAGGCCCTTCATATATCTTGAGTTTGAGCCGGAGCTCATGGTTCGTCGTACACTACCCAGCGAACTGTTCCAGCTCCTGTAAGGCTCGCCGATGGTAAAGGGCGAGTCGATGGGGCTGTTGGCCGCGGGAGATCCTGTGAATCGCCGCCGAGATTCGATTGATGGGCTTGCAACCACAGCTGGAGAGCTCGCTTGGGCTTGGGCTTGCGGTGGTTTGGAGGGATCAACCCCAGGTCGCAAGTGGTCGGTTGATGCAAGCAGCTTCATCTCATATGTCTCTGCCATCCCAGGATCTGCAACAGAGAGGCGCCGCTCGTGAATAGAAGGGACCGATGGTTTTCGAGGTTCATCTCTGCGGACTGCCATGGACAGCGATGCAAGACCAACGTCAATCAGCACAGGCTGATTTGAGATGGCGCCAAGTAGAGCATTGCAACCAGCGCCGTGCGTGATCAATACCAGGACAAGCTCCTCGTCGTCACTGTCTACTCCATCGCTCAATATTGGGTAAGGATCGGATGTGTGATGTAAAATAGGCGGTGGCGACTTGTTTGATAAGACCTTGAACATGAACCCTGGGAACTGATCCTTTGGAGGTGTCGAACCATGCTCTCTGTACCATTGCATCATCCCGGATAGTCCTTTACGAAAGCGCTTATGCATTGTGCTCCACTCATCGCCATACTCACCACCGTCGCCCCACTCTTGCGGCGGACGCATACTGTCCCATTGGAAGTCGACCTCAACACAAGCTTCTCTTGCATGAGCAAAGTACCCACGCGGTATCGGGTCCGCAGGAGACACTGCGTATGAGGGATTAGGTGCTTCATAGACGCGACCTTTCTTCTGCTGTGGCGGTGGTACAAGCGACGCTATCGCCTCTTTTGATCTTGTCCTTTGTAAGGTGAGGCCGTTGTCATAGCTGCTCGAACGTTCCCTAAATGGCGAGACCTGAGCGAGGCTGCTCATTGACGGAAAGTTCCCACTATTAGTGTTCTGGCGAGTGGGGGCCGTAGTTCCACCTTTTGCCCAACCACCTGGAAAATGGCCCTTGCTACTGTGTTTATTTGGCTGCTCCTGGACGTGGTCCCCTCTTCGTAGCAAATCTGCCTTCGCTCCTGCAACCATCATGGTTGAGTTTGGCGGTGATGTTATGTCTTCAAAATAGTCTGGTGACAGCCATTCCCCCAAAAAAGCATCGATGCGCAACAACGTCTTCTTAGGCCCGTTGTATGATCGTCGATACACCTCCAAGTTGGGGTCCGCTAACGGCTCGATGGTCATGGGCATCCTATACGACGACTTGGAGTGCCGCGATTCTGATAGCGAAGGGCTTGCTAACGAGCCTCCCCTTTCCTTTCCTGGTGTTGGCACCTTCAGGTGCGGTGTATTTGTGGTAGGCGGATGGTACTGTGACAGACCCGCTGCAACCGCCGTGCTCGTCTGAACACATCTCAGGTACGGGCTCGAGTGTATGACAATCTTGCGCTTCTTCTTGGGCCGCCGCAACCCATGTCCTTGCGCTGTGCCTGCCCTCGAGCCGCCCAGCTTGCTGAACTCGACATTCGCCAGATGTTCATTCACGCTGTTCCTCGCCGCTTCTTCCTGGTCATTGTCCCGCTGGTGCAGCAGAGCAGCTATCCGCAACCCGAGCGCCTTCCCTTGTGCCCAGCCGCCGTATGTGAGAGGAGGATCGTAGGGAGTGGGAGAGGTAAGATGCCATGTCTTGTCGGCAGCGTCGAGGCGAGCACCATGCCTGTAATGTAGTGTTAGCTAAGCGGTCGAATCGTAGAGCCATATAGCTGTGTTGGATGTAGGTACCTAGCGACGAAGACGACAGCAGGCCCTTTGGCCATGGCCACTAAGGTGAGCTTCCGCCCGGCGTGCAGCTATGAGGGGAGCTTGTGCTACGACAATCGCATACAGGATGGCACTCGGCGGCTGTGCTACGGGAAAGTACACGTGAAATGTGTATAGAACTCGAGCGACTTGAACTAGGAGTAAATGAATAGGTCGCAAACTGTCGAACGCTGGAGAGATTGTGTGAAGTTGCAATTCGAAGATTTGCGGGCGGAGGAAGCTATGACACCATCGCGTCCCACGGCTTCTCTTTGTGAGGGGTTGCTACTACTGCCTTGGGTACGAACGAGTCTGTGGCTCATCCGTGTATTCGACCACATCACCTGCGCTCTTACCGCTCCTTGAGACTGGAAGCTCTCGATGTATTATCCTAGGCACGTGGCTGCACAAGAAAAAGTAATGCCATGTACGTACCGTATCTCCGTCCGCCACCGGACTGATCAAGTCCTGGTGGGGCCGCTGGGTGGAGCTCTGGCCCTGCCTGCGAATGCGACTATGCTAGCTACATATATACACAGTTGATTAGCATGTGATTGTCTATCCTAGAGCACTATCCTTGTCTTATGAGCATCGAACTATAATGCGACCGTGGCGACGACATATCATTATAACGGCTCTGGACTTTTTTCTCCTAACCAATTTCCTCTCTACAGCACCGACACCGACACCCAACAATGGTGGCTCTGATTATCTGTTGTGTCAATGACTCGACTGCCCTAAATCGTACGAGCTCACCATAAGCAGCCAGCCAAAAGCACAATTGTCATCAATACGTGGATTATACTAGGCATTAACTAAACTCCAGGACTTTAATCTTGTTTCTGTCTTTAGCTTCGTTGGGCAAAGTCACAATCGTATGCTAGAAATCAAAGAAGCCACCAAATGCAATGCATCTCGAAACCACTTCCAGCCTCCTAATGATCCTCCTACAACAAATAATCCCCACCCGTCTCCTTATGAATAACATCAAACATCGGCTTAGCACTAAACCACCCGGCCATTCGACTCCCCACAGTCTTATGCGTATACACCGCATCCTCCTCCGCAATTTTGACCGTCTCGCCTCCCCTACCTCCCGCCGCCGCATCCGCCAACAACTGCGCATGACAGCACTTCTCCAAGCTAACGAACCAAAAGACCGCCTCCTCAATACTCCCACCCACGGTCAACAGCCCATGATTCTGCAGCAACGCAGCTTTACACCCCCCGAGCGCTTTAGCGATCTCCTTGCCTTCTTCCTCAGCAAGCACAACGCCGCGGAAGCTGGTGTACAGCGCGTGGTCGTTGTGGAACGAGCACGAGTCCTGCGTGATGGTGTCGAGTTTGCGGCCCAGCGCGCAGAAGGTGCGGCCGTAGATGGAGTGCGAGTGCGCGGCGCAGATCACATCGGGCCGGGCTTCGTGGACCGCGTGGTGGATCATGTAGGCGGCGGTGTTGAGGAGGCGGACTTCGCCGCCGTCGATGACTTCGCCCTTGTGATTGACGAGGATCAGGTCGGAGGCTTTGATTAGGCTGAAGGCTACGCCGAAGGGGTTCACCCAGAAGGTTGTTGGGTCCACGGGATCCTGGTGGGGGGTTTTGTTAGTAACGAGTTTTTCAGGTCCTTGGATGGAGGAGGTTGAGACTTGAACTTAACTTACCCTCAGTGTGATATGTCCCGCGACACCTTCATCGAAACCATATTTCCCAAAGATCCTGAACGCAGCAGCGAGTCTACCCTTAAGATACGCGCGCTCCTTGTACGGGTCATCGAATTTAGGCGGTTTGGGAAACCCAACCATCTTCATCTTGCCCATCACCTCATCCAAGCCGGGTTCAAGCGGCGCCGTAGTATTCGCCTTGTGTTCATCGCCAGATTGAGGATCAATTGCCGAGGGGGGAGGAGCCATAATGAATCCTTACACTCCTTCTAATTCCCTTCAAAATCAGAAAGAAAACCCAAGAGTTAAGAATAGTTAGTCAGTATATGAAAGGGGAGAGGGGGAAAATATGACTGTAAGACCAGGAAGAAGAAAAAGTGAAGGTCGAAATAAGAAAACAAAGGCGCCCAGAAGCGGTCATGAAATACCTCTGTCCCTAACGCGCTATTTCCGCACAACTAGCAACAGCCTCGGAACCTACCTACGCCCTAACCCACTACTTTCGACTAAGCACACGCCCCGCGCCACCCGAAGCACGACCTGTACGTCAAAAGGCAAAGCCGTGGTTGGTCAGGACCCATTAGCTGAATGCGGGGTTCTGATGGACAAATGGCGGGGTATATCTAGGTAGATCGTTGGGAGGCTCCGGGCATGCACCATGGTACGACGGTCGGGGGGCAATCTTTGGTAAGCTGATGCGGCTTTGCTGATGATGACGATGTGATTTCTTGTGCGGGAGTTGCTGATGGTGTTGGGGTCTCCCGTGTGCTTGGGAAGAAGGAGGTGTGGGCTCTGGGCGAAGGCTGCCACTGATTGATTGCCACAGCTCGAAGGGAAGATACAAGGTATGGTACCCTAATTGTTTCCGCAGGCTGACTTACCACGCACGTTGACTAGGTACCTGATGGAGACTTCGTTGGTTGATAGCAAATTACGCCCTTGGGACCGTGATGTGGTCATCAGTATGTTGCCGAATTGGATGAAGTGGAAATTTGTCTCGCTGACGTGAGCTTGTCGAGTATCTATAAATCCTGTACAAGCTGTAGACGCATGTTTCATGAAGAACTCATGTGAACAGAATTTATTCCTTACTGACATGTTTTGTGTGGTGTAGCGACGTTGGTTAGCATCACAGGAGTTGGTTAAGCTAAGCTATGTAAGAAGCATCGATATTGTAGGAATAAGACTGTCATTTGTGTTTTTTGTTCTCGTATACCATCTCATCATGCATCATGCACTACTTTGTTCCAACTTCGCCAGACTCCTCTACCCACAACACAACTTACACCAACCCAACGCTGATAGCAGCCAACGCCCAATCCATGAAGCCCGCATTCGTATCCAGAATATTCTGATTAAACTCCGTCAACGTAGGATAGAAGTTTGTCGAGTATCTGCAAATCACACATTCGATTAGCGCCCTGCATCTCGGAAATGAAACATCCTATGCCTCAAAAGGAGGGAGGAAAGAGGGAAGGAGGGACATAAGACTTACCCAAACTCCATGGTATACCCATAAACCTTATTCGCCCCACTCTTCGCCCACTGCCTACTGTAGGAATAATCATCGCTCGCTCCACTCGTAGGATACAATCCCACAGCCTGCATAGTAACATACGACCGTCCACCCACGGCCTTCATCGCCGCAACCGTCTTGGCAGCGACATTCTTCACATTCGTCAGATCCGTCGACGGGATGTACTCCTTATACACTGAGTCGCCTACAACACCTCTCTTGCCGTCATACGCGCTGTTAAGGAAGTTCATAGTTGTGGACGTGCTCTGGTCGTCGTCGTCGCCCCAACTGTACAAGAGGTCGCCGGCGGCGGAGTGAATGTCCATGAACCACCGGATCTTGGGGAACGAATCGTAGACGGAGACGTGGTTTTTTGTCTCTGGTTCCGAGGCGGCCGAGGTGCCGTAGAAGGTTTCTGAGCTGGGGGATGTGGATGCGGGTGCTTCCGAGGGGTCGAAGTACTTCTTGAAGTTCCAGAGGAAATCGAAGTTGCGGTTGATGTCGACGCCGACGGAGCTGCCGCTGCTGCCGGACTTGGTGTTGCGGTTCTTGCGCCACAGGGAACTGCTGGATTGGTCATAGGCTACGCCGTCTGGGTTGACGAGCGGGAAGAAGACGATTCCTGCGGCGAGGACGCTCTTGACTTGGGCGTTGGTGTAAGTTTTCTTGCCGTAGGTTAGGCCGCTGCCGGATTTGCTGGCGGACAGCAGGTCCGAGATCCAGTAGATGAGTTGGTCTGGGCCACCGCGCTCGCGGGCGTGCACGCCTGCGCTGAGGTAAAGGTGATATGCTGATTTGTCTGTGCCGGCACCGACGTATGCGGCAACTGAGGTGGCGCCATTGAAGGTTTTGTTTGGTAGCGTGATGGTAGAGACGCCGTACGTCTTGACAAGCGCATTGATGGCAGATGTGATTTCAGCGACGTTCATGATACTGCTGATTGTCGTGCCTGAAGCTTGGGTTCCGAGACCAACCGGCGCAACGGTGCCAGACTTGAAACGATCTCCAGTCCCGATGGGTGCTGTTGCCGCTCTCTTGACCATTACTTCTCTGTGCAACGAGATCTCTGGCACGGACTCATACTCTTTCTCGAGGTGAGCGATCTGCTGCTCGCTAAGGAGGGCATGAAGTTTGAAGTGGCCATCTTCAGTAGGATGCGCAATTGGTCGGCAACCAAAATCGTAAGTGTCGTTGCGTACGAGTTCATAAAAATGCGCGGCGGTTGGTGCCTTGAAATGGACAGATAGGAGGTTTCCAAGCACGACTGTGCTCTGAACAAGCAGAGCTGCGACGAGGGAGTACTTCATGATGAACGTGCTGCAGCCAGCAAGCAAGGGAGGAACGAGAGTCGAAAACAAAGATCCACGGACTCGTTGTCGCAACGTTGGAGCGCGTGGGCTCCTTTTCATACACGGCCCTCCCTTCCAACCTTGCGATTTGACCTTCTCTTAACGGTTGGCAGGTGATGTTCCAGTGCTGTTGCCCAAAGCGGTTGTAACAGTGCCAGTCCATTGCGATTGGCCTGGTTCGCGAATTGCGCTGGCGCTAAGATCTCCGCCTTCTTCTTTCGTCACACCTCCGGCAGCGACTCCTGATGCACCTGCCCAGGTAGACTTGAGCTTGGCACCGGCGTGGGATAAATTGGCTTTCTGGAATGCTTAGGATTGATAAGATATAGTGCCTGGCGTGCTCGGCTGGCAATCGTTATCTCGGCAGTGTACGTACAGGGTTACCTAAAAACACTGCCGGTGCTCGTGCTTGGGACGGCCATACAATACGAAGCAGAGGACTACAGGAGGCTAGCCCGGGTTACCATAGCTAGAGGATATTTGAGTTAGCAGCTGGAACAGGTGCTTTGAATGGAAGAGGAAGGAAACGAAGCAAACAGCTCTTAGTTTCTAATCCTGACCAACACTCCGACTGTCCCTGGACACACGGACAAATGAAAGCCCATTTCCACTGCCATCTCTTGGGATCTGCGCCGACGGCTATCCATAGAAACAGCTCCACGTACAGTAAAGCAGGTACAAGTTTTTCGCGACCGGCCTCGACTCCTCCATCGTATGCGGATGATCATTGAATATTGGATCTGGCAACTACAAGCAAGGAACGGGTCTAGCACTCCAAGTGGAAAGTCTCGAGAGATGATCTCCATGCACCGGGATCCTATTGGTCGTTGCCGCTGTGTGATAGGCGTTTTGAGACGGGAGGAGCCGGCGGAGATTTACCAGCTATCTCACCTTCATGTTTGATGCGTGATCAAGCACGTGCTCGAATCAAATACACACCATCGAATTCATGACCACAAGACTCATGGTCTAGCCCTTCAATATAGCAGGCATGCATCCGCTTAGAGATTTCGCAAGGCGTGTAGACATGTACGTTTTGCATAGCACGCGGACTGGTATACTTCCAAGTGCGCCTGAATACGAATGACTGCCAGGTTGTTATTTTGCCTGCCTATAACGGTAGGAGATTGCTCTACGCAGCCTAATTTTGTATAGAAGTTACTGATACGCCTGTCCAACGATTGGTCGCTCTGCCAACCTGGCTGTGAAGGCGCAATGTCGAACACCATCTAGCCCTTCAAGACTTTGCGCGCCCTCTGCGGTGGCGGTAGTAGCGGCACCTACATCTCCCCATTGTACCTCTTGTAGCCACGGCTCCGCCTCGTACCGCATCACATGGCATGCTGCGCTGATGACGACACTCATACTTGTCTCCCCTAATCCTGTTCGAAGCCTTCGGAAGGCACCAACGCACACTGTAGCAAGAAGCATGGCAACACTGACTGCGATGAGCGACACCACGCCTGTAGCGCTGTATCCGAGTCTCACGAGCCGATCGTTTGGGTCGATTTCTCTGTGCGCATTGACACCGTCGATTCGCACCATGAAGAAGCTCTGCGAGCACAGCCAATGCAGCGCTGCACTACATACCATGAGTGGTAGTGCAAACCGCATAGGTAGCGTCAGCAGACGGCTTCTGCGCTGCATACCACGCGGTCGCTCACTGACTCGCAGCCCTTTCTTCGTTTGTGTCAAACGGTCAAATTCTTGTGCAACAAGCAGTTTGCCCCATATGCTTGTGTAAACAACATACAGAAGAGAAAAGCCAAGTTGTGGTATATTGGCAATAATTAACGTCGGCACGATGCCCGACGAACCGGTATCGTCACGTTTGAACGAGACGAGAGACTGGATGTCTGGGACGCCGAGACCGTTGGAGAATGCAAAGCCGTCGGCACCGTCGATGGCGAATGACAAGGCTATTGCCAGCACGAGGATATAGAGTGCTGAGATCCCAATGGTAGCAAAGAATTCGATTGTATTCGCCCCGCTAAGCCAGCGTGGACGAATTCCAGTGTAGGTCTGTGGGTCGTAGGGTGTCCGAAAGCCATGTTTGCGCACCTGCTTCGAGGAGACTAGACACATGTCCTTGGTAGTTGCATCCTCTTCCTCTAAGAATGAGGCTATGGCGTCCCCTAGTGTGCGCAGGAAGCGGCCGGCTGGGCGCCAGAAGACCAAGTAGCACATCGTAAGGACTTTGATGGCGCCGCACACCACAACGACCAGCATGAGCCATTCATTGAACTGCAGCTGGCAAACGTCTGGTGATATTCGTGCGAAGCAGTGATCGACGGGGTTTCCGTATACTGTCCAGTTCTTGCCTGAGTCGAAGTGATCCATAGCCAACTGCAGGTCGCAATGGTCATCTTCAGTGTTGCCAGAGTCCAGGGAATCATGACAAATCCAATGAAATGGGTCGTTGTTCGTATGGGATTTATCGGCCGTGACTGAACGCTGGGGATAGCGAGTCCACAGAATGGACGAGTTGGCATCCGATCGTGAGGAGACTACGACAACATCGCTGTGGTCCTTCAAGAATCCTGTCGAGTAGTTCTGCATGCACTCTTGAGGCGACATCTGTACAAACTTCGCATTCCTGGTAAGACTTCGAACGTCCTGCAAGAGCTCAACCACTGTGGAGATGTTACGGACATCGAACGAACAGACTCCGTCATCGCAGTCCTGTTTCTCATAGGCCCATTGCTCAAAAAGATCTGGAGATGCATTTTCCGCCGAGGGTCGCAAATATGTGTTTTGGAAGTAGCTCTCCTCGACCACAGCTACCGCGTACTGATTAGCTTGGCTGGTTGTAAAGAAGACAGCGTTGAAACTAGATCATAATTAGCATAGACTAAAACACCATTCTTGAATACCCACAAGAGATGGAAAGGCAAGCTCGTTATAGCCAGCAACCCCCAAATCCAAATATTCCTTCTGCGTATATGGAACAAGTTTCGTACGCTTGATGTCCCTATCTCAACCCACTTGCCCTTCGCATGCGCGGCGTCAACTTCCTTCCTCGTTGGCGCAGTGATCCCTTGCATGGCATATGTCGAAGCACCGAGAACCAATGTCGACACTACGTTCAGCGCCAAATGAATTCCAGTGTTAGCCTTGCTTATCCTCCTGCAATCGCCGGTCATAACTGTTGCAGTGCCTTCGCTTGCTTTGTAGGTGGAGAATAGCCATGCGTAGATTGCAACGTTAACAATGAGAGCAATCAAGCTGAAAAGGAAGGCGCGAAGGAGACCTGCACGCCATCCAGCGACAAATGTGTCGTAAAAGAATCCAAATACGCGGGTACCGAAAAGTCGATGCTCCTCCTCTTCAAAACGCTCAACGAGAGTTTTGCTGTGAGAAACTTTGTATTCGTTGGTACTGAACGACCCAGCTGCGTATGCCGTATCGCTGTTTGCAGGGCGTACATAGCTGGTAACGCCTATTTTGGTGTCGCTTTTGGAGTCGTCTTTATCTCGTGATGAGTATGTTGATAGTATTACGTTCTGTTCCGCCATGGTGTTTTTACTCGGACGCCTCGTCAAGCGTTCAAAAAGTCTCATTGCAGCTTCGAAGTTGATGAAGGGAGTTGTGCACGCGACAACGGCCCTAGTGCATAACTTCTAGATCTTCGGTCCAGCACAACACACCTATGCAGTCCAATACAACCGAGTGTAGTTTGAGATGTCGAAATTAAAGATTGTAGGGTAAGCTAAACGTAGAAGTAGAAGAAGAATAAAATGGTGTAGATGGAAGGCTGAAGAGCCTGGAGGGCAAAAAGAAATGGAGGCTGGCACGGGCATGCGGCCCCCAATCTTGGCCCCTACGCGGTGTTCGTGAATCGTGCTGCGAAAGGGGGGCCGTGTCCGCGGAAGGAACGCCTTCACAAACTTCGGATGATACTTTGTCCCAAAAGAATTGCTGTCAGCCCTATAAGAACGTACTGACAAGGTTAGTGACAAGTCGCCAGTGGTCCTGTTAATCTAGCAGCATTGCCGTTGTATCTTTTAAGGCGACATGAAACATGAGCTTGGCAATTCCATCAGGCGGCCAACGTCATCTTACTCCTTCTCTCCCCGCCGAGCATTGGGTCGTGAGACCTTTATGCTTTTTGGGGCTGTTCATAGGCTGCGTGTGAGGCGGGGTCGACGCAAGGAAGAGGTATTAAGTACACAGTAACTTACTGTATGTACGCGGTGTACTAGAAAGGCCCGAAGCGGGAGACGAAACGTGATGTCAACGAACCGAATGCTTGGTAAAAGTTGCCTTTTTGACAACCACCCCCTTACAGTTGCCCTGTCCGTGGTTAAGAGGAATTATGGCATGGCACGCATGGATAGATATTGAAACTTTACGTCCAATCATAAATTCACTTGGAGGAGTTTAGCTGCGTTTGCCAAGTACAGAGCAACCAGAAAGCAAGTCAACTTCACGCTTGGATAGAATACGTTCAATATAACCATCGGTTTTCATTCATTCCATGAACTGATCTGTCCAATGCAGACGCGCAAATAATCAGGCCAAGCTAGATGGCTGAATGACTCTTCTAGCTCCAGTCCCATGCAGGTTGGCTGGTAGGCGTTCTAACGCCTCCGAGGAAAAACGCCATTTTCCAGAGACTTTCGAATGAATTGCAGAGAGAAATCGCCCAAGAAAAAAAAGGCATAACACAGGAACATATAATACACATCAGCGCGTCTCCGCATCGACCAGGTCATTGGAATTTGAACGCTACGCTCTACTGTCCAAGGAAGCCGCGCAATGCGCTCTCTACCTCCTGATCTTCATATCCTCCTTGAGCTTGCATCTGCATCGCGCGCTGCTGCTGTTGGAGATGACTTCCTACACTGCCCGTAGCCGGATTCACGGGAGGAGTGTAGGGACTATAGGCGTTCGGGACACCAGAGCGGTATAGGGTTGCTGGATGACTACTCGGCGGCTGCGGCGGTACATTCTGCGGCGCGTATGGCGGACGCTGCATCTGATTCGGAGTCGTATTCTTAGGCGGTCTCGCAATGGCTGGAGCAGGGAGCTGTCCTCCATTCTTCAGCAACTCGGCTTTCTCGCGATCTTTCTTCTTTTGTTGTACAAGCGTGCCTTTCACGCCTCTTAGATACTTTAGCGCCGCATCTACCAACTCTTTCTTCTCCGGCGAGTTTTTAAGAGCTTCCAACATCTCGCGGACCTGCGTTTCAGACTTGATGTGCGGACATGTGCGAGAATGTCCATAATGAGCAAGTCCGCAAAGCCCACAGTGCTCGACACCCGCAGCCTTCAATTCGCATGCGCCTTGGGGGTGGTTCTTGTTGCACGCGGGACAAATGCGGTTGCTGAAAGACCCATAGGTAGGTTCAAGGGGGGAGCGGATGGGGATATTGGCGCGCTGGAACGGCTTCACTGCACTGCCGTTAGTCTTCGGTGCTTGCAGCGCTGCTTGTGCCGATGGAGTTGACGATGTTGTGGATTTGGGCGGTGCTTGATGCGTAGATTCTTTGCTGGCCGCAACTGGTGGAAGCCTAATCTTCACACCACCACGCGGCGGCTGTTGAGGCCCTTGTTGTGCCGAGTTTGGTAGAGGGAGAGTGACAGAAGGAAACCTGAAAGTTGAAGTAGATGAAACTTTGGACGCACCGGCGCCATTCTGCTTGTATAGCGTGGAGTTGGCGATTGTGGTTGTACTGCGACGACGAGCACCTTCTAGTTCCCTCGCAGCATCAATATCCGCGATCGGGGGTTCAGGTTCGCTCTCCTCCTCCGTGTCTGCTTGGAAATCGGTATCGCTTTCAGAGCCCGTATGCTTCTTGCGTCTCTTGTCTGCCTTCTTAATGGGCGAAGGAAGAATGTCCTCGAAGATATCCTCGCCGGCAACCGATGCGGTCTCAACGCCATCTTTCTCTGTAGCATAGTCGATATTCTGCACGTATTAGTCAAAGAGCTGGTACATGAAGAATATAACATACCGCTTTAGCCCGTCGTCCTCTGCCCATGGCCTCGGCTCTAGCAAGTGCTTCTGCCGCCGCTGCCGCTTGACGTTCCTTGAGGATCTTGTCCCACACACCTGGATCGGGTGCAACTTCTTGGTCGACAGTGTCGAAATCATCTTGCAGACCACCCTTGTCATTCGCCCAAACGCGAGCAAAGCTGAATTGGGACTCTGCAGAGGTGTCATCACTTGTCTTGGTGTTCTCTATCTGGCTTCGATCTAAAAGCTTGTCAATGGAAGCGTCGTCGTATCGGATATCATGGTCCGCGTTGTCGTCTTTGAAAAGCTCCGCGGCACCGAATTTGAGGATGGACTCTACATCTTGGTCTTCAATGTCGTCGGTGTCTAGTTGTTCGACAACAACGTGATCGAGAGCCATCTTTTTCCTGCCCATCTGCATAATCTTCTCCTCGACTGAAGCCCTTGTTGTCAGCTGGAGGCAAAGGACTTTCTTCTTTTGCCCTATACGATGTGCCCGAGCGATGGCTTGTATGTCCTGGTGCGGATTCCAATCGGGATCGAGAATAATCACAGTGTCGGCAGTCGCCAAGTTGATGCCAACACCACCTGCTCGAGTGGAGAGGAGGAAGGCGAACAAAGGAGAGTCCGGAGCATTGAATTGATCTATTCGCTTTTGCTTCTCAAGCGAGCCCATCGTTCCGTCAAGCCGTTGATACGCAAGCTGCATACCATCCATAAAATCTTCGATGATGTTAAGCATGTCGAGAAATTGACTGAAGATAAGGACGCGATGCCCACGCTCCTTGAGCTTCGGCAGCAAGAGCTCCAGTAGACTCAGTTTGGCAGAGGCTTCAACTAAGTTGCGATGGGATACGGCAGCAACATCAGTGCGCTCCTCAATCTCGCGGCTGTATACAAAAGGATGGCACAGACACTTGCGAAGTTGCATGAGAATGTTGCTCAGATTAGCCCGTTCCTGCTGTTTGAGTGTCTTGTCTGAGGTAAAGAGGGCTTTCAGTAGCTCAGGCCTCTTTGACAGGATTGACTTGTAAAGCTGCTTTTGGAGATGGCTCATGGAGATCGGTAGAATAACTTGACCAAGTGGCGGAAGGAAGGTCAGCACTTGCACCTTGGTCCGTCGAAGGATGTAGGGTCGAATCTGGTCGTGAAGCTCTTTAATGTTTTCCGACGTCATCTCTGCATATTTCTCTTCCAGTTCAGCGGCGTTGACAGTATCGTCCAAGAAATGTAACAGGTTGAAGAGTTCTCTGGCGTTGTTCTGCAGAGGAGTACCAGTCAACAGCAGCCGGAAAGGTGACCTTACTGAGGTCAGAGCCGTGTACAGTTGACTTTTGTCGTTCTTTAATCGTTGGCCTTCGTCCACGATAAGCCCTCCCCAGCTGACGCTACGGAAGAACCTCCTGCAGCTATCATCGGCAGCTGCTTCGTATGAAGTAACTACGATATGGCATCGCAGCTCCTTCGTGCCCTGGGGAAACATCTCATACTTGTACGCCATCTCACGAGCTTGAGAGGAACCGAAGTATGCCACCACACGAAGGGATGGTGCCCATTGCTTGATCTCACGCCTCCAATTGGCACAAGTCGAGTTCGGTACCACAATGAGGAACGGAAAGCAATTGTGTTCTTGAATTAGAGTCGCCATGAAGCCAATGACCTGAATGGTCTTGCCAAGACCCATTTCGTCTGCGAGTATGCCGTTCTTTTGACAATACCATTGATAGTAGAGCCAGTTCAAACCTTCGACTTGGTACTTCATTAACTCTCCACCAACGAGGTTCTCAGGTTGCTGTTGCCGCTCAAGCTTGGCAAAAGGTGTGCCCCGGGCTTTTTCGAGACGCGCCTTGAGCGGCCCTTGCTTCGGATATCTAATGTAGCGGCCAGCAACCCAGTCATTATAGGCAGTGACGAAATCTAGCCACCGGTCACCATCCTCTGATGTAGGAACTTTCTCCCATACCGCGTCTTCGTAGCCGAGTCCCTTGTATTTGATCAGAGCTTTATCCACCTCTTTGATCCGAGCCTTGTCGATCTCCTCACTGCGGACTTCGACGTAGCTTGTATACTTGATATCTAGCACAATGTCGATACGTAAGTATTCTTCAGGTATAGCGTCCTCAGTTCGCATCTTCGGTCCTTCTTCGCGTTTGAAGAAGGCCTTTCGCATCGCTGACGCAGTGACACCCCACGTCCAAGCTCCAGAGTACCAAGCCGCTCGAAAATAGGATTGCTTTTCCCACTTAATCAAGTATTGCTTGTCATCTTCGCTGACCATATCGCACGAGGTTCCTGGTCGATAAGTCTCCACATCTGATGGTCGCCAGGCGATGATGCTTCCGACCTTTTGATCCTGCGTGTCATCGCACTCTTTACAAAGCCACTTGCCAGAGTATTCTCTAAAGCGCTCGTCTGCTATCTCCTCGTCGTCACGATTGACGTCCATCGCGTACTGAGATATAGGCGGCAGGTGATGGTAATGCCACGCCCTAGAGCATTTCGTACAGCGGAAGAGTACATTATGAGCATTGTTGATGAGCTCAGAAGGCACGGCGACGATTGGATCTTGACCGCCGTTCTCCTCTCTATCTTTCATCTCCTGCTGGGTCGTTTTACGGTGACGAAACGGCTTGCAAGAAGCCCCTACTTGGATGCAATCGTGACATTTGGACAAGTCGGGCGCAGTAGCATCCTTTTTCTTGTAGAAGTTGATGCACCGCTTACATTGTAACATAAAGTTCTCATTGCCGACTTTGGTGACAAGATGATCGCGAGTCGAGCGGTTGCCCAGGCAGTTCTTGTGATATGCGAGAGAACAACCCTGGCAGTAGATGAGAGGGGCGATATTGGGTCCATTAAAGCACACTTCGCACCCTTCGGCATGGCGAGATCGGAAGAGATCGCTTCTAGGCAGTGTTGTGAACACTTCGCGGACGACTGTCATCTTTTGTGCAGACACTTTTGGTGTAGAGTCTGACCGGTAAATATCGTCCATTTCCGTCTCTTGCATGTTATTGGTAGCACGCGTTGACCGGTCAGATTGTCGCACGCCTGTTCTAGGTATCTTCTCGGGCTTGAGAGTGCGCAACGTCCGTCTCTTGCGCTTGCGACCTGGTAGAACATCTGAACGAAGAATGTCGGAGGCACTCGAGTCATCCGTCTCCTCGTCTTCTTCCTCATCCTCTTCTTCCTCGTCGTACGCGCGGACAGGCATTGGTTGTCTAGTGGAGCGACGAGTGGGTTCCTGTACATCCTTGCGCCTTCGTCTCCTCTTCCTTCCTCCATTATCCGAATCATCGTCGTCCTCGCTTGTAGATAGCTCGATGAGTTTACTGCCTCGGGATTGCGTTCTAGATGAGCGTCCACTGTCGGCCCTGCGCTTCGCTAGTGTACGTCCTTTGCCTTTGAGGAGCTTTCGCGAGGCTGGAGTAAGCTCATCCTCTGACGAGGACAGGACAATCGTCGAGATGTCTATGAAGTCGTCATTGCGCGCCTTCGAGGTCTTACCACGGAGTCTCATGGTGGCTTCGTCTGCGCTGGATGTAGTAGCGTTCTCGTCGTCGTTTGTATTGAAGACCCGTAGTGCTTCGGGGCCGCCTGGTAGTTCAAGTAGCTTATCGAAACTTATCTAGATCGTAGTTAGAGGAAGATCTGGGAAACGGTGTAGAAGAAGTAGAGTTCGGCAGCAATAGCAAGCTCATAAATCCAAGGGATCGAAGCACCTCGTAGCTCTGCCTTTACCTCTGAACCAAGAGATATATCGGGTTCCACTTATTTGCGATTGGGGGTTTCACTCACCACTTTGGACCTATGATTCCAG
This sequence comes from Neocucurbitaria cava, assembly GCA_027946455.1. Taxonomy (NCBI): domain Eukaryota; kingdom Fungi; phylum Ascomycota; class Dothideomycetes; order Pleosporales; family Cucurbitariaceae; genus Neocucurbitaria; species Neocucurbitaria cava. Next base: position 1,538,426 of record JAPEUY010000007.1, read on the forward strand.
AGCCTGACTTGACACATGATCTCCCCCTTCCTCGTGAACTCGCGCAATATGCTCTGAACCTCATCTTGCGGCTCGTAGTATATGTAGTCGTGTTTGTTCTGGATAGGCAACGGGCGCACGCATACTGCTCTGCGCGACTTTGGTAGACTCGCGACAGTAGTAACATATTCCTCACCACGCGATCCATCGTCTGAGATAAAGTTCCCTGGCGAGAACGCGGCAGGCTCCGGCGATTTTGGGCATGCAGTGATTAATTTGCGGTCGTCCTTCTTCTTGAAAGCTGCCATGAGCTCGGAGCCATCCTCGTCGCTACTCATCTTACTGACGCGCACAAGAGACTCTTCCAATTGATATTGCGATTCTGTGTGCCCATCGAGAATGGTTGCTTGCGAGTATAGCGGGACCAACGCGCGTGAAATCGAGTCGCGAGGATAGGGCGGCGAAGGTGTGGGCTGTATGACACGCGTAAAGTAAGAATGGTCGGTGTATCACTGTATTCAACGTTGGATGTAAGCGGAGTTAAGCCGGTCCCGTGATCACGCGAGCTGCTGGGGTGCTGGGCTTGGCGAAACTTTTCTTTCGTGTCTACTCAGCGCAAGCATTTCAGAATTCCCGAACACCCCGAAACACACTGTTATGGTGTATTCGCTGCTCACTGGTAGCACGCTACTACGAACTCAACGGTTGAATCTCCCACGTACGTTCTTTCGGTACAAATCCATCACCGCAGCGATCGAACGCGGCAGACAAGGCGGACCGGATCGTCCTTCGCGTCCCCGGACCCGAGCAGCGCCTGCAAATGTTGAAGATAGAAGGGTGAAGACCCGCCGTGAGGTGAGGTTCGAACGTTTCGGCCCGCCACGAGACGACAACGATTCTCCTAAACGAGCACGTGAAGAGCGACCACCAAAGGACGATTATGAGAAGGCGAAAGCACCTCGAAGCAGCAGATTTGGCCGTGTGGGTCCGCCTCGGCCTCGGGATGCGGCTCCAAGTAGATTTCGGGATGACCGCCCTCAGATGATAGGGGAACGGAAGCCTTATTCAGACCGGCCCAGTCCTGGAAGCGCGCGATTCGAAGCAGACAACGAACCGACAGTAGCGCGGGGGAGGCCTTCGGGCACTAGGGATGGCAGGACCCTTCAGAACAGCAGGCCCTTTGATAGTCCCAGGACCCCATACTCTGATCGCATTCGATCGGGAGGCGCACCGAGGGGAGAAGTGGGCGATTATCAGAAAGAGCGTAGACCGCAATGGTCAGAGAGACCTTCGAGGTCAGCTGATGGTTCCACCTATACGCCCCGTGCTCGAGATGGAGTAGATGGGAGTACAAGGGAGCCACGCTTCTCTCATCGTCCTGACTCTAAGGGGGCCCGGAGAGAACGATCGGGGCGAGAGCAGACTGAGCGCTATTATCCACACGACTCTTCACGAACGAAGGAGGGCTCGCCATCCGACGCTCATACAGCAAGAAGTTTGGTACGAGGACCAGAATCCCTTCCTTATACGACTGCTGCCTCAGAGTTTATTTACGGATACTCAAGCGTCCTGGCTGCTATCAAGGCAAATCGCCGAAAGTTTTACAGTCTCTACGTTCATTCCAGGGGTGCAAGTAGGGATGGCTTCATGGCTCGTGTCAGAGCTCATAAACTTTTCCCCATCACTCAGGAAGTTGGGGATGAATACATGCGCGCTATGGATAAGGCGAGCAGCGGCCGACCGCACAACGGAGTCATACTGGAATCATCGCCCCTTCCGGTACCTCCTATCATTGAGTTAAAGACTGCGTCTATTGCGGATGAGAGCTTTAGTGTCGCCGTTGACAATCAAAGCGCAGAAGATGCGCTGGTCAATGGCAAGCAGGAGCTATATTCGTACAAATCAGCCGGCTGGAGGCAACCCCTGGTTCTCTATGTTGACGGCGTGGTAAGTCTCTCCTTCTGACGTCAAGCATCCCTTACTGACGATTACAGCTCGACGAAGGAAACCTGGGAGCCATCGCACGCTCAGCTTACTTCCTCGGCGTCGACGCCATCGTTACCCCTACCCGTCAGACGGCGCCATGGAGTCACATTGCTCTAAAAGCATCAGCCGGCGCTGCAGAAGCGATTCCCCTCTTCAAAGTCGGAGAGCCGACTGACTTCCTGGGGAAAAGCTCAAGAGCTGGATGGAGGATATATGCCAGTGATGCCGTGCCGCCAGCATTATCGATCTCTTCATCGGCCGCAGATTCACAGGATGATGGGGTTAGTAAAGTGGTCTATAGCATTGCGAGGAGTACAAAACGACTTCCCGCAGACCACTGCCCTGTAGCAGAGCATCCGACTATTTTGATGATGGGTGCTGAGGGCACGGGCCTAAGAAGCAGTCTTTTGAACCTGGCACACTACAAAGTCGGTATTCCCCACGGACGCGAGACTGACGAGGTCGGCGTGGACAGTCTGAATGTTAGTGTCGCAACCTCGTTGCTCTGCTATGAGATGCTGCAGAAACCAAAATCGCAACCGCAGCGCGATCCTGAGGACATGGTGTTTTAGACGCGCCAGTACAGAGTATACCTAGACGAAGACCATTTGTATCATATGTATAAACATGTACGAAAACATCATCTAGTAAGGATGGTATGGGCGGATGGCACACAGCCCACCCACCCCCAACCGTGCCAGCCTGGAGCAAGTCGAGCGTCAAATTGCGCCATCCAATAAGGCATACCTATTGATGCACAATCGTTATCAAAGATGCCCGCGTATATGCAAGACATACACCAACATGACTGATGATCAGCAAATCACAGCACGCACGCGATATCTCTGGCTGCAGGGCGTCGCAAAGTGGATTGCACCCCTCGCGTCCTCCACACTTGCTATTGCCGGTTACCGTGCCCAGGCCTTCTTATCGCCCCGGATTCCAGCTAAAGCGGTGTACAAGTCACCAGGAAGAACCAAGGGGCTCGGCTACCCACCACCTAGACAGGACTCCAATTGCGTGGGGAATTGCTATCGACGTACTTTGGATCTGCTGACTCGTTGCGGGTCTGCGTTTCAAGGTCTCGAAATGCCATCTGAGCAGTGATGGGAAAGTTGCCCCACGTGTTCGCCCATGCTAACGCTGATCGGTCTGGCTAGATTCTGCAAGGACGGGCTGAGAGGAGAGAGGTGGTGTTATCTATGCGTTTTGAGGGTGCCTGGTCTGGTGACCGTGATGTTCAATCTATTTGTGAGAGTAGAAAGGAGGAAGTGCAACAATGGCTTTCTGTTCAGGACGAAGCCGAGTTTGTTTAGCAAGGTAACAATGCAAGCCATCGGAGAACAGCGCGAGGCACAAGCATGCATGGGCATTCGCAGCATCGCTAAACCACAATACGATGTGGAACGCCAGCCATCCTGTCACCCTGTGAAAAGCTCCAAAGTAGATGATTTCCCCGCACGCGTGTTCCTTGTTCCTTAACAGCGATACCGCAACTAGGCAAACACAGTAGGTATCGTGAGCGCTCTACGCGCTACGAATTAGCATGGTGTGGAATTAGCGGTGAAAACAAAGGTCCACCACCACCCGCAAGCGTGGGGACATTTGCCCAGCAAAAAACTGTCGTACCCTTGTCGTCATTGCGCATCTTTACTGTATTAGCGGCAGCACGAAGGAAGTGAGACGACAAGGTCCGGTGCGGCAACCAACCTTCAAGCTTTTCTGCCCTCCATCACGAAAGAACTACTATTATGTCTGCCTCTCATATCTTTGACCTGCTATAGCCCCTGCCCTGCGCCTCGGCCCTTTGCCAGTCTCTTGCCCATCCACCCACTACTCTCAGATAGGGCGTCGTCGCTCGGCAACTCTGCTTCTGTACACAGCAGTAGCTTTGCAGCTTGCGCGCGCTTTGTACCGCTGCCGACGATCCTCGAGGCTGCCGCTTGTCTCTGCACGCAATCCACGCCTCAACAGCTAAATCACGCACGGTTGTCCGACCGAAACCCCGCAACTCCTCATCTTGCGCCACTGAAGCTTTCTTCAACACTTTTGCTGGAGAGAGAGAGAGAGCATCTTTGTGTGTTGCATCATGACGCGGAGAATAGTATATGGCGTGGGCCTCATACTCACTATTGCTTGTATGTCTCGAGGATGCGAGGCTGGATAGAGTTACAGGACTAACATGCGCAGCAACAATAATGACAATAGCGAGTATCGCCATGCCTCGCTGGGTCAGCTACAGCCCTGTACGTGAAGACCCATACTCCCGTCTTCCCCGCCTCTAGACAGCTCTCTCTAACAAAAGTCCCTAGGATGGCAAACGCGAATTCTCCTACGGCCTCCATAGCCGCTGCTCAGCGACCACAGGTACCTGCGTTCCCTTCCCTCGGGATAGCGACTGCACCAAGGACCCGTCCTTCTGCAATATGTGGCGAACAGTCGGCTTCCTGATCTCGTTCGGTGTGGTCGTTGAGCTATGCTCGCTGGTCTCCTTCGTCGTGATTATTGCTGGCGGCGTACAAAGGAGGGTAGCAGGATGGCAGGTTGCTGCCGGCGTACTGGCATTCAGTGCAGTTGTGCAGTGTGCGGGGATGGCCATCGTGGTATGTTCCTCCCTCGATCTTGTCTCGCTTCCCTTGTACTCCAATGCCTGAAGCCCCCGAACAATACCCACATCTCATTGGCGAAGAAGAAAAAGGAAATATTGATTATCCCTCTAGGCCTTCCTCTTCGACCACGACTCCCGTTTCTGGGACGGCTGGCACCTCGATGTCTCTTGGTCCCTCTGCACCGCCAGCTGGACCATCCTAGCCCTCACATGCCTCGCTATAGTAGCGTCCGCCCTCTACCTCCCCGTCGAGGGCGACTACGAGCTCATCCCCGACCAATCGCAGGTTGAGCCAGACGATCAGTGAGCGCGCCCTCTTTCACATATATACATATACACGCCCTCTTCCGAAACACAACACACACATGTTTGTCGAGGAAGACGGCAAATATCTTTGTGATGAGGAAGAATTGTTTTAATGTGTGGTAGGCTTCTTTCGCGAATCAACGCCTGGGACAATGGATACAAGGGCACGGACTCGGGTTTCCAGTATAGTTATCAGAGGGATCAGGATGGCATGAGCGATATCTCGGTTGCGGCGAGCAGTCGGCGATTATCACAGAGCGGTCGAACGAAATAAAACCGGCGTGGGATACAGGAAGAACGAACAAACGATACGACGACGTCTACGCGGACGAAGCGAGTACACACAATGGAAGGTGCATCCGAGGGTGGAGTCTGTTGAATTCGGCGCAGTTGGTCTTTTTTTTTTCTTGCATTGCGTCAATGTGCGTTTCGCGAGTCTCGAGTCATTTCTATTGGGTTGCGTTTCTCATGATACCCCCTCTGCTATCCCTTTGGTGGTTGGGCGACATATATTTATTACTAGCGGTTCAGCGGAATTGTGCAACAGAGCGTTGAAAAACCAAACAAATAATTAAGCATTACTTTCTCCTCTCCAACGAGTTTCTTCGAGCGATGGTGGTGATTAGGTGGCAAGCGTACGCGCACGGAACAGTGATGAAATATGTTAAGAGATGATTGTGGTTAGTCGTTTACCAAATATTATCCCTACAACTAATACTACTTGTGTTAGAATAAGTGCCCTCTCTCCCCAGACGTTAGATCTATATGCTATCTACCATCCGCTACGGATCTATCCACGTCAATGTCTTGGCCGTAACAGTCATCCTCTTCATTTTGCGTCTTGTGCATCGCTTTCTTCTCCTTGCTCATCACTACAATCCCTGTCTTCACTGCCCTCGTCGTCATCCTCGCCTTCCTCTCCTTCTTCTTCTTCTTCTTCTTCTTCTTCCTCCAGCGCCTCCCTCAAACTGTCAATCCAAGCCTCATAGTCCGTATTCCCATTAAGATCATGTCTCGCCGCCCCAGCACCCAGCGACCTCCCCACCCCTACCGTTCCCAAACTCCTCCTTAGCCACAAGCGCCCTCTCCAACACGCCAACCTTCTGATCCCCAGAAAATCCCTCCTCCTCCTCATCTTCCTTCCAAACTCCCCTCTCGTCAGCCACCAACCCATTCCGCCAGCAAAACGCCAACCACACCCTCCAATGCTCATCCCTCCCCAGAACATCCGGACTCCCAACAACGAACAGCGCCTCCTTCGCCCTCGTAAGCGCAACGTTCATCTTCCGCTTCTGGCCAACAATCCCCAACCCCCTCTTCTCATCCATATCCAAGAACCTCGCTCGCGTCCTCGTCGTACACAGGATAACGACTCTCTTCTCGAGACCTTGGAATGCCTCCAGCGGCCCGATGTTAACGTCCCATAGCCCCCCGTACGTGGTCGATCGGATGAGCGAGCGCAGCAGTTTGACCTGTGCGGCGAAGGGCGACATGATGCATATATCGCGCTGCTGTACGCCGGATTCGAAGACGAGTGTTTGCGCTATGCTGCATGCGAGGCGTGCTTCGGTTACGTTGTACCAGCCCCCTCCGTCGCGCTCGATTTCATCGGGTGCCGTGTTAGGGAGGAAGAGGACGGGCCATTTGCGACCGCGCCAGAAGGAGGATTGCTGGAGGGGAGTGGAAGGGCTGGGTGCTTCGGGGATGAGCGTGTCGTGGTAGAAGAGGGAGCTGGGGACGCTTAGGATCGAGGGGTGCGAGCGGTAGTTGCGGATTAGGAGCGTGAATGGCGGGTAGATGATGGGTAGCATGGATTTCTTGAGAACTGGGGGGCCCGAAGAGGGTTTGATGTTTGAACGGCTTAGGGGGTGGCTGTTGTATAGTGGCCGTGAGAAGAGGCGGGCGAATAGAGACGTGGAGAATTGAGGGTTGTGGGATGCGGTTCGGGGTCCCAGTTGGTGCTCGTCGCCTGCCATTATGAAGAGTGGTTGTCGGAGGTGTGATGGATATGCTGACGGTGGATATATGACGCTGATGGCGGGGAGGACGTCGATCTCGGTTGCTTGAGCGGCTTCGTCAATGAGGAGGGCGCCCCAGTGTAGAGAGGGTGTGGGAACTTGAGCTTCTTGGTGGAAGGCGGAGAACATGGCTCTTTCGAGAGTCCATAGGTCGACATTGGTCAGTCGTGCCTCTGCTAGGATGGCCGCATCTCGGCAGGATGTAACGATGATATTGAAGGACATGAGTGTTTTGAACGGCGGCAAGTAGAACATGTCGTTTTCCACGTAACAGTACTGCAATAGCTCTCGGTGCACCTCGTTGTCTGCTCTACCGGGTCGATTGAGTCTGAATAGTTGTTTGTTGGTCAGATAGTGCTTGAGGCGCAGAGCTAGCGTGTCTGCAGCTGCTTCTGACGGAGCACATATAATCATATGTGCGAGTGCAGTGGTATTGAGCAGTTGCATGGCTGTCTCGACCAACGTCTTTGTCTTACCAGTTCCTGGAGGCCCGGAGATCAGGTACGGAAGAGTGCCATAGTCGTTCGCACAGATGTCGTTCACAGCATGCGCTTGCTCGAAGTTGATGGCATGATCGAAGAGTGCACGATGTGGGATGTTTCGAAGCCGAGTTTGTAGTTGCCCATCAGCTTCATTAGGGAACAGTATCCGTCGAATCCAGTCATTGGTTGCTTCACCATTGATTCGCGGCCTTTTCGTGGATCCCAACTTCTCTTGGGATGGTTCTTCGAAGACAGTCAGACCATCATCAATCGTGGCAGGGTTGCGAGGGCTCAGTAAACGCATGGGTCCCTTCAGATCCGAACTGAGGCTCGCTAAGGCAGCTCGTTGATCTCCAAGCAGCCCATTGCGAAGCGGGAACATAACATTCACTTGCATAGGAACGACGTTGGGGCCAACACGTAAATAGTCAAGACCTTCGACCTTCAGATAAATCATCTCCTCTTTCCTGTTGACACTGTATACTGAGCCGTCATGTTGTACTCCGGTCCAGCATTGGTAATTACCTGAGCGGTGTACAGGGTGGCCCATTAGATAATTATTTACGTACATTGGATTCCCTGCGTTGTCGACCCACCACTGGCGAATTTGAAGTGTGTCGCCCATCTCGATGAACGGACTGTCCTCTCGTAATCCGGGCACTGATAATGCCCAAAGGTCATCATCTGTTGTTGAAACTGGGTATAAAGGAACTTTGTACAATGCATATGTCTCGTGCTCTTGTCTCTTCGCAGCCTGTTCGATGTTCATCAGATTGTTGAAATGTTGCAGGTAGGAGTCCTCGGTGAGTCTTTCTTTTGGAGTATCATGCTTATACTCGGTGTCTAGAGTATTTAGGGGCTGTGCGGTCATGAAGCTGGTTCCCATGAATGATTGAGCGTAGGCTTGAGTGTCGACCGCGTGTTTTGGCTCTGTTGTGTGTACAATGGCTTTCTCTGTATTGATAGACCTTAGTACTGACGGGATGAATGGAGCAGCGTACACGTCGTACTCTCGTTTGATCTGCCCATTTATCGTTTCCAAAGCGTCGCAAGCAGAACCTCCGGAGGGTTTCTCAGCCCGTGTGGTTGGACTTCGTACATCTTCTGCTTGAGTCTCCGAGTTTAGAGAGATCCTGGCAGTTTGTGGGGATGAGTTCAATGAAGCCACAACACTAGGTTTGATTTTCGGAGGTATCTTGGGCACAGCGACGAGTTTTGATACATCCTTCTTTACAGTTCTTGAACTGAAATCCCCGGTTGTCTCCATATTAGATACCATTATCGGGACTTTCCAGGGCTTACTGCCCGAGGTAACGTGGTTTCGCTAGTCCACTCTATCCTGTTGAACGACGGTTGTATGCAAGATCAAGAGGAACTGTGATTGTATGTTCAACTCGAGACATAAGCTCCGTAGTTCTCTATAGGTAACAACCAAGAAGGAAAAGAATTGGTAAACAGTCGACGATATTGATATAGCTTGGAACGTTTGGCGGCCGGGCTGAAGATAAGCGAAGATTGTGATCAGTTTCTTTTTGGTGCACAAGCACTTGAAAGAGTACTAAAAGTGGGTCGTGGAGGTCCGATTCTACGGTCTCTGGGATATTTCATCTTCGTTGTAGGCAGTTCACAAGGCCGGTCGGGTGGACATGTAGGCTGCATTCGATTTTGAGGATACAGTTGCTGTTATTTGAGTCCCAAAGTTCGTGGTGAATGACTTTCCACGAATTCGGGTAGCTGAAAATACAAGACTACGTCAGAGTCGCGTGCCCGACGATTACTGGTGCCACGACCAGCAGATGAATGCCTAGAAGGGATACCGCCGTTTTATAGTATCGTTACGCGATGGTTCTTGTCGGTAGAGCATTATTTACGCCCTGCCAGGATGTATGCAAATGATGCAAGGGTATAATATGTGCCCAAGATGATGCAAGAAGTGGGTGCGTTGACGTGCAGCTCTATGGGTCGGTGGCACGTCAAAGGTTGCACAAAGTAAGGCCGAGTTTGTGCCGAGATGATGGGTTGTCACAACGTAAAACAATTCAAATTTCCACCAAGGGCGACCACACATGTGACATGATAAGAGCTCTCAAGCTTATTGCAAGAGACAGTACGCGAGCTAAGACAATAGTGTATCTCTAAGTTAGCAGTCTCCATCATGTTGTTCTATGAGGGAAGAGCCATTACAGCACTGAACGCGTGACCTCGTGACCTCGTGTCACCCCGAGTCAGCAACCTGTAATTGCGGTGTATGGAGGAGGGTCAATAAGTATAATTAACATCACAGCTGCGCTGGCACTCAGGAGTGAGTACAGATCTTGGACACTTTTGACACAACGGCTGGCGTTCGAAAATCCAATCTTAGTACCTGTGCCATAACATCGAACTCTGGAACACCAAGTGTGGATAACCATATGATCGTTATATCAATTCCTCGAGATCCCAGCAGACCCCTCCTATATAGCTTTCCCTATTGAATGTAGCGTGTAAGCTCCCATTGCCATCAGCGTACCTTGTCTGCTTTCCCCGCATGGTACGTCATGATCCGAGGTTCACGATCCGAAAATATCAACATCCAGAACAGAACGACTCGAAAGGTCACTCCTTTTGTAAATTCACCACTTCAATTACTTTTCTCATAGTCCAGCTTTACACTTTTTCTCACAAAGTAGAAAATGTCGAATCAACAGGTCGTTCAAAGCAATGGCATCTTCCATGGCCTTCCCGTGTACCCATCCTCACTCAAGGGCCTCACGGCTATAATCACAGGTGCAAATGGTATATCTGGAAACTACATGCTACGTGTGTTAGCACAAGATCCAGAGCGATGGAGCAAAATTTATTGCTTATCGAGACGTCCACCTGCAATTCCAAATGGTCTACCTCAGAACGCTGAGCATATCGCATTGGATTTTCTGAAAGATTCAGCAGAGATTGCAAAGGTTCTGAAAGAGAAGAATGTGAAGGCGGACTATGTGTTCTTCTACAGCTATGTACAAGCCAAGCCGAAAGAAGGAGGAGGACTATGGAGCGATGCTGAGGAGATGTGTAGGGTAAATCGTACGTATTCAACTGTTCACTCTACTTTACTTCACTCCCATCCCCATCGCAACATAAGTATACAAGCCTAACAGCGCCCAGTCGCTCTCCTCCGAAACTTCTGCGAAGCCCTCCCCCTAGCAGACATCACCCCCAAACGCATCATGCTCCAAACCGGTGCAAAGAACTACGGCGTGCACCTCGGCCCCTCCTCCATCCCACAAGAAGAATCCGCCCCGCGCGTAACCCTGGAACCAAACTTCTACTACCCACAAGAAGACTTCCTCTGGTCCTTTTGCCAAAAGCACAACATCGACTGGAACATCTGCATGCCCGCGGCAATCCTCGGCTCCGTGCCCGACGCAGCCATGAACCTCGTGTTTCCCCTCGGCGTCTACGCCAGCGTGCAGAAGCATCTCGGCGAGGAATTAGAATTCCCTTGCGATTTGGTGGCGTGGGAGACGAATAGGTGTATGAGTAGCAGTAAGATGAATGGGTACATGGAGGAGTGGGCTGTGCTGAATGAAGGCGCGAAGAACCAGAAGTTCAATACCATGGACGGCACGACGTTTACGTGGGGCAATTTCTGGCCAAAGTATGCGAAGTGGTATGGTGTCGAATATGGTCACCCGAGTTCCGATGAGAGTGTGTACACTGCAATTAAGTCGAAGCATGATCCTCCTCCGCGTGGTTTCGGGCCCCCAGCAACGTACCGTGTTCGATTTACACTGGTGAGCTGGGCGAAGCAAGAAAAAGTGCAGAAGGCGTGGGAAGAACTCACGAAGAAGCACGGGTTGACTGGGGGCAAGTTGCAGGACATGGATATTGATCGGATATTTGGGTTTACGGATGGTGGGTTGATGGGGAGCCCGTTGGATCTTACTATGAATAAGGCGAGGAAGATGGGGTGGCATGGGTTTGTGGATTCGAATGAGGCGATTAGGGAGGTCTTGGGGGAGTTTGCGGAGTTGAAGATGATTCCTCCTGTCGGTGGTGGTAGTGAATAAAGCTTGCAGTTGAACATTCGAGGTTGTTTTAGGTATGCGAACAGGCAGTGAACGATCTTATGGATACATACTACTTTAGTGTGAGACAGAGTGAGTGTGTTGGCATGCCAACTCGTTGACAACCACACCCGTAGTCCTAACTTTTCACTGACCTCTCTTGTCCCACTCTGTTCCTCCTTCATGTATAAAACAGTATGCTCCCAATCTTGCTTTCTCATCAAATCGCAAGAAACCTTACCAGACTCAACCCTTGAGCACCACCGAACTCAACCACGAAAATGTCTCAAACGGCTCATCCCACACCTAGCACCAGCAAGCTAGAGGCAGAAGATTCACGTAAGCATTTAGACCACCCCTATCCACCGCCCACTATCCAGCTAACCACCCCCCAGTATCCTGGTTCAGAGACGAACTCCGCCGCTACACCCCTGAGATGCGTGCACAATGTACGCCTTGCCTCCCATCTCCTTATTTCCCATCCCTTACGATTTGTACTAACACACACATCCATCAGACCTCTCACACTTTCGCGCGCAACTTCTCGAAGCGGCTCAGATCCGCGAGACGATGGAGCTCGACAACGCAGGACGCATGGAGAAGGCGCTAGTCGCAGTTGAGTTGGCGAAGAAGGCGCTGGAAAAGGCCGAGATCGTTGCAGAGGAGAAGCGTGTGGAGCTTCGTAAGAGGGTTCAGTGGATTGTTGAGTTTGAGGAGGCGAGGAAGGCGCTGGAGACGGCTGAGATTGTTGCGAGGAAAAGGCTTGTGGAGCATGATAGGAGAGTTAAGGGGGTTGTTGAGTTTGAGAATATGGTGCTGGAGGTTATGCGGAAGAAGGGGGAGTGAAGGGGAGAGTATTCGAGGTGTAGGTGGTGCCTCGTACGCGTCACTGTTTCGGAGACAGGCCGGCGTAAGAGCTAGTATAATGGCGACTGACTGCTCGTGGTGGTGATGGGAATTTCTCTCAAATGAGATGGGTATATGGCATGGTTCGCCTATTGTATCAAGGTGGAAGTATTGATAGCTTGCACTTCAAGCTCGAAGAAGTACACCTCGACTGCATCCGCTTTCTTCTCAATGTCGAATGCATCAAGCTTAGTCGCTGAACCCTTCGAATTCATCGGCAGCCTCCTGTGCTTCTGTTTCGGCCACTTTCTTTCGCATCTGGTCAATCATACCCTTCAACCTCTCTTCCTCCTTTTTCTCCTCGTCAGTCAACTTCAGTACACGGTCATGCTCACGCTTTGCCGCCTTCTTTTCTCTTCTTAGTTCCTTGGTAGCTTTTTGATCCTTCTGCTGTGTCCAAGCCGACTCCTTCTTGTTCTCAGGCACGTATCGTTTCTTGCCTTCTCCCTTGGTAGCTTCATATTCAGCTTGTTCTATTTGCCGTTGTTGTTCACGCGTCTTGTCTTTATACGCGAAGGTACTAAAGTCCATATCTAGGCCAAGGCCTCGGTCGCCTTCCCATTTCTTCAGCTCAGGCATGCTGGGTAACTTGAGAAGGCCCCACGCATGGCCTAGCTCTGTCCAGTCAAGGTCTGCAACGCGGAAAATGGAACTTGCGGTGTGCTTGCTGTATGCGCGGACCCATGACACAAACCCACGTTGTGCTTTGTCGAAGAGTGCTCTATCAGTTTTGACCACCTTCCTTATTCTGTTGCTAACGGCTTGGGCATCCTCAGGTGTGACCGTGATGTCAAGAGACGTCAAAGGCGATATGGGCGTCTGTCTGACACGGAGAAACTCAATGTAGTCTTCCTCTCGGCCTGGGGACAGAAAAGTGATGGCCAAGCCTTTGCGACCAGCTCTTCCAGCGCGGCCACAGCGATGTATAAATGTTTTCGGGTCGCTCGGGGCATCGAGCTGTATGACTAGATCTACAGAAGGGATATCAAGTCCGCGGGCTGCGACATCGGTAGTGAGCAGGACGGAAGGTGTGACACTATCAACGAATTTGGTAAAGTTTTTCCGTCGAACCTTGTCAGGATGCTTTCCGTGCAAAGGCACAATTGTGTAGCCTTTGAGAACCTCCGGTAAGACATGCTGAAAGTAGTCGACAGAAAAGCAGGTCGCTAGGTAGATGATTGATTTCTGTGGCTGTGGTTGTAATGATGAGAGCACCTTCTTGACCGCGGGCAGTTTATGTGAAGCTGGTAGGACGAGATATGACATCTGCAGACTAGCTGGTGTTCGCTTGTCCTCCATTGCGCCGGCCTCTCCTGTCGTGCCGTTCGCTGCAGCTCGTGCTTTGACCTTCACTGCGATACGGACTGGATTCCGAAGGCCGACACGAATGAGCTGATCGACCGCCTCGCTAACGCTTGCGCTGAACAAACCGGTTCGGCGTTGTTTTGGGAGGCGAGATAATATCTTCTGAAGGTCATCTTTGAAACCCAGATCCAAGAGGCGGTCTGCTTCGTCGAGTACCAGAGCATCGAAGGAGGACTGCGAACAGTGGACATGTGGCGACGAAAGCAACTCCAAAAGCCTGCCTGGCGTTCCAATGAGCACATTGACCGAGGTCTTGAGGAATCTGCTGAGGTCTTGGGCTGGTGTGACTGATCCACCCAGGAGGAGTTGAGGTACAATTTTTAGGGTTCCAGGAGGAAATGTTGGCCTGGGCGGAGCATCTGCGTCTTCCATGTCGGTGTCTTCATCCTCTGGCTCCAGCAGCGCTGCCGAAGGGGCATGAAATTTGAGTAGGGAACAAAGGACTGCGTGGATTTGCGTTGCTAGTTCCCTGGTGGGGGATATAATGATTGCGCCCACGTGATGCTTTTTCAGCGGCGCTTCAAGTCGAAGTAGGCGTTCGACAATAGGTATTAAGAAACTAGATTTTGTCAAAAAAACTCCATTGGCATGGAAACAGCGTGTTCTTACGCAAGAGTCTTCCCACTTCCGGTGACAGCCTCGACGACGACATCAGAGTTTTTCATGAACATTGGAATAGCAGCGTGCTGCACGGGTGTGGTCTTGACGAAGCCCATGGCATCCACGGCTTCGAGAATCCATTCGGACAGTGCAGGTGTCAGAGCACCGAATGAACGGTCTATCTTTGCCTGGGGTGCCATGTTTCTGGCCTTTGACTCTTGGCTTGTCTTCGGGTCTGGTTCGTGATGCTGGAGATTGATACAAAAAGTCGGTTCGAACTTTTGTTTCCGCCGATAGAAAAATTATGGACGTGCACCGCCACAACCGACTCTCTGGAAGAAGGCGCAATCAACCACACGTGTCAGGACAGCGTCATACTGTGTACAGTAGCATAGCATCGCCTTCGACAAGAGCTTGTTTCTGGACGCGGCTGTTATTGCATGAACATCAACGTCTCGTCTTTCAAGCAGGCACGACTTTCTGCCACAACTTCACATGCAATCTGATCTCATCGCCAAGCGGATTTGCAGCCACCCTGTTGATCGACGCTTTCACGAGACAGGCTTGTAGCCCTGCAACCAAATTTCCAGGTTGAGCAACCAAGGTCCAAGAATACATACCTAGCCGTCACGGTCCGCAGGAGGTTCCTTTTCTTCCCCTACATAACCTTGGCCGCCGTCGCCTGCACACAGCTGTGGCATCCTCTCTCCCTCCAGACGATGCGCGGCGCCCGGACGAATTTGCGGCTTCTGAAGTCTGTCCCATAACACTCGATGCTGACACCGATGCGGAAGCCGCCATAAATACCGCCTCGCACGACGCCTACGACGCACGCACTCAGCCTCACGACACCTATCTGCACCCATCGCATCGCCAGCCTTTGCTTGCCAAAGTTGGACTGTTCTGTGCACAGGCTCGCTCCACACTATCCGGCGTCATCCGCGCGCCTCCGCTCCCATACTTCCCTACCTGCTGGCGCAACGCAATGGAGTCGTCCAGACAGTACCAGATACCGCAAACCCCGCGCGTAATATCGCCCTCACCAACGCCCTCGGAGGCTGGCAGCGGGAAAGATGGGTATTTCGGACCGGTGACGCGCTCGTCGACGCGCAAGAACAAGCAGCGCGTCACGTCACACCCACCGATCGACGAAGACTCGTCAGGCTCGGATCCTGAGAAGAGGGCAAGAGCGAGAAGTAGGAGCCCTATCCTGGCGGGCGGAGTTGGCAGGAGGACAATGAGTGGTCTGACTACGCGGAGACAAGTCAATGGAAGCGCAAAGAAGGACCCTACACTACCAAATGGCACAGTCAACGGACACCTGTCGCCAGCGGCAGCAAACAAGAACTATTGGAGGGAGATGAGCAGGAGTCCAAGTCCGCTAGGCCTGATCCCAATCCACCAGAAGTGGCGGTCATTTGTAGGTATCTTGCGCAGTATGGGACGACATTCCCTAACCTAAAAACAGATTCATCGCCACGAGATTCCTCGCAAGATCCTCCACGTCTCCATCGGCTTTCTCACAATCTTCCTCTACTGTACTGGCACGCAGACGTCCCAGATCCACAACGTGCTCTTAACATTGCTTATTCCCATCGCGCTGACCGATGTTATCCGACACCGCTACTGGCAAGTGAACCGCTTCTATATTCGCTGCCTAGGCGCATTGATGCGCGAATCAGAGGTCGACGGCTACAATGGCGTCATCTCATATCTTCTGGGCGCATGGATCGTCATGCGTTTCTGCCCTAAAGACATCGCTGTCATGAGCATCTTACTTCTGAGCTGGTGCGATACTGCGGCCTCGACCTTCGGACGGCTCTGGGGACATCTCACCCCTAGAGTCAGAAAGGGTAAGAGTCTAGCGGGCTCGATCGCTGCATGCGTGACTGGCATCATTACAGCCGTCGTGTGGTGGGGCTGGTTAGGTCCTCTGTACTCGGAGTACAACCATGGCGGCAATGCCTTCGCATTCCAAGGTGTCCTAGCACTTCCAACTCAAGCTCGGGAATTGCTTGGTTTGTCATTCACCCAAGCTTCCATCACAAGCTACTGGGCCCTGGGCACCATGTCGGTAGCGGCAGGGATCATAGCTAGTGCCAGTGAAGCACTCGATATTTTTGGTTGGGATGACAACCTGACCATACCGGTACTCTGCGGTGCGGGTTTATGGGGGTTTCTGAAGGTCTTTAGTTGAACACCCTTTTCGTCAACTAAACCCTCTTAGTTCTACATTTTGACATGACCCTTTCTTTCCTAGCCTTATTTCTGTTGTAACTCTTTGATACCCTAGATGCGGGTTTCCAGGGAGCATAGCATCTCTTCTCTGCAAATGACACGTGGGCGTTCTGGATCATATATGAATACATACGAGATGGCACCTAGGATGTTTCCAGAAGCAATTTCACTAGTTATAAGTGCGATTTTGAGTGGGTGTTTGAGCAGATAGGGAAACTTGTCCAACCACTATACCGAACTAGCATGAAGGCGTTCTAGGGCGTATTGAAGTTTCAAGCCGAGGTCCACCACATTATGCCTACCTTCTGCTCAGCCCTAGAGGCCAAATACTCATTCAACATGCGCGTGACAGAGCGGCGCCCGTCTGTCAATGTTATTTCATGCGACAGAGTGAAAGAGGAAGGTTGACCTTCCAGATGTGATCCCTGCAGGGTGGATTGAGCTTGGCGCATACCGCCACATGCAGCACATCGATTGGAGGTTGCTCATGACCTCGAATGCCTGCTTCTTCATTCACTTCCACATCCACACCGCTCAGTGTTTACTGCAAATTTGCACGCTTACGGCTGCTTATACATAGTCTCTTCTGCACATATACCGCGAGATATCGCACCTCATCTGCCTGCAATCTGCTATATTACCCCGCCATCCCGCCGTTGGCTCTCCCCTCCCACGGAAACGCGCCTTGAATACCCAGCCTTCCCTCCACGACTCGATCCTTTGTACCGAGATACGCGTCTGGCCGTCGCAGTCGACCTGTTAACGTCTGAATACCTGCTCTTCCTTTCCTACCCGGCCCAGTTCGCGTCCAATACCGCTCAGCCTACGCAACAGTCCTAGGTCCATTGTGGACGCCACACTGTATATACATACGGAGGGACAGGATGGCCTCATCATCTGCTGCAGCGGGGCTGCTATCTCGCCAGCTCAAGCAAATGCAGAATGACAAGAGCATATCGGGGATAAGCTGCGGCTTAGTAGACAGCAACGTATTCGAGTGGGAAGTGATGTTGATGATTGACGACGACACCAAATTTTATGGAGGTACAGACTCTGACAGCTCTGGGAAAGATTAACATCATACTGACAAGACTCACAGGAGGTTTCTTTCGAGCACGGCTTTTATTCCCGACCGAATACCCACTACTGCCGCCAAAGATGCGATTCGAGACTCCCATCTTCCACCCCAACAGTGAGCGCTGACCACGTTTGCCTCCACCGCATCCCCTGTTAATACCCAAGCAGTCTACCAGAACGGAGAGGTCTGCATCTCTATCCTCCACCCACCAGAAGAAGACAAGTACGGCTACGAATCAGCAGCCGAACGCTGGTCTCCCGTCCAAACACCCGAGACCATCCTCTTATCCGTTATATCGATGCTATCCAGCCCCAACGACGAGTCGCCCGCGAACGTCGAGGCTGCATCACTGTGGCGCGACAATACCCCCGAGTTCAAGAAGCGAGTGCGGAAGTGTGTTAGGGATAGCTTGGAGTTTGAATAAGAGCTTCGAAAGAGGGGCAGGGTAGTTCATGAGTGTATGACATAGCATAAGCGAGCGCGGTGGATCTTTTCTATTACAATAATTTGACTACGGGCGTGCATGGCAGCGTTGCCCTGGCGGCTCGAGGTGGCAAGTATACATATTTCTTGGTCATACCTGCTACCCGCAACGTGCCTGACCGTGCAAGGTGTATACAATTGTCTAAATAATATTCTACACTAAAGTTTGCATCAGGTCGTTCTCGGCGTCACACTTGAGCTTTCCTTCTGATTTCCCCCCTCCTTCCTAATAGGCATCTATCTATCTATCTATGAAAAAATCAAAGTTAGAGAGCAGAATCACAACCTGGGAAATACATCAATGAAATCATCATCGGCTCGGTTCAAGTGATACTCAAAGATACGTACGAAAGCAAAATTATCCTAAATTATCTTCACTCGGTAGGTGCTAATTACTACACAAGAGAATCGAAAAGCTCAGTACCACAATCCACTTCCATCCCAAAGCAAAGCTCACGTCCTCGAAGCCCCTATTCCATCAACATCATCAACATCATCATCCTCCTCCCTCTCCTCCCCCAAAACACCTACGCGCAAGACAAGACCCAACAACAGTCCAACATATCACACTGATTCATTCTTCCGATCTAAGCTCCCGTGCAAAGCAGCCCATCCGCACCCAGCGGAACAGCACAGCACTGAGCACTCGTTCCCGTCTCAGCGCACAGGGCCTCAAATTCTTCGGTCGTTTCGACTGGTCCGGCTGCTCATCATTAGCAACTACGTACATATACATAACATCATACCATATCTCGCACGCAGGGTGGTGGGTGATGGTTGATGGAGATGACATACCATTCTCACAGTTCAAGTTCGCGACACCGAGGATATCAAGTTGGCAGCATAGCGGTGTGCTGAGGGCGCCGCAGACGCTGGCCTGGCGGGACACCAATTTGGCTTCGTAGCGCTTCGTCACGGCGGCCGCGGAGGTGAGGGTGAGGAGGGCTGTGAAGGCGAGGGGGAGGTTGAAATGCATGGTTGGTTGGTTGGGTGGGTGGTTTGGGGAAATCCTTGTAGAAAGAAGGAGAGAGGGTATTAGATGTAAGTTGTTTGGTGAAGTGAAGCTCTCTAGGAGGGTGGTCGATGGCCTTTTATACACATGCGACCGATGCGTATCGGATCTTGGGGGACTGACTGACGTCAAAGACGAGATAGAGGTAGAGTGTTCCCACGCTTCCAAGCAAGCAAGCTCATCTCCCTTGACGTAGGTATCATACACATCCGAATGTCTGTTTACCCCCCCTATTACTCTCTCCCACGCCTCGTTCAGAACGCTGATCCGATCATCTCGCCGTCTCTTATCTTCCTCACTCTACCATTACTTATCCCTATCCCTATCCCTATCCCTATCTCTCTTCCAAGCCTCCAGCGAACCGTCCTTTCGCCCTTGCCAAGCTCAAAACTCTATATCGTCTATGAATACCTACAGCTGTAGGTAGAACGATCGGCACATGCCAAGGTTTAAGTCTGCTCGCCCGATGGCCCGGATGGGGGAGTCGATGGACCCAATTTGGAGGCTCATGTTCCGCATTCGGCACATGAGAGTGACCCAAAAGGGGAAGACCGTGGTGGTGAAGAGCTAGCTAGCTAGCTAGGTAGTTGGTTAGGAAGGGCTGGGCAGGGGCCTAGGGTGTGCTGATCTGATAAGTGCCGCTAGAAAGTGTGCGAAGGCGGTGATAAGCCTTCTGTGGTCTCGTTTGTTTTGATGGTGAGCGGGAAGGAAGCCTTTTGAGGCGGTTGGTATGGTATGGAATGAGGGTGGCAGCACTCGGTTCAAATGTCAAGAATCAAAGCGATTCTGGATGTGCTCAAATGCTCTCTTCCTTAGGCATTAATTAGAAGTATCATTAGTCGGTTGTAAAGTATTGCAAGTGTGTGTGTCTATTATTCAACTACGCTTACTAACTATCAGATACGCCACTACCTAAAGAATCAATGCTTTTAGACTGATTTGATTTTGGACATTCCATAGTTACGTCTGTAGCACAAATTGGCAGATCTCCAGTGGAATTGTGTGGATCACGTAGCCAAGATATATTTACATCGCCGACAAGCTAGGTATGTGAATGCATCATAAGATCGACACCGCTCGGATAGGAACAGGAAATACAGTCCCACCCATCCATGGCCTTGTCGAAGATCTCACAGTACCGGTAGATCAATCGATGCACGTCATGCTAGTCTTGGTATCCAGTCGTTCTTGTGTTATCACACACCAAATAGTCCACACAAAATTGGTATCCTTATGAGGTAGTTAATACAAGCACTAGCTATTCAATCCTCTTACTCCACCATCTAGATTCATTCACAAAGGAAAGGTCCATCATACACTTCGACCACGCTTCTTCCTGCCAACAATTTAATTTCCTTTTCACAGCCTTATCTTCGTCATGAGTACCTAGCCAAGTACCCTACCCGATGATCCGCATATCCCTAAGGGAGATAGATGTATGGCTCAACTTAACCTGCATAGGTATCGGCGTACTTCGGCAACTTGGATCAAAATTCAAATCGGCTTCTTTAGCTTAGATGTTTAGACTTGGACTATCATCGGCGAAAGGGAAGGAACAATCGTCGACATTCGTTAACATGATGTGCCCTATCTCGTATCAACCGTATCTCGCCCAGACTCCCCACACGCTAACCTACCACAGTAACCAACTATTTCTGCGCGGCGCGGGTGCGGCGTCGATCAGCTAGGACCACACCCGCGGTTCCATGAAGATCGCGGAGCCCTGCGGATATTTGACTTCTGGGCGTAAGGAAGTATCAAAGGGATCTACAATGGCCAAGAAACTTGGAGGAGAAGCTCAAGGACGCCGGCGGCGGCGGCGATTCCCTGCGTAATCAGAATTGCTAATAATTAAATGAGATGTAGGTAGGTAATTGTGACATGAACTTTTATCATTAATTTATCGTTCCTTTCCTGTTACCACTACCTATCATCCACGGCGTGTGTAGAGAGAAAAAGTAACGACCAGCGCTACTGTGTACTCTGCTCAGACTTCCCCCCACGTTCTCGATATTACTATCCTTCTCCTTTCCTCCAGCCTTATCATTTCTTCTCGTTACTGAAGCAAGCGCAAAGCGAAAATTACCAAAACAAAACACAAATCTGCAGAAAAGCTGTCCAAGGGTATCAGGCGCCAAAATTCCCATCCATCCCATCCCGCTGCGAACAACAAATCGTCTCTTCCCATACGCGCCTGTTAAACCCCATTCTCAAAAAAAAAAAAAAAAGACCGAACCAGATAGACCGAAAGGATGCATCGCGTTTGCTCTCCATCTCCCTCATTCGTCCCACGGGAAATCCTGCGGATCAATCCTCGTACACGTAAGATACGGCAGCCCTCCCTCTCTCAAATCCAGCTCCAAAAAATTCCGCATAAGCGGCTTAACCGCATCTTTGGCTTTATTCTTGACCTCATCGATCCTCCTCTCAAACCTCTTTAGATTCTCGCGATTATAATGATCAGGGTTCAGTCTAAGAAAGCGTTTGCACTCGTCGTGATTCAGATACGTCGACCCGGCTTGCCCCAGCAACCGGAATATACGGCCCGTGTTGAACGCAGGTTGTGGAGGTAAGGGCACGTTTGACTCGCCGTTGCGGGAGCCAGGCGGGCGGGGAGATTTGAGGATTGGGGCGGGCGGCGGTGTGGTGTTTTCTGCGAGCCATTGTCGGAAGAGCGAGACTGCCATCCAATCTAGCCAGTTGTTTGACGGGCTGACGCGCTCGCCGCGGCTGGTGGTTAGGGAGAGGCGGAAGAGCTTGACTTCTATCTTCGCTTTTAGCTCGTCTATCTCGTCGACTTTGTCTTCTATTAGTTCGAGAACGGGCTCAGCGATTTGGCCGCGGAGTTGGTTGAGTCCTTGGGGCCATTGTCCGACTACGTGCACCATAGCTTCTGCGAAGATTGCTTTGCTACGCGCCATGTAGCCGAGCTTGAGGTAGCTGGGCGGGTATTTGGCTATTTGCTTCCATAGTCGGCCTTGGAATCGTAGGAGGTGGTGGTCTACGCGCGGTCCAATGACCCCAAGCGCATCGTACATATCCGCGAGTTGGAGGAGCGACTTGCATTCCACATAGGCATTTGCGATGTTCACCGAGTCTAGCGCAGGCGGATAGTTGTAGAATATGCGGAAGAGGTTGTCGTAGTCTCGAAATGTTTCGTCATCAGGGTCGCTTTCTGGAGCAGTCGCTGGTACGTGTAACGTCGAGAAATTGGCCATGCTCCGGAAGAAGCCCGATTGAGGTGCCGCAGGCTTGTTGCGCGCAGGAGGTGGTTGTGCAGGCGCAGCATCACCACCGAACATTGTGGGCTGAGTCTTCTGTACCAATGTGAGCATACGATCATCTTGCAGGTAATGCTTGAGCGCACCTTCTGAACAAGCATAGGAATGTCATCGTCGTTGCTGCCCCAATCCAACTCGTATCTCCACCGCGTCTTGTCCTGCCGCACACCAGACGGTATTCTTGCCAGCGCTGTACCACTCGTGGGCGGCCCCGAGCTGCTTGCCTCCCCTGCTGTCGCCCACTCCTCGCTTGTGCCAGCCTCGAAGAAGCCCGAGCACTGCGTCAGGATGAGCTTGTGTAACAGATAGCGTTGCTCCTTGCGCCCATTGCTTATCACGATCTCGACGTCGCCGGTGTGCGTAAAGACAGGGAACTCATTCTGCGGCTGCGCCGTCGTTCCCCCAAAGTGCGAGCGGTGCTGGCGGTGTCTTCGCACGGTCGAGGTGCGCGAGGAATGCGACGAGACTGAGGGCGGGCGCCGTATTGGTAGTGAGCGCTCGGCGCTCGAAGAATCTGGGTAGGAAACCATGCGCCGCGACTCTGACTGCTCCACCTCTTGTGTTGTTGTTGCTCTCCGAGGTCACCAGGCACGCCTTGGTTCGAGGAATAGCGACAGAATAGGGAAGTTGCGACGGTCCGTGGATGGCTGGGACGAGGCTACACCACAACGGCGAAGAGAAGTGCGTCAACCGTCACGTTGCTGCGGGTTGCGTTGTTCGCCGGGAGAGGTGCAGCTCGCGCGCAGCAGTCGGGTGTTGTGATGCTCTATTCGCAGGTACGCAGGTGAGAGAAGGCCGCGATTCCACCCCACCTTAGACGCGACCACGCGGTAGGCGGTCCAGGGCAGAAAGAGGCGCGACGAGCTTGAGTCCTTGGTTTCGCGACGGCAGTGAGGAGTGTTTCAAACGTCCTGCAGCAGCAGACGGGAATGGCTGTGGCGATGGCTCACATGGCCGTTTGCCCACATGCAGCTGGTCCCATGCATGGCGAGATGCAAGTCGAGCAGCAGAGGACTGTGCACCAATCGCCGCAGCTAACCGGGCCAAGCGCCGCCTCAGCCTCGAAGGCGACCTGCCGTAACTTGCTAGGATACCGCAGCGGAAACAGGGGATTGGAAGGACTCAAGAGTTGGAATGCAGGGCAGCGAGCTGATGTTGACAATTGTGGGCCACCCGTTGGCGCACCCTTGGGCTTGCTATGGGACCGATAGTCCGGCACGGCACCCAACCACACAGGTTGTAATATATATACAGTGACTCGAAGTCAACAATGTCAACAATATCGTACAGGAAGAGTTTTCCCAACGATGCCTTCTATGACTCTCGAGGGAAAGAAAACAAATCAAGTGACTGATGCTACTGTACCTGGATTTTGTCTTGCCCGCCCATGAACGGTCGTAGCACCTCCGGTATCGTTACAGTACGCTCTTGCTCATTCCAATTGTTCTCCAGTATCGCCGCTATCACTCGGGGTACTGCGAGGGCAGTGCCGTTCAGTGTATGTGGATATTCTAGTTTGCCATTCTTGACACGCATCCGAGTCTGGAGCCGTCGACTCTGGTAGTCTGTGCACATGGAGGTTGATGTCACCTCACCCCATCCGTCGTCCTTTTGTCGCGATGGGAAGAAGGCCTCGATATCTATTTTCCTCGTAGCGCTGGCACCAAGGTCTGTGGTAGGCATCTCAAGGATG
Source organism: Neocucurbitaria cava (assembly GCA_027946455.1). Lineage (NCBI taxonomy): Eukaryota > Fungi > Ascomycota > Dothideomycetes > Pleosporales > Cucurbitariaceae > Neocucurbitaria > Neocucurbitaria cava. Next base: position 1,562,501 of record JAPEUY010000007.1, read on the forward strand.
CGGCAACGGAGCCCAAGTGCTTCGAGGATCTCTGTCTGTATTGATAGCAGCTCCTCGAAGATGGTCTCTGAACTCGAAGCGGCCGGACTGGTGAAATGATCTTCGCCAACACTGTCTGGCGCGGTCCAAGCAAACATCTCAACCTTTGTGAATTCGTGGACTCGGTACAAGCCTCTTGTGTCGGCCCCTCTTGCTCCAGCTTCCGCGCGGTAACACCGACTCACGCCGACTGTCTTCAAAGGCAGTTCTGAATCTTCAAGTGTTTGATTGGCTTTCATGCCGGCCAGCGGTATTTCAGCCGTTCCAGCGAGGGCCAATTGCGGCTTTGCCTTGTCTTTCTCCGACTGCTCAATGGCATATATCTGTTGTTCGTCGTTCTGGTCTCTCGGTTGGAATCCGCATGCTGAGGCGATATGCGAATATACCAGTGAAGGAGGGGCAACTGCCTTCCACTCTTTCCTCCTAGCAACACTTAACGCGTATTGCACAAGCGCCTGTTCCAACATTGCGCCGTCGCCCACTAGGAAATACCACCCCCATCCTGAGGTCTGCGCCGAGCCTGAAAAATCAAGTATCCCTAGTTCCTGTCCAATGTCCACGTGTGACTTCCGCGCTTGAGTGTTGAATGATTTCGCGTGCTCGTTGATGTAACCGAGAACGTCTGGCTCTTCTCCGACTGGAGTATGCGTACTGCTGAGGTTTGGTAGATCCTGCGCTAGTCCTTCTATCTCGTCTTGTATTTGCGTTTCCCTCGCCTCGATCGCACTTAATTCAGTCTTCAAGGCCTTTGCCTCAGCAATCATTCCCTCCCTTACTGGGACAGCTTTGCTTTTATCCGCATCCTTCATCCGCGTCGCAGCTGTGGATAGGTGCGCTCGGAGCCGGTTGTTGCGTTCCCGTAAACTACGGCTGCTCTGTTGGAGCGCAAGCCATTCCTCGTGAAGCTCGATGATGCGCCATGACGACTTGCTGTGCGCAGCGTAGTTCCGATCGATGCAGTTCTGTTCGTACAGTCCTGGATTTTGTCGGATATGCTTAATGTCGATCGTCGGCTTTGGCGCGAATGCGGGTCGTGTGTAGGCACGGCGGGCAGAGCATGCTATGGGGAGGGTTGTTCGGTGAGGACTTGCATATTGACAGCGATGTCTTGAGTAGTCTAAAAAAGACCTTCGTATGGCCCTCATTATCGTAACATATGCGGAGGGAGTGATCGAATGATCCAAGCTCAATTGCGGGCCCAGGAACTTTTGGTGGATCTTCAGCCGCCAAGATGTTTGGTCCATGATCCCTGTCTGCCTCTGTCGCGACTTCCAGACGCGACATCCCCGCTGAGCATCAACTTTCACACGAGTACGTAGTAGTCATCCGAACTGATGAAAGCTGTATTCGCGTCACATATCCTCAGTACTTTCATTTCACTTGCTCTACGACGCGTCTGTTCTTGATAACCACTTAAGCTGCTTCATGACCCCTAATGGCGCTCCTCCCGACTACCAAAGGTAACACGTTGAAGCGGCCAGCGGATGTCAGCTGGGAGGATCTAGAAGCCTCAAAAGTTCGAAGGACGCTGCAGCCTCGAGTTCCTGCGAGCTTTGGTTCTGAGAATCAAATCGCGCCTCCGCTACATGGATCCAAGGTTCGTGTAATCGCACCAGCTTCGCTAAACGTTCGAGTCCTTCTCTTTCGGGAAGAGCATCAATACCAATTCCAGGAAACGCCTCACCAAGAGCTGTAAACCTTCCCTCATCATTTCGGCAAATTGCTCCACCAAAACCACCTAGAGTATCACATACAGAAGTCGTATGTAATCCGAGAAGCATGGCCAAACCCACAATCCACAAACCTGCTATACATCACTCACAGCACCCCGATAGTAGGATAGGGCTGAATTTCCACTGGGTGCCTTATCCTCTGGGACTCATGCCATACGATTCTTGGCACTCCCTTCACCATCTCCACAGTACCCAGCCGTTTCGTTGTCCTGTATGTCGGCAGCAGCGGAAAGCGACAGCTCATATGCGCAAGCTTTTTTTGGTCGCCGAACGTTTGACGTGGGAAGAAGGCTTAGTGTCGAGACAAGAAAAAGAACTGAATGAATCGCTGAATTGGAAATGCAACTACGAGCTCGGCATTTTGGATCCGTTCGTTGAAGATCAAGAACATGTGCTAGGCGGAAAAAACAGCCAGGCCAATATTTTTCACCCATATCAAAATGAGCATGAATTGAAGCTTGCCCTGAACTACATGTTCATGACTGCAGAAATTACCGAAGCGTCGTGGGCCCTGTGGATCGGTATACAGCTAGATATCGAGAGAATGCTGTATGAGCCCGACGGTCCAACGAATGCGTCAGCTGCATCTGGCTCCAGTTCGGAAAGAAAAGAGCCTCATCGATTGAACAGGCTCGATCTTACGCATCAGAAGACTGCTAAAGTTGAGATGATCGACCTCACGATGTCAGCTGACCGCGCGTCACACCCTGCCCCGGGACCACTTGGATTGCCGACACCATCCTCATCCTCCTCCGTGCCTCTTCCAGAGAGTGAAGAGACTGTCTCAAGCCCAGGCCACTTCACAGATCATGGAAACAACCAGTTTATGTCGAATAGTACAATTGTTGGGCCTACTCTGGAGCCTTCAAACCACCCTAGTATTAGCAAGCGCATCACAAGCTACAAGACCTTGCAGGACTTCTACTCCCTTCTGGACAGGATTGAGCGCACTTCCTACGTTGGAGCATTGTTTCTAGAAGCGTATGCTGAGAAGCTGAGGGACGACACGTGCCAGAAGTGTTGGTTCAATCACAACATCAAACTTGACGTTTTTTGAGCTCCGTATAGGGCTTTTTACTTGTTCCTTATTTATGATACCCATATTATCTTTAAGTCTTCATTTACAGCGAGTGCGGAGATAGGCGGCTATGATGCATTTTGCAGCAAGAAACTCGAACTCTAGTCAAGAGTGTAGAGAAGTTGGAGTGCATATTGTTTTAGATCGGATTGCAAGCGGGTATATGCGCGATACCTATTTCAGTAGTTAAGGAAGATATGTTGCAGATAAATAATTCAATTACTTACAACACCATGCACAGTGTGGCGTGCGGGCTTTCTCCGCAACATCTCAAACACATCTCAAAAATGACGTGGTCCCGTGGCTGCAGGAATGATCTTGCATGAAACATGTCAGGATTGTCAGCGTCCACCTCAGAGGTGTCGTGTGCCTCAGGCGCAGCACGATTGCGCTAAACGGAGCCCGGCATCGAGCTGAACCACATGTGGACTTCTTCTCCGTCGCCGCATGCACGTCTTTGTCAGGCAACCTCGCGATAGGCATCATTGTGCTGCCCGCGGCGCTGACCTCATAAAGCGTCCTTGATCCCACGGTCGCTGGCCGTTGCTTTCCGAGGTTCCTCTCGACTATCCACCAAGTAGCAAGTCGCTTCTGCTTGTGTGCGTCCTCGAACGACTGCTGGCCCCTTACATCACACCTCCGCTCATCGCACAGCACCCCTCACAGCACCACCCACCACCATGCACGACCCGTTTCCGCTGGCGCGGCCAGAAAGCTTACTGCCGTATGTGCAGCCTGTTGCCGACTTCCTCTCGCTCAAGACGCTGCCGCTGCACTTCCACGAGGTTATGATAGCATTCTCGCTCTACCATGTCACCAACCGCTACATCTCCCCCGCTCTATCACGCTCCCTCTTCCCGCGGATATACCCCTCATTCAACGCGCGCACAAAGCTGAACTGGGACGTACATGTCGTGTCATTCGTACAGAGTACTTTGATATGTGCGCTGGCGTTTTGGGTCATGGGGCAGGATAAAGAGCGGTCTGAAATGGATACCCAGGAGAGAGTGCATGGCTATACTGGAGCCTCGGGGTTGATCCAGGCGTTTGCTGGAGGATACTTCTTGTGGGACTTGGTAATCACAATGCAGAACGTGCGCATATTTGGGATTGGGATGCTGTTTCATGCGATCTCAGCGCTGTGCGTGTTCTCGTTGGGCTTCGTAAGTGATTGTCAACCCTCACATGCGCACTTCTACCGGATTTGGAATGCTAATCATACCTTAGCGACCATTCGTCAACTACTACGCATCCACGTTCATCCTATACGAGCTCTCCTCGCCTTTTCTAAACATCCACTGGTTCTGCGACAAGCTCAACATGACGGGCACCACCCTACAGCTCGTTAACGGCATCGTGCTGCTCCTCACCTTTTTCTCTTGCCGCATCGTTTGGGGTACATACCAGTCTGTCCGCGTCTTTGGCGACGTGTACCGCGCCTACAACGCTGGCGCCGTCACACTCTCGAACCCAGAGTTTGGCAAGCTGAACAATAGCACCGTGGTCGGCAATTCAGGCTTCAAGCACGATATCTTGCAATTTGCTGAAGGCCAAACCGTCCCACTGTGGCTTGCGGCCGCATATTTGGCATCGAATCTTACGCTCAATGGGCTGAATTGGTTCTGGTTCGGCAAGATGATCGAGACCCTGCGCAGCCGCTTTGATCCACCTATTGGCACGCGGAGACTTGAGACCAAGAAGGCTCTACTCATTCCTGAGAGTGAGCCAGTCCTAGTTGAGGGTACCGATGTTGTGACGCCTTCTGCTATCGAGAAAGATGCTGAAGACTTCATTGACGCAGGTGCCGATATCAAGCTAGAGAAGAGTAGAAGTGGAACGCATCTAGAAGTCCACCAGAGTGAGGTTAGAAGTCGAACAAGTACACGGAGAAGAGGATAATGAGGACAGCGTACATTGCAGCATAGGGAGAAGAGCATATACCATTGGGAGGAGTTTTTGTAATATCAGGGGCCATGTACAAGCGACTTCTGGATTAGCATTCACGCACCTCGATCGTCTTAGTTGGCTCTCCAGAATACGTGTGGTCATAGCATATCAGCATATCAATATGAGACCTAATTGATTTGATAGTGAAAGCACGTGAGGAACTGATGAGTCAGTAATTGTCCAAGGCCCTGAAAGCTCCCTCGAAGCCTATCTTCACCTGAAAACTAACATTCAACCCGAATCTCCGCAAGCCTTCTCGAACCATAGACATTCTCGTCTTCAAAACACCCACCATGGAACCAGCCCCAGATCCCCGACCCAACAACGCGACAGCCCCGATAAACCCAAACAACCCCTAGCCTCTCGCATGAAAAACTACGAAGCAGAATTCGACCTTACCCTCCCTCCCAACTCCCCACCATCCTCCGCCTAGACGGCCACAACTTCTCGCGCTTCACATCTCAATCCCATTTCGACCGCCCCTTCGACCAACGCATCCACTCCGCCATGCTGTCAACCACCACCGACCTCCTCACCTACTTCCCGCAGGCCACAGTCGCGTACACGCAGTCCGACGAGATAACCCTAGTTTTCCCCGATGGCGTTCAGAGCTTCAATGATCGCGTGCAGAAACTGGCGAGTCTGGCGGCTGGTCATTGCTCTGTGCGGTTTAATCTGCATCTTGGAGTTGCTATGGAACGGGGGTCTGGGCCGAGAGGTGAGGAGAGGGGGGTTACGGATGAGGATGAGGATGGGGAGTTAGCAGCAACAGAAGGAGGAGGAGGAGGACTGGGAAGCATCGCACACTTCGACGCCCGCCTCTTCGCCGTCCCCTCCATCGCAGAAGCACTAAACAACCTCATCTGGCGCTGCCGCAACGACGCCGTGCGAAACGCCATAACCTCCTTCGCGCGAACCATGTACAGCACGCAGGAAATGCATGGCAAGCGGACGGGTGAGTTGCTGGATATGATGGAGAGGGAGAAAGGGGTGCGGTTCGAGGAGAGTGTGCCGAAGTGGGCGGTTGAAGGGTGTCTGCTTAAGAGGGAGTTGGTGGAGCATGAGGGGTGGATGGGAGGACGGGGAGGTGGTAAGGACAACGAGGGCGAAGGTGAGGGTGGAAGAGAGGGGTTAGGGAGTTTGATGAGGAGGGGTTGAGGTTGGTGAGGGAGAGGTTTTGGTGATGGAGGGAGGGAGGAAGGGGGAGGTCTTTTGGAAGGAATTGATTTAGCTACAGGCCTTGATCCGACCGAGGTGGGCGTTGGCGACTTGATCTTGTTATTGTTTCATCCTGTAGCACCTACCATATCAGCCGTATGGAGGGAGACCCGGCTGGTAACTGTGGTAGTCATTACCATTCATCCCCACTACATTTAGCGTATATGTATAGGCTGCTTCAACAGATCTAGCACCGAGTTGATATTTTCAGCTCAATATCTTATAATGTGGCTGCTTGGCGACGCAATCACATGGCTACACTAATGGAAGTAGGCACAGTCTACATACTTGTGATGCTGGTCTACGCAAAGTTCGGGATAGCGGCTTGTCAGACGTGGTGGAGGTATCATCGACGCTTTCTATTTTCGGTATCTCTTCAGCCAATCGCAACAATTCCCACCTCCGACAACATCAAATTGAAGGCAACACTAATAATCCATCCCCACTTCGCGCCCACGACACCAAGCTGAGCTGATATGCAGGTCGACTAGGAACTATTGGGATAAAGCTCGACGAAACAAATGGCGAAACGAACCCATCCTGCATCAGCGAATGTAAATGAGCCTGGTGACCACGCGGCCACCGGCTTACTTTTTACACCCTAATCCTGCAGCCCTGCCGTCCCATGTCAGACCTGACGGTGTGAGGCTGATCGTGTAACCGCCCCCAAATCGACGCCTCATCTCCTCCCCGCTTCCTTCCCTCCTGTTCGCGTTCCTTCCCTCGTATTTCCTTCCATTTTTTTTCTTAACACCGACGATCCCTGCACGTCACCTCAAAACCTCCTCTCATATCCCGGGTCGTCATCAAGAAGGATTATAGGGGCTGGACATCTCCGAGCGTTGATTTCGCCACAATGGCTTATAGACCGATAGGCGACCCCAAGCATGCGACCGCCAATGCCCAATCCGTACCTATGGACAATATCGAACTAAACACACGATATGATGCGGGAACGTACAGTTATGCACCGCCGTCAGGGTCGCCTCCGCCGCCGCAAGAAGACCGCGATATGAAAGATGGGGGAGAGAGGGACTCGAAAGCTGCGTTTCGGTCGAGCGAAGTACCTGCTAGCAGTTGGCCTGTTCACTCGCAGCGGGCTGCGGCTCTCACGCCGCTGAGAATGTCGCTTATGGTTTTTGATGCTATTTTAGCGTCGACGCCTATTATGTTTGTAGGTATGTTCTGTCGAAATGGTCTAACAGCGATGTGCTGCAGAACTTTGGTCTGCGAGCTTGCGTCGGTTTCACGATCTCCTGTCACAAGATACTAATGATTCTATACCTATGCCTTTTACGTCCCCATATACAGCATGTCACGTTTTTCGGACCAGATGCTAACGTGTGACAGCTCTCGCTCTAACGGCTGCCAGACTGAATGGTAAGGAGGTTTCGGATTATGGAAGTCGGCTCACGGAAACCCTGCTTCTATCGCCTACGATCTTTCCACTCATTTTTGCTGCGCTGATGGGACGGTTCTTTCGACACCTGGGAGTCTATCTGGCCGAGCGAGGTACTACGCTCGGTCGTCTCGAACAGCTGGTAGGCTGCACATCTGTTTTCTCTGCGCTAGAACGCCAGTTCTGCCTCCGATCTTGGTCTTTCGTGGGTCTTTTATCGATTATCGTGTGGCTCCTGTCACCTGTTGGAGGTCAATCCGCGCTTCGACTTCTAGGACAGGAACAACACGATGTCACATCAACAGGCACCGTTCGCTACATGGACCCAATGACGATCGAGAACTCCGTAATAGATGGTGCTAGTGATGCAAATAGCGGGCGCAGCACCTATACGTCCATTTTCCTCGCGGCTCTGCTCAGCAGCTCCAAGTACGAGGCCACCCCCATGGATTTGTGGGGGAACGTTAAACTTCCCATCTACAGGTATCTGGAGAACAGTACGTCGGACGAGTGGAAGGAAATAACAAACAACACAAACGCGAACGTCACGTATGCTTCTTTAGTTGGAGTTCCCGTAGCTGGACCACCTTCAGACGGCTACAGCACCTTCAACATCAAAGCCCGCCAGTTCGATATCACCTGTTCAAGCAACAAGCTGATGGATCAAAATCAAACTGACTTTGGAAATATGACCGCAACATGGAAGCTGAGACCTGTCAACAAATCGAAACACTGCGGCACTGTCGTTGACTGTGCCATTCCAGATTGCGATGGTTATCCATGTGGGATATTGAGCAAGTCAATGGCAAACAGTGAAGACGAGGACAAGTTCTCCGTGGCCAATTGCTCGATTTCGTTCGACTATTTCGAATCCGGTGTGCGGTGCAATAGATCGTCATGCGCAGTGTACAAAATGAAGAAACTGGATTTGCTTAGCGACGGGTACACCCAGGATTTAGATGACTTCACACGCAACAACTTTCTAAGCAACGAAATGTCAATCATGCCAACTCTAGACAACTACAACGTAGGCAGCGCTTCAGCACGTGGATCAACGAATATGGAGAAGTGGATGATGGACCCAACGAACTTCATAGGAGCGCGATACGACAATGTGGACCTGTACGAGTTATCGCCAGAGGTCTTCGCTGAACGTCTCACCATCCTCTACAACACATTTTTCCAGTCCACATACGGGACACTAGCGTTGGGCGGCCATCTGCCGTCAAACCTCACGCAAACTGGCCTGATGGTCGGCACATCCTATGGCTCAAACATCACATTCAACGGCACAGAAGCCAACATCGTCCAAGAGACCAAGCCAATATACAAAACGAACTGGAAGTGGTTCACAGCCCTACTCGTGTGCTCCTTGGTACTCCTCGCCGCTGCATATGCTGGACTGATACTCAAATACATTACTCTCGCGCCCGACATCATCGGATACGCGTCTTCGCTTACACTGCTGAATCCTTATGTGCCTACACCTACGGGCGGGACGACGCTGCATGGCTTGGAGCGGGCGGCGATACTGCATGATTTGCCGGTGAGGATAGGAGATGTTTGTGCGAACGAGCCGGTCGGTGCGATTGCCTTTGCGAAGGCGGATAATGGGAGGGTGGCGAGGTTGGACAGGAGGAGGTATTATATATGATCTTGCCATCACACGCTTCTCACATCTAACTTAGTCCACTGGAATCGAAAACAAGACTCGACTCATGACACACAGACAACATGCCTCCCAGACGTGACCCGAACTCGGAATTTTTGTACCGCATTGCACATGTGCACTTCATATACGCTCCTCTCATGACATGAACGTCTAACTTCCACGACCCTCCGCACCCATAAGACACCACCAACTATCATAACCTCCGTATTAAGACCCTCTACACTGCGACGCGACGCCTCACCACCCGCTCCATTCTACACCCCACTCCCAGCATATACTCTCCACACACATCCGAAATCCAGGATACCGGGCCACCAAATCTCGTGTGAATCCGCACAATGCGGCAACAACACTACTCGCCTGAACCAACCTTTGTTTGATGATCTCCGACGATGGAAGTGCTGATGTTGGGGGGCACCGTACCGTGCTGGGTGGAGTGCATTGCCGGATAAAAGCCACTGAAGCGCTGCGCGCAGCAGACGCGGCGACGTGCGGTGTTTCAGCGGCGCTCAGCAACTCAGGCAGGAACGCGGAAGTCGTGAGTCTTGCATTGGGGTGGTGGACTTGTAATTTTGGGGGCTGCTGGGCATTGCGTATTTGTGGGTGCGGGGATGGTAGGGACTTTTGCATTGGCTGGGCAAGCGTGGCGTTGTGGTTATATATGTAGGCGTGGAGTTCCTGCAAAGAAGAGGATCATCATCATCGACGCTCACACAACGCAACTTACGTTCTTTCTGTTCTTATTCACTTCCAGTCATTCTCTTCTTTCTTCAGCGCTAGGTCGCACGATTCAATTCTTCACTCTTCATCTAATCAACTCAACTTCCACCACCACCACCAACCAACCAACCTCCAAAATGAAGTTCACCAGCACCCTCCTCATCCTCAGCGTCGCGGCCCTCAGCAACGCCCGCGTCCTGTACGTCCGCCAGGCCAACTCGCAATCCTTCACCGGCGCCCTCGGCGGTATCACCGCCACGCCCATCCTCGACTCCGGCGACGCCAAGCGCCCCTTCGCTGTCAAGGATGCTACGTTTGTGAACTTGAGCGCTGCGGTTCAGCGGTCGTGCGATCAGCAGTTCAATGCTTGCGCTAATGCTGCAAATGGTGGGACTGCGGGTTTGTCGACGGCGGCGTGTTCGTCGCAGCAGGGTGAGTTATTACTACTAGGCAAGATGCGATGTGTTGTACGGGAAAGTGCTAATTTGACGGTAGATCAATGCTCGGCCGCGGGTGCGGCTTAGGATGTAGGAGACTTCGTGTTTAAAAGCTCGTGAGATTGAGGTGGATAGAGAGAGTCGATGGCGTTTACGAAGGAAGGGTATATAAGCCTTGGTGTATACATCGCTGCCGGGCAGCTGGACGATTCGGTAAATGAGCCTATATATCTGTACAATGTCTCGAATAGATCCAAATATTCGATTGTTTGATGAATTGATATTGCTCTATGGGCGATCTCCCTAGCTCTTGGAGTTTTTTACCAGCGAGTCTTGACATGCAGTATACGGGTGCAAGTCAGACAGAGCAGGATCGAGGTAGACCCTTCTCTTTCTCAGCGTCGTCTACGTCTGCTTCTTCATCTTTCTTCGGTAGGTTTTTGAGACAAGGCGCATTGAACAGTCGACCATTCCAAGCACCCCTCGCCGTCCCGGCAGCTACCACGCACCAAAGCAGTATGACTGCAACTGCGAAGATTGTTCCCACACCTTGAAGAAGAAACTTGGAAAGATCGTACCGAACTGTATGGTGCTCAACGCCATAACCCCGAGCGGGAATGTGAAGCCCCACCAACCCATGTTGAATGGAAATGGTCGTGACTTGTAGATAGATGCGAGTGCGAAGCATAGCCATGTAAGTCCGAAAGCCCACATGATTAGGGCGATGAAGACGCCGAGGACAAAGAATATATCCCCAGCAACGGGCACATCTGAGAAGAATTGCGTCTGAGGGAAGACGCGGCGGCAAACGTTTCCAAGGTATGTAATAGCGTAGCCGCCCATACCTAGTGGACCCAACGGAAGAAAGGAGGAAACGACTATCTCTCGGGGTGGTAGCTTATGTAGTGCTAGACGCGTGTAGTACATGAATATCACAATCGTTGCGAGAGGCATTGACATACCCCACATAATGTAGGATGCAAGTAGCGTACCGAGTGCATTCTCAGGGTCTGGAAGGTGTTCAGCAACTCTCGCTCCAGTACCAGCGGCAACAATGGAGGCAGCGATAGGCAACAATTGGACTGCGGTTATCCGATCCAACGCCTGTCGCTGCGAAGCTGATATCAACAGGACCGTGAGCGAAATCGTAACTGCTACAGCAACGACAGAGTCAATGATCCAGCAGACCCAGGCAAACGTAACTGCCCAAGCTCCCCAATAGGGGATGCACAAGGTGCACCAAGCGGAGATGAGCGTAGCAAAGCCCATAGGAATTGTGCCCAGAAACAGCGAATTCACACTATCGTCGATCATAACGGTCCAAATCTCAGGATAGACGATGTACCGGAAGACGGAAATGGAGAAGGCGCAGGTGAATATAATGGTGTTTAGTCCCAAGAAGACGACTGCGAGCCAATAGAGCCAGTCTGTCTTGAACGGAATGGCGCCAAAAAGGAGTGAGACGATGCCAGTGCCCATTGTAACTGATAATCAGATGTGTTAGACCAGCCTCACACCAAGCCCATGGTAAAGAATGAAGTTTGAGCTGACCAACCTGAAAACCAAGATGGAGAAAAGTTCCTGACTATTCTCCGCCAGCCGACCTGTTTGCATGTGCTCAGTTAGTTGCTCGATCTGGAAATGCCAAAAGTGAAACAGAAAACGGAGCTGCGCACATCGTATTTCGTTAGGTTCTCGGGAGTCGCGGCATCTTGAGAACCCCCAGACTGAGCGGTAGATGCTGCTTTCGTCCGCCCATAAGACTTGTGTCGATTCAGAATCGGCGCGCGCTGCGCTGCGGGTGCAGTTAGAGCTGGGTTGTCAGAGGCAATGCGGTCGAGTTCGTAGTCATCCATGCTCGCGACTGGTGATGGATGCGGCTGTGCGATAGGTTAAGCGCAAGACAGCGGATGCAGTCATCCTTGAAACAGAGAGGCGAAGACAATAAATATTTCTCCTTTTTTGACGATGACGATGGCGTTCTTCGCGGCACCGTCATTACCCGGCCGTTGGTTTGATCTTGTCAAAGTCACGTGATGAATTTGAAGCGTTCCAGCTTTCTACGCACTGGCCATCTGTCTCCTTGCATCTGCCCTCAGCCGGACGAAGTTTGCCAACCTCACTTCTAGCCCATCCGGCGTGTTCTTTGTTTGTTCCATGGATTTTGAGCACTCCCCTTCCCATTGTTGCGTATATGCTCCTCGGACCCGATGTTCGTGAGGCTGTCTTCTTGTTACCCGACAGCTGGCTTACATCCCGTCCCCGCGTAGAGCCCGCTTCCGATAGTCCGTCTTTGGACCCCTGTTCTGCTTTTGGCCTGACACCACAATCTTATTATCGATTGATCAGATAAAAACTCAAATTGGAGATGACTGGATTCTTGGATCTACCTCTGGAGCTTAGGAATCATGTGTACGAATTATTGCTTTGGCAAGAGTTGAAGCCTTCGTTTCGTGGGGTGATGGTGGTCTCGGAGCAATATGTGAAGAGCGATTTACCACTTCGATGCTATCGAAGTCTCCTGCGAGTTTGTCGACAGATCCATTGCGAATTTAAGCAAGCAATACACCACTTGGTTGCATCTAAACAGCTCAACTACACATTGGATATTACCTTTTCTCACGGCCGCCCCTACTTTTCTCTGACTTGGATACACTTTCCCTCATTATCCCCCACTATCAACCACCTTGCCATCAACGTCGATCTACGTACACGGGAGCCCTTCCGAGACGGGCCAAATGCATCCTTCATGCCCGACGAGCATGAATTGACGCATCTCCTCGAAGACTCACCGGAGAGTTTTGCAGGCCAACTCTTCGACTACATGGCCATCCTTTTCAAGACGCTCGCCAACCTCCTCTCCCATGGCAACCCCAGCTTCAGCGTTCTATACACAGAAATTGTAACGTTGAATTTTCGGACCCCTACAAAAGTAATCACACCGCTACGCGAGGGCCTTCATAACGTGTCCAGTTACGGTCGCCGTATCCGCGTCGATAGAGCAGCAGCTCAGACGCTCCACGAAACGATGCGGAAGACACTGAAGGCCACTTCACAACGGTTCAAAGCATTCAATGCAAACGAGTGTGATCGACTATTCCCGTTGATTCAAATTGGGTCGCTGCGCTTCGCGACAGAAGGGCAGGTATGGGGCGAAGGGCACAATTTGGTTTTAGCACATGATGACTTTCAATGGCTCAGATACTGAGTTATACGATTTACGATACACGAGATCTACGGCCGCACATTTCCCTTCGAAAGCAAAATAAACAGCGGCATTGATAGCGTTAGGGTGGTCTTTTCTGTAGTACTTGAGCGCATCCGCTCTAAACGCGTACGCTTCACATGCTTCTTTCCCTTGATTATTGCTGGAGACGAGTTGCCGAGTTTGCTTGTGACAGTTCCATTCCTTCACTACATGCTTACTAAATACGCTATTCGCTCAAGGAGATAGATATAACGAGGCCGTACAATTCTGCCGAAAAAAAGCATTCTTCACCCATTGAGTATGTATTCAAGCCAATGCGCCCATCGGATCCCACAACTCCAGCATCTTCGGCTTCTGCTCCAGGACTTTCCTGATGGTCGAACTCACAACACCCGGGTCCACAACGGCCTGGTACACAAATTCGTCCATCCACGCATCACTCATGACAAAGTACCCCTTATCACCCACCCTGTCACTCCAAGAATTCTCTACTCTCCACCTCACTGGCTTCCCATCAACGACATGCACAGCCGTCAAAACCATCGCATGCGTCATTTGACTTTCGCCAGTCTGTAAGCGCTCTGCCTTTGACAGACCGAGCTTGATGTTGAAACCAAGCTCATACTCGTACAGATCTGTGTCCATGATGCCCTTTGTCGAGTCGGAGTACTTGCCCACGTCCGAGCCAAAGAAAATGGGCATGCCGCGCTTGAGCATGGCGATGCAGGCTTCTTTCATGGTCTTCATGTCAACATTGACGTACGTTACTGGTCGGCCGTTCCACACGTTGCCGAGGCGCTTCACGCTCAGGAGACGATTATATGGGTTCCGTGGGTCGTTGACGAGCGAGAAGAGCTGGTGGACGTCTGTACCTGAGAGAGCCCGAACAGTCCTGTTGTCGGAGAGTTCTTTGGCGAAGGCGGTAGGACGAGTGCGTACGGTGCAGAGGTTGCCGTCCCGGTCGTAGTATTCCCAAGTGAAAGCTTTGTCGGAGGGCGGTGGAGGACCGAGCATCAGGGTTAGGATCAAGTGGATTTCTCGCAACATCTTCTCCTTCTCGCTGGCTATGGTTGCTTGGATTACTTCGGGAGATGCGGCGCTCGATACGATTGAGCGTAAGCGGACGGCATCTTCGCGGAGCTTAGTTGTGATCAGGCGATCCATTGTTGATGAGTTGGTGGCGTTGAATGAGTCTGGATAGAGTGACTGTGGGACAAGGCCATATTTTTGGACTAGATTCGCAACCATGTCCTGGGAAATTGGTCAGTATCACTCAGATGAGACAATACGGGAATGGTCCACTTACCCACTGCCCTCCGTCACCGACTGGGCTTGCCATGAGCGCCTGCACAACTCGACTATCTATCTCTTCACTCGTTGTATCGAGTATGCTCTCGAGGAAGTAATTGGCCTTCTCAATCTTATCCCAGTAAAACAAATATGCCTGCGATAGCTGGAACTCCGAGAGCTTGTATTTCTTCATTATTGCAATACGGAATACATTTGTCGAGGCAAAGAGCCAACACCGTCCGGACGAAGCTTGGTTGGTTATGGGTGAGCCCTCGAACGGGATCTTGATGTTGAAGTTCTGGGTGTCTGAGATTGTGGCTGATCGCGAGGAGAGTACGGCGTTGGCTGGGTTGGAGCTGAGAGCTGCAAGAGCTAGTCGGTTCTACGCATGTCAGAGTCTGTAAGGGACAGTGCATGGCGTCTTGTTGTACCTTTGGATCCTCCATGAGCTCCTTCTCCCACTCACTGATAGCGGCAGCAGATACATCTCGTTGATATTTCACGCCTGGTGTATACTTGGGTGCTTTGACAGGCAGGTCAGAGTCTATCCGCTTTCATTCACTATATGACAGACATACGAGCTTCTCCGCCAACAACGACATAGCCATCCTTCTCATTCATGGGTCGTTCATCCTTCATGTGGAGAGCTTGGAGTCGCTCAAGCAGCTTCTCGTTGATTGCAGCATCGGATGGTCTTGACTGATTGGCACCCATGATGAAGCCGTTACTATTAGGGTTTGCGAGTTATGTTGGATTATCTCAAGCAAGATGAGACGGTTCGAAGCTGTGTTGACGTGCTGGCCATCAAGGTGTCGCTCTTATCGGCGGCTTATCGCCAGCCGCGGCCGCATCGCGTGCAAGGGTCTCGTGCCAGCCCCGCCTGGGGTCGGAACGCGCCATCACAAACGTAGTCAGCTATCTTGTTCTCAGATGACCGTGGATTGGTATGTCGTGTAGGAGTAAAAGACATGCCCCTCGGCGCTCTCCGCCATGTCATAGTCATTCACGACTTTTTATGCTCGTCTTGCGGTACGCTGTGGAGACGACGTTATGAGGGGCGAGCCATGTTTCAGCCACACAGCCCGTCGATCGATTCACGCCTAGCGCAAGACCCTTTGAAAGTTCGCGACAGCCAAGTGAAATCGTTGTCAGGGCAGCAATGCCTTTTGTCGCATTCCAAATGCTCATGTTCCCAGATAGTAATGCGCTCCTCGTTCACTGCAGAAATACAAGAATGACGCATTGTACTTCGCAAACGCCTGGGGGCGAAGGATGGAGATGAGGATGCGCAGGGCCACCAACCACGCGTTTCATCGACACTGGTAACCTGGGAAGGCGTCCTCCCCTGAACTTAGCATGTGCACCCCAGCCGCATGTTGATCTGCAAAAAGTGCCAACGACTTCTCGAACATTTTGCTCACATCACTCTGCTCGGCTCGTTTGCACTCACTGCGCAGTATTTCTACCGACCGCTCGTGGACGTCATTCGCAAACACCCAATACACCACCGACTTCGACAGCCTCACCAACATGGCGCAACAACCAGTGCTTTGGAAGAAGCGCATCCTCGTACCCTTCTGGATTGTTCGCATATGTATAATGATATTCATCATTGCCGCATATGCGTACACTTTGCGAAGTATCAACGACATTGAGGATGTCACGAAACCAGCGGTAGCGTAGGTCGCGACGTGCACCCTGTAGAGAAGACAAGAGCTAACTGCTTCAGATCTGTCGTCATCTTCATGCTCTTCATTGTCGCTGTACTGCTCGTCGATATCCTCGCGATCGTGCTCTTCCTCCGCGACGCTCTGAAACCCGGCACTTTCCTCACAATGAACTGCTTTCAAACTGGGTTCTGGCTCGGCGTTCTCATCATGGACTTCGTAGCTATAGGGCGAGGCGCGAGTGCTGTAGGCATTGGTTTCAGCATCTTTGTCTTGTACGTTCATTCGCCTCGCAGAATGCTGCTCAGTCACTAATTTCTTTCAGCCTTACCTTTGTCGGGCTCCTCATCTACTCCATAGTCGGCTACAATCGCGCGAAGAAGGCAGCTCAGCGTGGACAATACGCTCCAGCCCATAACCCTGCGGCTCCAGCACCGTCTACGTTCCCAGCTCCGTATCCTACACAATATCAGAACGCCCCGCCGTATCAGCAGACCACCGCATACCATTCGCAAGCGGGCGCACCAGTCGAACTTCAAACCCAGCCCAGCCAGTATCTACCGCCATACCAGTCAGGCGCTGCAGGAGATTTCTACGCGCAACAGCCTGTAAAGCCTGCGAACATCGTGTAGTTGAAGCGCGGCGCTAGCAAGAAAGGCATACACATGGCGTTATTGGAACCCGGAGTAAAAGCAGCATGTCGAGGATGATAATAGATTGTACAGGATGCGCTCATTCGAAGGCCTTGGTCATGATTCAGCATTGTAGGGAAAGTGACCTGCCAATCGGCCTATGGCACATTCGCCTTAGAGCACGTTTTGAGCAGTTATACATTTCATGACAGTCCGATGAGCATGACCGGAACAGATTTGACGATGGAGTGACATTCAGAAGCTGTCGGTATGCACCCATCTATGAAGTGGATTGCGGAGACGATCAGATCTGGAAGGTGACGAAGTCCTGCCGTGACGGGCAACAAATGTATGCACGTAGTCTATAGTCAACGGGCCGACCCCAAAAAATAACGGAAAATATCCAGTGAATCGAAACTCGCCAAAATCACACGTGCTGGCCCGTCTCGGAGGCTCCTGCCAAATCAGAGTACCCTGCCGTGGCGCTATCACGAATCGGGCCATGACACCTCCGTGAATTGCCTCCGCGTCGGAGCACAACAACCACTCACAGCTCGCAAGCCGGCATTCACTGCCTTTCCAATCTACGCGGCCGTCAATCATAGCGCGAAGACCCGCACGTTGCGCTATACTTCTGACTTTACCATGGCTGCTTCCGCTTGTTTCGGAGGCGGCAGCGATCATGCGTCTCGGGTCGCTGCCATGGGTAATAAGCTGGAATGAGCAGTTGCTATACCGGGGTGATGTGGCTGGCGTATAAACACCGTTCGCTTCGCTTTTACTTTGATCTTCACAGATTGTTTGGCCGTGAGTGCTTCGTGTCCCAGCGATTGTCTTGTCTCCCGGTATCAATTCAATTCTTACCTCCACCATTCTTCAAGATGCGGTCGTATCTCCTACTCGCCGCTACACTTCCTCTGGCTCAAGGCGTCCGTATTATTCAATCGAACGACGATGGCTGGGCTGAGGCGAACCTGCGGACGCTCTTCAATACTTTGACCACCGCTGGCCACGAAGTAGTACTCTCCGCACCAGCTGAGAATGAGTCGGGAAAAGGTCCGCGATACTGTAAATACTCTGCACCAAATACTAACTACAGTAGGCTCTATGGATGCTCCACCAACGACTGTCGACTCTGATGGCTGCGAATATGTCTCTTGCCCTGGCGGGAGCCCTCCCACTGGAGCCAATGCCAGCGATCCACGCCTGAACTATGTCAACTCCTACCCCGTCACCTCAATCAAGACCGGCATCGACGTCACAGCACCCAAGCTCTGGAGTGGCGCGGCACCCGAACTCGCCCTGTCGGGTCCCAACGTCGGATCAAACATTGGACCGACCGTATTAGTCTCTGGCACCGTGGGCGCAGCCGTCTACGCCGCAAAGACAGCACAGATCCCCGCAATCGCCTTCTCCGGCGGCAACGGCGACGCTACAGCCTGGAATGTACCTACACCTCTGCACAGCAAAGTCTACGCTGACCTCGCCCTCAACATCACGACCACCATCATCAACAGCGGCAAACCCTATCTCCCCGCCAACGTCTTCCTCAACGTCAACTTCCCCGATGTTTCGGCGACAAAGTGCAGCAGCGCCAACCAGTTCAAGTACATTTTTACACGCATTTATGCGGGCCTAACAAGCCCGCCTGATGCGGATTGGTGCGGGACTACGCGGCTGCCCTGGGAGGTCACGACGCTCAGCAAGGATGGTTGCTATGTTACTATCAGTCCCGGCGATGCGAATGACAAGACGGATGTGAACGATGTGGCGGTTCAGAACCAGATTATCAACAAGTTGAAGCCGATTCTGTCGTGTCTCCCGTAGGAACCGGAGGCGACGAACCCGGGGGATATTGGGTGTGGTTGCAAGTAGACTTTTGAAATGAGGGGCGGGTAGATTGAAAATGAAATGAACTTTTGATCCTCACTGGTTTTGGACTAGCTGTATAAACTGTCTTTGTGCTTTACAGATGCTATGTGATACAAAGATTTGCAGTTCTTCGCAGTCGCTCGCTTTCACAGCTTGTGGATGTTTCTAGGCCGCTTGCTTGCATGCTGTCTTCATGATCCTTTAGATGCATGATTAAAAGCCACCAGGAATTAACCACAAAAATGAATGACTAACAGGCACTTGCGCTGAGAAATGGAAGGTTTCATGTCAAAATTCAGAGCGTCGGTGTTAGCGCTGAGCGGTTAGCGTTGGAGCGCTCGTTCTGGTCGAAGCAGTCAAAGTATTTAGCACATCATAGTCACTTCCAACGGCCATGATTGAGATTTGATGTGCGTGTGTGTGGAGCTGCTCAAGTCTTCACGGTATGAAGTCTGCGCTGTCGCAGCCAACATAGGTAAAAGCTTCTACCGTGCAGCATCGAGTAACGAAACCAAAAGTCAGCATTAAATTATCTGAATGCTTCCAAAATAATAAATAGATAACTAATGCTTTTGAGCCATTTCAAGATTCTACTACATACGCCTTAGGTGTGTTTATCCACACGTTGGTGCAACTCACGTGATCCGAATATAGGAGAGAGCTCACGTGACCGGAAAAAAAAATCGCCCCTGATCAGCTCACTGCTCAACCACCATCCCCAACACCATCTTCGGGGACCTGTAAACGGCAAAAAGAACGTATTCCGACACCGGGAATCGAACCCGGGCCTTGCCGGCACTGCAAGAAGTGAACTGACTCTGCGATGAGAGCGGCAAATCCTAGCCACTAGACCATATCGGATTGAACTGATTGATGGAGAGTTGGAGAATTAAAAAATCCATATTGTTGGCTATTTGTTTAACGCGAGAGTAAGCATCTGAAAAGTGATGTTGAGTCTTACGCCGAGAGATGGCGGTCAAGGAGAAGTTTTCTTTTGGTTCGCTAATGCATGCGGGACTGGGAGGCTAACTCACTGACTGGCCGAGACGGACATGGACGCTTACTGTTAAGAGCAAAAATAACCGAGGAGATGGTAGCTGTGCTACATGCGTTACCCTCATCTTTGTATATGTACCATCATAGCTCACTTATATGAATTGTTCAAATCATCATTTCTTATTGAATTGGATACGCAAATTTTCTGCTGTGTTCCCCTCTATTGTTCCGGCCTTACCCAATTGAACTATGCTGCTCTAGAGTATTACAATAACGCAGTGGCTCGAAGCGGCCCTACCTCATCATGCCTGGTATCATAACAACCACCTATGTAGGAAGTCCGAAACAAAACATTAATATGCCTGTGATCAGCATAGACGTCCCCCATTGTCGGCGGCGGTGGCACGCGCACACTCAAAGATCCGAATTAGGATCCAGTCTCCACGTTAAACAGTCGCCCACCAATCTCCCGCCCTGCTTGCGATTCTCCCCATTCGTGTCACACTCATCGATAATCTTCCTAAACTCCGTTTTGCATTGATTCACGTCCACTTTCCATTCGCATCCCGAGCCGGGATTGGCCTCGACAAATGCCACAATTTGCACCCCGGTGACTTCAGAATCCACTCTATCGAATGTACTCTTTACCTCGCCCGGATTCCACTTTTCCATCAGCGTTTTGCCCTTGAGATAGCTGTCACACATGGTGTCCGCAGCGTTGACCATGCGTGCGCGACGTGTCCACTGGCCGCTATCGTAGCATTTCGTTTGGTCTTTGCTGAAATCGGGGGTTTTTGCTGGTGCTGGTGCTTTCGATGTTGTTGATGGCTCTACGATGACTGTTTTTTCGCTGGTGGCGGTGACGGTGACGCCAACGGTCTTGGTCGTCTTTTGTGGCAAGGCACAGATTTCCTCGTCTTCTTCTTCCTCTTCTTCTTCTTCCTCCTCCTCATTCTCGTCGATTGGAGACAGAATGGAGCCTGGGCTGGGTGTGGGGTTCGGTCCAGTTCCGGGGGGTCCGGGCGAAGGTAAAACATGTGAGTGTTGCCCAGGCGCATGGAGTGGTGGTGGGTTTTGGTGTACCGAAGTTGATGGTTATGTGGGGAATGGGTATTTTCGGTGGTGGGGGTGGACAGATGTAGGGGAACGGACAACCTCCATCGTCGCCGCCACCGTCGCCAGGATGATCACCACCTGGAGTATTGCTGTTTGCAGGATCCGGATTACTGGTCAAGGTGGTGGGTGGGTCTGGCCGAGTTGTGTAACGGGTATCGCTTGAAGTGTATGTAACCCAGGGCCAAGTGGTGGATCTGTTGATCTCGATGGTTGAGGTCCTGTGGTTGTCTGCAATGTCCGTACAGGATACAGTACCGGTGCTAGTGCAACCTTTCCTTCCACTAACAACAATGGTAGTTGGGGTTCAAGAGCTGACTGTTGACGGTGGGAAGGCGAAAGCGATTGGTGCACAATACGTTGTGCCCGGCAAGCCACCTTGTCCCTGGATGCCAACGCCACCTTCGATCCAAGATGCCGGTGGAAACTCGTCGCAGGAGTACTTACGTCCAGAGCGTTGAAGTTGCCTTACAGCTGGATCGTCCCTTCCACCAGCGATAATTAGGTAGACCTGGGGGCCGGTCTGGGGGGCCAGTGCAGTCACTCCTACCCCGTTCATATCGTATAAAGGCGGTACGACTCGAGGTTGATTAGCCTCAGGGCATCTGGGCTGGGCAATGGTGCCTTTCCAAGTGTCCGTCGGACACATTTCGTCCCTTCGTCGGTCACTACGACCCGTTCGTCGCCTGCTGGAACCGATATCATAAGTAAACCAACCGGCGTATTGGCTCTGCGTGTGCCATGCCGATAATGCAGGGTTGTTGTGCCAATTTTGAACATTTTGCCATATGGCTGGCATTTTCGCGCAGTTATATCTGGAAGCAGGTCAATATATAAGTGATCTCCAGCTATCAGTTAAAGCCCTGGGAGCTGGTGTGATGCCTAAGAGCTTTTTTGCTCTTGATATAGTGATGCTAACGTTAGATGCTGGGAAATCCCACTTACTCTAACCCAATAGACCCGGAAGGGATTATAACATCTTGCCAGACAGTACCAACGTTATCATCGGGGCGCCACTGCGGTTTCGTCTGCCACTGCCCCTGTGCGTTAATAACAGGTCTGTACGTCCACCGTTGGACATATTGTGCCTGGGCGAAACTTGTGAACAAGAGATAGAGAAGAAGTTGCATTATGTTTCTTTATTGGCCTATATATCAGCATTACTACATTAATTCCTTAGCATATTGTCTCCAAGATAGTTCCTTACAAAGTGATAATAGATGGCTTTGGATAGTTTGTATGTATTCGAGTCTAGGTCGGTATATCACGTTGTGATGTGATGTGAAGTCGCAGTTCCTGTATCAGGGAGGCTAGCCTCACATGATACGAGCTCGTTCGGACCATAGGCGTCTGGTATGATCAACAACATATATATGTATTGTGTCTTTCTATGTCTAGTCCCTAGTCTAGACTAGAGTTCCCAAACGAGCCTGTCGTCTCAACAAGGACCGGCCCCTATGTTACGGCTAAGAGTCGACACGAGTGGGCCCTGTCTCTAGTAATCTCCTGAGGCCGTGAGCTGTGATGACGCAGAACTATTCTGGGCTAGACTGAGGTATTTCCGGGCTCTGACAGGGGGAGGGATTCAATAGTCGCCTGTTCGCCGTACCGCTTCTGCTCACACATGCGAGCTTGACGTAACTGAATAGCCCAAAAGTCATCCACGGAGGTCCCAATTTCTCCCTCGGCGAACGATGAAACGTTAAGTCTAACGTAATCATTGTGGCCCACTGCCCAAACTCGCGAGAAAAAAAATCCAATGTCCGGAGGTAGGTAAGGTTGCCCGTAGATATTGACTCTGACCTCAGTCCCGTCCTCCCGCTTCTCAGCTCTCCCGTAGATCTCACCCTTAACCTTCTTATTTTCCTCCATGTGTTCGTTCATGTACGGATGCACCTGGCTGACGAACTGCCCCACTGTGATGGGACTACCGTCGGCGTTCTCAATCGTTAGATCAGCTGGTGGGTTGGATTGATCTTCTTCATCAAAATACATCTCTTCTAATCTATTCGCCAGGCAGTCGTCAATGCGTACCTCAACACGGCTAAGCGGTGGTTGGGCAATTGACTCCTCCGCGGCAGCATCGCTGAAAAATGGGACGACGCTCTCCTCATCTTGAGGCCCAGTCGTAATGTCAATATTATCCAAGGCGGCGAGAAGGTTCCAGCGCAGGCGGTAGAGGAGATCCTGGCGGATTCGCCCCCCCATATCGTCCAAACGAGATGTCATGGTGTCCTCTAAAGTATGGCAGAGATCTTGTCAGGAAGAATTAGGGTGTGGGAGATGAAGAAAGTGACTGTGCCGTAATGTCAATATGACTGCGCCGTAATGTTCATATAAACTACTCCTTAGTTTGACACGCCTACCTGCCTGATAGTTACAGGTTGCTCGCTTGGCAAATGACATCTTGGCGCCCCGCTCATGCAGGAACATGCCACTTCCAGACCTACATTCGAGTTGAGGTGTGTCAAAGTGGTCTGTTGAAGGGTAACATGTAGTCCCTGTTTTGCCGAATTGGCTTTTTTTGCACCGTAAACATTCTGGGACTAGCAGCATATCCAATATGGGTCACTGTGTTAACAACAGAACAGACCCGCATCACCATAGAACCTAACGGAACCTCGAGCTCATGTACGTATAGAGACGACCGACGAGCGACACAGAGTACAATTGAGTGCTGTAGTTAGTTGTCCATGTCTAGTTACAACTACTTTATCTCTAATTGCGCCGAGCAGTTCAGCTATTCTATTATGCCCCTTCGAATGTCCGTACCAAACCGTGTCAAATATTGTACTGTTTCATTTCGTGCTATTGAATTCTATATGTCATCTCCAATCAAAGCAAGGAGCAAAAAGTACTAGTGAAGAATGATGGTCCGTGGTTTTACCCCACCAAACAAGCACTTCTCAGATACTGCAATGTCATTGCACTCAAAGTAGCCAACACGCTCAAAGTCCGTCTCATTTTGCGTTCCGAGCAGAAGGCCCAATGAGATGTATGACCCGATTATTTCAAAGCACCATACCGCCCGCGGACTGATTCCACTAGACGAGTCCCATCGGATCTCAAGGGGTAGGGCCTGCGGAGAGTTAATGCTCCGGCGAAGATGATCGCCATCCCAATGCGCTTGTTGCAGGCGACCATTCAACCACAGGCGACCCGATTCAACTTCAGAGTATTTGTGACCCTCGACTTTGTGGATGATCATACTTTGTTCAAGCCCCGCTCGCGCTTTGACAACACCACCATACTCGAGCAATTTGTGCTCAAAGAATGTGACAGGTCCATCAAGAGATGCCCATGACCAAGTTGGACCGGAAAATCTCTCTGCCTTTATTTCTTCAGGTCGATACCATAGCAGTTCCGCTTGGATGTCGTTTTCCCATAATCCCGCGAGGTAATTGGATGCTTCCCAGCCCGATATCTTCGCAAAAGTCTCTGCCAGAGCAGCACACGCAGGTAGTTTGTCGCTAGGTCGCCGGAGTTTGCGATTTGTATATTCGCTGATTTTATCTGACCAGTAGCCTAAGACGATTGATTTACCCAGTCCACCAAACTCCTCCATCCTAGACTGCACTTCAGTCACTCGGTGAGGCTCGTCGACGGAAAAGTCAGTGTCCATGTTCGTTGGATGAGGGGAAGCTCCTCCATCAATGTTGACATAGCGGGTTGGGCATTTCCAGGTCGTTTGCTTTGAACCGAATCTAATAAGACGAAGCGGAAGCATGTGTTCCTGCATTGTCCATGCTCTTTCATCGATAGGTTCTTGATGCATATCACGAATCGGGTGCTCAGCCAATAGCATTGTTCCTCTCACCACATCATCACTACCCCTGTGACAGTAAGGCAGTTGAAATAGAGAACCATAAGCCCTTGCAAGATCACGATCTCCAAGAAAGCCCTCCATGCAATCCTTCGCACTGCTTGCGGAAATGGTAAGGGTGGATCCTCGATAAACGCTTGACATATTTGCAATTTCTGCTGCACGATCTTCCGGGTCGTCTTGGATAATGCAAAGAGCATCCACCCAAAGATAATTCAATCCAAGTGATCGGGTCACATCTATAGCATCTTTGATTGTCTGTGGTAGCTGAGATAAATCCATTCTGCGGTTTCGATCATAGACATTTGCTCTCGTAGTCATTGCCTCTTTCATTTGCTGTTCACCCCAACAGTAGCTTAATGCTACATAGCGAGGGGATTCTCCCAGAGGAACTGTGAATAACCGTTCGGTTGAATTTGGTGGCGTATAAAGGAGACGCCTAGGCGTCATGTAATGTTGAACTTCTTTCAGGGCTTCTTTACACTTCTCGTGGGTATTTTGGCAGTTTTCGAGGTATTTGCGATAGGTATTCATGTTCCTTGATCCCGCTCTCGAACGTGTGAGGGGCCTTGATTTGACATATTGAGCGGTGGAATTATCTGCACTTATTAGATGAGAGTACGGGCATATCTCTGACAGGAACATACTCCTTTCGGCGAAAATATGTAGGCTTGATTGCTCGCTATCACTTGATGACACTAACTCGCCATTGGCATCCTCCCACCGTGCCTCAAAATATTGAAGGTCCTCGTTATTAGTTGATATATACAGGGTGAGATAATCTGTAGCCTTTAGAGTTCTGGCTGGGAACTGTAAACTCCACTTGAAAAGCATGCATTCTTCAGCAAATGTTTGGATATTGGGGAGGGTCCACGTAAAAGACTGGTTGAGAAATCCGTCAGTACCTAAGGTTCCATCGATCTCAATCTCTCGGCAGTATTGGCAAGAGTGAGGGAGAAGTCCAAAGACATCCATTGCGCTGTCTTTTTTGATGAAGTTCCAGAGGAGAGCTAACAAGGCCGGCGTTACAACTGACATTAGGCAGCCATCCTAATTGTGCTTGGCACTCTGGCACTAATACGCCACTCGATAAATTAACCACAAGGCGACGCGATTTTGAACTGTGTTGGCCCCGCACTTAGGCGGAAGCCGTTTGGCCTCTATCTGTCTCGAGATTCGTCCGCTGTCACGATACCACACAGTGGCGCGAGACACGGACATTACAGAGTTCTGCTAGATTAGAATAGCGTAAGCTTTTGTTGTAATACATCATGACAAAGCTCTGTCTTGTACGCTAAGGTTACACCCTAGACTCTCTTCTGTACGGAGAGACTCCCAGCTTTCTGACTTCAAAGTGCTAGATCTCGTCAAAGCTTAGGAAAATAGACTCCCTGGATCGGACCTTCCTCCTATAGCTCCGAAGCTCAAAGATATGCCGAAACTCGTGATAGGGCAGGGGTTAAAAGCAAAGTCACGAATAGTCGCCTTAGGCAGATCGAACGATAGCATGCCTAAGACTACTGTAATTTTCTGATCGCAATCTGACCTTAGATGCAAGACTAGATCAAAAATAATAAGAAGGTATTTATCATTTCATTTAATTGCTCGGGATCATTTAAGATACTTTAGTATGGGGTGTTGTTTCCTTACGGTGGTTGTTCCGTTACGAGGGGATGCACGTTATTACACTTGCATTGAACGTTGAATCCTTCCGTCGACAAAGACTGCACCACGGTTAAGCCGAATACTGTATATTGTGTCGCTGGATGTAAGCAACTCCTCCTTGCTCCTATCATTGAACTACATTGACACAACTGAGGGATACAACCTCCTCTTTATCAAATTCGTTTCAAACTAGCATGAGGCGGGATTTCGGGAGGTGATCTCAGTTACTTCACCAACAAAAAGCTGTGAATTGCTCCACGTAACTCCTTTAAGCTGCTGAACAAAGCTTGATGTAAAGCCTCAGCTTGGCTAGGGGCCTCCATATATCAGGTGTATGATCATCACCTCCGAAAAGCTAAAAACGAAGATGGCAGATGAATAGGTTGCCGCATCTAGTCTCGATGAGGCAACGCCACCCGAACCCTCAACTCCTAGTCACTCACGAGTTCAAATCAGCACACCAATCTCAACGCCTATGCTCAACGGTCCGACTGTTCATCACACAACTCTTTGGGTGTCCGGTTAACAAGCATTTGTCAGTCACACAACGAACGACTTATACTCGAGCAATCACCAGCAAAACCCGTTTTCTAGCCAGCGCACTAACAACGCACCCATACTGGCAAACGCAAAGAGCAGAGCATAAAACAACCACATCGTTGCAAGAGAAGGAATCATGTCAGACATGGAAGCGGCACTGAACGCCGTGCGGAACAGCAGACGAGCAGAGACCAACTCCGCCGGCCAAGCAACTCTGAACCCCACGCCCTCCTCCGGTCCAGGGTCCCGCTACACCGCGCCCATCGCCTTCGCACGCGAAGAAGGCCTCCCAATAATCGACATCTCCTCCTTCATGAACCCCTCTTCCCCCCAGACCCAAGAATCGCGCCTCACAACCGCCAAAGCCATCAACGCCGCCTGCATCAACTACGGCTTCTTCTACCTGACCGGCCACGGGATCCCCATGTCGACGCTTGACGAGATCATCTCGCTAGCCCGGGAGTTCTTCGCGCTGCCGCTGGAGGAGAAGAACAAGATCAAGCGGTTTGATGCGGGGGGTCCGGAGGGGGAGATGGCGCGAGGGGGTATCAGGGGCTGGGGAGAATGTCACGGGTGGGCTGCAGGATATGCAGGAGGCTATTGACTGGTACCGCGAATGGGATGAAAGTGAGAAACAAGAGCCTGAAAATGATGGTGGACCGCTACCAGGCGCAGTGAAGACGCTGCAAGGCAAGAACCTGTGGCCCGAGAGGCCTGAGAAGTTGAAAAACGTGTATCAGGCGTACATTGAGCGCGTGAAGAAAGTCGGCGAAGCCCTCGTTCACGCCATGGGCGTAGCGTTGGATCTCGGACCCCCTCAAGCAAACTCAGACACCAACGCATCATCATCGGACCACGAAGACGAAGAAGACGAAGAAATCTTCCTCCGCAACTGCGCAGATTCCTTCTGGGTAATGCGCATGATCGGCTATCCCCTCTCCCACCTTCCTTTCCCTCCCCTCCCCTCCTCTACCACCGAAGCAGACATATCCCAGTTCTCCTGCGGCGCCCACACAGACTACGGCTGCGTAACCCTCCTCCTCACCGACTCGACCCCGTCCTCCCTCCAAGTCCAACTCACCGATCCCACCACCAACACCACGACATGGCTGAACGCCGACCCGCTCCCGGGGCCTTCGTCGTCAACATCGGCGACATGATTGAGCGGTGGACCAACGGGCTGTGGAAAAGCACGTTGCATCGGGTTATCCATCGAGGGGCGCGGTACAGGGTTAGTGTGCCGTTTTTTATGAGCCGGGGTTCGGGGCGGTGGTTAGGCCGTTGGAGAAGTGTGTGAGGAGGATGGAGGCGGAGGGGAAGGGGGAAGAGGGTGGTGGAGGGGACGGGACGTATGGGGAGCATTTGCTCACGAAGGTGTTTAATAATTTTTATTATAGTAAGAGGACGGATTGGTGAGGAGGATGATGTTAGAAAGGGCGCGATATAAACTATAGTTACTAAATTTGTATTCTTGTCCACGTGCTCTTTCGTTTACTACTTTGAAACGATGGAAGGCGATAAGCAAACGTCCCTCCTGCATGCTAATCTGTAATTCCAACACATAACTCTGTCTAATATGCAAACTTCGATCATTATCCCCTACGCAACAACATCATTAGCAACCCTCTCCCTCCTCTCCTCCTCCCTACCCCCACACTGCCCCTCTTCCGATAAATCCTCCAATACCTTCCCAATCTCCCCCAAAAACCTCCCCACTTCCTCCTCCGTGCCCACCGTAATCCGCAAGCACCCCTCACACCCATGTTCCTTCCCCCTAAACCGCACAACAACGCCCTTCTCCTCAGCAAGGCCCTCATACACGGCGAGCGCTATTTCATTCGACGGCTTACCACCCGGTGCATCGAGAATCTGGTAGAGCAAAAAGTTCGACTCCACGCCGCCATGGAGAGGACCGATGCCGGGAATCTGGGGGAGTTCGTTGATTAGGCGATCGCGCTGCTTGACGATGAGGTCTTTGTGCTTTTGCATGACGGACAGGTGTTTCGGACTCAGTGCTGCGCGCGCGATCTGGCTGGTGGGATTGGAGATGTTGTAGGGGGCTTTCATGGCGTTGAGGAGGCGGGCGATCGCGGGGTCTGCGAAGGCGGCGCCGAGTCGTATGCCTGCTAGCCCAAAGGCTTTCGAGAGCGTCTGCATGACGACTAGATTGGGCCACTCTGTTACCCATTCTGCGAGACTTGTGCCGTCGGGCGCAAAGTCTATGTATGCTTCGTCGAGGACTACCACGCCGTTCCAGGTCGGGTGCTCGAGTATCGCTTGTACGTCCTCCTTCTTCAGCAGTTTTCCGGTTGGGTTGCCGGGCGAACACAAGTACGCTAGTTTTATACTGCTATCTTCAGACAGTGCTTTCGTTATTGACGGTACGTCGAGGTCGAAGCTGGGTGTTTGGAGCGGTACTTTCACAAGCGCGACGTCGTTGACTTGTGCAGAGACGCTATACATGCCGTATGTGGGCGGACATGTTAGGATCTTTTCCTTTCCGGGGACGCAGAAGGCGCGGAGGAGCGCGTCGATGGCTTCGTCGGAGCCCACGCCTACGAAGAGGTGGGCAGGTGTGAGCGTCTTGGACGTGTGGGTGTGGGTGTTGCGGAGGTTGCAGAGGAGTTGCTTGAGGTCTTCTTGGTGGCTTGATAGGAGATTTCGTGTTAGCTTTTAGTCCGGAGTGAGGTGGAAAGGGGCAAGCGTACGGATCTGGGTATCGATTCAGCCCCAGTAGATCGACGTCAATTGCTGAGGATGCGTCTGATGTGCCATTGACGTTCGCGCCAGGTAATTTTCCCTCGCCGTTCAGCGCCAATCCAGGCCCGTATGCGTTCTCATTCGCATCGAGAAGGATGTTCGTGCCATCGTCTTTGTAGTCGCTGGAATTCTTGTGAGCTCGTATACTTGATGAAAGAGTCATTGAGCTTCACCTACTCGCGCGCACAGCGGTACGGCTCCAATGCTAGAATATTGGGTCGCGCGCATTTCTGCAAGTCGAATGGAGAATTCCTTGGGGCCATTGTGGGGAAATTATACGGATTGGAGCCGACGACAAATTTGTGACGGCAAGTCAAGCTGGCATTTGACGTTCGCGGGGAACTTTTGTTTGGTGGGGACATGCCCGCGGCGATGTCGGGAGTCATTTCATTTCAGAGTTCCTGACTCATGCACGTGTCATGTTAGTCCACAAAAGTCCTTGCGACGATCACTGGGAGATTCAGGTACTCGAGTAATATTCATATGGAATAAGTGACTTAAACCACGAAGAGTTTTGATTCAAGCTTCTTGTCTGATGGTATAAACTCCTATCTAGTGACCATGCGTGGCTTTTCCTCATGCACTAACGCCCACATGATCCCGATATTGCCAACGTTCATGATGGTTGGTAGACTAAACCAAATGCTACTCATGCCGATGCCCCAAAGTCATTACTTTTTACATGATGACCTCGTTTGAGACGTCCTGCAGTCGGGTTAGCTTGATTTCACAATTCGCAGAGAGAAAAACATACCCGCTTCAACTCCTTGTACGGCAAGCAGACGCAGTTCTGTACGCGGACCTCGTCGGCGACAGCGCACTCCTTGCCCAGGATGGTGATAGACTGGACCTTGACACCGTTCTTGATGATGCTGGTGGCGTGGCTGGTGGCAGGCGTTGGTGTACCTTCAACACGAGCCCAGGCACCGACTTTGCTGTGCCAACCAATGATGGTGTACAAGACACACGCGTCGTGCTTGACCTCTGAATCCTCGAGCACGATAGACTCCTTGATGCGAACACCAGCTCCAATGACGACACGAGGACCAATCGAAACATTGGGGCCAATCTTCGCTGTTGGGTCAATCTGCGCGGAGGGGTGGATATAAACAGGTGGCAGGATATTTGCTGAGGGAGCCGCAAGTTCCTCAGACCCTGACTGGAAGGCTTTCAACAGGTACAGGGCGTTCGCAGGCACGGCTGAGCCCGCGGTCTTGATCTGGCGCCAGAAGTCCTTGGTCTCGAGGACGAAGAATTGCCTGCTGTCGGCAACATCTGAGAGCACATCCTGCTCCAAGCGAATGACAGCATTCTCCTTGTTGTCATCGTCATCGTCGGCTTGGTAGAAGGAGGACTCGAGGTTCTCGGAGGAGGGGTACGACAGCAGCCGTGGGCGCTCGGTGCGTCGCTTGATGGCGCTGCGAATGGCGGGGAAGATGCACTCGGTCGCGAAGAGGTAGACTCCGCAGTTGATGAGGTTGGAGATGTGCGACTCGGGCTTCTCGACGTAATGCAGCACACGCTTGGTATGCGCGTCCGACACAATGCACCCAAAGTTGGTAGCTGCCTCATTCGCAACCCTCGTGCCCAGCATCACCGCCTCCGCATCCTTGTCCTCGAACAGCTTGAGCATCTCCACCAGCGGGAACGACGAGCAGACATCAGCGTTCAGCACAAAGAGCTTGTCTGGCTTGCCCTTTAATATGACGTCGCGGAAGTGGTACAGCCCTCCTGCCGTGCCCAGTGCCTGGTATTCTCGGAGGTACTTGACGCTCAGGTGTGGGAAGCTGGTTGAGACGGCGTTGATGAAGGGCTGGAAGACGGACTCCTCATAGTAGCCCACGATGAAGACCTCCTTGACCTCGGGGACGTTCGTAATTGCGCGGAAGCAGTGCTCGATTATTGGGTGGCCGGCGACAGGGAAAAGCGGCTGTTGTACAGTTAGCAGGGTGTGGGCGGGCCATGTATTGCATATTGTAGCGTGCCTTGGGCAGTTCCATAGACAGCGGCCTGAATCTGGTGCCTCGGGAAGGTCCGCCGACCTGTTGTTGTAAGCATCTCCCGCCGCGGTATATAGTCTCTTGGTGTTGTTACCAAAATAACGGCCTTGGTGGAGCCGCCAGATCCTGACTTGGACCTCACAGCGAGGGAAGGCGGTTGTAGACTCATTGTGACGTTGTCTGCTGTGTTTGATGGAAGTCTTATGTGTAGAATGTTCAGAACAAGTCGCAGGCAGAAGAAAGGGGTGTGAAGAGTGCAATTGCGAATCTGGACCCTGGAAATCTGGCCCACGTTGGCGGGGCGGTGAGAACGTGAGAACCCTGGGCCGCGCATCGTCATGTGCATCGAAAACCACGGACACGATCCCTTTCGTCCCACCACAATGAGCTACCTATTCCTGGATACGAGGGGGCGATTCAACCTTCAAGGGATACAGTGTTTTCAACCTCGGAAAATGATTAGACATTACCAATATGCTCCCTACGTCACAAAATCGACATTACCCCTAGAATGTAGTCTACCATATGTAGGGCACATGAGTTCATGATCACGGAAAACAAGCCAAACGCATGCATAATATACGAGGTGTCTGAACCAAGGCCGTGTTGATGGGTATCTTGCGGGTATCGTTCACTACTCTAACACGGGGCCGTGATGCCATCAGCCCCTTCCAGTTCCCAAAGACAGCTTCTTATTCTTCTTCATCAACGCAGCCAGCTTCTTCTCCAAAACATCATGTTCCTTTCTCGCAACATGCATCGCTTGCTCCGCTTCTTCCATACTGAGCACACTACCCCTGCCTCTCCTTCCGTTACCACCATAGCCGCCCATACCAGAAGTGCTCTCAATGGCGTTCATCAGACCTTGCATATCCAGTCCTCCGGCGTTTCGGCCTCCCAGAGAGATGTTGCCGTTGCCATCCACACCAAATTCTGGTGAGGAGTGGAAGCCAAGACCTGCACCGACCAGTGCTTCGAGCCCTTGGACAAACACACCGCCCAAAAGGTCGGCGGCCATGACGCCCATGCCATCAATCTCGGTACTGCCAACCGCGCCGCCTTCGACAACGGCTTTAGCTGCTTGGGCAAGTTTGTTAACATTGACGGATATGTTAGCTGTTCCTGCGCCTGGTGGACCACCGACAGCTGCCATTTCAGGTCTTGGTTGGTTGGGAGGCGGATTATCGGTCTTTGGAAGAACGAATTGGTTGAGGTATGCGCCTGCGTCACCAGGAGTCTGTTGCTGAGGTGGAGGTGGGGGTTGGGGTACTGACACTTCTGGAGCTTGGACATGGGGAAGGGGGAGAGTTGTCGAACCCATGTGCCCAGAGGAAGGATCGAGTTTGGGCATCTGCTGGCTACTGTTGGTATTAAGCTTCTTTCCCGCCTCCTTAAGCGCTGTAGCGATGGCAGGAAGCACATCCTTTGTTTGCGCTGGCATATCAATGGTGTAATTGTGGTCATGTGTCTGCTTTCGAGGATGGAAGCGAGCCTGTCCCTTAATCTCTTCAATGCGCTTCTCTAGATCAAGAGCCTTCTGCTCTAGTTCTTCGCTCAAGCCGAAGAAGAACTTGCCGTTGGGTGTGATTAATGTACGTGAATCAGATTTGCCACCCTGACCGTTGAGACGCACAGGCTTCTTCTTCGCAAGGGCCTCAAGGTCTGCTTCAGAGAAATGTACCTTGAGGTCTGGAGGGGTTACAGCGCTGGTCGCTTGTGCAGTTCGAGACGTATGAGTGAGTGACGAAGAGAGCGGTTTAAAAAATTCAAGGGTAGATGCAAGCAGTTCGCCCGTCTTTTGCAAGTCAGCCATGATAGACTGTGCCGTATGCTCACGTCTGTCCTTCTGTTGTTCAGCGATATGCTCTGGTTCGGGCTCGGGGGTTGCTTGTGCCGACACCTTTGCAGATGAAGTTTTTCTGGATGGAACGGTGGGAGCATCTGAATGCTCTTCTTCGACTGTAGCGGGTTTGGGCGAAGCGGGCTGACTCTTGAAGGCCGCTGCTATTGGTTTGACCGTCGATGCAGGCTTCTTAGCCTTCTTCTTGCGTCCAATTATTGGAGCTTGAACAACTTCAATGTCGGACTTTCCGTCCTCCATCATGGATTGTTCTTCCTCGATCTGCCGCTTTCGCTCTTGTCTGTCCTTCTTTGCTTGCGATTTGGTTTTCTTCCTCACTGGAGCTGTGCCGACTTTACTGCCTATGGGCGGGGGCGAGCTCGCTCGTGAAACCGAAGTGGAGGTAATAGAAGCTGTATCTGAGATCAGTTCGCTTCCCGGTGTGCCAGGTTGATTTATAGATGCGATGCTAGCCTGTCTTGATCTGAGTTTATCCACGGTTGGGATGTGAGGCAGCGATGGCGCAGATGCTGCTGACAATGGAGGTGGAACTTCGGTTCTGGGTGTTGGGACGACACGCAAAGTCCTTGGCGCCACCGAACGCTTGATTGGTGACCCAGTGGTAGCAGCAGCGGGGCTTGGGGGTACAGAGCTGGTTGTTGTCACAGGCAGCTGCCGTGTACTTCTCGCTTGAGCATCTGTTCTGAAGGAACCCGTGGCCGGGAATTCCTCGTCCACGGGTATCTTGGTCGCGGCTGAGATGTCAAGTTTCCCAGGCGGCTGTCGCTTAGTCGAAGAAGTAGGGGTTGCAGCAGGAATATGTGCGACCTTTTCTTCTTTTAGTGGCTCTTTCTTTGGACTAGATTCGGTAGCAACTTTGTTTTTCTTACTTGCCGGCTTGGCCTTTGCAGTGTCTTTTATAGCAGAATCAAGTAAGACCTTCTTCTCCTCCGGCTTTTGTTTTACTGGTACAATCGCCTCTTCCTGGACGTCCTTGGTAGCCTCGCTAGTGGATTGCAGCTTCGCAGCTGTCGGTTTAGTTGCGACTTTCTTTGGGGTTCCAGGGTGGGGTGTTATTGCAATGGCTGCAGTGGAGGCATTAGTCTCCATAGTATCAACCTTCTGCTTACTCTTCTTCGTCTTGATCGGCGTTGCAGCTCGAATTGGGGTAACGGGTATAACCGGAACAGCGGGTGTGATGGTTGAGGAGGTTGTGCGAGACATTGGTCGGGAGGCTGGACGAGAAAGTGATTCTTCAACCACGGCTCGGGGTATAGCTGGAGCAGTAAACCCCGGCGGTATGGTGGGGGTTGCTCGACGAGGATGTTCGAAGAAGTGGGCACTCAATGGAGTGTTCGGCGCGCCTCGAACAGGCTCATTCTCATTATCGTTGACGAGCGCATCGACGTTGAAAGTTACTTGCTCCTCGGCACTGAACGTCGTATCCTCTATTAAATGATTGTCAGCATTTCATCCAGCCATTCATGAGCTTAGTGTTAGATATGTAATCGAAAAGGAAGCTAGAGCTGCAGGGCAACGACGACGGCGGTCGCCAGTCGACGATCAAAGATGGGAACGCCGGTGAGCAATTAGGTACATCAGGTTGCAAAGCTGTGTCTCTCGAGCATCTTCGTCACATGAAAGAGGCAGAAGGATAGTGAAGAAGCCATCTCTCTATTTGAAAGTAAGCATGCCGATATAACGCGGCAGGAAGGGGAAGTTACGTACATGCGATGGCCATGACGAAGACGACGAGAGAGGTTGACCGAGAGATCCACCAAGCATGACAAAGCATAAAGGAAGTATGATGGTTGAAGAGCCGTAAAAACATGCCAAAGCCAGCAAATGTGACGACAACCCATTTAGAACGCCATGCATCCCAGTGTCGGAGTACCGATTTGTTGCCGATGCGTTCATTGTGAACCCCAAACGCCATGCAGCCATCGAGAAATAAAGAGTACTAAGACAATGCGTCTAACCAGATGGCAGACAAATATGTAAAAAGAAGGAAATTAATTACCATCGACCGGCGCCGCCGTAGTTGTTGTTTGCATATAGAGAGGAAAATCCACTCTGACCTTGGCCATACATACCCTGGCCAGCCATGCCACCTTGGTGCATCCTCGCCTGTAAGATACTCGGGTCCTGGACATCAGCTAGGCCACCCCCTCCAGAAGAAGAGGTGTTAGCGTGCCTGTGTTTCTTTCCCTTTTTCTTGGATTTCTGCGAACCAGATTCCTGGTAAGCGCCAGGCGAAGGCCCATAAGGGAAGCTTAGAAGACCAGGGGCAGGGGCAGGCGTGGAGGTCGTAGGGTGATGAGTAAGAAAAGAAGGAAACATGGACTCACGCTTTCCAGCATCAGCTCCTCTAGCACCACCATCCATGTTCCTGCCTCGGAGCAAGTCCTGATACATGGCATCATTATTGTTCCGACCAGCAACATTCGCACCATAGCCGAGACCGCCAGTAGCAAATCCGTGACCTTGACCAAACATGCCGGTGCCGCTGACAGGTGGAGTGCCGGTGGGCTTCAAACCGGGAGGTGGCCCTTGCACATTTGTGAAGAATTGCCCGCCCAAGGGCTGGTGCTGAGACATTTGGTTGAATTGACTAGCGTTCTTTGGCATCATCGAATTCTGTTGGCTCATCAGCTTCTGGTTCGCAACAGGTTGTACATTCGCAGAAGCAGAAGCGCTGTCGTTGGCGAAACTGAAGCGAGATGTATGCCTCGTATGTCCTTGGGCATTCGAACTCAAGCCCTGCTGCTGGGCTTGCGTGTTTGGCATATTGGATAGAAGGCCGGTGGACTGAGTACCGGACTTGAAGTTGGAGAGAAGAAGCTGCTGCTGTTGCTGGGGCGTTAGACCCCGGCTGCTGAGTCCTAGACTGCTGAAATCCTCTCCTAGCGAGGAATTCTGCCCGAATAAGCTTCCACCGAAAGCTTGCTGGCCAGGTGGAGCGATCGTATGCTGGTTTGCATGGTTTGTGCCTGAATCGTGACCCTCTTCTGGCTCTCCACCGAGTTGCAAACTGCCCCCAACAGTTGCTTCATTGTCTTCGCGTTCAGCAGTCGGTGCTTGTTGGGAGGTGATCTTTGCCTCAGCCTCGGCTTCCCGCTGCTGCGCTAACTCCCTTTCCTTCTCCCGCATAACACGACGTTTAGCGCCGCCGTTGGGATCAAGTATTTGAGGGAACTCGGTGATTGCTTTCAACTCTTCCTCGGAGAGAACGGCGCTAGAGAAGACGAACTTGAAGTCAGGAGTGCAAATGGCTTTGAGTAGATCTTTAAGACCTGTGTCGCGTGGTTTTGGCGAACGAGCAACGGGAGCGGGAGTGGGTGGGGACTGTGGAGTCGAGGATTTGGAGGTTTGCGCAGATTTCTCCTTGTCCTTGCCCTTCTTCTTGGCTGGCTCTTCTGCCTTGGCTGGTTTCGATGCTTGTGCCGGAACAGCATTCGTGACCATCGGGCTGGGATTCGAGGCGATAGTTGACCGACTCGCACGACGCTCTAGAACTGCTTTGTTACCCCAGCTCGCATGTGCTGGTAGACCTGGTGCATCGTGCGTCGGGCTCGAGGTGTCAGTGCTGTCTTGTCGATTCATGGGGGTCGCTGCGGCAACAGGTGGACCGGGATGAGAAGGAGGTGCGGCGCGGGACGTGGACGATTGCGCAGGTTGTTGCGTCTGAATCGAGTTCATCATGGAGAGATCTTGGCGAGTGAAGCTGTCGTTGTCTTCGCCCGGCTCGTGGAGGAACATGCAATTGCGGTTGTTGCATTGCTCACCGCGGAGATAGGCTGAGCAGTACTTTGTCGTGCCATATTGCGCCCTGCAAAGAGTGTAAGCTTGCTAGAACAGAGGTGAGATTAATATCGGTCCATACCTTAATGTCCTGTCGCCGTTTTGGGAGCCGTCGACAGCTTTGATACACGCCTCGGCATCCTGCTTCTTGGCGAACGTTACGTAGACGCCCACCGACTGCTGATGTTGCGCGTTCTCCCGAGCTTTGCTCACAACGATCTTGATAATCTTGCCGTATTGCCCAAAGTAGTCTTCGCCACGGAGGGTGTCGAGGAGGCGGTCTTCGCGTATGGTCGGGGTGAGGCCAGTGACGTAAACCAGGTTCTTCTGGACGACACGGAGCCCCGCAAGATGTTTGCGGCTCAGCGAGTCGGCCTCGGCCTTTTGCGCCTCCTTCTGCCGTATCTGCGCGTTCTTCTTGGCTTTTTGTGCTATCTGCTGCTTGTGTTTGGCCATCCTAGTCGACGTTAGAAGCGATCAAAGGGGGAAGGTGCGAGGAACCCACTCTTCGGGGGATATGGTTTTCCATTCTATCGTCGCCTCGTCGTACGGACGTCGACATGCAGGGCACAGCCCGTTCATGGTCGTCTTGATGTTGTTGAAGCAGAACTGGCATATCTGGGCTATGCGTTAGTATTGCGACTCGAGACGGGCGGCGCAGAATTTTGAGCGGCCGGCATACCTGGTAGCCACACGGGCACGGCCGAAAGTTGCGGTCCGACAGGTCGAACTCTTCGACACATAGCGGGCAGCACTCTTCTTCCTCGTCGTCGACGAACTGGTCTTGCTGTAGCCGGGACATGGTGGAGCGTGTGATGGCACTCGTCGAGGCGTGTCGGTGGCGCTCGAACGAGAGGCTTGTATGTACGGTGGTTGAAGCTCGAATCGGGGGTGCGAGGTGAGACGACAAGGAAAAGGTCGCAAGCACAAACAAACGCCGGCCGTGAGGTCACAAGTAGGAAAGGGATGCAATGGGCGATGATGGGGGTTCAGAGGCTGCACCTGCGCATTGGGGCCAGCAAGGATGCGCATTAACGCTAGTTGACTTACATAAGCGCGCAGCCCGTTGGTCGCTGCAGCAAGGTGCGAACTTCACGACGTCGTCGATTATCACCACCTCAGGCCGCCTTTACCTGCTGCACCGCGCAGCCCCCCTTTCTTTGCACACGTATACAATGGCTATGCGGCTAGCTGTAGGCCGCCCATTGGGCACCGTGGCCCGCGCCTCGAGCTGTTCTCGCGCGGCCATGCGCTCCTTCACCTCGGCGGCACTGCGGGCGAAGGAGGTCGCGGGACAGAGCTCGGAGACACCAAACATGCGGGTGCGTAGACGGAGTCTTGGGCAGGAATGGTTATATCTAACTGTATGCGCAGTACGCTCCTCGCGACGACCACGGCAAGCTCAAAGCGGCAATCGTGAACCCGGCAGACAAATATAAAGAGAAGGGCGAATCGCTGCACAAATACGGACAGTATCTCATGTCGTGTCTGCCGAAATACATCCAACAGTGCGTTCGTCGAAACTGGACACCGTTCTAGAGCTAATCAGCGTAAAGATTCTCCGTATGGAAGGACGAATTGACCATCTACATCCCTCCTGCGGGCGTCATTCCCACCTTTACATTCCTCAAGTATCACACCGCGGCCGAGTACACCCAGATCTCAGACATCACGGCGGTTGACTACCCCACCAAGGACCAGCGCTTCGAGGTCGTATACAACATGCTGAGTATTCGCCATAACTCGCGCTTGAGGGTCAAGACATACGCGGATGAGGCGACTCCAGTTCCCAGTCTGTGCGACCTGTATGATGGAGCCAACTGGTACGAGCGAGAAGTCTACGATCTCTTTGGTGTCTTCTTCGTCGGACACCCAGATCTGCGACGAATCATGACCGACTACGGATTCGACGGCCATCCACTACGCAAGGATTTCCCCATGACCGGATACACTGAGATCCGATACGACGAAGAGAAGAAGCGCATTGTCGTAGAACCTCTTGAGATGACGCAGGCATTCAGGAATTTCCGTGGCGGTTCAGCAGCGTGGGAGCAGGTCGGCCCAGGAGACGATCTCAAGCCAGAGAACGTAGGTTTTACCATAGTAGTTGTCAAGCAGTCGCTAACGAAGCACAGTTCAAACTACCAACTCCCAAGCCAGAGCCACCAAAAGAGGGCGAGCAGAAGAAGTAGAAGGGCTAGAAGAACTACATTGTATATATCTCGAATCAACGTGCTTGTACAACATCAGCCTATTCGGTTTGTCTGTTTACCAAGATATACCAATTTTGTACGGCAGCTGCAACTCTCTGGGCATCTAGACAGATTGAACATTGCGTTGAGAGTATCTCACAACATGTCACAGCTTTGTTCTACGATGCATGACTGCGGAGATGATAACAGTCTGCACACAGATCGATCTACCTAAATTCAATACGATTTGTTGATGTCGATGTCGGACCGACGTTCATGCAAGTCCACCTCGCAATCTACCGCCCAATCAGGCAAGCGTAGTGCAACGCACCTTCCACGTATATCCACAGCATCGACATCTATGCGTCCCCAAGCATACCATCGTGAGTACTACCCGATTATCCCGCTACATTAGCACATCGAATCTGCCAAATGCTACAACTCCACATCAAGACCTCGCACTTTTTCGCCAAGAACTGCACCCCGCTTTCCCTCTTACGATCACGAAATCGCTTATCAAGACGTAAAGACATCGGAGCAACTGTCCGTAGTACCCTAAGCCACTATTGATCGAAGATCCACCAGAAAGCCACCAACGTAGACTATACTTGAGCGGGTTGGTAACCTCCAATTATCAATCTGACGAAAACCACTCCACATTCACCCATCCCACGTGCCAAAGGAATCCGAAGCATACATAAATACTCCCTCCCTCCCTCCCTCCCTCCCTCATTCTATTTCCTCCATCTCCCTCAACTCAATTGTCCCCAACGCACTCTCCTCTCTCCTTCACACATCTACAAAAATCCAATCCACCATGTCTCCACCACCGCCAACAACAACCACCAAAATCCCCCTTCACCCTCTCCGCGCCCCCAGGAACAGACATATGGCGCAAACCCCAACCCACAACGCCTTCACCGCTTCCCTGCACCCCTCAAACCCTCCAACCATCCCACTCTCAACCTTCCAATGCGCCCGCCTAACCTTCGCCCTACCCGCCGCCCACCTCCTGCGCCAATACGACCAAGCCGGCCTCCTGCTGCACGTGACGAAACCAGGGCAAGCTTCGTCGGGAATGGAGTCAAAGTGGATTAAAACGGGCATCGAGTTTTACTACGGGAAGCCGTATGTTGCCACGGTGGGATGTGATGGGTGGGCTGATTGGAGTCTCACGGCCATGCCGGAATTCAGTACTACCAGCACCACCACCACTACTGATGGTAATGACGGTGGTGGGAGTGCGAGGCCAAGCGCAACGATCGAAGCGCGACGGGAGAAAGATGTGCTGGGCAAGAGTCTTTGGATTTACTGGCTTTTGAAGGACGGGGAAGGGAAGGAGGTGGAGCGGAGGCCGTTGAGAGAGATTAACTGGTTGTTTGCGGATGAGATGGAGGGGTGGGATGTTCGTGTTGCGGGGTATGTTTGTCGGCCTACGAAGGAGGATGGCGAGGAGGATGGAGATGGTGGGGAGGTGTTGGAAGCGGAGTTTGCGGAGGGAGTTGAAATTGAGGTTTTGGATGGGTAGGTAGACAACATGACAGACTAAGGCATGTGGTCACGAGAGTAGTGGCAGACGTTCATGCTAAGGAGTTATTGGCATGTTATAAGCATGGTCTCGTATATTGGATACTACAATATCTCGAGCCGCACGTTGTTTCAGTTACCATCTTTACATCTTGCCCATCGCCCTATACCAATTTATGCATCGCTCTGCCATTCTGCACCAACGCCGGCCTGATCTGTTGCTTCTCGTACCAAGCTGAGTTAACCGCACCGTGAACACATCCATCCCTACCACCAGCCCACTCACTCCACTCTACCACAAGAAATTAGTCTCATCCGGCATATCCACCAGCGGCGCATCAACTACCATCTCCTCCTCCAACTCTTCCTCCGTCGCCGCCGCCGCCGCCACCATACGCGCAACCTTGGGATCCACACTATGCAAATCCGCCTTCATCCTACACCCCTTCATCTGCCCCGTACAATCATCCTTATGGCAAATATGTCCATAGTAGCAATCCGCCGCCCTACACTCGCTCTTTCGCGGACACGGACTACACTTCAACACATACTCGAGTACATGTCGTGACTCAGGCTCCAATTCGCTGTGGTCGAAAGGGCAGCCGAAGGTGGTGCAGATGCGCTGTAGGTGGAAGCTGTTACAGGGCTTTTGCTTGTGGAAGCGGGCGTTGTAGATGCGCCATTCTTCTTGCGTAGGTGGGTGCGTGTAGGTGTCTAAGCGTTGGCCGTCTTTGTTTAAAGGGATAAAGCCAGGCATGGCGGTTGTAGGTAGGTTGGCAGAGATGTTGGAGCGATCTAGGTTGACAACGCTTCCTGGTGAGGGTCTTGTGGATGTATACGTGCTGTTTGTGCGGGGTACGTGTTCGAACTTGCATTTCTGTCCGTTTTGACAATAACCCTGATTGTGTCAGTAAAGGGGGCTGACTGCGTAGACTAAAGTTTTGCAGGAACGTACTCGCTGGAAGTACTTGCACGGGATTTGGGAGGGTTTGAATTTAGTGGGCTTTGTCCCCAAACTCACTCCATTCCCATCTCCAAAGCCATTGGTACCGCTGGAAGATGCCCGTTCAGCTTCGCTGGTAGACGGTCCTGGACTCCCAGAGC
The DNA here is from genome assembly GCA_027946455.1 of Neocucurbitaria cava. Classification (NCBI taxonomy): domain Eukaryota; kingdom Fungi; phylum Ascomycota; class Dothideomycetes; order Pleosporales; family Cucurbitariaceae; genus Neocucurbitaria; species Neocucurbitaria cava. Next base: position 1,604,774 of record JAPEUY010000007.1, read on the forward strand.
CACCACTCCGCCAGTTGTCGTATGCACGGGGACCTTGTCTGGACGGTACGGTAGCCTTTTGCGCTGCTTTAGCTTTTGGACCTGCGATCTCGTTGTTCGAAGTTGCAATTGTGTTAGGTACAATGGCCGGTAGTTCAGACCATCGGAAGATTGTTGGAAACTGGGTGACGTTTAAGTTGAGCTGATAAAACTCTGAATTCCAACTAGCCGCCTGCACAAGCGTGATCTTTTCGTGTGCGCCACTAAAGTGTCCGAGTTGAGATAGATAGGCACTATCATGGCAAGCAGCATAAAGAATATGACTGCAAGCACCATCCTCTGACGCGAGACTTAGTTGTTCTGCGTAGGTATTGTTAGCACCATCTTCTATTCATAGTCAAGGCGGGACCTACCTCTAATCTTGAACTTAGTGCCCTCCTCATCAAGAGCATCAACAAAGTCGAATAGGCTTATGGCACGCGTAAAAGCAGCTGAGAACGGGGCGATCGAGCGTTTTTCCATCCCTATCACTTTCGATTTTGCCAGCTGTTTTGACAGGTTCGTAAGGTCGGCGTAAATACGAACAATTACGCGGCAATTACGGGCTTCCGGGACGCTTTGGTGTAGATATTTCTCTACTGCGTCGTTCAGCATCCGAGCGGCACGCATGCCACCCTCTTCCTTCTCGCGGATCAATTCATCGTTGAACTATCAAAATTAGAGATGGGCTTGGGAGAAGCGAACGCGAGGTGAGGCGTACGATGTAGCCATTGCCGTCTACAAGCACAAGGACATATGGATTCCGAGCTTTCTGTGCGGGTGATGCCGCAGGCAGCTTAGCAATCGCATTTGTGCCTTTCTCCTCGAAAGATTTCTTTAGCACTTTATAGTCGTGCAGGAGCTGCCCATATTCTCGCAAGAGGTTCTAGGTTCGGTTAGCATGATACGATACAAAGGACGGTCTGATCCGAACTTGTAAGTCGCCCTGTCTGTCGTGCTCATTAAGCTTGAATCGCTCTAGGTGCGTGTCAAGTGAGTCAATCTTTCCGTCTGCTAGCATATTGACTAGACGCGCCGTTAGGCGGGCGTGTCTAGGTGGTGGAGTCAATGTTATAGCCGGATGTGGTTGACAGTAGAGGTAGACTAACACTAGGACTGCGTGGCAAATACGAAGTTAATCTAGCACACTCAAGGAGTCATCAGGCAAATGTTGTTGTTTATCGCGAGTGAGAAAGCAGAATACGTCGTGCATGTTAATGTGCAGGTGTCGGTCTGTGCGTGCGCCTCCGCCTCCGCCTGCTCACGTGGCGAGGCTGCAGTGCACTTCCACTTTGGGCGTCCCTAGATCTGCTTTAAGCGAAGCGTCTTCCATCCTGTTTTCTTTTCGCCGGTTTATCATAGACCTTATCGGAGTATCTAATCGTCTCTGCGAGTGTACGACACATCATCTATGATCATGTCTTGACATTTAGTTCACCAAAGGCTTTGGTGGTTAGTACCACAAACTAGCATAAACCAATCAACACGTAAGCCTCAGGAGAATATTGTCGTTAAAGTAAAGACCGTATGATAGTCCTGCAGAGACCCGTGTAAGATTTGCTATGGCTTATTCGTGAAGCTAATGCTACATGAAGTTTCTTGATAGAAGGCTCCGTGTCGTCACAGCTATCTAGCACTCATGTAGCTGACAAAGCCGTCCCTCAAACTCCAGACTTCATCCTCTGATCGTAGGTAGTTCACCATTAGAGACTCAGCCTTCGGACTGCCTGTATCGCAACTAAGAAACCACCTCCTACCAGCCGGACCCTCTCCTTGCCTCCGCATTCTTTTTCTCCTTAACCGCCTTCTCCTTCTCCGCTTTCCTCCTCTCCTTCTGCTTCACCTTCGCGCTTTTATGCTTCGTCAACTTCGCCGGAATGACACCCGCCCGCTCATACACAAGCGCAACAGCATCAATCACATCCTGCCCCCTCACAATCGAATCCTTGTCGTCGTCCACAGACCTCTCCATACGCATACTCACTGCCTCCTCCAGGAACTCACGCGCAAGTCGAGATTGGCCGTGCGTGAAGCTGCTTAGAACAGACAACGTGGCAACAACTTGCTCGTCCCAGAATTTGCCGGAGGTCTTTGGTTTGGCGGGTTTGAGTGCGTCGGGGAGGAAGTGTTCGACTGTTGTGCGCCATCGCTGGTCGATGAGAGCTTCAGCTTCAGTGGGTGATATGGAGTTCAGGTGCATGGTGAACAAGTCGGGCTGCACGGACTGGTAAGGGCGGGTGATGCGCAGCTTGTTCCGGGTCGTTGGCTTCTGCTCCACTAGACTGAGGATGTGATCGCACTTCTCGCGCTCGGTGAGATCCTCCCATGGTTGTTCGAAACCTTCAGTTGTTGGATCCACCTCGTCGCTCTCTTCCCCGTCATATAGAATGAACCCCGTAGGTGCATCAGGCAGCATAAGTTCTGAGCTTGTTGCTGCTACCAGTACGCGCTGGTCCTCTTGCAGTGAGTCGAAGTTGGTGATCAATTTTGCATCGGTGGTGTAGAGCGCGGCGTGCTGAATACCCAGGCGTATGCGGATGCCTTGTATCACCTGCTCGTGCGTCTGGAAGGGTGATATCACGAACTTGTCGACAGTCTGCCCTGTCGAAGGACAGTGCAGCTGGACCATCTTGGTCATGGTGTCGGTGTTCAATCTAGGTCGAACGAGTGGAAAGGCAGATCGTGGGGGTTATGGGCGGTGGTTGAGGTCGAGGTCAAACGGATACGTGCAGGTGCAAGAGGAACACTGGATTGGGCGGTGTGATATAGTACCTAGCATCGCACCCGACAGCCACGGGCCAAATCTTCACCCTGATTGGATATGGTAGGTCAAGTCAGTGTTTCACTCGCTGCGACAAAGAGATTGTTTCACAAGCCGTAGAGAGCAGTGTGCGCCATCACTGCCAATTACCATAGCATCATGAAATCAAGCTGTAGAATGTTTCATTATTTGAAGAAAGAACTCGTGACCATGCAACCGAATGCCAATGCACCTAAAAAGTCATCGCCGAATGCGCCCTACATGCAAAAGAAAAGGTATAGAACTCCCATATGCGAAGCAACACTGTCAAGCATGGTAACCCAAAACTCCAAACAACACCACACTAAAATGCGTGCTAGTACTTTCGTCCTCTTCGTCTAGGCAATCCGGATTCCATGCCCGCGGTTGGCGGCACGATGACCTTGGGCGCAGGAATACCTTTCCTAGGTGTCCCGTCGCTGATACCAGGACGCTGGGCATTCTCCTTGCCTTCACTGAGCATTGTAGAAACAGGTTGGGGCAACATGACTTTCCTAGGTGCAGCGAGGCGACTCTTCCGTTGCACGGATGCGACACCAACAGGCGCAACATCAAGAGTGGGTAGCTTGGTGTCTGCTGGGTTTGAGGAAAGACCAGCATCGATCGAAGTGGCGGCGACGGGCATTTTCTTGATCTTGCTAGCTTTCGGTTTCGGTATCTGCTGAGCTGGTGCTTGTGCACTCTGTCTCTCTTCCTGCACCTCCTCCGGAAGCAACGATGCTGGCGCAAGCAGTCCTTTACCTGGCGTGCCGTTCGCTGTCCCAAGACCTCGGACTCTGCGAACCTTGGGCGTAGAAGCCTTCGATATCTTGCTTTTCGCTCTAGGAGTAGATGAAGGCTCAGCCATGCTAAGCTCATCTGGCGTCGCAAGTGATTCGGCCTCCGCAAGTAGATTTGCAACTGTCTCTGGATTTTCTTGATAATATGCAAGCTGCTCGTCCCAGCGCACGTTCTTCCCAACGACCAACTCCTTCGTCGAATCGTCAATGGGGGGCAGATTCGCTGAATCAACTGCAAGCTTGAGCAATCGTACAGTGACCCCGAACGCTCCTTGTTTATTCTTCCTTGTGTTCGTTCGGGTTATGGTAGCTAGCTCTTGGGCATCGCTCTTCTTGAGCACGACGACTTCGTTGCCATCGGCACGGCGGATGGCGATCTTTGATGTCTGTGTTTGCGATGCTGATGCTGGAGCTGGAAGTCGTGACTTCTTTGCTCGGGACGAGCGCCTCGAGCCACGTAGTGATTTCTCAGCTACCGAGCCTTCTTCATCTGCCTGATCTAGACTTGGAGATGCTAGATCATCGTTGGGCATGCTAAGCGTAAGTGTTTGCGAAAGGTCCAGGGTCGTCTCATTGTCGTATTTGGAAGGGGAATTCGGGTCCTTGTCCTCCAGGATCTTCCGAGGTGAAGCTAAAGCGTGACGAATGACATCCGAATCGCGTCGATTCTGTAGTGACTCTCGTCGATGTGTGATGGTGGCAGCTTTCTCTGCTTTACTTGCTGCAGCCCGATTGAGAAAGTCCTTTAGAAGTGCAGTATCGTCGTCTATGGCAACAGTCATAGTCACATCCTCTGGACCAGATAAATCGCGAGGTGGGGGCGGAGGCGAATGTAATTTTCGTGGCGTTGGGTCGACTGACGGAGATTTCGCCGGTGTAAATGACAAAGTAAGACCGTCGGCGATGTCATCTATCGGCGTTGCAGCAGAGTTTTGCTTTGGGGAAGGAGCTAGCTCAGGTTGAACTTGTTCGCAGACCTTGGCAGGTGATGTGATAGTCTGAGGAGCCACAGCGTCTTCTGGTTCCTGTCCAACCTCATCTATATGCTTCCTTACTTCGTCTACTATCGTATCTGACGTAGCTGCAGTCTGCTCCATATGGGTATCCGAATCCATCTCATGCTCTTTTCGCTGTGCTTCTTCGTACTCCCGCTGGATGTTCAATTGAAGAGATGCTTCGGTAAACTCTTCGTCCGATGCTTCTCCTTCGATCGGGCTCAGTACCTCTGCTTCTGTTGTATCGTCATCCTGGACGCCCTCTTCTAAAGGTGCGCCTATGATAATCTCGGAAATCTCGACGTCATCACCCTCACTTTCGCCTTCCTCGAAAGCAAGTGACGGTGTTGACGCCTCCTGAATTTCCGTTGGTAGTTCCGGGTACGTGATATCAGCTGGGGTTGGCGCTTCTTCTAGAGTATCTTGAGCACCCTCACAGTCCATCTCGGTCGGTTCAGTCTCCTCGATGTTATCAAAAAGTTCGATGGCATATTCTCCGTCAGTCTCTGCACCGGCAGATGCTTTCTCGACAATACCACTCTCAACCACCTGCTCGACCACTTCTCGTGGCTCACCAGCTTCGATAGGAGGTTCCATCTCCGTCTGTTGATTGTCGCTCAGAGGCAGTTCAGGATATTGGAGTTTCGATGGCGAGCTTGAGTATCGCAGCGATACTCGTTTGGCCGGTGAGCGGAACAGGTTTGTGAGTGTTGCGTCCTCCGTAGGCTCAGGTACCAGTTTCTGATTTGTCTCCTGTAACTCGTCCAAGCTTTCATAGTCAGGAAGGTCATCAACGGTAGACGCGTCCATTGTGAAAGTAAAGGTAGATCTCCGCTCTTCGACTTCTGGTAATAAACTTTCGACGGGTTCTATTGGCTGCTCATTGGTGAATTCCACCTCTGAGTTATCTTCTTCTTGGGCGTGGCTGTCGTCCTCGTTCGCTTCTCCTGTCTCGCCCAGTGAGTCCTCGATATGCGCAATCTTTTTCCCTACACGTCAAATTAGTAATTCGCAAGACTACACACCATACAAACAACCTACTAGGAAGGACACTCTTCCTGCGATCCCAACGCGTCGCCTTAAATGCGCGCTTTTTGCCATTGAGCCCTGTAGTAGTCTTCTCCATGGCTTTTGGGCTCATACGCTGTAGCTTCTTCACTGCTCGCGACCGCGAATCATGCTGTTCCTCCTCATCGTCCTGGGCTGTGGATGAGGCACGCGACCTGAGATTGAACCTGCGCCAGATCTTCTTTTCTTTCCCTTCGCCCGATTTCTTGACTTCTTGTTTGCGCTCCCAGCCTCGAGGAATCTTCTTGAGAGGTAAGGAATTCGGGTCGAGGAAGGCGGCATCGTTATCGTCCCATGTTTGATTGAATGTAGTGTTTGTTGTGGGAGGCGCGCGTTTACGCGGTGAGGGTACCATAGTAGAAGATGTCGAATAATACTGCGAGTAAGTATATCAGCGCCGTAGAAACATGGGTATCCTCCTTCAGCGCCTGGTGTCCGGTGGTAGTGAATGGTGGTGTGCGTGGGTGGTCCGTCGTCAGGCAATAGCGATCGTAAACAAAGCAGGGATCACATCGGTGCAAGCACGCTAAGCCGTTTTGGGGTACCGCCGCGGGAAACTTTTGAACCACGACTCCAGGATAGCGGCACCACCGTACGCACAACTCGTCGCCTGTTCGCACCGCACACCTCCTCCTCGTCGAAACCAACACATACAGCGTATCTATACGATGGTACCGAAGCCGCAAGGCAACGCCGTCCAGTCGGTCACACATCGACCGCTACCACCTCTCCCGAAGCTCCGCGTCCGACGACCAAATAAGCCTGAAGCGAATCCATGTCTAGGCGCAATGTCATCAGTTCTGGGTACGTGGTTATCTTTGGAATCATAGGCCAAAAAGTCGAGTTGGGCCGCAAAGAGGAAGTTGGACGCAACAGCGAGGGACTGGCGCGATGAAACCGTAGGATCAGAATATGGCAAGATCATTTGGCTAACTTGTTGGTGCTAGGATGTTGGGCATCCTCAGGATATAGTGTCCAAGGTTGTGCACAGTTGGAGCAGAAGCTACGGCAATGCATGGATGCACCAGTATGTCTCGACAGTCAGAGTTCGGGCACATTACCACTAATCATGCTTTCAGCGCGACCAAAACCAGAAGAAGAACAACATCAATTACCACCTGTCGAGAATGTATCCCAAGATCGTCGGTCCTCACAAGCGGAAGTAGATTATCATCTCACGTTACATCGAATTGTACACTATTGTTTACCCTGTAAGAGGCGGAATGTATAAAGCATAAGCATGCGTGTGGACGGCGTCAAGTCGTCTGTATAACATTGGGTTGGCGTTCATATGGGGTCGAATTATTGTACGTATAGCACACTAGAAAGTCTCAGGCAGTCGATGGACCTGCGCCGACATAACAATAAATTTCAAACAAGCCATAACTGAATTGCCACTTCCTGGATGTCAATGAGATGACGTTGTCGGCAACAATCGACGATAACCAAGGGACACCGGAGGGCGATATCAATTCAAATGCAAAGGCGACTAACCTAACTTAAACACATCGAGCTTGCACAGACTTGTACAATTTTCGATCATATGTCTTAGAATGCAGACGAGGAAATTGGCCACTTTGGACTCGATTTAATAAGTGTAGCCTACCGTGCTATCAGGAGTATTCGCGTCTCTATCATTTTTGTCTTCCGCGGATGTTCAGTCTAGGACATCACTCAACTTTATCAGGACTTTACTGGGCAAAAGACCGGGATAAAAGGGACTGTCCGCGCGGCAAACTTCCAAACAAGGCGATGTAACCACACACAAAGAAAGTGACCGTGGAGATGTGTTTCATCCTCCCTCGACTCCAGACCCTTGGCCCTCAAACAGTCTCAACATCCAATAAACACAAGCAAAAACACAAGGGATTACTCCAACATTACTCCATCGTCATCCTGCATCGTTCGGTGAACGAGCTCACTTGGGCTATATTTACGACAATTCTGCAAGCCATATGCATACCCAGAGCCTATCACCACCCACCCCACCATACCGAAAGCGGCGCAGCCCTAGCTTGCTTACCTACGCTTTGTGGCCATGTATGCGACCTCGAGCCTGATGAGTGGTTACACCATAGTACGACGCAGCACAGGGCGGAATCTCGAATATTTGATTGGGTGTTCTGAGTATGTTTTGGATACAACTGCCGGTACCCTGTCTGGACCACGTTGGCTTACCCGCATGACCGGTCGACGCAACCCAGACGACACAAGCTGGGATTGGATCGCCAGGGCAATGGCCCGATCATAGCCAGGGAGCTTTAAGCTTACCCTGCTTTCGTGGTGGGGAGCCTGCAAAGCTGCTCAGCCGCGAGCGCTGCGAGCTTCTTATAGCACTCGATTGCGTAGCGATCTTCGTGAGCTTCTGCACATCGCTTCCTTACATCGTGCTACTATTCTCTCTATTATTCAATTTCTAATGCTCTAATATCCTAATACTTGAGTTTGTTGCTTCAAATTTCCAAGAGAAGATCTAACTCCAAATGCGAACATCATGAAGATCACGCACACTACATGTGCCTTGTTAGCACCAACTCTCACGACAGCAGCAGCCTTCGGATGGACACTACCAGAACCCACAATCTTCATCCCAGCAGCCGACGTCTGGAGTCCGGCGCCAACCACAGCACCCCAGCTCCCCAACTACGAGCTCTTCAGACGCCAGGACCAAAGCGAAGGCGACAACACATGCGGCTTTGTGTCCGGACTATCAGGTACGAGAACAACATCATCAATCCCCATTTCACCCAATCCATCAATCAAACCAAACATGACATGACATGTGTACTTACAACCCCCCAGAGTCCTCAGTAACCTGCCCAAACCCGACCCAAATCTGCGCAACAAACACCTACTACGGCGTCCACGGCTGCTGCGACTCCTCGACCGCAGGCCTCTCCTCCTGCGTAATCCCCACAACCTGCATCCCCTCAACCGCGCTCTCAACCGCCTGCACCGACGCCCCTTGCTCCAGCAACGCCGCGATTCTGAAATGCACCGCTGACGCCGCGCTAGCGCAATGCTACGAGTGGCTATTCGTGTACGCCAGCACGACCATGACGCAACATGGGTGTGCGGCGAGCGCGTGGACGAGTACTGCGTTGAGGAGCTGGGGAGTTGTGAGTAGTGAGAAAACGGTGACGGTTACCGCGTCGGCGGATAGTACGCCTACATCTGGTACTTCCGCGCCTACTGGCTTAGATGCTGGAGGAGGAGGGAAGAAGAAACACGATCTCGGCGCTATAATCGGGGGCACAGTAGCCGCATGCATCGTCCTCAGTATCATCGCTTTCACGCTCTTCCTCTTCTACCGGCGTCGATACTCCTCCTCCGCCAAATTCGACGAGGCGAAGCCCAGCTCGCAGCTGTATGATAGTAATTATCTTCCTCCGCGTTCAGGCGTGACGCAGTATAATCCCCTGGGCTTCCACAGCCACAGCGGATTGGGCTTCGTGGAGGAGGATCATAAGTTGTGGCAGCAGCAACAGATGGGATATGCAGGTGGTGCTGTGCATCGCGAGAGCAACGCCGTGCCTGCGTATCCTCTGATGAAATCGAATCGCGTGGGTGTTGTGGAGGTCGATGGGGTGCAGAGGCCTGTTGAGGCGCCGACGTAGAGTATTTGAGATGGATTTGCTTGGAGTATGGTATGGTATGGCGTTTGTTTCAGCGGTTCGGTATTTACCTTCATTCATTATTTTAGCGTGCATTGGGTGGTGTGGTGTTGATGCTTTTTGGGGATGCATATGGATGGCTGGGCAAACTGCGATACAAACTTGCGTGCTCTTGCGACCGGGGTACCGGGGAATCGATACATAAAGGGGTCTAGGCTTGGGCCAGACTGGCAAGTCTGGATTTGAATAGCGACGTCGTGGGAAACGGTCATAAATTTGTCGTTTTCTTGATTGGGGAGCTCGGTGTGGTGGAGTTGGGACGAGTGTGGCCCCTGAGAAGACTGTCCTCGCGCAATACAATAACACATCGTAATCACACATATCGTAGAGAACAATAGGTGAGATCATTTATGAATACGTGGTATCATCATTGATTGAGATGGGTTCGGGAACGTGCAGTTGAATTATTTTAGCAGTGCATAGTTGAACTTTCCAAGAAAAAACCAAACCCTCCCTCGTATCAAATCTACCCCTAACCAATCGAAACCCTCTACTCATTTCATTTCCAGTCTCTCACCCATTTCCCATACCCCATCGTTCTAAACGCTCAACTCAGACACCCCCGCCTTCTCAATATACTCCCTATACCTCCCCAACTTGCCCTCCAACTCCCCACAAAACTTCTCAACAATCTGCTCGCTCCTCCCCGTATACAACCTACTATCCAACATGCCCTCCAACTCCGCCCAAATCGGCTTGAAAAACTCCGTATTCCGTATCCTGTCCACAAGATCATTACTCTTCCCCTCGTTCTTAACCTGCGCACCCGCCTGATGACTCAGCACGCGAATCTGCTCATGCGCCTCCTGCCTGCTCTCTCCTTTCGCCACAAGCTTCATAATGATGCTCTCGGTGATCATGAAGGGTAGTTCTTCTTGGACCCGCGCGTCGACGCGCTTCGGGTACACGACGAGCCCGGAGGTGACGTTGTCGAGGGAGAGCAGGATGGCGTCGGCGAGCAGGAACATCTCGGGGATGTCGATGCGGCGGATGGCGCTGTCGTCGAGCGTGCGCTCCATCCATTGGTCGCTGAGCGTGTTGGCGAAGCTGGCGGGCTTGGAGAGGAGTTCGCGCGAGAGGGCGTAGATGCGTTCGGAGCGCATGGGGTTGCGCTTGTAGGCCATGGCGGAGCTGCCGATTTGGTCTTTTTCAAAGGGTTCCTCGAGTTCTTTCCACGCGGCGAGGTGGCGGATGTCACCTGTGATTTTCTGTGCCGAGGCACCTAGACCGGCTATCGCGTTGGCGATGATGAGGTCAACTTTGCGCGTGTAGGTTTGTGTTGAGACGGAGTAGCACGAGGGGAAGCCGGTTTTCTTGCAGAGCAGTTTGTTCAGCTCGTCGCATTTTTGAGAGTCGCCGTTGAAGATCTCGAGGAAGGAGGCTTGTGTGCCGGTGGTTCCTTGTGCGCCACGGAACTGTAGGCCTTCGCGGACGTGCTCTATGGCTTCGAGGTCGAAAAGGAGATCCTGGGCCCATTGAGCGGCGCGCTTGCCGACTGTGATGAGCTGAGCGGGTTGCAAGTGCGTGTAGGCGAGTGTTGGCTCGGCCTTCCATTGCTGCGCGAAGTTGGAGAGGTTGGAGATGACTTTTGCGAGTTTGGGCAGGAGAAGGTCCATGGCATCGCGCATGAGGATTAGCTCTGCATTGTCCGTGACATAACAGCTTGTCGCCTGTTATTATCATAGTTAGCAATTTCTTCTATCAATTGTCAATTGCAAAAAGAGTCTTTGACATCCATCCCACCACACGTGATAAAGACACCCACTGCCCGTCACACCACCCAATTCATGTTATCGTAAGGAAGAAAGAAACATACCCCATAGTGAATAATCCCTGCAGCACTCGGCGCAACCTGTCCAAAAGCATGCACATGCGCCATAACATCATGTCTCCTCTTCTTCTCCTCGACCCTCGCAATCTCAAAGTCCTGATCCGACACCGTCAAATGCTCCCTCATCTGCTTCAACGCATCCTCACTGATGGTTTCAATGCCTAGCTCTTTCTCCGCTTCCGCGAGGTACAGCCAGAGTTTGCGCCATGTCGAGTGGCGGGACCGCTGGGAGAAGAGTTGGGACATTTCCTTGCTGCAGTAGCGGCCCGTGAGGGATGTCTGGTAGGAGTCGAAGACAGAGGATCCGATTTGGGACTTCATGCTGGATATTTGACGTTGTAGGTCCAGGACTGTGTCTTGGTCGTAGGCCATTTTGGGGTGGGAATTTGGTGGAGTGTGGTGGTGAGTCGATGGTCTGCCCGATTGGATCAATGCTGTTAGATGTGATCCAATGTCTGTTCCCGAAGAGGAGGATTTGGCCACTTCACGAGGTCAATTGGGCTTTTGCGCGATTTATACGGGACGTTTTCGTTGTTGAGAGGATGCGGCTATCTTTTTCTATCGGACGAGTGACGTCTCTCACGTGTGGAACCAAAAGTTTTTGGTCGGCTCGCTAAACCCCACATTTAGCATCACGCCTTCGAATAAAGAGCACCTCAGTTGACACTATTACCCTTCCACTGGTAATGATAAATTCTTAATAACTGGGTCACATCGTAGGGCAGTTCGGTCTAGTAGAAATTTATCCGTACCCTCTTTCTGACCGGACCATAGCTACATCCCATATATCGACCCCTCACTTCACAGGTTTGATGAAATGCTAGAAAATCTGAATGTGTGCGGCATCCCAAGCCTTCGGTGAAAGAGATCCCGAGTGGAGATTCATTCGCATGTGCCATAGAAGGACCAATGGCTCGCCCAAATGGAAATCCAGCCATCCCACAACAATTAACGTTGTTGTTGCGCTTCCGTACTCTCCCGATGTCGGCTGTGGAGAAGGTCTAGCCTACGCTTAGAGCTATTACCAAGTGGCTGCGCAAATGAACGACCGTGCTACACAGTACACCTCTCATGATCCATAAGTTCGTAGTCCAATGATAATTTAGACTGATGGTATCCCAGACCCGCTTTCTCCACAGGTCCGCCCCCAACTCCAAAAAATTGGGCAATCGCCATCTAGAACAACTCCACGGAACACATGATCTACAAACTACAATGCCGGTCCTTTCCAAACGTCCCTATTGATTTTGAACAAGTTGCTCTGTTTGTGCGGGAGGCTGATTTCTCGCTCTCTGTAAAACCCGGCTTCTTGAAGGTAGTGCGCGAGTCTAGGATTGTTAGCCTCTCATATCATCGATCGATGGTCGACTTTGCTTACTTCTCGTTGTCCACCCTAGGCTCCAAAAGCACCCTCTCCGTCCTGTTATCCGCGAGCCAACAATAGTGAGTCAACGCACTCAACCATATCTTGACTCTATGAGCACCTCTGTACTCCTGTTCGCCAACCAGACAGTGAAATCCTCGATCGTACTCGCCCACAATCGGCAAGTACTTTCCTAGATTGTCCTCCTTGACCCAGTACACCTCAAAATAGCCGAAGGGCTTGCCATCCCAGCAGCCAATAACTGGGAATGAATTCTTTGACTGCAGTCCCTTTCGGAGGAACTCTTCCTGATGCGACTGAGGACCGGACTCACCCCAGAAGTGCGACACTCGCGGATCGTTCATCCATTTGTGTAGATACTCGGAGTCGGACATCTCCAAGTTCAGAGAGCTCATTGTGGGTACGTTGGAGTCTGAAACGGCAATGGGGCTCGCGCGGTGTGGTGTAGGGACGTGACCCGATACGGGACCGCGGTGTCGCAGCGCCTTTGTGGAACAGGAGGCCACTCGGAAAGAGAGATACTGACCGACACTGGGGATATACCGCGTATAGAAAACCTCGCCTTGTCGCGGTGGCTTGGGCCGTATTGGGTGTCGGACGTGATTGGTGAAGACATATTGAGCTGGTGGAGGTGGATAATATGTTGGTAGGTGAGAGCTCGAATGGAACGGGCCTGGTGCCGTAGGCGACCATAGTCCCGGGGAGGCTTGCTCAAGCTGATGTTCCTTCTTCCCTTGCACCCCTTCAGCGGGTGATGATGGTCTTGACGGGTATGGCGAGCCTGAAGGGAAGGGCGAGTTCGCCATAGGTGACCGCGTGAAGAGATAGATTCTGGGATCTAGCTGCCAGAATGATCGCCGACTGACAAACATCTTGGTCCAGCCATCAGGAGAATTCTCTTCTTGCGCGCATCCTACAGTCGAGTCCTCACTTGCGATCAGACCCATCCTCTCGAGCTTGGGCAGCACGACCTTCCCTTTGAATATGCCTTCCCTATTAATATTGATCCTCCAAGCTCCCCTTGGCTTCCCTGCATCTGCTGTGTTTTTGGATATCGCGTTTGTGACTTGGAGCGCGGGTTCGGGCTGGTGGAAGTACCAGTACAGTGTCGCCCACAGCATCATGGCAATCTGACGAGTGGGCGATGCAGCGGGCTTGTACTCATTGCTGCTCGGATTCGATATCGAGGAAATGTAGAGATGATCGCCATTCAGCGTAGGTCTCTTGTACCGGTGTACATTGCGCGGAGGGAACAGTTCCTCTTCTTCATCTTGCTGTTTTTGTTCTAGTTCTTCTATATCCAGCTCCTCCTCTGAGTTCAGCACAATTGTCCAACCAGCTGGAAAGGGGGAGTGCGCATTCAGCAATTCATTTGACTTGAAGAAGAGACCACCAAACACGGGTGTGACGGTGAGATTCTGGCCGTTGGGTAGGTGGACGATGTTTGCGGGGGCCATGATGACGCGGGGTAGCTCACGAAATGGAGGTGGAGGAGGTGGATGAAGCAGGAGCGATAAGATATATTTGTTTGCGGTGCATGTGGACGTCTAACACCACATGGCGTGAGAGATACGATGGTACGTCAATATGGGCAGCCACGGGAGCCGTCAGAGACTGCTGCTGTTGCCATAATGCCAACCCACTTGTGCGGTCGAAAATGTCCGAGAACGGCCGCGGGAAAAATCGCGGGGCGCCACAGAGAAGAGCAGTGACAGTCAGTTGTGCAGCCTGCTCAAATGGGAGTCTTCTCCTGCTCCAGCGTGTCGCATTAACAACCAGACAGCATGGCCACTGGCTGTCTCATACATATCCAGTACGTGGGGTCGCGCGCTGTCATTGGCCCCTCAGTGCGGAGGGAGCATGGACAGGCAGCTCGGCGCTCGGACTGTACTGTGTAGGAATGACGAAATGCGATCCGATTATCTAGCAACTTCTCCCAGAGCTTCTACATTTATCCTACAACACAGATAAGCTTCGTCTAAAGCTCAATTGATACATCCACAGCAATTGCAGACACGATGAACTCGACACTCCTCCGCACATCTGCCCTGCGCTCGGCCGCCCGAGCTGCAGCTCCCAGTGTTTCCCGCGCCGGACTCGCTGGAACCACATTTGTTCGTGGAAAGGCTACACTGCCTGATCTTCCGTGTACGCAATACCATCAATTATGCAAATACTGAAGCCCTAACAATATGAGCAGACGACTACGGCGCCCTCGAGCCGTCCATCTCCGGCAAAATCATGGAGCTGCACCACAAGAACCACCACAACACCTACGTAACCTCGTTCAACAACTTCAGCGAGCAAATCGCCGAAGCAAAAGCAAAAGAAGACATCCAGGCCCAGATCGCCCTGCAGCCCCTCATCAACTTCCACGGCGGCGGCCACATCAACCACACGCTCTTCTGGGAGAACCTCGCGCCCGCGAACCAGGGCGGCGGCGAGCCCCCGACAGGCGCCCTGTCCAAGGCCATCAACGACAGCTACGGCAGCCTCGACGCGTTCAAGGAGAAGTTCAACACCGCTTTGGCAGGCATTCAGGGCAGTGGATGGGCGTGGCTGGTGCAGGACACACAGACGGGCAGCATTCAGATCAAGCAGTATGCGAACCAGGACCCGGTTGTAGGCCAGTTCCGTCCTATTTTGGGTGTTGATGCTTGGGAACACGCATACTAGTAAGTTAAATGTCGTAATTCTTGGATGATGGATGAAAGTGACTAACCATACAACTTAGCCTCGACTACCAGAACCGCAAGGCCGAATACTTCAAGGCTATCTGGAACGTCATCAACTGGAAGGCGGCTGAGAAGCGCCTCAAGTGAACTCGGATAGTAAGTAACAGCTAAGCGGACAATGAGCTGAAGAAAGACTGTCGGTCGTTTTGTAGCATAATCATCCCCAACGGAGCTAGCTAGCGAAATAAATGTAAATCGATCTTTACATTGCATGTCAATAATCTCGCTCAAATCGTACTCCATGATTCCCACTTGCATCAGAAGAGACTTGGGTGAATTTACATTGCATTTTACCTATCCATTGTCTCGCGTGAATTAACTAACTTCTTGAAATTCGTTTTGTAGATGTAAATTCCTTCGACCCGTCTGACAACGGTCATATTAATAACCCAACACGACCCAACCCAAAACCAAACCAAGTCCAGCCAGTCCCCGTGGCGGACATATATGCTAAGTATGCTATGGCTAAAATGTCTCTGCTATGCCCACCCTGAACGCCCACGCAATGCTCTACTCTACTCGTACTCTACTCTCACCAACATGCAAACCTGCAAATGCGTCCATGCAACGCCATGCCCCAACTATATCCTACAATGCTCTAAAAAGGCAACTACGCCGCCGAGTTCAGGTAGATCAGTGCCGTACGCCCTGCACCCACTGATCTATCTGATCTCTTTGCCTCGGATCCATGGGCGGTTGCACCATCATGGAGGGGGAAGACTGCATGCCCATGCCCATACCCATTGGCATTCCCATTCCCATGTTCATGCCCATGCCGTTCATACCGTTCATACCGCCCATGCCCATGCCCATCATAGGCATACTCATCATACTCGACTGCCGCATCAGATTCGGATTAGCCTGCGCCTGCGGATACTGAAAGCCGCCACCCATGCCCATATTCATAGGCATCATAGGCTGCTGCATGTTCATGTTCATGTTCATGGGCATACTGAGGTTCGACGAGGACACCATGCCCATGCCGTTCATACCCATCATGCCCGCACCACCACCAACACCAGGCATGAAACTCTCGCGCTGACCCTGACCCGACATACCCAAATTCATCGACGACATGTTCATGCCCCCATTGAACATCATGGGCATCGGCCCAATGCCCGCCATGCGGTTCTTATACGCCTGGATCTTGGCCGCGAGCGCGCCGTCCTCGTCATCCTTTTTACCAGACTTGTCAGCAGATACGCCGCGGAGTAGCGGGTCCCCGTAGCTTGACGCGCGCATGTTTTGCGTGAGGCGCTGCGCTTTGCGACGTTCTTCCGCGAGCACGTTTTGATGCAGGAGACTGCCTTGCGGGAGGTGCGAGACGAGCGCCTCGTTTGAGACTTTGCGGGCGGAATTCGTGGTGTCGATGGGGTTCGCAGAGAGGACATTTGCCAGGCTCATGGAGGAGCGGAGACTGGGACGCGTGGTGCTGGGTGGTGGTGGAGCGTCGCCTCGAGCGGCTGCGGCTTCCGCTTGGAGACGGGCGCGGCGCTGGCCTAGGGTTTCTTCTTCTCCTCCGAGGCCTGGGGATGGCGTGGGCGCAGGGCGCTCTTGCTTCTTTTCTTCGCTTTCGGGGAAGCCGAGTTTGCTAAACATTTCGGCGGCGAAGTCTCCACTTACGGTGCTCTTGCGGACATCGTCGCCGAGGGCTGCTTCGAGCATTTGCTTGTCCTTGAGGCGGCGCATACGCTCAGCGAGAGTCTCGCCTTCTTCTGCATCAGATTCGGGACCAGGGGATGGCGTTGCAGAGATGCCAAGGTTCAGCTGACTCGACGATGCTCCCAGGTATTGAGTGCCTCGTCTGCTTGGATCGCCTCCTCGAAGCCTATTGCGGCGTCGACTGAGTGGCTCGCCTTCCTCCATTTCTCGCTGCGCGATCAAGCCTAGAGATTGGTTCCAGTCTTGATTCTGTTGACTGTCACCTTGCTTGTAGAGAACACCGAGAGGGACGTCATCGTCTGAGTCATCGTCTTCAGCTTCCCAAGCGAGGTGCACTTTCTTTTTCAGACGCCTCTGCTTCTCTTTCTCGGCCATGTCATCCATTTCGAGCAGAGTCCTGTGTGAAGTCATCATGCCCTGCTCAACCAGGGTGGCATAGTTCATGTTGCGAGTCTTTTGTTTTGCCTTGCGCAGTTGTAGCTCAGCAAGTAAAGTAGTTGGTGCACCAAAGAACTGTTCTTCTGGCTCTTCTTCCTCATCCTCATCATCTTGTAGATGTTCACCCTCAAGTGTATCATCATGATCACGCTCATTATCATAATCTGATAATGGCCGAATAGGGGTGTTATCACGTTCAATTTCGGGGCCTCTCGCGTGTTCGTCACGTTCCTCGAGCTCGTCACCCAGACTCATCCGGCTTTCGCTCGCTTTGACAATGAGCAGGTTCATATCAGCGGAACTGTTGCGCTTCTTCAGCTTGTTCAACATTTCACCACTTGAGTTGCGCTTAGTGTCAAGCACATTGAAGGAGCTTCGCCTCTTCGTCTCTTGTAGCATTGGCGGTCGCTCTGGGAATTTGGAGCTCTTGCGCTTGTGCTCTGGGCCATAGACTTCATCGCCAACGTTTCCAGTGAATGGATGATCAGTAAATGCAGAGACCGGGGCGCGTGCGGAGGCATCCAGGATACTATCCAGGGTGTCCTTGGCAGACTCGCCTTTGACTGCAAACTCCTGCGCAGCACCAACTTGGTCAAAATAGGCACTTGCTCGCAGCTGTGGAGGAAGAGCCATCAGACTCTGCCGGCTTTTCCTATTGTTGGCTTTTGGAGGTTCTAACAGTTCGCCAAGCAAAGGTGCAGACTTTCTGTTCTCGTGTTGCATCGTCTCCAGCAGCTGTGTGCGTCGCCTAGCTTGTACACTCGTTGCCGGTAATTGGGACAGGCGTTTCGGGAGATTTAGCATCTTCGGTACTGGGGCGGGATAGAAAACCATGCTATCGTCTGGGGGCGGGGCGCCCATGTCAGGGAGCTCAGGGTTTGATCGCATAAGGAAGGACTGGTTGGAAGACTGCCGGCTGTGGCTGCCATGGGATGGCGTTGGTTCTTCCTCGATAACAGTATCCGGGCAATGCACGCCGTCGAAATCCATCCATAGTGTGCGTGCCTGGTGAGTTGTGTCCGTCGAGGCGGCTGTAGGTGGCCGATCTGGGAGGTCATGCTGGCTCGCATACCGATACTGCGTGTCTTGACGATGCTGCTGCTCGTCATGATCTGGAGGCTGGCCCCGTATGACGCTGTTTCGCAGCTCTTCTGGCAGTCCATTCGCAACCTCATCGTATATTCTCGTGAAGGACGAGACTTTGCGCTGATCTTGTGGTGGTGGAGAGTCGGTACTGTGGAAGGCGAGCGGGGCAGACTTCAATGACTGGGGCGAGCCCGGATATGCAGCGAGTCGTTCAGCCTCTTCCTCGACCTCTTCCGGGTGCACGACCTGGCCCAGACGAGAAGCCTTGGACCCCGAGCGCTGTCGTTGTATGGATGTCGGTGGATTTGACCACGAGCCGGAGCGCAGGGAACCGACAGGGGACGTGATATAGCCGCCCGGGGAATATCCACCCCATCGCGCCCCTCCGTTCAGATCTACTATCGAGTTTGCGTGCGAGCTGGTCGAGACATTGCGGCTCCGCGTGCTGTACTGGCGCGTGTAATCGTCCACGGGCTGAAGGGAGCGCAACGAGGAGCGCCGACTATCTGATCGCTTGAGCTCCGAGTAAGACTTGCGAATTTCTTCTTGTAGGTCCGAGCCTGCCTCGCTCATGCGCTCTGCAGACTCCTCGAGGCGTTCAATGTTCCCAATGTAGGCTCCCTGTAGCGATTGCAGGTCGGGCACGGGATGGCGCAGGTCGGCGTTGCTCTTGTCTGGCGATCGCATTGGCGCAGGCTGCGACATGGGAGGCGACGAGGCCATGGCGAGATAATTGGGCAGTGAGCATGCCCGGGTACGAGGCTATCTTTTCAACAACAAGCGTAAAGGAGAGATTCGGCGTCGTGGAGATGCACAGAAACGTGACTTCCAATAATAGCACGCGTCGCTGCAAGGGTGAGTGCCCGCAGCAACGGTTGCTCTTGGCGCGGTCACGCGTTGCTGGAGCCTCCGCAATTACGAAATTTACTATTTCCTACTACTATACTGCGACATGCCAATTCACGGCGCGGTCGCGCGCTGTTACACTTGAACACCTTCGCACACTCACTGTCGAGTTCACGCGACTGCGACGGCCATAATTTCCGACATCTGCTTGTCCCGCCACCGACTCTTTGCGAGCTTTACTGCAGGATCAGCAGCCACCGCGACCGATATCGTCTGGGGGAACCCCATTGAGCTACTCTCGATCTTACAGCGACTGCATCGCGACTGCACACTTAGAGATGGAGGGCGAGGGGACAAAGCGGAAGCGCACCTTCAGGCAGGAGTCGAACAAAAAGGCAAAGACGGACGATGGCAGCGCAAAGCTCAAGTCGGGGTTTGGCGCCAAGATGCTGGCCAAGATGGGCTACAAGGGAGAGGGAGGTCTAGGAAAAGAAGGCGTAGGTATCTCGGAGCCGATCCAGGTGGTGCTGCGAGGTACCAAGGGTGGTGTTGGTATCGTGGCCGAGAAAAGTGAACAGCAAAGGAGAGAGGAGCGGAGGAAGGCAGAGGCCAATGGCGAGACCTATGTCGATACCTCTGAGGAAGAGCGCCGGGAGAGGAAGAAGAAAGCAAAGGCGAGGGGAGAGGCGCTCACAGCGGCTCCGCGACCCAAGAAGACGCTCTTCGAACTCGAGGCTGCGGGGATGCATGTACCGCTCGCGCTGCAGTCCATCATCGACGCGACAACGGGCGCATCCACACCCACATCCGGCGTATCTCTGCGCGGCACAGACGTCGTTCCCTTCGAGAGCTCACTCCAGGCGCGTGTACGACGAGACTTGGCCAGCTTTTCCGACGCATTCGAGGAGTTGCAAATCGAAGCCAAGGACATACCACTACAAGAGTATGCACTGGAGAAAGAGCTGGAAGCCCTGGAAAGGCAAATGGACGAGTTACAGGATATGCAGGCTCGCCTCGAGTCTCTTCGCACTGGCACGTTTGACGTTGTCTGCGAAGGCCTCAAGAATCTGCGTGCCGCTTACCCATCGAAGCCCCTGCACCGCGAATCCATCGCCGTCATACATCCGCACTTTTCCAGGGCCATAGCATCATGGTCTCCTCTCGACGACGCCCTTGAGGGAGTGGCAGCATCCTTCTCTGAACTGGCCGACATAATACAGCCACGGAGTAGGAGGATTGTTTCCCAAGCATACACTCATCCCTCGGAAGCTCTAGTCAGTCGCACCAACATCGACGAGGAAGACACCATCAAGCGCGGCACTACTTCGTCGTATGAAACCATGATGTTGAAAATCTGGCTGCCCACAGTCAGCTCAGCAGTGACACAATGGGATGTGAAGGATCCACACCCCATGGTTCATCTTTGGGAAGTTTGGAACCCGGTCTTACCACCTTTCGTCGCAAAGAGAGTCATGGATCAAGTAACACGCAAACTCTCCACTTCTGTGCATGAGTGGAATCCACGCAAGTTCAAGAGGAGCCCGCATACGTGGATAGTGGAATGGCTGCCGTTCCTGAGGCCCGCCGATTTGGATCCCAAAGGTTCAGGCCTTGTAGCTGAGATCAAACGCAAGATCAGGCATGCATTGCAATCCATTGACCTATCTCGCGGCCCATTACCAGGTATGGAACATTGGAGGAGAGTTTTTGGGAAAGATGAGTTTGATCGACTCCTCACATCCCATCTCGTACCACGCTTTGCCGCGTATCTACGAGATAATTTTGAGGTCAACCCGGCAGAGCAGGATCTGGCTCCTCTCGAGGCCGTCTTTGCCTGGAGAGATCTTATCTCGAAGCAGGTCATTGGAGAACTCCTCAAAGCCCAATTCTTTCCCAAATTCCTCGTCATTATCCATCAATGGCTATCAAGCGAAGAGGTGGTCTTCACAGAAGTCGAGAGTTGGATCGGTTGGTGGCGTGATGAGATCCTCAAAGATGATATTAATAGTCTCCCATCCGTCGCGTCTGGTTGGAACGAGGCATATACGCTCATCAACCAAGCCTTGGATCTAGGCGATGCAAGGCTGACAGACCTCCCTGCGCCTCAGACCGAGATTACTGGAGCTTCACCTAAGACACCTCAGCTCTCCAAGTCCATCAACAGGGAACCACCGCGCCCTGCCCCGCAAGCAGAGGAGGCGACGTTCAAGGACGTAGTGGAGGAGTTCTGTGCTGAGGAGAATCTGCTCCTGATTCCACTTCGAGAAGCCCATGATCGCACTGGATTGCCGCTATTTAGGATCACAGCGAGTGCGACAGGCAGAGGAGGAGCGGTCGCCTATCTCAAGGGCGATATTCTGTGGGTACAGAACAAGAAGGAGAAGAGTCTATGGGAGCCCACTGGTCTGGACGAAGCGCTCACGGCGAAAGCTGAAGGCAAGTGAGCAATGCACGACCGAAGTGATGTTTCCTTCAACCTGAGACGGCGAAGGCTATTCTAAGCAGCACTCGCCGCACGTTTGCGAGGCGTGGAGTGGCAGGACCGGGCAGGGTAAGCTCCCATAGCCTCTTCTGGGCAGATATGTTTACTAGCCATCGCTAATCCAGCATCCGAGACGATGCACTCTCAGGTAGTTATTTTCGATGCGACGGCAGTCGTTCGCAGGACCTGAAAAGGGGAGTGAGCCTTATGCGGTACAATCAAAATCAACCTTGTCTGTATCTTCGCACCATTGTGCATTATCCTACACACATACAAACAAATCTTGTTTGACCTACAATAAATCGAATGTAGACGCTGACTAGACTCACGTATGTGCCAGAAGTATTTCACACCTCGTGAAGATAGTCGAATGGCCAATCTCAAGTGCAGTCACAGACGACAGCGGCGATATGGCCTCGAGATAGGTCGCTAGTGCTGCAAGCTGCGCTGTGACACGCACGCTGCATTTTGCATGAACGTGATAACGTTAATCATGGCATCGCGTAGAATTCACGCCATAAGGCCAGACCCATATACATTTTCAAGGCTGGTCGCCTGGTCTCCTTCGTCACATTGAATGGCTTGTGCGGGCAATTGTGACGAGGTGATGGCACGCTGATTCGCAATGTCTGGGCGCTTAGAGAAACAATTTGGGCGAATGGGAACGCGGGACGGCGGTGCATTTCTCGACGCTGCAGGGGCAGGCTTTCATGCATGCGGTCCGTCTCCTGCTCCCGCCGACTGTGCCGCGAGTGGGCAGCCAGATCGCCCGGGAGGGGGCCTGGGTATTTTGGGAGATGGGTGCTCGAGCGTTGCGGGACCTGCGAAACATTGTTTGGGTTGGGGAGGACCATGTTCTGTTTTGTTTCCATGTCGGATCAGACGACGACAATTCCTCAGCAACACAACAACACCACCACCGCCACAACCCCCACCAGCGAACATGTGCAATCCACGCAGCAGCGATACCCAAGTGTGCAAAGGCAAGCCCGCACAAAAGCAGCCATGTGTCGCTCCGTCCTGTACCTTTCTCGTGCTAGCTCGCATGGAAGCGACCCCGCTCGGCGGCTGATAAAGTGCATCCACTGGACGCCTGCATGTCGCTCAAGAAGGCGCCCCTCCAATCAGATGCCGACATGACCATGGCCAGCTATCACACCCAGTCACTTCGTTTCCTCGTTCCACCCACTCGCAGGGAGGGACTCGGGGTCCTAGACTACTTGCAGACCGCTGCTAGAAATACTTACAGCAGCAGCCGCCCACCACGTCGCCAGCTGTTACACTCTGCACTTCATCCGGTTCCTTTCTGTCGGGAGGGTGCGTGGCAATCTAGGTAGTCTCCAATCTGCGGGACCTGGGATCGTCACAGCAGTCACCACTCGGGAGTTTTGAACTACTTCCTCTCTTGCCCTTTTCTCTTCTTAAAATCATGCTGGATAGGGCGCTTCCTCCGGCACTCTTGTCTCTGATACTTGTCATTTCAAGAAGCGCTTCTGCCGCACCATCACCATACAACTTCCTCGACAACTATCGCGATCCTGCGCCGTCACCTGAGGACGGTCCTCCTGCTTCATATCACGCAGACCGAGACCCTAGCCGTTTAGGATACGACGTGGGCGGTGTTGTCGGCGGCTACATCCTCACAGTACTTATCTGGGGAGTATTACTCCTCACTGTTGGCAGAAGGATGAGACGCAAAGCCCTCGATCCGCCGAAGCAATTGGAGCTGGAACTCCAGGACAAGCCGACTCGACTTGCCATCAAGACTGGACCTCTCTCGCCGCCACTTTCAGCCCGCTCGTGGCTCAAGAAGTTCAAGAAGACCGACTCTGCTGTCGGTAGCCCTCAGAGTCCAGTCGTCCAGTCGCCTGGCTCGTTCGACCAGAAGGTCCTTGACGCCCACAAGGACCAGGCTCAGGCCGATATGGAGCGCCTGTATGCTGCTGTCATGGACCACGACGAGAGGAAGCACTTCTCCAAGGTGAGCGTAGAAGAGGCGGACATGATCGGCCAGGAGCGCCGCAGACCATCAGCCATCAGCATTGCCCGCTCCCACGACGACAGCCCCATATCACCCGTCAAAGCCATCTACCCACCCGGCTACCACAACGGGCCCGTGACCGCCCCTCTTCCGCGAGACAACAGACTCCACGAGCAACAACCGCCCGCGAGCCCCCGCAGCGTCCTCTCCAAGCGATCCCAGGTATCCCAGATGTCCGCCGCCACCCCCACCAGCAGCAGCAGCAAAAACGCACGCTTCAACCTGAAAAACCTGCGCATCTCCGGCCCCGTGCAAAAGTATCCCGGCGCAGACTCAGACGACGAAGCGCGCACGCCCCTCTCCCCGCTTCTACAACGCCCCCGGCGCCCCTCCTCGCCCCCAACCCAGCAAAACTCGCCAACAACACCTTATGACCCCTCGGAAGAATTGGACCAAGTCCAACCCCTCCCGCGCCCCGCGCCCCAACGCCTAGGAAGTTCCCAGCAACAACAACAAGCACCTGGCCTCACCATCAACCCCCGCCCACCTCAACCAACACCAGGTCCGCAACATCCTCCCCTCCTCGACGCTGCCCCTGCGCTCCTTCGCCACCTCCGAGCCCCTGAAATCCCCGGGGATCCAAACCACAGTGCTCGACCGCACGCACGCGCATGGACAAGCTCAGCCTGACGACGCCCAAGACGGGTGTGCCGTTTACCCCGTATAGTCCCTACATGCCATTCACGCCTATCACGCCCGTCACGCCGAGTCATCTTGTCGGAAGAAAGGAAAGGAAGATGTTGAGTAAGATTGAGGGAAGACGGAGGAGGGCTGCGGCGGGCGAGGATCTGGTGCAGAGTCCCAAGGAGATTTTTGGGGACGCTTATTAGCATTAGCATTAGCATTGTGCTGTTCTTTTTTTTTTTTTGGGGGTGCGGGGGGCGGGAGGTGGATTTGGTGTTGGTGTTTTATGGTGATCATGATGTGAAAGTAGGGAGGGTACTTGAGCGTTCGTTGATATTTGGTTTGGTTTGAAGAATCAGATGCGTGGTGTGGTTTTTGGAGATGCGCATGTCCGGCTTAGGCTGACGATGATGATGACTCTTTTTCGTTATCGTATATATCTGGTTCTCTCCATCTCCATCTCCATCTCCATCTCCATCTCTATTTGCGCTACATCTGTACTTTAATTTTCCTCGCTCCTGGTTAGATGGAAACCTGATTCATGCGAGAGAAGAAGAAAAATCAAATCAAACCAAAAAAAATACGCTCCATTTCTCTGGATATTTGTGATTAACGTGCAGTCATTCGACTACCTAACAAAAAGTAAACGAGATCTAGTAATGCAGACAAGTAAGTAAGTACTTTTGTTTTGTTAACAATCACATGATAAATTTATGTAATGATTTAGCTAACATTACATTACATAACTATAGGAAAAGACTACAATGGTATCAAAAAATGTCTATTGTTGTTACAAAAGCTGACTTGCTATTCAAGTATGCTTATTATGCAAGTGGAATCGCAGTCGAATATACAATGTTGAATGCTTGCTCTCGCTCCATGAATGCATGTGACCGGCTAGCTAGCTAGCCAGCCTTGATCATCATGATGTTGGAGCTGGACTCGCTATGGGTGTCGTTCCAGATGCAGCAGCAGCCGCCGAGCCCTTCCTGTGAGGGCCCTGCGCTCTTCCGCCTCGCCCACCGCGACCAATCCTGCCTCTTGCCCTGCCACGGTCGTTACTAGGCCGAGCGCCACCATCTTGCTTAGGCGCCTTCGGCGTGTTGTTGTTATCCTGCTGTGTTGGTCCAGAACTCACAGCTCTACTACCTTTGCCTCGATCACCTTCTGGCTCGTCGTCCTTCGTATCCTTCGTCTTAGCTTTACCACCTCTGCCGCCACGGCCCCTTCCTCTACCACGAGCAGCATTCCTAGCAGCACGCTCAGCAGCTCTCTTCTGCTGTTCCTCTTCTTCTAGGACCCTCCTGCTCTCCTGGTCCCACCACTGCTGGAACTCTTGTTCCTGTTGGATTTCCTGTAGACTACGCTTTGCCGCTGCATCGCGTATCGAAGTCTTTTCTGCTTCTTGCAGAGATAGGATTTCCATCATGCTGAGGTTTTGGCTAGGAGAAGTAGCGGAATGGGACGGCAAGGGGATGTGTCGGACGGATCGTGGCGTTGGGATGGGATCAGTGGAGACAGACATTCCCCGTTCGGATGCAGCAGGACGAGGCTGGGAAGGTGTGCTTGTAGATGCGCTTCGAGAGTTTTGTGCTTGCGCTTGCTTGTCTTTGCTCTTAGCAGTTACACCACTGTTAGCAACTGTTTGTCGCATCGTAAGTTGTGGTGTGCTAGATGCTCGGGCGGGTTGTGGAGACGGCTTGGGTGACGGTTGCGCAACAGGAGCCATACTAGGGCTGTTGCTTGGCTTCCGATGGGACGTTGCCTGCCATGGAGACACTGTGGGTGGCGCCGGCTGTGGCTTTTGAATTGGCGTACCGAGTTGTTGAGCCTGTTGAAGCCGTTTACGTTCTTTTTGAGACAATTTGGCATGCGCAGCTTTTGCAACGCGCTCATGCTCTCCACGCGATAAACCTATGGTCAGATTTGAAGGTGTGGCGGTCGAGGTTTGGGCCATGATATCTTTGAGATCGAGTTTTGCACTGGCGAGAGGCGCGGTACCCCATGGTTGACCAGTTGGCCTGGTCTCTGGGATGAGTGGCGGAGGCAAAGAGCTCACAGATTTGAGCGGTATGTCCTCGCCCCTATCCAAGGTATGCGGTGAAGAGTGACTCTCCTGTTGCACCGTGGCCCACGGTAGTTCTGGAGATGCAATTGGTGTGTCAGTGTTTACTTGGGTGTTACGTGACTCTGTGAAACGCGGTGGGTTGATCTTCCCCGGCATGCTACTTTCGTTGTCGTCTCCGTCCGACATGTCGAACATAAGATCTTGAACCGAGTTCTTGCCTTTGAGGGCCGGCGCCAATGCTGGGCTCTTAGCGTCCTTTGACGCTCTCCTCCGGTTACGTTGACGCAGAGGGGAAGCTGATACCTCCTCCAAGCTTTGCGCCCTGAAAGATGTGGAGAAGGTGTCGGCATCTGCGTACTTGTTTGAAAGAATAATGGCATCAACTTTAGCCCGTTTGCCACGTTCGATCCTTTCGGCAAGTTCTGGGTAGCGGTCAAATAGTAGGGCCTCCGCACGCCCACTTCTCGCGAACGGCAAATACGCAAGCTGGTTATCATGGGCAACTTGATTGAGTTCTAGGAGTAGATCCTCATCTAGTTCATCCATGGATCTAAGCACTATTAGAGGAGCATCGTCAATCGGAAAATTACCACATACCCATTCTGCATCACTGCTTCCAGACTGAGGCAGACATATTCCAGGGCAGCGTCTTTGAATTCTGCGACAGAGCTGGGTGCAATCGCTGTAAGCAGGGAGCAAACATTGCGAGCATTGACTGCATATTTATTAGCATTTGTTTTCGACATGGGGATGCATGCACTCACCGTAACGACCGATAAGTCTTTGACAGACCTGCGAAAGGCGGTCGAGCATCAACTCGTTCGCAACCGACATGACGTCCATAACGTGGTCTAGGAGTTCATCGAGTGCAAGCAAATCATTCAGGTCCTCGCTTGTAACATCCTCGAAGATCTCTTCTCCAGCGTCAGTGTACAGATGACGAACGACGAGTTCGAACAAATGCATCTCAACGTGTGTCAAATCGATACGAACGAGCGAAGACTCTTCAGTGCGTCTGCCAGCAAGCCATTGACCACCAGCGCGGCCTCTGAAGAGCCCTTCGAAGAAGGGGCAACGCTGGCAGATGATATCTGAATGCAGGACCATCTCCCCATCGGCGAGATCCACGATGACATCGCCACTCTCGAAAAAGGATTGGTCTTTGATCGCAAGTTCCATGTCCATGTGCAAAGACCTCCGCGGATTGACCATCTGGCGCACAGCAGGCTCGAGCTGTCGCAGATCCAAGCGAGACGCGACCTTCATGAGTTCTGTCCGGACAGCACGGTATCTATACGCTAGACTCGGGTAGTGTCGAGTAACGTTCCAAAAATCAACGACCGAATCGGTGTAGGCGTATAGAACAAGATTAAATACAGTCAGGAAATCCAGGCCATGGAAGAGTACAAGGATCTTTTCGCCATCTTCTTTAATGGTGAGCAAGTCAGGCATCGTGAATTCTGTACCAACATCGCGGAACTCGCGTAACGCATCTCGAAAAGCACGCGAGCGTGCAGACAGAACAAACTCATGGACAGGAATTCGAACATCAGCAAGCGTGGTCCCGAATTCCATATTGTAGGCGTGGCTTAGAGATGCTGAAGATTGTTGCAGAATGCCGGTAACCTCAGCTTCGAGGTCCTTGGACTTCAAAACACGCTTGCGAAGGGCTTGTGCGTCTGCGGCTCGATTCCAGAATCTAGGCGTAGGTTCATCATCGTCGGAAGTCTCCTCGTAATTTGTCATCTCATGGAAGGAGAGCAGAGGCGCAAGGTCGTCCCAAAGATTTGGCTCATCCACGCCTATCTGATTCCTGGTGACGTCGCAGTCTTTTCGTATCGCAGCGTACGCTCCGAATGCAGAAGCCCGGACAGCTATGACTCGAGTCAAACCTGGTACTCTTTGAAACTTATAATCTTGTGGTCTGGTTTCTACGGAGCCTAGGACAGTCGCATTCCGAATAGTGGCCCTCTTCGTACGCCTCCAGACGCTCCCTGTGTCAGTAGTCAAGATGATAGATCCATCTTGGTCAACGTCAACGTCTCTTGCTGCCATATGGCTTTTCTTCGATGACCATATACGATACGGGGAAGAAAGCGCGCCTCGAATTTGCTTAGGGTTAGTGGTTGAGGTGTTGGCGTCTTGCGAACCTTCTGCACGTCGGCTGACAGCAACGGTGAAGACCTCTCCCGAGGTGGATAGCGCACATATAGTGTCACCACCAGAAGTGACCTTCTTTATTTTGTTCGGTGCAGGATCGTATCTCGTTGTCAACCAACTCTCTTTGAGAAAATTACTGGTGAAGCCTTCTAGTGGGAATGGGATCTTTGCGTAACCATAGTTTGCGAAAACCCACACGTCGCGGTTTTCTAGCAGGCATATTGAAGCCCCGTCTATGGCAGATACCGAATTGATAGGACTGGAGAACAGCGAGGCGGCAATCTTTCGGGGAATAGTCTGCATCTCCAGGGATCGTGCATCTGAATCCACGATACCTAACTGGCCCTCGTTCTTGCCGAAGGTATACAGAGATGTTGTGGTATGTACAACCGAATGTATACGAGAGGCAGCAATACCTGTGACAATATCGCGTTTCAAAGGACCGAATATCTGTCGCGGGATCGTCGAGATAGGATCGTCATCTTTTACGGAAGGTTTGGGCAAAGTGTAGCCAAGCTGTCCATACGCGTTGTTACCCCAAGAGAAGATCTCCCCTTCATCGGTCACAGCCAGGGTGTGGTTTTGACCAAGCGCAATGGCAGCGATCTTTTTCTGTCCTAGTCCACCACCTTCAATGCATGTAAACTGGTATCTCGTAGTCTCCGTGCCCGTGCCTAGACGACCTCCAGGACCGTGACCGCACATGTAGAGATTTGAGACAGGATCAGTCGTCAGCACAGCGGTGTGCAACTTTGACATCTGCACATCCTGTATTACTACTGGAGTGTTGCGAATGTGAATTGGAAGATCTACGGTGCCCTTCGGCTGGAGAGGCCCGGTGTCCTGCGCTGGCATACCCATCGCTGCCCAGTATTGATTTTGCTTTTCGCGATGTTCTCGGTAAAACCACTGAAGGAGATGATCCGGTCTCCTCAGAGTAATGCGCTCAGGAAATTGACGGTCATCCTCGTCGCCAAAACCAAGTGTTACATTCTTGTTACTCCCAAAAGTGTACACTTCGTCACCGCCAAGTAGAACGGGCGGATTTATCAATCTTCGGCGGATCTCATCGTCGACATCACCACTAGCC
Organism: Neocucurbitaria cava; assembly: GCA_027946455.1. Taxonomy (NCBI): domain Eukaryota; kingdom Fungi; phylum Ascomycota; class Dothideomycetes; order Pleosporales; family Cucurbitariaceae; genus Neocucurbitaria; species Neocucurbitaria cava. Next base: position 1,634,555 of record JAPEUY010000007.1, read on the forward strand.
CCATGGGCCATCTCGTCATCGGAGTCGGAATCCATTACCGGCGCTTCCTCCGGTCGTAATGTTCTATCCTTAATTGTCATCGCGAACAAGTCCAGCGGGCCGTAACCTTCTTTATCCTTGATCTTCACAAGTCCTCGAGCATGCTGATTGAAACCACTTGATCCATGGCCAAGCATATCCTGCGTGTCGCGATTCAGAATGAGTCGCGCGATCGCTATGTTGCCAAAGTAGAAGGCTCTGTGGAGCGGAGTCCAACCATTCTCCACGTCCTGGATATACAAGTCTGTCCATGAGTTTTCAAGAAGGGCTTGCGCGAACTCGACAGCGCTTTCTGACCTCGACGACGCAGCATGATGCAAAATTGTCAAGCCGGCCACGTCGCGGCTGTTGAGGTCTGTACGTTGTAGATTTATAGCACCACCCATACCAACCTTACGACCTTTGGCACTCGTCATTGGCGAAGCGCTATAACTGCCTGGGCTATTATTTACTGCTGCGCCATATCCTCCTCCCTGCCAGCCAACAAAACCTTTCTGTGTTGCCGCGCGGGCCGTATACGTGGTGCTCGAGAGGACATGTCGGAAATTGTCGACATCATCTTCGAGGTAGTATTTCCAGAGATAGCCGCTCATGTGCCGAGGAGAGACGAGGAGTTATCCGAAGCTTATACAGTAGCACCTGGCCTCAACCTCTGCGGGTCAAAGCGTGTTTAAAGGCGCTGGTTGTAAAGCTGAGGAAGACTCCAGAGAAGGGCGCCGGACGCGACTGGTCGGCGAGTTGTACGGTTGTACCTAGTAGTTCGAGCAGATCAGGTCGCAAGCTTGGATGCGTTTGGTAGGGTCGTTTGGCGAAACAGACGCGTAGTAGAAACCGGCTAGGTGGCGAAGTATTTAAGAATGCGACGGCTGTTCTGGTCGAAGTCACAGATACGACGACGTGGCGAAGTAGAGCAGCGAGGTTCTGCGATGAGGGCTTTCTGCGATTTCAGAGTTTTTCCCGGTGGTCAGGCGCAGATGGAAGCTGTCAGAATCGTTTGCGGGTGAGCGGTACCGTGTATGAGTGTCTATGACGAAACTACCGAGGCGATAGCGAGAGGTAAGCGGGTTCGGAGGGTTGCAAGGGCTGAGATGAGTCAGAGTAAATCTGCTGTAGTTCCTGAAGCTGGCGGTAAGTGCGAATTAGGTGTCAGTTATATGTGGAGTCGCGATGGTGATTTGGAGCAGCAACGCGGCGAAGTGGGATGTCCATTTCGGCTTCATTCGGAAAGCAGCCAATCATGGCCTAGCAGACGCCCTCATGGCCGCCTTCATTGCTTGAGCGAAGGTCAACATCACGGCTCTAGAGTGGATGGTCGTAATAGTTCAGAGGTCATGAGAACATAGGACCTCGGGTATATGGGCATGCCATTGAGGACTCTGCGTCCGGCGATGGCACGGATGTGTTCGGTGGGGATCTTCACATTATATAGGACGCACGGTTTTCTGCACTGACATGGCGGTGAGCCGTCGATACGTAACATTGGTCCAAAGGCTTGGCATGTCCAGAGCATTGAGATGTGAAAGAACATGTTCAAGGGGAGACTCGGGGGCTTCCAGCGATGCAATACATGGGACCTTGGGGGCATGTCTCCTCCGGGCCTCCTTGTCGTCCGTCGTGAACTTGCGGATGACGCTAGGCTGGCACCCTTCGCATACCTACCTACCTACCTACTGTGTATTCGGAAGAATGCGGACTCAGCGTTTCCAGCTACTTTAGACTCTGGAATACCACATACGAACTAGTCATAGTAATGTGTCTGAAAATATTGGAGTTGATGCTCACTCCCCCGCAGAAGGCTGACTGCAGGTGCTGAGCAGGGCCTACACGTTGATTCCATGACTCGTCAAAGTGTGGTGACTCGAACTTAGCACCTGTGTCGCTCAAAGTTTGTGGTCGCGCAGTTCTGGACAAGACATCTGCCTTGTCAGAATTGATGATGCAAGTCCTGGGACGAATGAGACCATGCCTATGGTCGCAGCCTAGCTCTACGACCAATGCTGCCTGTCTGCAGCGCTTCGCTAGCCATTGAGCTGGTTGAAAGACCGACGACTGTGGGGTTTGACCGGCGACAGACGTAGCACGGTAATGAAGACAGATCTTGTAGCACCGGTCAGTGCTCGCGTCCGTGTTCCCGCCGTGAGACTACCTATGGGATGGAAAGGTGAGGCGTCGAACGGCGATGCATAGCGGTACCTAGGCGGAGTGCATCCAGGCCAATGGCGTGACATGTCGCAACAATGGCTGGCTCGGATTGCCCATGGGCCAGCAGAATTGCGCAGGTGCGAAAACGAGCGGCAGCGGCAGCACATCCCCAGGATCGACAAATCGACAGCCCGCGACATCAGTGCGATTCGTCGACTCGGGCGCCGGGTGTGAGGTCTGAGGTGACGGGGCATGTCTCGATGTCGCCAAGCGGGCTGCTAACGCGACCTCCCGGATCGCCGCGAGGCTGGAGCTGGCCAACTCCAAGCTGCGCAACCGCATGGCGAGCTCCATCGTCCCCAGGTAAATGTCAATGTGAGGTCTACACGCCCTACACGTACTCTGCTGGCTTCCCTACAGCTTCCGGTAGCTCTACTGTGTCCACAACCCCGTGCGCGGCTGCTGCATCGTCTATCTGCGCAAGTCCTTGTCTGCTTGGGGTCATCTTGCTATCGCTGGGATAAGCGTCATTCGGCCACTCGCTCGTGACCGTACCTACTCATGCGTCTCAACACTCTTTGACTGTTCCTGCGCCCTCCTGTCGCCAAACCTCTCTCGACGCAGCCCACACCCCCAGCCTACCGTCCCATCCATCTCCAGCTGCACTCGCACGCCCGTCGCCCATCACGGTAGGGTGCTCAACCTTATCTCCGCCTTCGCCCTCCGCCTCAGGCACCGCAACCCATTAAGCCCTTTACCACCCTGTATACCATGGCTGCTGCCTGAGCTCGATTCGGCTCGTCAAGACGTTCCCCGCGTGGACCAGTCTCCTGAGAGACGTCTCTGACCGTCACTGCCCGACCCTGACTGAACCTGACCCGGCTGCGCTCGTGATGGCTACCATCAGGACTCGCCTCTTCCCGCCACAACGATAGCCGTCTTAGATTCATACTTTCGAAGCCAGCCTTGACGTGTCACAAATACATTGCACCTGTACCTGCAGGAGGCCGCCACAATGCATCCATACTCGCGCCCTTCGCCGCGGACAGCCTCGCCGGCCAGCAACCTTCAGACCAATCCCACACGAACCAACAACCAGCGGCATAATCCGCAAGACGTTTCTCCATACTCGACTACACCTCCATACAGCGACCGCGGCGTCGAAGAATCAGAGGGCGAGATGATGTCTCGCGGGGATCAAGTGGCCGAGACCGACCAGAGGCACTACCAGAAGGTCAACCAGGTCATTCAGGTACGTACCCTGATGGAGAAACCAAGGCGAGTATGTATGCTAACCCGCTCTAGAACTTCTTCACCAAAGCAGCCTTGACCATTGTATCATCTCGAATAACACTACCCCCGGGCTACAACAAGACCGGGGAGCTCAAGCAGAATAAGTGGGTATGTAATTCACTCTTTGTCCCTTGGATGCATCGTACTGACATTCACCAGTTCAATGTCGTGCTTACCGACAGCGACGAGCTCCAGCGCCAACTCACCGAGTGGAAGCTCATGGATGCCATGACCGGTCAACACCCTTCCCTCTGCATCGACATCTATTTGGACATACAGGGACTGGGCCACCAACAGTCTCTGGTCATACACGATGAGGATGGGAAGAGGTGGGACGTTGCATCAGCTCTAAACGCTGCGGAAGCCGCTTCTCGATCGTCAAGTCGCGCTGGCAAACCTACACAACTCGTGCTGGAGCGTTGGAAAATCCACGTCGGTAACAAAAACCTGGTGCATCCATCAGAGCTCAACGACCCCTTGCCAAATGTGTACAAAAAAGCGGTTGTCACCTTCCGTTCCCTGTTCGCGAACTTACGCCTCATGCCTGCGTTCAGATACAACAAGACCCTTGCCAAACAGCCCGCAAATCACCCTGCGCTAAAGTTGAACTATCGCATCACAAACGGCGACCTCAGAAGTCCGCATGTGGACACCTTGAACCTGCCTCTATATCCGTCAGACGAGGAAGTGACACTTCCTCAAGAATTCCAACCAACGAATTCACCAGTCGGCCCTCTTTGTGTGTCAGTTCAATATCGCCCCAATTGCGATTTCAGCGTGGATGATTCGGAATCGTTATTAAGTTCGCAATTCATGGGCCTAGACGACACCTATTTCGAACAGAAAGCCCGTGGCGTAGCGCAGATACCTGGATCACTCCCCGTCAACAAATTGAATGCGCAAGAAACCCCTGACGTTGGACAAGCATACGGCAGCCTGTCCACATTTCATCAAGTTGGCCCACCAACGGGAACAAGCCCAATATCAGCGCTACGTGCAGCCCGAGATATGCCTTCATCGTCTCCAACCGAATCACCTCCGCAAAAACTACCACCAAACCACCGAACTGCCCAAGGCTCAAAGTCGTCCCTACGTTCAGCTGATGCGCCACAGTATCAGCGACGAACTTCAGTCTCCTTTCAGCCGTTCAAAGCTGGCTCGCTCTCGTCATCACCTGCTCCAGGCTTTACACTTCCGTCTGCTTCGCCTAGTAGCTCTCTTGGAAGGCCAAGCAGCTCGCTGGGTCGCAACATCATAAATCCGTTGACCCAGCCTCGGAATCGAACATCACTCACTGCACTGCCCCAAGCCGCGCTCAGGGCACCCTCGCTACCAAATGAAACCGCTATTGCCTCCTCGGCGTCAAGCTCACCAAAGCCTGCACCAATAACTCGTTACAGTAGTAGTTTTGGGCATAGGAGGAGCAAATTCTCTTCCGGTGGCGGCAGCAAGACGGAAGATGACAATCTGAGCAGTGGTAAGGGCAGTGTGGCTTCATCATTACAACGAGGATCCGATACGCTGAACGAAGGACCTGGTGGCAGCTCAGGAGAGGTCAAGACAGACGACGAGAACATCTCAGATTTTCTGAAACTCCTTGAGTCGAAGAAAGACTTGAAGAGCTTTAATCGGAGTGACAATGCCTCCAAGAATGCCACCATGCAAAAGACTACAGCCCAGCTGTCAAAGTACCAGCGCTTGAGGGACTCTCACACCGCACTGTCCGACTCCGTCTCATCGTCCACAATGCTGCACCGTTCGTCATCTTCTTCTAGTCGTCAGCTATCTAGCGTTCCTGCGATGATTGCTGGCACATCAGTGTCAACTGCCTCATCACCAGGAAAACCTATCTCCCCGCACACCCCTCACACTCCAGCCATCCCTTCTCGACTAAGTGCTAATAGCATCATTGAATATGAACCTCGAGTTCGCCGCAGCCGAAGTCGACCTGGTCGGGCGCCACGCGAGCAAGATGCGGTCAATGTAGAAGAGCAGAGCGAAAGTGAGGATCAAGGTACAAACGCTATTGATATACCCACCTCACCCCGCGCCTGGAATTACACCCGTCGGTCGAGTTCAGTTGCTCAGCAAAATCGCAACCTACCGGAAGATGAACCAGATGTGTTTGGCGTGCGCTCAGCAAGCCTACCAGCCGAAGAAGGCGATCGCGCTAGGGATTTACAACGAATCACTAGTGCAGACCTGACATCCAGCGGACTCTTCGCGCAGACCGAGCTACTCGCTAGCGCTAGTCGTGACGACCAAGCCGCTGACAACGACTCTCGCGACGACCTACCAAGACCTTCATCTACATCCAACATCCCCGCCAAGCGTGGGACATATTCCACGGGTCCACGTGGGCGCGGCGGCTTCTTCTCACACAGCTCCTCTACAAGCCTGAGCACCGGCGCCACGAGCTCGACAGAGCGCCAGAGTCGCTACAACTTCAACAGCCGTGCCGCCACCAACGTCGACGACGACGAACCTCTGCTTTTCCAAATGAGCGAAATCGGCGCTGGTGGCTCCCGTCGTAGCCTTGAGGAAGCGAGGGGCGGATCGAGTACGGGCAGCGGAGGAGGCAAACGAGGACCATATTTCCGCTGAACTGAACTATCTAACCTCCTTGCCACCTAAAAGTAAGACATCTACATATTCTTCCTATTTAGCGTTAAGCTATTGCTATTCTGTTTTCTTTACACTACTGGCGTTGTGGCATCATGGTGGGTCGGTTAGGGTGTGTTACTCATACGACGTCCCATCTACCTCCCCTCATTGTTTGTTTCTCTGTTCGTCTTACTCAGCCAGCTAGCGAGCGAGCGAGCGAGCGACCTTTCTGTTACCTTGCAAGCGCTCTACATACGTCTGACCGTCTCGTATCTTTTAATTTTGCTGTTCATTTCCATCTATCAGATTGTGTAAACCTCGCGGGGACATACCGGGAACGAACAAATCGGCGTTTCGCTTCCTCCTTTGGCCGGCTTAGGGCTGGATGGATGGATGGACTGGACTGGATTGGGACTACGTTTGTAAACTTCCATATATGGATGATGGGCGACCTAGCTACGGTGTGTGTGTTTCTTTCCTTCTGCTCGTTAGATTACCACAATTCATTTTGGGGGTGCACGGAGTTTGTCTATCTAGGTTATGGATATCAGGGACAGCTTAGTTTAGCTAGTCAATTAGCAAGGCGCTTACGGAAACCTCGCAATGTAGTGTTCGTAACGTAGCGTCCAAATGAATATATAGTCCGTCACCTCACCTCACCTCACTTGAATGGGAATTGTTGCGTGCATTTCTTTGCGTGAAAAGCATTGTGGTTCCACGGTTTTAATCAGATAAGCTTCGCATTTGTCGACTCCATGCTTGTACCTTGCGGAGGGGTAGAGACATATGCTGATGGTAGGTGTGCGTCTAGGGGGCATGACTGACACTCCAGGTCACTGCTGATAGGTCCCTCTAGTTGTTGCGGATCATTGATGTACCAGCTTTTCAACGTTGTTCCCGTGGGCCCTGGCTCGTACATCAAGTCTGGTGCTCGGAGCACATGGATTGTAGTTTCCCGTTCAAATAGAGACAAGAAAGCAACTACCCGCTGAGCGGTATGGCAGCGCAGAAACAGGATAGTAGCGAAAGTATGACCCGGTGACCCATGGACATTGCTGGCTTCTCTTTTCCTCTTCGAAGCTTCGAACACGACATCACCAATATCATCAACTATCACTACTGCGGTATTTGTCACAACCACCAAGATGAAGCCCAAGACGGGCCACGCCCATAACGAGAGTCGCATTAATGAGCTGCTTAGAGTGGCTACGTGGCCAGGCTCAGGAGTACCCACCAAACTCCCAGAGACGGTTCCAATTGAAAGCGAAAATGTCCCAGCCCAACCGCATAAAACAACATCGACCAATCTGGGCGAGCATGTTGGATCTCCCGCTCCGCCCACACCACAGCCAGCATCACCGTCATCAAGATGGACCAACGTGAGTGAACAACATGGTAGGATTTTCGCACTTCCCACCTTGCAACAACTGCTATCACTGCAATCAATACCAGAGCAAGATCCGTATGCAGTACGGAAGTTACCAAACGTATCATGCCCAGAGACCAGGCCCGAGCAAGTTCCCGCATTGCCACCACTAGAACCAACACCACAACGAGATCCGTATGCAATACGGGAGTCCACAAGCGTGCCACTTCCTGATCCCAGGCCCGAGCAAGCATCAACTCCTTCGCATGCCTGCCATCATCACCACCACTCTCACGGCTCTCATGATACGTCTCAAACAGCTGTAGATAGCTCGCAGAGTCGTCGCAACGGTGCATTGGAAGCCAGGGTCTCACATTCTCACGCTCAGTCTTCCGGTATTTATTGCTCGGAGCCTCCGCGCTCGAGTGAAGAATTGTCGCTAAAACATCTAGGTGAGCAAACGAGAGAAAGCGAAGACAGCGACCTCGAACGCGGACCTCCGAACTTTGAGCGCATCGTCCTTCGTATTGTTGGTCTCAAGTGCGGCTGCTGCGAGGGCGGTATTTCTCGGGTCATTCGTCGAATCGCCGCTATCAAAAACCACCAAGTGAATATCGTGTTGGCTAGAGTCGAGTTCGATTTGGACACAAGTCGGCTCTCTGTCGCAGATGCCATTCAAAGGTTGAGTGTCAAGACAGGATATACCTACGAAGAGCAGGTTCAGTCTGTGGGACAGATACTCGAAGTCATCACCGCCGATGCCACCCAGCTCAAGGAAGCAAAGCAACCTGATGGGGTCGTTCGCATTGACATACCAAAATCAGAGACTTGGGGTCCTCTGAAACTCCTAAGTGGGCGTAACAGTGCGGTCCCCATGGAGGCACCTGCCTCGTACAATAATGTGGATGGAGCTCAGGCTGGACCATTGGCTCTAGACACGAATTCTGATACGGCTGGCTGCGTAATGCCACAAATTTGTCAACAGCCCGCACAAATTTACTACGACCCCACGAAATTGGGAGCGCGCGACATCTTCGAATATTACAAGAAGCTCGACCCAAAATTACGTTTGGCACCTCCAGCTGCTCATCCTAGTCTTGTTGTGGGTGCAAACCAAACGAAACGAGCTTTGTATCTGTTCCTCCCTACGCTCGCTCTCACAATACCAGTGGCTGTGCTTGCATGGGCACCAATCGATCACGGTAGATTGGAGTATGCACATGTCTCACTGGTGCTCGCAACGGTGGTGCAGATCATCGCCTTGACGGAGTTTTTGCCGAACGCCATACGATCTCTCTATCATTCCCGAGTTTTCGAGATGGACTTCCTGATTGTATTCAGCACTACGACGGCATACATCTTCAGCGTTGTATCCTATGGCTTTCAGATCAAAGGCGAACCTTTGGAGACAGGATCATTCTTCGAGGCTTCGACTTTGCTGGTCTCCTTGATACTACTCGGCCGAGTCATCAATGAATTCGCACGCTTCCGAGCCGCGAAGTCTGTCTCTTTTCGATCGCTCCAGATTGACAAAGCAGAGCTTGTGTTGCATAGCTGGCAGACTGGAACAACTGCCAAAAGGATAGAAATCGATGCTCGGCTCCTTCAGTACAACGATGTGTTTATGATTCTTCCACACACGAGGGTTGTCACGGACGGCATCGTTTTATACGGCGGGTCAGAAATTGACGAGTCCATGATTACTGGTGAATCGGTCCCGGTCGCCAAAGGAGTGCACTCTGCTGTTTTCGCGGGTACAAATAATGGATCTGGAGTCCTGATAGTTCGACTGACAGCTCTACCTCACGAAAACTCCGTACACAGGATCGCTGACATGGTCGAAAATGCGGAGCTGACAAAACCGAAGATTCAAGCTCTCGCAGACCAAATCGCAGGATGGTTCGTTCCGGTGATTGCAACGATCGGACTGCTGGTCTTTCTTGCCTGGATTTTCGTGGACAGATACCACTATAAGCACTCGTTGAGAAACTCAGTGGTGACTGCCATCACGTATGCCATTGCCACATTAATCGTCTCGTGCCCGTGTGCAATCGGCCTAGCAGTCCCAATGGTCATTCTCATTGCTAGTGGTGTAGCGGCCAGGTTCGGCATTATCTTTCGAGACCCCCAAAAGCTCGAGATTGCGCGTAATGTTACGGATGTCGTCTTCGACAAGACTGGCACGCTGACCTGTGGGATCCCAACTGTCGTCCACGAGGACTACCATGGCACTGATGAACGTCGTGCCAAGGAGATCCTGTTGGGGCTTCTCAAAGACATCAAGCATCCTGTGTCTGCAGGTGTCCTACGCCACCTGGAGCGAGACATGCAGATGAACCCAGAGAAAAACATCATACCCCGATACATCACCGACATTAGGAGCATCCCTGGGGAAGGCGTCATGGGCACCGAAGCAATCACCAGCCACCAAGTCCTCGCCGGCAGCCCGGACTGGCTCCACGTTCGAGATGAACACGTCGCCAGCACAACATTCTGCGTCAAAATCAACGGCATCCTCTCCGCAACATACCACCTCCTGGATCGTCCGCGCCAAACGGCTGAACTCGTTGTCTCCAAACTGCAAGCTCGCGGCATAACCGTGCACATGATCAGCGGCGACGCCCAAGGCGCAGTAGACGAAACAGCGCACTCACTCAACATCCCGAAAAGAAACACCAAAGCGCGCTGCAAACCAGAGGGGAAATGCACGTACATCAAGGACCTCCAAGATCACGAGGGCCATGCAGGGCGCAAGAGAATCGTCATGTTCGTGGGCGACGGCACAAATGATGCCGTGGCACTCAAACAAGCAGACGTAGGCGTACACCTCACCACCACCACCACCCCCCAACAACCATCCTCTTCCTCCCCCATCACTTCCACCTCCTCGGACGTCGCCAAATCCGCCGCAGACATAATTCTAACCACCACGCGCCTACACTCTCTCCTCATCCTCCTCGACATCTCGCGCTCCACCTACCGCCGCATCCTGCTCAACTTCGCCTGGTCCGCCGCGTACAACGTGCTTGCCGTTCTCCTTGCTGCTGGCGCGTTTGTACCCCTGAGGGCCCAACTGAGGATTCAACCGCAGTGGGCGGGGTTGGGCGAGTTGGTTAGTGTGCTGCCGGTTGTTGCGGTCGCGTTTTCGATTGGGGCGAGGAAGTATGCTGGGGCGTATAGGGAGATTGAATATGATTATTTGAGGTGTGAGAGGGAGGCGAAAGGGGAGGGGTGCGAAGGAGTGGGGAATAAGGGTGCAGGAGCGGGAGCGGGAGTGGAGTTGCCTGAGTTGAGGAAGACGGGTGGTGGTGGTGGACGGTAGAAGGAGATGGGCGAATGAGTATGTAGGGCGTCTTGAGTGAGTTTGATAGCAATAGTGTGCTTTTGTGGGGAGAGTGGAGGTGGATTGGTTGGGTTGGATTGGGTGTTTTTTGCTGTTATTCATGCACGTTGCTCTTTTCCCACGGTATTGTTTGAGCATGAGTTTGAGTTGCGTCGTTTTAGGGAAAAATTGATGTTTAGCCCACAAAGACACACCAATGAATGCTAAGCCAATGTGACGGCCCCACGGCTGATATTAAAGTGTAAACATTATTTCTCTTCTTGTCATCCAAGGATATAATGGCTTGGTCTTGTGTTGATTGTGATCGCCACGAGGTGGAATCGCTGTAGCAAGAGCTTGAAACAGGAAAGAGCAGACAATTCAATGGTTCTTCAATTCGTTGACACGTCTACAGGTAATGTACTGGATGTTAGTGTATGAGCGATAGGAAAATAAGATTTGCGCCTCAGACACGCGTCAAAGAGCAACGTTGGACGACGGAATCACAAATGTGTAGGACAAGGTCTAGGTATGCTATCGGAAGCATGAAGTCTGCATGTGGTAAGCGTCTTCACGTGACAGCGCGATCGCTTTTGCGTCATCAACGGCTTGAACGCCCGCCAACAGGCGTTTCCATCAGCCGCTTACTTTGTCTAGGTCTTTGCGACATGTATGCGCTCTTTTTACCATGATTTTCGCGCGATATGAGCATTTACACTCTTCGAGATCATCGACTGTGCACGTCATTGCCGCTCCGTCCCCGCATCGCGCGCCCGCTAGGTAGTAGATAGAGAGAGAATGCCGGGCGGAAGGCTGCACAAGCCAGCAGCGTCGAGTACACCAAGGCGATCGGGGCGGAACTCTCAAAAAGATGAGGGGGTACCAACCGTTTTCAAAGAGCTGCTGTACGAGGAGCAGGCGTCCCAGGCTGCTGGTGTAGATGAAGACGAACGCCCGCTGAAGAAGAGGAAGACGGCGCGATCCCGACGAACGGAAAGTCCTGTAGCTCAAGTTCAGCCAGTAGATATATCGAGCGATTATGCGCCCAAAACGTCGTCGACTGCACAGCCTCTCGGCAGACCCGCGTCACAATCTCAAGTACTATCGCAGGCTCGCACGCGGCCAACAACTGCCGACACGTCCATTGCGGAAGACGAAAAACCTGGAAACGGGCGAACGCTGCAGACTATTATTGACTCAGATGAGTCAGACGGGAGCGACATAGAATGGGAGGATGCGTTAGGTGAAGAAGATGGCACCGAGGACGAGGACGAAGATACAAGGCCTGCACCTCAGGTCGGCGATATATCTATCACAATTGGAGGCAAAAAACCTGAGGAGCTGACACCCAAGAAAAGGGCACGAAGACGGGCGATTACATCTGTGGACAAGAAGCGGCGTCTTGATATACACAAGATGCATCTGCTTTGTCTTTTGTACCACGTGCATCGCAGAAATACATGGTGTAATGACAGGAGAGTTCAGAGCACACTACGGAAGCTTGTATCTCCCCAGACCCTGTCCAATCTTGTACCGGACCCGGACATCACTCAGTACTCTGCATCGAAGCGGTTCGTTGATGGTATGAACGAGCTGAAGATACTCTGGTCAAAAAGGTTCAGACTCACAGCGCAAGGGATGTACAAACCGCGATGGGCAGAAGCGGAAGCAGACATTAGACCGTTCTCTGATTTCGACGAGCTTGACGATCCCATGGATAAGGATGATTTTCGTAGTGCAGCACACACTCTGCAGGGCTCACAGGACGTTGGTACTCAGCTGTTCTGCGCTCTGCTCCGAGGTATCGGCATCGAAGTCAGGCTTGTTTGCTCTTTGCAGCCCCTCCCATTCGCATCTGCTGCTGAGCGAGCAACCCCACAGAAGCCAAGTGCACACAAGACTACTATCGTTGTCGATCCCTACAATAGATCAACAGAGGTTAGTCCTAGCCGGCCCAGAGCACAGGCTTCGGCTCGACCAAAGAAGCTGTCACGCCTTGAGCGTGTTATGGGTGAGCGGCACGCCGTCTTGAATAAAACTGGTGTGGCTCCGAAGAAGCAGAAAGCTTATCATACTCCTTACCCCGTTTACTGGGTCGAAGCCTACAACTCTGCTCACCAGAAATGGATTCCTATCGACACACATTCTACATTCACAGTCAACGCCCCTGAGAAGCTAGAACCGCCGCTGAGCTCTACGCAGAACAGTCTTACGTATGTCATTGCGTACGAGGAAGACTATACAGCTAAGGACATCACACGAAGATATGCGAAGGCGTATAATGCTAAGACCCGTAAGTTCCGCGTTGAATGCACCCCTGATGGGGGTAAGTGGTGGCGACGCACGATGAAGTTCTTCAGGCGCTCAAACACATTCGACAGAGACCAGGTCGAAGACGCAGCGCTGGCTCGCAAAGAGGCCGCGGAGGGCATACCAAAGAATGTGCAGGATTTCAAGGGTCATCCGATCTATGTTCTCGAGCGACATCTTAGGCACAATGAGGTTATCCATCCTTTGAACCAGGTGGGTAAGGTCAACTGCGGGACGGCTATGAACCCTAAGATGGAACCGATCTATCGGCGTACAAACGTCCACATCGTCCGAAGTTCAGACAAGTGGTATCGGATGGGCAGAGACGTCAAGGATCGCGAACAGCCTCTTAAGCACGCGAAGCCTAAAAAGGGCGCAAGGCGACCTTCTATTGGCCCTGATATGGGCATCGATGAGCAGGTAGACGAAGCTGGTGCTGGACTTTACGCAGAGTTTCAAACTGAGCTCTACGTGCCACCTCCTGTCATTAGGGGGCGGGTTCCTCGCAACGCATACGGCAACCTCGATCTCTACGTCCCGTCAATGTGTCCCGCTGGAGGTACGCACGTTCGCCACAAATTGGCATCAAAAGCTGCTCGTATGGTTGGTGTCGACTTTGCAGATGCTGTTACTGGCTTCTCTTTCAAAGGCCGTCACGGTACAGCGATAGTCCAAGGTGTCGTGGTGGCTACAGAATACGCCGACGCGGTGCAAACAGTCATCGATGGCATGGAGTATCAACAAGAAGAAGCTGAAACTGCAGCACGCAGATCAGAATCTCTTCGTTTATGGCGACGCTTCTTCCTTGGTCTGCGCATCGCCCAGCGCGTCAATGCGATCGAGATTGATGGAGAGAAAGGCCCCGTCATCGATGTGCAAGATGCAATCAACAAGGAGGACAAGAGCCTCGTGGAGAAGGAAATGGCTGGTGGATTCTTCCCCGACGAAGGCGACTTTGCAGATGCGGAACCATCAAGAGGTTATGTGCCGCCACAGCAGGACTATGGCGATGGCGGGTTCATGCCAGATGAGGATGCTGATGATGGAAATGGAGATGATGTCCCAAACGATGTTACAGGTGCTATAAGCCTGAACCGACAGCACAGTTTCGAAAGTTCAATTTTAGACTCACAACAGCTTCGCCCTCGGCGGAGAAGCAGCATTGGACTAGTTTACTCGTCGGATGATAACGACGACGACGATGGTGGTCGCTTGCTTCGCGAACCATCTGCGGATGAGCAACTGGCAGGCGGCTTTATTCAAAACGACGGCGCTTCAGACGAACCCGGCGGTTTCATCCCTGAAAATGATCTCGAGATTCCTCAACAGCATCAGCCGACTGCGAATGTGGACACAAACGACGTAAAACCATCTGCATCGCCCCGACGATCTCCAGTCGAAGCAAAGCCTACAGAAGACGTTACGATGCAATCACTTCCCTCCTCGTCACCGTCTGACGCCGGTTCGCTCCCCCTAGAAGATCCTGAAGATGAAGACGCTGATCCGGATTGGTTGGTCGATGCTACGTAGATCTCTGACACCATATACAAAACACATTGCAATGCTACCTGTGTGGGAGGTGTGTTCTGTGATGTGTTGAGCCGACTTGTCCTCTAGTACCGTGATGTCTTGGTGATACACACACTCGAAGTAGTTTGCCAGAAAAGTAGCGGTCAGTGAGTCGACTGTTTGTAAGACTGATGTCCGTAACAGCGCTGTTCAAGTTTTCCGGTAACGATTGCATTATCGTGTGACGGATTTTTCCATTCATGAACAATGTCAACTAGTTCTAATCTATGCCCCATTATTCTTCTTCTACTACTTTTTCTGTTCTGGTTGCAGCAGCTCATCCAACCCGCCCACACCACCCTCATACCCCTCAACATCATACTCCTTGGGATACCTCTTCAAAATATCCCTCAGCTCCTCAACATGCTCCTTCTGCTCCTGCGTCAGCTCCTCCCACACGCCCTCAAACGCATACTTGATACTAGGCTTCTTCTCCTTCTCCGCCGTCTCAAACGCCTTCAGCACCTCCTTCCTGACCGCACTGCGTAACTCCTTCTCCTTATCCTCGTCCCACAGGTGGTTGTCTTCGAGCCATTTTCGCAGCCGCGTGATGGGGTTGTCGCGGCGCTTCCAGTCCTCGACTTCGACGCGCTGCCGGTACGCGAACGAGTCGTCCGACGTGCTGTGGTGGCCCACGCGGTACGCCATCATTTCGATTAGGACGGGTCGGCCGCCGTCGTGCAGCGCGAGGCTGCGCGCCTCTCTGGTGGCCCTGCGCACGGCGAAGATGTCGTTGCCGTCTACGCGGAGCGTCGCAATGCCGTAGCCTGCGCCGCGAGAGGCGATGCCGTCGCCCCGGTATTGGTCGCTGGTGGGCGTGGAGATGGCGTAGCCGTTGTTGCGGCAAATGAAGATGCAGGGCACTTGGCGGGTTGCGGCGATGTTCAGGGCGGCGTGGAAGTCTCCTTCGCTGGCTGCGCCTTCGCCGAAGTAGCATACGGCTATCCTTGGTTCTGCCTCGGGAGACCACTGATTCTGCAATTTCAGCGCGTACGCTGCGCCTGCTGCATGCGGTATCTGTGTTGCTAGTGTTGAGCTAATGGTGTGGATGTTGAGTTCCTTGGATCCGTAGTGGACCGGCATGTTCCTGCCTAGCCCATTGTCTTTGGCGTTGGCAAAGAGCTGATTCATGAACTGGGATAGTGTAAAGCCGCGTTGCATGTACACTCCTGACTCGCGGTATTGGCAGAAGACGACGTCGTCCGGGGAGAGGGCACTGGCGGAGCCGATTGATATGCCTTCTTCGCCTGCGGAGACCATGTAGAAGCTCAGTCGGCCCTGTCGTTGAGCTTCGAACATTAGAAGATCCATTATGCTCACTGGAAGCGTTAGTAATTTGCCCCCACATAGCCTTAGGAGCAACTTACGTTTGACCATGTTCTTGTATAGTACCAAAGCTTCCTCGTCTGTAGTCTCCACGCCAATGTCCTTGTCTATGATTTCTCCATACTGGTTCATCACCCGGTAGGTTGATATCGCCTCCGCTTTGGATGGTTGTAGGAAGTTGAGGGTGCTTGTGAACTCGCTGTTCAGCGCGCCAGGGAATAGCACTCTGCCATACTTGTCAGAACGTGTAACTACCAGTCATTCCGACAGGACTCACTTCTCAGCATTCGCGGTTGAAGCAACGCCTCGGCATCTCTGCCATACAGGCGTGTGTATCGCTGTCCTGCAGCCATTCAAACCTGTATGGGCACCCGATGCCCTCTGTGACCGTAGTATCCGCGAAGTATACCGGAAAGACATTTTGGTTTCCTACATGTTCGGTGCGGGCGCGCCGGTTTTTGAGAATCCGGGGCAGGTGAATGGGCTCGGTACACGGCCAGCGTCGGCTTGCGGCTACCCCAGACAATTGATGTCAGCCAGCGCGCTAACGATCAGCCAGCACGTGCCCTCGCGCTTGGAGAAAGTTCGCGCCAAGGGATCGTCATCAACGACATCTCAATACATCGAAAACATGCAGTCGTCGAGAACACGCATAGGGCGCCAATTGCTGGAGGGGAGCAAGAGGAGAGTGGTGAGGGAACCATATAGGTGCTTCTCGTGCTCGGTGAGGCAGGCACAACAGCAAACGCCACCGCCGAAGTCTCCGCAAGATGGGCGGCCGTCAACGACACACTTTGGCTTTGAGACGATTGCTGAGGCATTGAAGGAGCAGAGAGGTATGCTGTCCCCCATCTATCTCACAGGACCTCCACAGTGGCTGACGAAAAATAGTTGGCGCCGTCTTCTCCTCCGTTGCGTCCTCATACGACTCCATGAACGACTTCATGTCCCTGGGCATCCACCGCCTCTGGAAAGACCACTTCGTCCGCAACCTCAATCCCGGCCGCAACCCCCTCACAGCTTCTTCTTCCTCACCCGCCTCCGAACAAGGCTGGAACATCCTCGATATCGCTGGAGGTACTGGCGACATTGCCTTCCGCATGCTCGACCACGCCTCCACCATCAACAACGACGCGCACACCAAAGTCACCGTTGCAGACATCAACCCGGACATGCTCGCAGAAGGAAAGAAGCGCTCTCTCCAAACACCCTACGCACGGTCCCCAAGACTCAAATTCGTCGAGGCGAATGCCGAGAACCTGGATATGATCCCCGACAACAGCATCGACCTGTACACCGTCGCCTTTGGCATCCGCAACTTCACACACAAGGAAGTCGCGCTCAAAGAAGCGTTCCGCGTCCTCAAACCCGGCGGCGTATTCGCGTGCCTCGAGTTTTCCAAAGTGAACAATCCCTTGTTCGACGCCGTGTACCAGCGCTGGAGTTTTGCCGCCATCCCACTGATTGGACAGCTGGTCGCTGGCGATCGGGATAGCTATCAATATTTGGTGGAAAGCATTGCCAAGTTCCCTAGTCAGACTGAGTTCAGCAATATGATCAAGGATGCGGGATTCCTTGTCCCTGGAAAGGGGTATGAGGATTTGACGAATGGGATTGCGGCTATTCACAAGGGCGTGAAGCCTGCTTGAGGCGGTTGAGGTTGCTGAGTGTAGACTTTGGCTGTAATAGTATGTATATATGCAATGTGCAACTGGTTTGGAGTTTTCAATCTTATGGTAACAATTCAGTTTAGATAATAGCGCTATTATAGTATTTGCAGACTACAAAGCGGAACAGACCTTTCCAACTGTAGCATCATTTCTTAATAACATTCGTCTGAAACCCCTGGTGCCTTCCCGGAACTGGCCGCCAGTGGGGAATCACGAGCGAATTTAGGAGCGTTCACTGTGTTATGACAATCTAGAATCCACAAGCTTTTCTATGGCAACCCGCGGGAAGAACACAGTCTATTAGCTTTCTCCATACCGTACATCAACTCTCTTAAATTCCCTGACTAAATACCCTATCCCACCAACTGTCAGATATTAAAACAAATCTTAATCCTCTCAAACCCCCCCAAACATCAACTACCGATTCAAAATCTCACTGATCACTATAAAATGTCTTGCTCAGAGATGACAGACATCCAAATCAAAGTATCACTCCACTACCCCTCCTTCTCCAAATCCATCCCCAACACCACCATCGCGCCTTCAAGAGGCTATGCATACTGCATATGGTACATTGCCGCCCTCCTATCGTGTTCCAAGAAAGTCTTCGTGTACAACACTTCTGGCCAGCCGATCGAGGACTTCAATACCGTTAAGAAAGGGCCGTTTAAGGGGTCGGCGCAGTCGTCATATGGATCACTTTCATATCTATTCGTCTATCAAGGTAACGATTGCAGCGCGTGCTGGGGCTGGTTTTCTACGAGTTACCGCAAATGCTTGCGCCGACCACGCCACCGTCTGTTGAAAAAAACATCATCAGTGCCGGTCTGCCCTCCTCTCGGCCTAGGAAGCCAGCCGCTGGGCTCGCAAAGCGTCTCTAAGAGAAGTATAATATTGTTAACCCTACAATACAGGGCCGTAAATGGAGTTATATTCGGCTGCATTATTTATTTCGGGATAGAACGTGCATCTCTCCTAGGGCTCTGATCGGGATGATAATCGAATTCGGCGCATGCATACTTGCACAACATATGCTAGAATGACAACAAAGGTATTGGCTGTCAGGAAGATCCTCACCTACCAGTAGCTAGGAGTAATTTATACGGTAAAGAAAACGGGCAGCCTTGCCATATCTATAGAGAACTAAGTCAGATTTGAAGTGATAAGGCTGAAGCGAGATATCAAGGCGAGTCACAAAATTTGGTAGGGCGGAAGAAGGTCATAGAGTCAACCGACATATGGCTTCAAAACAGGCAACAACTAATGACAAAAGAAGGAAATCGGAGTAGGTGCTTTGAGTATGACGCATAATAACTGGACTAGAGGCGCAATGACGCGTAGAATGTTCGCCATTGGCTGCGGCGTGGTGACTGCTCGGGAAAGTGAAGGTGAATTAGTCTGTTTGTTCCCGTTTGTCCCACGCCAAATTTCCCTGTTTGTGCGCCTTTTTTGCTGTTTTGAAAAATCCTCCTGCCTCTCAACTCTTCCACACTCTCCCCACATCCACCCGCACTACCCCAACGACGCCTGTCGCAGCTACGCCCATCTAGTTCATTCTCTGTCAGACCTGTGATTGAGACAGCACTACTGAGCTGGTATGTAGTCTCCTTAGCAGAAAGCCGACAATACTAGAGCTGTTCTCGCAGCTCGACTTACAGTCACTTACTAAATACACATTGTTACAGGCGCCGCGCACCTTGCGCTCTGACAAGATGGCTCCGTCGGCTGGAGCAATAGCCTATCTCTATCATCATGTTGTCCTGCCGCCGAAGCTACCTCAGCAAGATGACAGTGTCGCTGCACCCGAGCGCTGCCTGTTGAAGATGGTTATACAAGCCTTGCAGGACCTGACGAACCTCGTGAACAAGAGCTACCTTGATACAGTAACTTCCGCCATAACCATGATCAAGAACTTGCGCGACAACCGGGATGGTCATGGTGACGTGAGCGAAGTTCAACTCGAAGCTCTCATCTCTGATCTTGCGGCTGGTAAGACCCGCAGTCCCGTGCCGCTGGAGATCAAGGCTCAAAATGCGTGCATCTTGATAAGCCGCCAGAACGGACATCTGAACTTCGAATTCTTTGAGCTGTCGCCCACAAACGAGGCAGCTATGCGCTCCACGCGACTCACGCGGACATTTCCAGGCTATGCGTCGCGCGTTGCAGTCGACCAGATGATGAATCCGAGCCGCCAAAAATCCATAGCGGGCACAATCGCTAAGATGGCAACTCAGTCCGCACCAGGATTACAACCACAAGTTCGCAAGAATGGAAAGATCGAAGATGAAGATCGCGATACTACCGCACCTAGCTTAGTGACCGACTTCTTGATGACCGTCATCGCAGCTATTGGCGAGACGACTGAGGTGAAACGCATCATGAAGGCCACTCGCGAAGATGTGCTATGGGATGATTGCAAACTGCCGTGGCGGCGGTCACCACTTTGGCTCCTCGTCCGAGTCGTTCTACAACTCTGGTTCAGCCGCAATGCAACCTGTTTACAATCGCCTGATGAACTCTACAAGGCTTTTATGATCTGCATGTTGTCACAACTACTGCAAGCGGTACGTGCGAACATTTTTTCGCACAGTTAAACATCTGACACCACGCACTCTGCTGACATCTTGTTATCTTAAGGCCAGCACCAATTGGAAAGTCCTGGGCATCGAGACTGTTCACAACATATCTGCCAAATTGATTCGACGACTACGCAAATTCGAGCTCCTGAAGCAATCCGATTGTCTTCATCCCTTATGGACAGAGTCGATCGAGAAATACCTCTTGAGCGCTCATACCGTCATCGCCCAGCATTGGCAAGGTCTCACCCACAGTACCGAGACAGGCATTGATACCTCATTGATGAAAAGCATTCAGCCAAGTAACGACCTCGACATGAAGCTACCGGCACTTGATAAATTCCTCTCTGGGGCGCGAACTCGACAACACGATCGTTCATCATCAACATTCAAACCAAGATCAGGATTTCCCAGCTTCCCCGTGGACAGGCTTCCAAATCCAAATAACTTGTATGATTCCAATGGATACGATAAATTCTTCCGCCTTGCAGCGTTCGAGAATTGGGTCGAGAAGCAACTTCAGACATGGACCTCTTCGCATCTCGAAGACATAGCAACGTGTGGAGCACTTCGTTGCCTCATCGAGCGCTATTTTGGCATTGCCAGTGATGCGTACGCTGGAAGTCCTATCAGCACGTCAATCATGTACCTGACCATTACGGAGCTTTGGATTGCTTGCGACAGGTCTGCGTGCGCTCAATACTCCTTGCTGGAAGAGTACGACCATGAGCTTTGCATTACGGAATTCCAGTGCCTTGTGCTACCTCTAAAGCAGCACATGAAGCGTCTGCACGAGATCGAATGCTATTTCCAATCGCGACGCCAAGCAGCAGCATCGCATCTTCCTTCCGTCTATCGTTCATTTGGCCACATATCATCGTTCGGTGTCAGATACTTCGAAGAGTCCAGAGAACTTCAAGCCACGCTAGCGGAAATCGAACGTGATGCTGAAAGCCAGCGCGCGCAGAAGTGTGAAGAGCTAAAGGAGCTCAAGACAAAGTACGACACTCTTATGGAACAGTACACCAATATGAGCTGCGAGACCGAAACTTACGTCTACAACCACCGCCATGGATACACAGAGCCTCGGCATTCGAGATGGTGCTCCCGTTGCTTGTGTAAGACACAGGCAGACGCGTTGAGCATTAAGATATACGAATGGCCGGTATCCTCTAACCCTCAAGTTGCGATGGCGACGGTATTCGAACTCAAAGTACCGCAAGCTTTTAGCGATTGGCGAGATACTTCCGCGTACATGATCAGCGAAGTTCTTGGTCATCAGCATCGTCACGCTAAGGAGCCTTATTACTTATACACTCTTGATAAACACAAAGGCCTCTCCCAGATGCTCTCTCAATCGTATTCTCGAAGGCGTATTGTTCTGTCTTCTGACGTCAAACCATACAATGTTACGCACCGGAAGAACAAGAGAGCCATTCGTCACCTAACTGAGGATGATGTGTGTCTACCAAACGCTTTGCAATATGCGTACCTCGACATATCTTTACGTGTTTTGCCGAAAGAAGCTCCGACGTACTCCGGAGACGTCCCAAAGCTATGCAGGTACCATATGCCTCGGCGCTCGAATGCTCTTGATCGCTTCACGTACCACCCGCCTTCGGCACCGGATGGCACACCTCCTAACGAAGTCATCGCTGGCCTATCTGACTGCCCCGCTCACTTTTCTATCGAGGAGTACAAGGCTTTCGGGACCATGGCCTTTGGCAGCCAAATCATCTACTCCAACATACTCGCCCAACTCGCGACATCTACGATAGATTTTACCAAGGTAGAAACACAATGCCTGATTCTTCAAACTATACAGCAAGTCGGGTTGCCAAGCATATCGGGAGACGTCGAGCGGGTAAATCATGCTGTCGTGGTAGTCGAGTCATTCGGGCATGCGATGCTTGAACAAATCGACACCGCCTTGCTACGTGTGTCAGAAAACTTGGAATCTTGGCGGGCTTTAGCTAGCTTCTCATTACTGGCTCGACGTACACTGAGCTTGACTCAAACTCCTGACGTTCGCACACGTGCCCTTGACTACCTTGTCAAACTACGGTCGGTCTGCTTCAAGTGGCTCAAGAGACTCAAGACGAGGGCAGCTTCTAGCACAGATAACGAGCAGAGGAACGAGCTTCATTCAAGAGCTACGGAAATGGCTCTGCTATGCACCAGCACGTATGACGTCGAATGCACCGACTTCAACATTATTCTACAGCAGGATTCCGCTGTTTCTGTGCTACTTCAGAGCTCGATAATCATACAAGAGAACCACAAGTCCGTCCAATCAGAGCATCAAGATTTGTATGATTCTCTACTTCTGTCTCATCTCGCTATGATGTATCGTGCGTTCGAAAAATTGCGTACGTTCGTCCTGCACGACAGTAAAGGACTTTGCGATGCCGTGAGGGCGAACTGGGCTGCGTTCGATCCGAGCACTGCGAGTCCAAGTGGTTGGAGGTCGCTCGAACAGCCGCAACACCACTGGCTTGCTATCTGTTCAGGCACGCTTCTGGTACACTTCAACCTGCTCAGTGCGGAGCTTCTCGTCAACGGACTTCCTTTGGCTCGTTTGCCCTCAAGATTCATGCAACATAAGATGTACAGGCCATTGTTCTCGAAAACCACGCTAGAAGTAATGCCTACAGACGAGCCAGGCCTGGAATTCAGTGCACAACATCTCTATCACGGCTACAAGCTCCACTTCGGGATGCAGGGTCTTGACATGCTAGTCGTAGCAGTACAAGGCAATTCTCGACTAGATCTGATCCCTTCACGGGTATTCCAAGATCAGCTGCCACACGCCTTTGTGGCAGATTCCATCCACTGGTATGATCATGCCAGCAATGAAGTAGTATTTCGACCCCGGCAGTCTCCTTGGCTCGCTGATATTGATTGCTGGCGCCTGAAGCACGATATCCTAACCAAGTCTTGGATATTAGTAAACGGGCCAAATGTGTTGGTCAGTTTAATCAGTACCTCGGCTAGGAACTTATCAAAGATTGTCCTATCAATGGAAGAAGCACAGCACATCCATGTTGTGTTGAATACCACGACTCAGACCGTCGACGTTAACCTCCCACGACTTCAACTTGGATTTTTCGTGGAGCGCAACTCTGATGCAATATTTTCGCGCCAGTTCCGTGGGATGATCATCGACAGCCAACAGAATATCGGTACCTTGACTGGTCTAACCAGTAAACTCGTACTGAAGAAGTCCCCGTCAGAGCGAATTTTACTGATACCCGTACCACGGAAGTTTGGTATATCGTCGATCAAGTACGCGAAAACCCTCAGCAATGATCATATTACGGTCGCAATCAGTAAAGATGACGCGACGAAAGTGTATGCGTACAATCTCGACGAAGAGCTAGGACGCATCACGGACAGTGGAAACCTGGAGTCTAAGCTATTGATCTCCTACCTACACGCTCTCACCTCCAGCTGTCTTCCGGATGCCCTTACAAAAGTGACTGGCACCGAGGCAGCCCTTCAGATCTTGCAATCTGCTGCGGTTCGGTCATTTGATCTTCTTACCTATCGAAACGTCGAATTGTTAGAACGGATAGCGACCCTTTCCACGACAAGATCCTTCTATCCCGCGCACCTGCAGGTGATGCAACAAGTTTCGTGGAACAAGCGTCTCCCTGCCCTTTCTCAGCATCCTCAGTTTTGTGTATCTGTGGATCAAATCTTCAAACACGCAGCAAAAATGCAGATATTCTTTCCAGCAAATGATGTTTTTGCCGTTATTCGCGATGCTCAGGAACGCCTGAAGTCAGGTACGTCAATAGTGGACAAATCGTAATCATTCTAAGTGCTAACAATTCATAGACTCTATTCTAGACCGTCGAAACCTGGTTAGAACGGCGACCTTCCTTGGTGCTGGATTCGGCGATGAGCAACCCATTGTCCTCCAAGACGAGAAATACATTGCCCGGGACACGCTACCGCATTCCGGAAGACGTGACCGAGCAAACATTGCCGCCACATTGGTGTTACGCAATGAATTTGCCATAAACGAACCAACCCGAACCCGAAACCTCAAGGATGTACTTCTCCGTGTGCATTTCTTAAACAACACTGTCGAGGGTGTTAATAGCTCTTTTACACCTTCGAGTCTACGGTATGACTCAAAATTGTTGGGAGATTTCTCAACTTACCTTAGAGAGACGTGGTGTAGTCTTCACCAGGGTCTGGTGACTGCGAATAGTCAAGTCAACGATTTCGACATTATGATGTGGCTATCCACAATGGCTTACGCTGAGTCGGCTGATACGGACGTTATACAAGCCCTGGCTGCCTTGTACAAGGATCCGAAATACGCCACGATACATTTACCATCTGCACCAACGTACAAGCTAGCTGTCGGCGATACTTTGAGGTCCGATGAAATCCAGAGCATCGCCCGAAGCAAATCGCGGTCATTTGAGACCTCAGAAGAGTCCAGACATCCGAAACTACATTCTGAGACAGAACAACAGCACATCTGCAGGATTAAGCGTTCGTTCGACATTAACCAGGACTTTGCCATTAAAAAATTTACGGTTGTGATGCAGCGCCAATGGCCAGTTCGACGACCTTTGACGCCAACATTCGCAGATATAAGCAAATACGTTGATGTCACAGCTGCAATGGAGTACATTACAGTGAAGTTTAAGGATTGGTACGATAATCTCGAGTTTTCTAAATATCTTGACCAAGTCTCGAAACTGCACGCACGTCAAGCAGTCTCACCGATCAACCGACCACTTTACCCTCTTTCAATGCCCATCGATAAGAAAGCTTTAAGTCATGACCTTCGTAAATTGACTTCAGACGAAGTCTTTACTGCAGCACCGCCTTATATCCTTCGACAGTGTAAGTAATTCCTCTTAATCGAAATTTTCAGGACTTTCCACTTATATCTATAACTAACCAGTCATAGTCTCGAGCGAAACTGTGTCGAATCAACTCACCATGCCCTGCGAGCCGTCATTACCATTTGCGGCACAGACTTTTTCTTCGAATGATTCAATTATGCGGGATAGACTTGAGGAGCTTTGTTGCAATCTACAGAATTGCGCTTCGTCGAGCACTGAGAAGGACTACGTGGAGCAGTTGCGTGCTAGCAGCGTTGCTCTCAATAAGCAACCTAGTAACAGCCCAAACCCGCCTGACATCGCAGCCAACTTTACAACTTTACTTCAGAAGTATCTCTCTGATTGCAAAGTTTTCTTCGAGGATCTCAACCGCGCACTAGCAGCTTGTGTGAATGACAGCAGCTTGTTCAGCAACCGGATTGGACTGAGTACAAACCACTCAATTCGGCTATCTCCACATTTCTGGCTTCGACAATTACACCGCGACCGCTTCGATCTGCTACCTGAGATGTGGAAGTCAGTCATTGTTAATTATGGCTTGGCTATCACACATCTTCATCGCGCCACACGCCTAGTGGAGTTGATCGATAAGCCGGTCGATCTCTATGAAGAACTACGTCACGTTGGTCATAGTAATTGGGATCCATTGGAATTCCCCGAGACACTGTTGTTAGAAGCTGAGAGCGGCATCATGGTCCGCAAGGAACAAGAGTTTATTACAAGCCACATGCGATCGCCAGAGAATGGGGACAATATTGTGCTGCAACTGTTGATGGGTGGTGGGAAGAGCAGCACGATCGTGCCAGTACTAGCAACCCACTTGACCGACAAGGAGAAGTCAGACCACTCACACATCATGCAATTTCTAATCTCACGTGCTAATCTTCTTCATTACCAGGCTTGTCCGGATCATTATCGCCAAAGCACAGAGCCAGCAAATGCTCCAGATGCTTGTTTGTAAACTCGGTGGCCTTCTTAATCGTCGCATCTACCACATGCCATTCTCACGGAACTTGAGACTAAGCACTGGAGAAGCCGAGGGTCTTCGCAAGATATATGAGGAATGTGTTGCAAATCGTGGCGTGCTCTTGGTCCAACCTGAGCATATCCTTTCTTTCAAGCTAATGGCTATTGAATCTCTGCTCACAGATCAGCCTGGACTCGCACAATCAATGCTCGCCACGCAAGCGTACTTCGACAACGTAACACGCGACATTATCGACGAAGTTGATGATAATCTGAGTGTCAAATTTGAACTCATCTACACCATGGGCTCTCAAGAGTCCGTCGACTTTGCCCCAGAGCGATGGTTGATCATCCAGCAGGTCTTGGAGTTGTTGCCACAATTCGCTATCCAGATCCAGAAACATTTGCCGGAAGCCATTGACATACAAACCTTTGGCGAAGGGAAGTTCCCTCGAGTTCGTCTCTTGCGCAAGAATGCAGCCGATCAACTACTCAAGTCCCTGGCCGAATACATTGTTGATCGGGGCCTCCCCGGCCTACCTACGCGCTCTCAACCTGATGCAATGCGGGTGGCAATATTGCGCTACATCACACTGCCCGAGTTGGACATAGAAGACATAAATGCAGTCGAGAAGAGCAATTTCTGGTCCAATCTCACTAAGTTTCCGTTACTCTTAGTACGAGGACTGATTGCTGGCGGAGTGCTTCGGTTCACACTAAGGTAGGTCTTCAGCTTAGAAGTAACGTCTAGTAAAGACAGAGTTGACTTATTATTTTTAGTAACAAACGTTGGCGCGTCAATTATGGCCTGGACTCGACCCGAGAGCCAAGCACTGCTTTGGCAGTGCCTTATCGGTCGAAGGACTCTCCCAGTCCCCGCAGTGAATTCAGCCACAGTGACGTCGTCCTAATCCTGACTCTTCTGAGTCAGTACTACGGCGGGCTTTCGGACGAGCAATTGTTCGACACATTGAACCATGTCCTCAGTTCGGATCAGTATGACATTCACTATGAGGAATTCGTGCGCACAGCGTCGCCTAGCTTGCCTGCAGCATTCCGACAGCTCTCCGGAATTAGTATTCGAGACCGGCATCAATGCGTAACACAAGTGTTTCCCGCATTACGGTACTCTAAAAATGCGATTGATTACTACCTCTCGCATCTGGTGTTTCCGAAGCAGTGCAAGCAGTTCCCAAAGAAGCTCAGCGCCTCAGGCTGGGACCTTGGTGCATCCAAGACGCACTCAACGACCGGATTCTCTGGAACTATTGACACCCTACATCTCCTGCCACTGGACGTTAAGTTCCTTGACCTACCAAGCCAGAGCTACACAAATGCGCAAGTCTTGGTTTATCTACTGAAGGATGAGACTACAGTCAAACTCCTCCCTCCGTGCACCAGCGACATGATCAGCGACGGTGAACATCTGCTCACCATCATTCAAGGTCTGGAATCGGATGTTCGAGTCCTTCTTGATTGCGGTGCCTCGATCCTTGAGTCAAACAATCGGGAAGTCGCGGAAGCCTGGCTGCTAAAGCGCGACAATGATGTTGAAGCTGTCGTATATTTCGAGGATGAGCGACTTTCTGTGCTGGATCGTACTGGTCACATCGAATCATTCCAGACCTCGCCCTATGCCAAACAGTTGGACTCATGCATCGTCTATCTAGACGAATCGCACACTCGAGGCACAGACCTGAAGCTCCCACGAGATTACAGGGCTGTTGTCACACTAGGCGCTCACCTGACTAAGGATCGGTTGACTCAGGCGTGCATGCGTTTGCGAAAACTTGGACATGGACAATCAGTGACGTTCATCGTACCCGAGGAGATCGCGACGAAGATTCGTGAGCTCACAGACAAATCCGTGGGCGACCTAATCGGAGTGAACGATGTTATATGCTGGAGCATCTCAGAGACCTGGCAAGAACTCAAGCGATCTATGCCGCTGTGGGCAGTCCAGGGCCGACGCTTCGAAAAAAGCCGCAAGTATCTCTTGGATGGTGCCAACACCACCAAAAGCCAGGCGAAAGGCTTCTTGGAAGACGAAGCTCAAGGACTACAATCCTGCTATGGGCCGCGAACCAAGGACGACAATGGGTCTTCACAGCTCGTCGATTGGGACATGTCAAACGGAAATATCGCCCAGATTGTCTCACGGTGCCGCGACTTTAAAGCTTCAAATTTCGGGTCTGCCGCGCTGAGCGAAGAACAAGAGCGGGAGCTTGCTCCTGAGATTGAAGAAGAGCGACAGGTCGAGCGACCACCAAAGATGAAAGCTGAGACACACCGCATACATAGAGACCTTAGGTCGTTGGTGCATGATGGAATCATCAAACCAGGTTTTACCGCATTCAAGCCAGCTTTCAAGGCCTTGCGCTCTACCAGTGCTGCTAAGTTGTTCCGTCTGGACGAGCTTTCATCTTTCCCTACAGATCTGCTCGTCACGGATGACTTCATGCGCACCGTTAAGATACCTTACAACACATCACGTGCTTCCTTCATCTCGGATCCGTACCAACGACCTGTTCAGTTTGTTATAACAACTCCAAGCCTGGAGTATGAGGAGCTGACCCAGCATGCTATCGTCATCTCTCCGCATGAAGCCAATACGTTACAACCAATCATTCAACGCAGGAAGAAAGTCACGCTGCACCTCTTCGCTGCGCGTTCGAATGGTGCCTTCGCATCACTCGATGACTTATTGCTCTACAACGTTGGCCGAGAATTCACACCCTACTCTGGCTCGCGCAGTCTGACTATGCAACTGAACCTCTTCGCCGGCAGCCTGTATCTCCGCTCTCTCACAGAGTACAATGAACTGTGCGACTTCCTCGGATTACTGCGAACATCGAAGGCGCAGCCTGGACAGCTAGTCCATGCAGACGGCTTCATCGAACCGCCAGCCGGCAGGTGGGGTCTGAAGCAGTCACCGGTGCCTTTCTTGCGCGCTTTACTTATGAAGATCCGCCGTGAGGGTGAAGGTATCGAGAAGACGCACATGGGCAAGCTTTTGAGTGGCGTTATATTGGAAGAATCGGACTTTAGGACGGGATAAGGCATTGAAGAAGGGGACTTTAGGACAGGATAAGGCATTGGAAGAAGTGGAACTCAGGACGGGATAAGGCGGTTGCAGATGGTCTGGGGTTAATGTGGATGGTGACACGTCTGAGTCGGTTTCTTTTGAACAATCAGTCATGGTATGTGGATCCTACGGTAGTCGTGGGCCAAGGTGGTGTCAGAACACCCTAAGTAGGCCAGAAATTCGAACCACAATGCGCACATGCGCGTAAATTATTGTTCAACTCGTGAGACCTGAGAATGTATTCTCCTTATGGCCTGCTATCTGCACTTTCAAATACTGCTAACCCAGAACTGTGCATGAGTTACCGAGGGAAAGTGTCTTCGTACGAAGTGTTCTGGTAGAACAGAACTTATATCACTTACGATATCGTGAGAACCACACCAAGTCTGACAGAACATGAAGATGTTCATAGCAAGTAGCTCAGATATCATTGTACGTAATCCTCAATTGAAAAACTGATGCCTTCGAAGTCAGTCTTCATGTCAAATATAATACACCGCTTTACTGAATACAGCTACGCATTTTCAGCCATCTCTAGCAAACCTGAGATATTGACAGCGTCTACAGCGTCGAGTACATCCATTGAGAAATACAGGGATATTCCATCATACATATATCCAGGGCACTACATATCTACCATACGATCCATCCGTTAGAATGCGATCTTCTCAACCGCAGCGCACTCGAACTCACGTTTCTAGCATCCATGTCAGAACCACGGCATACCTAGCATAATCGTACCAGAAAAGAAATCCCCGGATATACGAAATCAAATTACAACAACAACTGCCACACTGGTGACACCGCCTCCAAGATAAAACTCAAAACAGCTGTCACAAGTACTAGAAGAGTGTTCGATATATCCTTGGCTTGTAAACTTGAACGCTTTCTATCTATTAAATCATATTTCCTCGCGGGAAAGAAAAAAGCTTATACTATACACATTGTTTCGAAACGAAGACGCTTTTTCCCAACCGCAAATATACCCAATGAACTGTCGAGCCTTCCCAATTAGCACATAGCATGTGTAGGACATGTGCGCACGTAGCTACCCATCCCTTCCCAGCACCGCGGATTCTCGAAACCGCTTCAGACTCCCAGGACTAGTCAGGCAATCTTTCCCGCTTCCTGCGCTTCCTCCTTCAAGTGCGATGGTTATCCCTCAGTCTACGCACAGCGGAGGAGTTGAGCAGCAAACTCTATCTGCCACTCACCATAACGCCGCGGTAGTAGTTCGTGCTGAGGTCACAAGAGTGCTTGAGCCAAAGATCCTCGGTGAGTGGGAGTCTGAGAATGCTTGAGCGATTGCCGTGCTGCGCTGTTGTTAGTATTTGTCCCTTTCTATTGCCGACTATTTCGTGGGGAGAATAACATACCTGATTCTTCGCCACAAGGTTAGCGACGGTACCCGCAATCTCCATGAGCGCAACACGCTCCTCTAGACCACATGCCTCAAGCCTGTCACGTCCGGCAATCTCAAGAGCACGCTGCAGTTTAACGAGCAGCTCCTGTATGCGGGTGTTCAGATCTTCGTCCACGCGGAATGTTGAGCGTTGACCTGTTAGGTCGATAAGCTCAATGTAGTCGAAATATATCTGACCACCTTGTGCCCAGCCCTGTACAGGCTCCCTGCGACGCGTAGATCCCGTACGTGCTGATGAAGCAAATGAAGCAGGGCTGTTGGTTGGCGTAGGAAGAAAACCACCCATGAGTTCGCGTAGAGGGTCGTAGTCGCGTGAGATGATGGCGTCTGGACCGACTTTGCGACATAGGACTTCGTGGGCTTCCTCCAGCTCTTCTGCCTTGATGAGGTGCGTGGCCTGTCGCAGAGCGTCGCCTTCGGCTTTGGCCTGAAGAGCTGCAGCGGCATGGATCCATGTGGCGGAGATGTGGAGATCCCTTATGAGGTAAGTGTAGGTGGGGTCGGTGTCTTCGATACTGTAGGTACTAGAAAATTGATTGAGGAGCGAGCGGATATAATGCTCGCGCATTGCCGACGATGAAAGATGAGTGTACACCCAGATGGCGGTTGTCCAGTGCCCTGGGGTGTGTAGCGAGGCCGCGTATGTGAGAGTGATCTTATCACCAAGCTCGACGAGGGGATTATCTGCTTGCGACTCCTCGGCAGCTGATGTAGTTGACGAGAGGAAGGATGTTCGATGGTCTCCGGCGTCGCTACCACGTACTGTAGGCATACCTACTTTCCGCTCGTCCTCCTCCATCTTATCTTCTTGACGTGATTTGAAGAAGTGGAACAGCTGAAACGACAAGCGCGCGTTGAGCGGATGCCCAGAAATGTTCTCCGGAGCCAAGACATCCTCAATGTTAGCAGCAAGATCCATCTTGGACGCAGCGTATAGCTTCAAGATACCCCACAGCAGGTCTTCTCGGTGCTCCGCTTGTGGATCATTCCAGCCCATGTCCATGTTCTCTTGCACGAACCATGGCACAGGCTTAACGTCTTCAGTACCATAGCTGATAGCGTCGGCAAATTGAGCAACAGCCAGCTCGATCGGCTCCTCAGTCATGATACCGTACCAAAGTCGTAGACCGAACGCACGTCGCCAGTCAAGGGCAAAACGACTTGAAATGTTGAACGTCGACGCTTTGTTTTCCCGACCCGAACCTAGCTTCCCTTCTGATTGTGCGCAATTACCCGAGAGCAATTCATACAAAGCACGGTGAGAATCCTCCATCTCAGAAAGTACATCAAGGCGCCGCCACTCCTCGATCTGGGTGACCATGCTCTGGCGCATCGTCGCGTCCCCACCAATCTGGGCGACCATCGTTGCAAGACGAAGATCGAGGCCCTCCAATAAGACATGGCAGGCATCAGCGACGTTGTTACAGCTGAGTTGTGCAATGGCGCGCTCCTCGAGGGATGTAGCTTGCTGAGCGTGCTTTTGGGCATCGTCCCAGACAAGGTGCTTCCAGAAGTCCGAAAGGCATTCTTTTCTGTAGATTTCACCATCTTCGCTCCTTACTCCATCGGGAAGTCTGTCGGCATTATCGAAAAGAAGTGAAAGCAGTTGCCAGGCATGCTGTTCGTGTGCGCCTTCTGCCGTGCCGATTGCAACGGCCCGTGCTAGATCAGAGAACTCCACGGACGCAGGTTCTGTCTGTAGCCTTGCTGATGGTACGCCGTCGGTCAGGAAGATCTTTGTATGCTGTTTTTGGAGGTTCAATGTCTCGGGGTTGGACTGTGTATAGTCAGTAAAGGATTGCACGTCGTAAAGGCGACTGAGACTTACATCTGTGAAAGTCGGCAGCTTCGCGAATCGCGTATCTTTTTCTGCGCCAACGAGAGGTTCCTGCGCAGTGGGATAAATGTCGTTTTCGAGGATTTTCGGGCCTTTGTTGCCATATATGAGGACGTTCGCTTCGCTAAAATGGGGTTTGCTGCAGCTGTGGAAATCTCTGTCGGATCCAGTAAGATAATCGAGATCGGATGCGGTCTTGGGTCGCTTAGGATATGGTAACTAGAGACAAGAGTTTCAGCAAATCTTGTCCCGTATCAATTTGTGACTACATACATGATTGGGCCGTAGCGACCCAGGAGCCAATCTATGAAGGACAACCGTCAAGGAAACCCACCACAGATTGCACCCTGCACAAACAACGCTAGAGGGGAAGGGGAAGACAAACCTCAATACCACGTCCAGCTCGCTTAGGAAGCGGCTGCTTCTCCGTCTCGCCGAAAAGAGAGTCCATCAAGTCCATAGCCGTGGTAAGCTGCCGGCCGCCGAATGATTGCGACAACTTTGTCGCTTTTCCGTCGTGCTCTCGGAGTACATTGCCCTGGCTCTCGCGCAGAGCAGGTCGATCCTGTTTCTTCGGGCTAATTGTGCGCTGGAGCTGGTTCGCCCAATCGTCATCGAAGACAGGCTTGCCTTTGGAAGGTGTGCCCTGTCCAGGCCTCAAGAGTTGACTAGCCTTAAGTATAGACTTGGGCATCAACGAGCCTGTGGCAAGATCGTCCTTGGCGGCTACTTGCTCCGTGGTTTGAACTGGACCAGATACAGAATCCGCCATGTCCTGGTCTTGAATCAGTTCTGATTCGCTCTCTTCAGAGTAGTCTGCATCTTGCTGACCATCAAGCGAACCCACGGAGCGCTGCCCTAAAAAAGACTGGCCGCGAGTTTCCTCCATCTCTGCGTCTTCTTCATAGACAGGCTCATCCCCAAATCCACCAGGAACACTGGCACGCGCACGAAAACCCTTCTTGAAGTCGAATGTGTCATCTGGGCTGGACTGAGACTGAGTGGGGCTAACGAAGGGATCCTCTTGAGGAGTGTTAGTCATTTGACTAGCACGATGTTGAGATTGTGCGGGCGTGTCCGGCGCATCACTCAGCTCACTAGACGCATCATCATCTTCATCCTCCTCATCGCTGTAATCATTGTCGTAGTCAAGACCGTAGGAGGAAAAGTGAGGCACAGTGAAGGTCCACTCGCCGTTGGCCTGGTTATACTTGATAAAAGTGGTACCATTGACACGCTTCAGACGCTCAAGATGCTTGACATCCTTCTTCCCAGCCTTGTTACGAGGCCAAGAGTTTCCGAGTACAATCTCAGAAGGCTGGTTGAGAGCTGTACCAAGAGGAGGCTTGGGAAGGCATGTGCAAGTCTCTCCATAGACAGTGGCGTTACGGGGGTTGAGTTGTACAATATCCCCAAACAGCTTGTCAAGATTGACCTCGGACAAATCGACTGGTTTGCCGTGATGAAAGTTGATCTGGCCAATGTCGTGGCGACCGACAATGAAGTTGGACACGCTCTTGAGCTCCTGCTTGCTCATACGCTTGAGCTGTTCCAGAGGCGGGCTGGACCAGTAAGAACCAGGTTTTGGATCCTGTCCAGGCTGGATGTTGACAGACGAGGATGATTTTGGTGTAAGCGCATGGTCCTCGGAAACACGAGCAAGCTCGCTACCGTTGATTTGCTGCATTTGCGGGCGAGGGGTCTCGTTTCCAGCATTCTCGCCCACTGCCCTGGGAGAAGCATCATCCTCATCTCGTCGGACGACCAATGCAGTTTCTCCATTGGTATTACCGTTCAACATCTCTCCACCAGCAAAGCTGACACGCTTCTGGGATGGCTCATCAAACAGTGGGATCCGGGTGTTGATCGATCGGTTGACGTTGAGCTTCTTAAGACTACCATTGCCAAACCCACGCCCTGTGGTGGAGAAGGCTCCAGGTGACAGGATGCTAGTCTCCGGGGTGAAGCTGTTGCGGAGATTGCTTGTTGACAGACTCTTACCAAGCGAGCGAGAGAGGCTACCGCTAGCAAACAAGCTACCTCCAAAGCCGGGGCTACTCTGGCTCGATGCACTAGCCGGAGTTCCATAGGTGGAGTATGTGAATCCATAGCCACCATTCCTCTTATTCTGCGGCGTGAGCAGGCGTGTTGAGGCGGAGGGATTGAGCTTGTGTTGTGGGAGAATGGCGCTCTTCTTGTTTTTCTGGCTGCTCGATAGAGGGGTGGCAATAGGGCCAGGGCTGTGCGTGGGCGTAGCAAGTCCAGCGAACAGAGCATCATTGCCATAGGGGTTGATGTTCATAGACGTGTTCAATAAAGTGCTTCCAGACGCACCGAACAAGCTGCCGCCGTTTGATTGCTGATTCGGCTGCTGTTGATTCTGGCTGGAGAACAAGGAACCGCCCATTTGGGACTGATTGTTGTTCTGCTGTCCAAGACCACCGAAGAGTCCACCGCCAGTGTTGGTATTAGTAGAACCTCCAAAGAGACCTCCTGGCTTTGGCTGATTGTTCTGTCCACCGAAAAGACTCGAACCTGCATTCTGTTGGGTGTTCTGCGTGCCAAGGTTACCGAACAAGCCTCCACCAGACGTTCCTGTGTTGCCAGTATTGCCACCAAAGAGACTGTTGCCGGTGGTGGCTGGCTTTTGACCGAAGAGGCCACCTCCAGTGTTGGTATTCGTAGTGGAACCGCCGAACAAGCCACCGCTCTGCTGAGGTTGAGTCTGGTTGTTCTGGCCACCGAACAAGCCACCTCCTGTGTTTGGTGCAGGCGTGCTCCCAAACAAACCGCCAGGTTTCTGCTGGTTCTGTTGGTTGTTCTGGCCAAACCCACCACCAAAGAGCCCTCCAGACGTCGTGTTCTGCTGTTGAGTCTGGTTGTTCTGCCCGAACCCACCCGTCGAGCCGCCGAAAAGGCCGCCACCCGTGTTGGTTGTGGTGTTACTGGCACCAAAAGCAGGCGCGGATGAAGTCTGGTTGTTCTGTTGACCAAATAATCCACCACCGGTGTTCGATTGACCGAATGCGCTCGTATTCGACGTACCGCCGAAAGGCGTCGAAGCGGTATTTGTTGTGCCGGAACCTCCGAACAAACCTCCTGTTGCAGGCTTGTTTTGGCCAAAGAGTCCACCACCGCTGGTACCCGTGGTGTTCGTTGCGCCAAAACCACCGCTACCAGTGCCAAATCCTCCTGTAGTATTGGCAGTTGAGCCGCCACCAAAGAGGCCACCTGTTGTGCCGGTCGTGTTGGTATTCGTGCTTCCAAATAGACCGCCAGTCGCAGGCTTGTTCTGACCGAAAAGGCCACCTCCACTGTTGTTGTTTGCGCCGAACGTTGACCCGGTGTTCTGACCGAATGAAGATGTAGTAGTGTTGGTGTTGTTGCCACCACCGAAAAGGCTGCCACCTGTGTTTGCACTTGCGCCGAAGCCTGTGGAGGCAGTGGTAGTGTTGTTGCTACCGAATCCTCCGAATCCAGTGCTCTGGCCGAAGGCACCTGCTTGACCATTTTGGTTGCCATACCTTCGGCCCTGGTTGTAATCAGCTACCCTAAGCTCTTCGAGAGAGTAATTCTGGTACGGCTGCTGGAAGGTGATAGTCTGGTACTGCGCTGTCGCAGTTGCGGAGGCACCGTCCTTCTCGGTAAAGGCCTGGAATGGTGTGCTTGCGGTACCATTGTTTGGGGGAGGAGTGTTTGTTGAACCAAAGCCACCTGTTGAGGCACCAAAGCCACCAGTGGTAGTGTTCGTGTTGGTAGAACCAAATCCACCGGTGGTGCCGCCTCCACCAAACAAGCCTCCGCCGCCTGTTGCTGGAGCGCCAAAGCCAGTAGTCTTGTTTTGGCCAAAAAGCCCGCCTCCGGTATTGGCAGTCTGACTTCCGAACGCCGATGTGGTGTTGTTGTTGTTGTTGTTGTTGGTGTTCTGAGTGCCGAAGCCACCGAATGTGCTGCCAGAAGAAGCACCACCGCCGAAGAGCCCGCCGCCGGTTGTCGAGCTTCCGAACGGTTTCGAGCCGAACGCAGTATTGTTGTTGGTGTTTGCACCGAATCCGCCTAGAAAGAAAAATGTTAGTTCATGTACAAAATGAAGAACGAAAACTCAATGCTGCGCGTAGAATCTGCAAATGGTTGTGGTCGATCGGCACTTCTCACGACATGGTTTGTTCTGTGAGCCTGGATGACAGCGGGATCGGCGAGCGCAAAAAAGCTGCAATGACGACGCGACTGCGACGCGCAAGCTTTGCACGTACCTCCACCTCCGAAGGGAGAGCTTGTGTTGGTGTTGCTTCCGCCGAACATGGTGCTGCCCGTCGTGTTGTTGTTCGAGCCGAACATGTTGGAGCCCGTGTTCGTGTTGGAGCCGAAGCCTGAGGCGGAAGGCGAGTTAGACACGGTCTGTCGAGATGGCGGTGGCACTCGTCGTAGGCGCATCGCAGTGGGCGTGAAAAGAGCATCGCCAGCAGTAAAACAAGAGATCAGACTTACCAGTGCTGTTGTTGGCCGTGTTATTGCTGGCCCCAAACCCACCAAAGCCGCTGGATTGGGTGTTGTTGTTATTGGAGCCAAAGCCCCCGAAGCCGCCGAAGGACATGGTGAAGTTGCCCGACGGGTTGCGCGTGCGTTGATGGTTGGTCGACTAGCAATGCGCGGGTGGGTTGATAGAAACCGACTGCGGGTGAGGCGAGGTGGGTGCAGGCGTTGCTGAAGAGCTTCGCGGGAAACGCGCCAAGAAAAGGCCGCAAGCAGTGGGGCCTTGCTGAAGGGAAGCGAGGAGTGAAAGAGTGAGAAGGGCTCAGAAGGCGAGCAGATTAAGTAGTGAAATGGCCGTCATGGAAAAGAAGGAGCGACGGGAACGTGTTGCGAGCAGGACGGGCTGCGAGGTGAGGTCCGTTTAGGAGGAGGGCATAAAGTGCGCTAAGAACACGCCAAAGTACATCACGTGCAGCCTTCGCAGCTTGTTCACACCTCATTGTCCGGCAGAAGTTCCTCGATTGGGCGCTGATACTGCAGGCATGACAAAGCAAGACTGCAATCGACGAATCAAGCGTCGTGTCTCGTAGCTATGTCATCATTTCTGAGGTGCCTACAGACATTGCTACTGCTACCTACGGCTGCCTGGTGACTGAGGCAACTCCGCCACAAAGTCGCCTCTGCAAAGCGAATCTGAAACATACCATACTCGAAAAGACCGGCCTAGCCAAAGATAGTCGGCTCTCAGAGCGCTTTGAGAAATCAACTTTCCGCGAGTAAGTGGTTGTGGCAGAAACGACATGCGTGAAAGCTCGTCACCTGGTTGATGCGCTTTTCGCAGGCAGAAGGATTGACTGCTGCACTGATCCAACCTAACTTACTTGGCTTTGTTCACTGCCCAGATAATTGTGCTACACTAACTCTTTCTAATGTTTCTAACAGCCTCTCATAAGCTGTTCTAGCACGATTTGGTCTGGTTAGGTAATGAGCACGATGTCAGATGATTGGTCGCGACCACGAACATATGTGACAGAGCCCCTAAACACGTCCGGACGCTATGGAGAACACAATAACCGTGCATTAATTTAACGAGGAAAGCTCCATGCCCATGTACATACAATGAACTGATATCCCTGCTACAAAGGTACCTGTCATCCATTGTTCAAGGAATCGCGCTAGTCACGACCACAACCACTAAGCTTTCACGCCCGACGCGACCGCGTCTTCAACACCACTTGTGAACCACTTCTCCAAACAAAGGAAGCCAGGACGCCAAAGTCGCATTCCTGCACTGTTATATGCAATCGCAACATCTTGAATCCTTCCGAGCTCACATAACGAGTATCGTAGTCGAACTGCCTCCACAACTCTGAACTCCACCACCTCGCGCCGCACCCCCACCACCAACTACAGCTACACCACACAACACAACACAGCATCTCCAATTCATGGCCACACCATCCGGCCCCCTCGGCCCCGGACCACGCTACACCCTCAACCGCACCCAGCCTCACAATCCCCCCCAACCCAGCACCTTCTCCACGTCCAACAACAACACACCCGCCGCCTTCGCGCCCTCAAAAACCGCCCAACGCCTCGAATCGGAGCGCCTCGAACGCGACCGCAAAGCGCGCGAAGAGCGCCAAAAAATGGACGCCGCGGGCCAAAGCAGCCTAGCCGAGCTCTCAGAGGAGCAGCGCGAAGAAATCGGCGAGGCCTTCAACCTGTTCGACCTGGACAAGGACGGTCATATCGACTACCACGAGCTGAAAGTCGCGATGAAAGCGCTGGGCTTCGAGCTGCCCAAGCACGAAATCCTCGCCATACTCAACACGCACGGTGTGCCCGCTCCCTCCTCCACAGCAGCAGGGAAACAACCAGCGGCACGGCAAGCCAGCAGAGAGCAATACCAACCGCCTGCGCGCCAACTGCTGAGTTTCCAATCGTTTCAAACGCTCATGGCGCAGCGCATTGTGAGCCGCGATCCTCAGGAGGAAATCGTCCGCGCGTTTGAGCTGTTCGATGAGGGCGGCAAGGGCAAAATCACACTGCAGGATCTCACGCGTGTGGCGAGGGAGTTGGGGGAGGGGTTGAGTCATGATGAATTGGTTGCCATGATTGAGGAGTTTGATATGGATGGCGATAATGCCATTAGTCGGGATGAGTTTATCAACATTTGCTTGGGTTCGTGAGGGGGCTATGTGGACAGGTTCCGGGGTTGGCGTTCAGGAGTGGTAGGATAGGAGTATACTGGTGATTTGTGATCTGGTCGTAAAAAACAGCAAGTTCATTACAGGATACCATAAGCACGTTTTGGTTCAAATTCAATCTTCTTCATTGGCCGCCAGGTACCTATTTACAGCTCAGCTCTTCCACTCGTGCTTGTTAAAAGAAAGCTTAAAAACAAAAGGAACATGCATTGTACAAGATGCCCTCACTTCTTCCCCAAGCCTCTCTAAATCTCTACTGCCCGGGCGCGATCAACTGCCCTCTCTTTGCGGCATCATGTTGCCACCCACCAGCCAACGCCTCGCCTCCATTCTCGAGTCCGTAGTCCTTTATCCTCGCCTCAAGCTCTGGTCTGAAATGCCTAATCAAACCCTGTAGCGGCCATGCAAACGCCTCGCCCAACGCACAGATAGTGTGTCCCTCAACCTGCTTTGTCAACTCCTGGAGCATATCAATTTCACGCTCGCGAGCTTGGCCCTTGTAAAATCGGTCCATGATCTGGTGCGTCCACTTCGATCCCTCTCGGCAGGGCGTGCACTGACCGCAAGATTCGTGGTGGTAGAATTTGGCGAGGCGTGTAATTGCGCGGACAACATCGGTGGACTTGTCCATGACAATAACGGCGGCGGTTCCAAATCCGGACTGTGAGTCCTTCAACGCGTCAAAGTCCATGAGTTGGTCGTCGCAGACGTGCTTGGGGAGGATGGGGGTCGAAGAACCGCCGGGGATGACGGCCTTGAGGTTGTCCCAGCCACCGATGACGCCGCCGCAGTGCTTATCGATGAGCTCACGAAGGGGGATAGACATCTCTTCCTCGACAGTACAGGGGTGGTTGACGTGTCCGGAAATGGCATACAGCTTGGTGCCCTGGTTGCGCTCGCGGCCGAAGCCGGCAAACCAGCTGCCTCCTCGTCGGCAAATGGTAGGTGCTACAGCGATGGTTTCGACGTTGGCGACGGTGGAAGGGCATCCGAAAAGGCCGACGGCAGCGGGGAACGGGGGCTTGAGACGGGGCTTGCCGGGCTTGCCCTCGAGTGACTCGATGAGCGACGTCTCTTCACCACAAACGTAGGCGCCCATTCCGCGGTGGACGTAGACATCAAAGTCATATCCGGAGCCGCAGGCGTTCTTGCCGATCAAACCAGCCTTGTATGCCTCCTGGATTGCGCGCTCGAGCACGGTAGCCTCGTGGTAGAACTCTCCGCGGATATAGATGTAGGCGGCGGTAGCGTTCATAGCGCGGCCAGCAACGAGACAGCCCTCGATGAGCTTGTGTGGGTCCTTGCGCATGATTTCACGGTCCTTGCAGGTTCCAGGCTCGCCCTCGTCTGCATTGACGACCAAATAGCGCGGCTTGCTGTCCTTGTCCCAGTCCTTGAAGTTCATGAATGACTGCGATGGTTAGTCTCATTTCTTCATACAACAATTGCTCGGCTGTCGCGTACCCATTTCAGGCCAGAGGGGAAACCAGCACCACCTCGGCCGCGTAGACCGGAAGCCTTGATCTCAGAAATGATCTATGTCTGGTCAGCTGAAGTATTGGTATGCTATTCCCAGTTTAACACACCCAGTCATGACCCTTGAGCAGAATCTCCTTGGTCTTGTGCCAGTCGCCATACTTCATAGCACTCTTCAGATCCGCGCCATGGTGGCCATACAAATTTTGGAAGATCCTATCCTGGTCTCTCAAGCCCCCATATGTCCTTTTAGGCGGCGCATCGTTCACTGTCGCAAGACTCCTGCTTTGTGTTCGTGATGGGGAGGCGGAAGTCGCAAGGCGAGTAGCTGCCGAAGCCGCGGGCAGAGCTCTGTGGGCGGCCGAGGTGAGCGATGCCGGGGTGGGTGCATGACGTGCGAGCATCGTGAACACGGCGGGTGTTTGCTCTCGTGCAATTGATGCCCTGGGATCCGGCAAGCGGGCGTGGTCGTTGGGAGAGTCTGGTGGCGGTCGTGAAGTTCGTCGGTCATTGCTGCACGCCAAGAAAGCGGATGACCTATGCTTTTTTTGGGCACTGTGATTGGCTAATCACCACATCGTTGACATCAATCCGGCCTGACATGTAATTGGTACTTTAACAATTCGCATCTCCTTCATGTCTGTCCTTGCTATGTTTCGTCCGATGTCCCCCTCGTGCGCTCCTTTCCTTCGAAGATAGTTTTTCCTGTAAAGCGAACGAAAACATGATGGGGGTTGGGGCTGATGATCCGCGTGGCTTATCTAGTTCAATGCACTGCATATGAGCTGAAGAATAGCCACGCACTAGAACGAGGCTGTTGTAGGCTACAAAGATACTTTTAGCCTTGAAGATGCCCCTCCTTGTGGATTTGCTGTGCGCCTGCAGTTAAGGCAGATTTTGATCTATTTGGGCACCAAGTCGAAGTACACAACATGCCAACTTTCAACTACCAACCACTGAATC
The DNA here is from genome assembly GCA_027946455.1 of Neocucurbitaria cava. Classification (NCBI taxonomy): domain Eukaryota; kingdom Fungi; phylum Ascomycota; class Dothideomycetes; order Pleosporales; family Cucurbitariaceae; genus Neocucurbitaria; species Neocucurbitaria cava. The sequence continues at coordinate 1,676,073 of JAPEUY010000007.1, forward strand.
GCCAGAGAAACGAAATTAGGGTGATCAACATCTTACCAGCCACTGATCTCGCTTCGGACTTGAAGTGCACTCTAGAGCATGTCTCGCTCGACGATAAGCCCCGCTATCATGCACTTTCCTACACATGGGGTCCTCCTGTATTCGACCAGAGAATCTTGCTGGACTCTGAACCGTTCTGGGTCACGGATAACTTGAAGCAGGCACTACTTGCTTTCCGTGACAACCGACAGGAAAAAACCATTTGTGAGTTTCTTTAGGGTTTGCTTACTTCCAGACCCTCTGACGAAGCTCCTGCGTAGGGGCCGACGCCATCTGCATTAATCAGAACGACCTGGAAGAGCGCAGTTTCGAAATCCTTAAAATGTTACGTATTTACCAGGATGCCGACGAGGTGCTCATTTGGCTTGGGGGTGCTAGTGATGACAGCGGGCTTGCAATCGATCATTTGCAGCAGCTAGCTTCCGAATGGACGCTACTTCAGACTACGTGGGGTGAATATTGTGCCGATTTCCGTTGGATCATGGCCATCTTGATTTCATCAATTCAATATCTGTGGATCCTCATGGTTCCCCTCGCGAAGAGTTACTGGGCGCATGTAGTCAAGATGACTATCGCTGAGCTTCTGTTCTTCAGGACAGGTCCCAGATGGTTTTCGAAGCCTATATTCTATGTCAACGTCGGAATTGTCTTATTCGACGCAGCCAAAGAGGCCACTCCGAAATGGTGGAAGGCAGAAGAGTGGCTGCCGTACCGTGCAACGACTGCTGGGCCGGACAAACAAACTGTTGACGCACTGGCATCGTTCTTCCACAGACCTTGGTGGGAGCGAACATGGGTTATTCAAGAGATGATATCATCTCGGCACGCGACATTCTACTGCGGATCACGCCGCCTCACAGTCGCCGAACTTTACGATGCTCTTGACCACATTCTACGCAAAATCTACGCCCACAAAGGCGCGAATAAAAGCCCATATGCTGGAAGCGCGTTCAAAGTTGCTCAAAGGTTCACCAACTTTGTGGACAATGAGAGTTCACTCTCACTTTTGCGGTCGTCCTTGCTCTACCTACTCTGCGTGTTTTCGGAGAGCAAAGCAAGTGACCCGAAGGACAAAATTTACGGACTCCTTGGGTTGGCAACAGACAAAGTGAGAATTGAACCTGACTACAATAAGTCGGTTGAAGATGTATACATCGAAACGGCCAAGAGAATCATCACGTCGAGCGGCAATCTAGATCTCCTAAATGCAAGTGGGATTCTTAACGAGGGCTCTGAATATCACCTGCCATCTTGGGTGCCGGATTGGACTGTAGACCATCACTTTGCCCTAGACCACATGCTCTCACCAAGTGAGCCGTACAATTTGATCAAAAACGATGAACGAATCGAGACACAGGCAAGGTTTCAGGCTTCCTTCTCGGAAGATGGTCGGGTTTTGAAAGTCCACGGTGTTGTGGTAGCCTCTCTGGTTGGCGTTCCAGATATCATATCTGTCTCAGGAGTTAGAAGTAGCGAGTGGCGGGGCCAGTCATACGACCTTCTATTGGGAGTCTTGCTGATTTGCAGTTCCATCATCGACTGGTACATTGACCAACATCCCCTCTATGTACCCTTCTTCTCTCACATGGCGGCGAAGAATGTCCTAAATCTTGGACATTTCTGGCAACATATGGCCGACCTCACGGGAAAGGAATCAGCCAGGTCCAGAGCCCGACAGAGACTGATAGGCAGTTCCGCCAATTTTACATCGATTTACGCAGCTGATCCGACTGGCCCTAAGGGTAAACCATGGACAATTTGGCGCTGGGATCTGAACAAAGGGTACGGCAGTAGTCCTCTTATGGTCGGCGACCTCAAGGGCAGAACGTTCATGGAGGGTGCGCGAGCTGGAGACTTGTTGGTCTTTTGCTTGGGAACGAGACAACCATATCTTATACGGAAGTTGGCTTCCAACAACAGCGACCGAACTGAGCGTTCGCACAAACTAGTCGGTCCCGTAACCTTAAGTGACCCCTTGTTCGACAGCATGGTCTGGCGAGACCTCAAGACAAGACTGACAGGGGGGCGCTTGATGCGCGGTTACTACCTCGAAGAATTCAAGCTCGTGTAAATAAGAGGTCTGATGCTAGAGCTACACTGTGGGGTCTTCAAAGTTACCTCTCGAAGCTCCATTCTGGGTCAACGTTTACCACGATAACCTTAACTGATAGGAGCCCTCCAAGCTCGACTATTTAGAGGATGAAACAATGTAGGGCCAAATAAAGCAAACAGTCAAGACACCTTATCTTGCCTTGACCCTATAACAGACGAGCCGATAGCATTAAGTAAATCGCTTATTATGAACTATGTTCCTTCAATAGAAATACGACTATGCGAATATGCGGAGCTAAGGTAATAGCGCCTAGGACCCAAACCTACAACTAGCATTTTCACCAACTTCCACAAAGGTCGATATCGAGCTGTCTTCTGAATCACACGCAATTGAGTTCCTAGCTCCCAATGTTCACTATCAAGGTCAACAGCCTCCAAAGATTTTCATCATATCTCAAATACCGTAGATAGCAGTACTAAAACCTCGTATAGACAATAAGGAGCCGTGGCTACAAATGATATCCTCTGCACGTACAATCGTGCCTTAAAGAACGCCCTTCCTACAGCTTATTCACAAGAGCATTGAAGTCTACACACAACCTGCAGCTTTTAGGCAGACACTTACAGCTTCACCTGCATGGTGTCTCCATCACTAGAATGCCAGTAATGGTTGAACATCTCGAGTATACCAAAGACTGAATTGATATTCGTGAGAATCAAACCGACTTCTAACACAACCACGTTAATCTAGCACACGCAGCCGACAACAACCTGTCTTCAACTCCCCTATTCAACTCCCTGGCCAATTATCCCAGCACATCAATTCAACCTAATTTTCAACGCTTGTGTCCCTACTCCCACCCAACTCTTCACTCAAACATCCTCCGCTCCACCCTCCCCACTCTCGGCGGCGTTTCATCCATAACCTCCCCTCCCTCGCCACCTCCATGCCGCGCATTAATGCCCCTCTCTTCCCTCCTCATCAACTCTATCTCGCCTTCGCCCGAATTTTCTTGATCGTGTTGGCGCGGTGGAGGGACGTGTTGTGGTGGACGCGCACCACGCGACGCTTCACGCGTTACTGGCGGTGCTACTGTTGGAGCTAGTATGCTAGAGATGCGCATAACAGGGGGGCGGTACACGGTGGCGGTGGGGCTCAGGGTACTGTGCTGAATTGTAGTTGGTGGTGAAGGCTGAGGATTTGCGCGGCGGGGACGGAAGGGGAGGTTAGAGTCGACATGGTTGTTAGGGCGAGTGGTGCGAGGGGATACAATACGTGCGACAGGCGCGCGACCCTGAGGACCTGCAGGGTTTTGAAGATGCTGTGGCCTGTTTGGATGGAGTGCTCCAGTTGTCGTTAGGCCATAAACACCATGAACTGGTATCGTAGCGGAGTGCACAGAGTCTGAACGAGGTCGATTGGACATGTCGCGGGGAAGGCCTGTTTGAGATCGTCTGCCTGCACGCGTTTGTCCTGGGATGAGATTTCCTGGACTAGGCCTAGTGGGTCCTCCTTGCGAAAAGGTACCACGGAGTGGACGGTAAGGCCCTCTCTGGGCACGAGCAGACCGTCCTTCACTAGATGGTGGATTCGCGGGCATGTTCTCACTCGGACGAGTGTTTTGGTGGCTTCTTCTGCCGTAAGACTGTGGCAACTGCGATGCTGGGTAACGACCTTGCTCAGAGGGAAAATTCAGAGAGGGAAAAAGAGAAGACTGTGGCATTTGACGCGACGGATGAGGAAGATTCAATTGCCTTACCCATTGACCAGTCTGATGATCAAAAACTTGGCCGAAATACCTGCTAGCTGTTCCTTGACGTGACCTTGCTTCAGTGATGCCATCAAATTGAAGATTATGTTGATATGGATTGGAATCTGGTTGGGCAGACATGCCCTGTCGGGAAACAATGGCCTGCCGCTGTGCCTCTTGCTGGGCGTGCTGCTGTGCAGAATATTGTCTCGAATAATGATCAAGAGGTGAATGAAGGCCTTGGGCCGCCGCAGTGGTCGCATCCACGTGATAATTGTTGATATTGTCACCACTTAAGGAACCAGGGGTCGGATATGGAGGGTTTTGAACGCTCTGCAAACGATTGTATGGCATCGACGGCAGTGGCGAAACGCCATGTCGAACGGAGGACGTTAGGTTTGGGGACGATTGACTCGAGCCTCGTGATGATGGCGGCGGGAAGGTAGCATTGCTCCGCATACCAATTGCCTGTGCACCGTCGCTGATGCGTCTTGAAGCAATGCCTGCGTTGTCCTGGGATTGACTTGAACGGGGCGGTCCCAGCTCCTCGCTACTCGTCGACTCCCCAGATCCAGGAAGATCTGAGCCATAGTAAGAGAAGGCAGCATTAGTACTCGATGTTTCACTGCGAAAATATCTCGACCTTGTACCACCTTGGTTGGCCTGGTGGAGACTGTCGTGCCTACGATGATCCATGCCAGAAGGGTACGACCCGCGATTCTGGTTATTGGACGGCATCATAAGAGCATTAGAAGCTTCCGTTGGAGGTTCAGGTGCTGGTACGGTGCCGAAAACATCATCCGTTGAGGATCCTGAGGGGTCTGGTCGTTGCGTCGGTATTGCGAATGTAGGAGCGTTACCTGAAGACAGACTTCGCCTGAGCATCGGCTGGCGACTCCCACGGCGATGTGGTTCGGTCTGTGCTTGATACGGCAGCATCTCCATAAAGGCGTACTCAAGGCCAACAGGCTCTACTGTAGGGTCTTTGAAATATCCTTCTAGATAAAGTGTTGGCCGATCGTCCTCTAGGCGGTCCTGAGGCTCGTCATCGTTTTCTGTTGCATCTGGATCAATAACATCAGGAATTCGACGGCGTCGGCCTGGTCTCCCTCCTCCGCCTCGAAGTTCCGTGGGGCTATCGGCAGAGAAGATGCTTTCGAGCGCGTTGTTGCGGATAGATTGGCTGGTCGGGCTGGTTGGACCGGGAGCTGCATATTCAGGTGCACCTGTAGGCAGCCTGGGTGTTGCTTCCGCGGCTTGCTCGTCAGGAGTAGATTCAGTATGTGAATCTCGGCGATCTCGTCCTAGTCTGAAGGCAAGATGCAAGCTGCGGAGTGCTATCGAAGCGGACGTAAATGCTGATCCTGACTGTCTGTTATGTGGAGGCGAAGTCGGTCCTGTGACGTTGTCGACATGATTCGATGGGGAAGCTTGAGCCTGATCTTCACATTCATCTTCAGTGTCATCATCCACAGATGTGTAGACGGCCTGTTGTTGTGGAGGTCTCAGAATAGGAATGTTCCCAAGGGCAGTGATGGCGTCTTGGGTTGATCTTTGCGGGCCACGCCTGATGACTGGTCGTCCGCACTGTCCAGATGCTCGGGACGATGCAGCTGTAGCCGCCCTTGAGATCTGCCTGTGTGTTATGCGACGAAACGTCTCGTCCACATCTTCTGGCGTCAAGGTAAGTTCTGATGGTCTCAAGCGTAACATGTTGTGCCAATCAATCCAAGGCGAATTGAGCCTCGTATGAGCGAATCTGAAGGGGGAAACGAGAGGTCCAAAATGTAGAGGCTGTCGAAGAGGAGAGGAACAAAAGAAAGAGGCCATAACATATTACCGCCGTCATCGCTGTTTCCACTCATACCTCGAGATATGCAAGTGGAAGGACTAGCTGGCATAGCAGTAGTGGAAGCGGTGGAAGCCATGCCAGACAATGGCAGGCTCGCATGGGGAATGTTGGTACTCAACTTACCCTACTAGAACAGCTCTTGCTTGTTCAATGACTACTTCCTCTAGTGTACCAGTAGCACATGTACATCCATGGATGTGCACGCTACAGTAATTGCTGCCGTACCGCGTGCCTTCCGCTTCGGATATCCGGGGGCTGTGGTGATAGAACAGGTATCCGTCGCACAGAAACTCGCAACAGTCGGCAAGGCGAGCAGTCTCGCGCACGATCAGGGCTGTGATTGAGATCAGCAGCAGCGGTGCACGGTGGGCGGTGGGAGAGGGCCTGAAGGCCTAAGGAGTTCGTCAGCGGTTTTGCCGAGCCACGACATCACCGAGCGTCTGGCGTCGCAGGGCTACAGGGCTCGTTCTCGTATCCTCACCTTCAACGGCAATAACACGCTTTCCATATACTGGCCTCTGGGCGCTCCCATGCCTCCGTTTCCCTCTAATAAAATTGCACACGCCCACCGTTCGCCGTCCGTCGCGCCGCGGGTGGTCCCCTCGCCGCCTGCAGCCCTTCGCTCGTGTACCGCCAGCACTTCTTCGTAGTGCTGCTGCTGTTGCTGCCGCTGCTGCTGCTGCCCAGTGGCCGCCACGATGAATGGCGACCTGAGCCTGTCGCAGTCCCTCGGCGGGCTGCGCATTGCGAACCCAGACGAAGACAACGCCTCGCCCTCGCTGTCGCCCCAGCCGACGCAGGAGAGCCAGAGTGCCGCCGTCCGCCCGTCGTCGTCGCCCTCGCGAGCATCGTCTGCGAGTGCGGCCACGGAGAAGCCGCAGCCCCAAGACGCCGCATACACCCCCCTCGAGGAGCAGGCTCGGACGGGCTCCTCGCTCGGCATCGATGCTAATGCCTTTGGCGCCAGCTCACCGTCCTCGTCGCCCTCGGGCTTTCCCTCGCCGCTGGCCGAGACATGGTCGTCGTCATCCCAGTCGCCGCGCCTCTCGCACCGCCAGTCCATGCCGCTGGCCCACCACGCCCAGCAGCAGGGCACCACCTACCCCCCATACGCCACCGCGCCCATGATGCCACAACGCAATGGGCCACCGCCGCCCCAGCCGATACGGGACCGTCCCGTGTCCACGGCCATGTACCAGCATCCCAACCTGTCGACCAGCTCCACTACCGCACCGGGCACTTATAGATACAACGATGAGTTAATGGCGGCCGATGTGCGGCGGACAGCTAGCTCGCGGGTCGCCCCGAGTGCCATGCCAGGCCGGGAGGGCAGCAGGAGAGACCCATATCGACAGTCGGCGCAGATGGCCGCTATCAATGGCCCATTACCACCCCGGAGGAGTTCTAGGCGGATCCCCATGGAAGGCAATGGGGCGCTCATGCAGCAACTTTCGACGTCACCCTACAGCGTCGAGGGTGGCCCATTAGCGAGCAGCGAAGAATGGAAAGAGAGGGGCGCAGCCCTGAGTACACGGCAGGATGTGGATCAGAACGGACGACCCGTTACAAGAGTAGTGAAGAAGGGAGTCAAAGACTTCAATTTTGGCAGGACATTGGGTGAAGGATCCTACAGTACTGTTCTGGCTGCAACTGACCGCCAGACGCTGCGAGAATATGCCATCAAAGTGCTGGACAAACGCCACATCATCAAGGAGAAGAAGGTCAAATACGTTAACATCGAAAAGGACACCCTGAACCGATTGACCGAGCATCCCGGTATTGTCCGACTATATTATACATTCCAGGATGAGCGCTCGCTATACTTTGTCCTGGACCTGGCAGCGGGCGGGGAGCTGCTAGGCTTCCTCAAGAAGATGGGCTCTTTCGACGTCGAGTGCACACGATTCTACGGTGCCCAGATACTCGACGCAATCGACTACATGCATAACAAGGGAGTGATACATCGAGATCTGAAGCCCGAAAACGTCCTCTTGGACGATGCGATGCACGTGAAGATCACGGATTTCGGAACCGCAAAGATCTTGGATCAGAAGAAGTCAAATGGTATTGGTTCAACAACTGGAGACCCTCTGGAAGGCGCAAATTCAGATCGCGCGCAATCATTCGTTGGTACCGCTGAATACGTTTCTCCAGAGCTATTGACGGATAAGAATGCTTGTAAGGCGAGCGACTTGTGGGCATTTGGATGTATCATCTACCAACTGCTTGCTGGCCGACCACCCTTTAAGGCTGCGAATGAGTACATGACATTCCAGAAAATTGTGGGCTTGGAGTACACATTCCCGGACGGATTTCCACCACTTGCGAAAGACTTGGTCGAGAGATTGTTGGTCTTAGATCCGCTGACACGCTTACCGATGGAACATATCAAGAATCATGCATTCTTCGATGGAATCTCATGGGGCAAAGGACTGTGGAAACAGAAAGCCCCACGTTTAAAGGCTTATGCACCACCTCCCCAAGAGCCCATAAAGCTCAACGGTTAGTACAAGTCGGTTCTGTTCTTCAAAGAACCATCCTGAGTAACATAGCATCAGGTTCATCAACACCCGCAGCAGCAACGGCTAGCAATCTAGCACGGCCCAAGCCGAGGCTCATTACTGAACTGCCACCTCCCAGCCAACTCGATATTGACTGGTCCCCTGTTCTGACTAAGAGAGATGAGCGAATTCTGAAGCTTGGCAACATGTTTGTGACGCAACATCCCGCAGGCCACCCTGTCGGCGGAAACGAGGAGCCCACTGAGACACCCAAAAAGTTCTCGCGCTTCTTCGGTGGCAACACTATCAAGAAACGATCGCGCCTGGTAATGATCACTTCGAACGCCCGTGTTCTGATGTGTGCTGCAGGCACGACCGACAAGAAGCTCAAGGAGGAAGTGTCATTGTTATCACCTGGTTGTGGATGGAGATCGTTCCAAGGCTCCAAGGGTCTCACTGCGTGGCTTGTCGAGACAGTACGTCTACAACACCAATTCAGCATCTGCATTATATTAACGTGTGTCCAGCGAGATAAGCAATACGTTTTCGAAGATCCCAAGAGCACAACGAGCGATCCCGACGGCAGCAAGTATTCCAGCCAAGAATGGCTCGATAGCATCGAGCAAGCTCGAGACTACGCTTTCTCACAAACCATGTCAAACTCCGCTTACGCCGGTGACGCCGCACTGAACGAGCTCGGCTCCACTTTATCCACCCCAACCAGCACCTTGGGAGAAGACTCTGCTTTGGAGGGCGTCAACATCCCTACTGCAAGACATGGTCATGGCCATCTCCGCAAAGACCATGGTGGGGACTTGGACTCGCTCAAAGGCAGAAAACGGTTCAGTAAACGGCACAGCAAAAACGGCCTCGCAAATTTCTAAAAATGGAGAACAGGTCTACTACATCTACAAATGTGTGGGATCATCTCGATACCCCGCAAACCAAAACGTCCAGATATATCCCGATAGACCCCCTTTTCCTCTTGATTTACTACTACTGGTATATCCCTCTCGCAAGAAATCATCGAGCGACCGGCGTTCTGGTGTGTGTTCCTTTTTTCTAACGGCCAACAAACTACTACCTCTTCTCCACCTACCTCTGTATTTTCTTTTGTTCAAATTTTCTCTTCCCTTACAGGTATGGCATACAAGAATCTTCACATAACAAGAAATATCCTTGGCTCATTCAAACTACTTTTAGCATTTAGCGGCTTCGGCTTTTCTATAAGCGGCAAACCTTTCTTCCTCATAACTCTTTTTCTTCTAGGTGTTGGGACGGTGCGGTCTCTGTGTCTGCAAGATGACAACGACCGGCTTTTCTCCTTTACTTTCCAATTTCTTGCTACAGAGCCCATGGTGTATGTGGGGTGGCTTGGTCCGTTATATGGACACTTCCTTATTTCGAATCTTTCTTCTTCTGTGTACGTTGGGTGGATGGGTGGCTGGGTGGGTGGTTGATTGCGCTTAGATTGGCCATGGAACGCTGGCGCTGCGTTTTTGCAACTCTGCTTTCTTCTTTCTTGTACTTACTCAACTGAGTTAGTTGGCTGGATGATGCGCTGGCTGGCTGACTAGATCTGCCGTCACGGCGGCGTAGTTATGGTAGTTTAATGGAACGGGGTTGGCTGCCTTGGAAAATAGCTTTTTGGCAATCCATGAATCAGCACGTCAATACACCCACCCACCCTTTCGCTGAACTGGTTCCTGGGACTTTGACGACAGGACTTTACCAACTTCGGTTTTTGGATGTTGCTGGTACGCTTATCTTGCTGTTGAGTGGGAGTGAAGTAAGTAGAATACAAAAATGTGGCGGGAGTGCATTGCAAGCAATAAGAGTCCTCTTTGAGTGTGCGTGGATGTGCGTGCAAGGGTTTGGTGATGAGAATCAGAAGCCTATGGATATCCTTTTGCTTCATTTCTATTAACTATCACTTCCAAGCCAAGTTATTATATTTATTAGGGTTAACCCTAATGGTTGCTGAAGGCCAGGTGGCGTAAGTTATGTTGTCATCGATTCCAAGAAAACCACACGTACGATATGATGAATGTCTTTAATTCTAGCTTGGTATCTTTATTATTCATAGAGTTATCAAAAACTGCAAATGGAAGGAGATGGGCACTGTGTAGGCGCTGGGTGGTAGAACACGTTACTGCGCGTGTGAGTTTCGCGTTACGCTAACTAGTTTTGGCGCGCCACGCTAATTAACGGTAGCAACTCCCCCTAAATTCGGTCAACACTTGTGTAACTGGATCTTAGCTCGCTAGTTCCTAGTTACTTTTTGGTCCTTGGCTATTGCTAAAGGTCTTAACACTTACTACTCTAAAGGTATCCGCCGTCATGGAAGCGGCGACGGGATTCCCTTCTCGTATATCAGTTCAGGAGCGGATAGCCACATCTACGGGCGTCAGCTACTCAAAGGTACCCATGTGTCGGCCGCCGTGCACATGCCCATATTGCCGAGCTTACTATTATACACTCGACGAGCAGCGAATCGACTGTTTCCACTATCCGAAAGTATTCACCGACGCCGAATCGAAGGTTGTATTGGGTGGCTATATGAAAGACATCTGCGAAGCTCAGCAATACCTGCGATGCATGTCGAGCCGTCTCGTGGGGCATTCGAGGTGATCTGCTAGTGTAGTTTCCATGTCGGCGTCGCGAGTGGTATTTTGATATAGCTGCGCTGCAAGGGCTTTGAAACTCTGGCGAGATAGCAGATGGATAGTGCATAGGTTGTACTTGTCATGCCATTCGGCATGGAACTGACGCAGTGGGAGGCTGCAAGCAGCAGGCCATGTGCCAGTTTGGATTCCCAGATTGCTCGAGTCGGGCCGCCGCAGCGTTGAGCGACGTTGACGGAGGAGCAGACGTCGGCGAGGCGGCAGGCGTGAGGAATAGTGTTTCGGCCATGGGAGGTGTGGTTGCCGTTGATTTTCGGGTTGACTTGAGTGGTGGTAACTAGTCTACTTAACGCCGAGCTTCGGTAGGATCTAGTTGTTTCGCCTAACTATTGTAACCACCTTAAGCCGCAACAAGCGCTGCGCAACAATTGTAGTGAAGAGATTCCAGAAGCAAAGTAGTCGCAAGAATCTAACAATCAGAACATTGACGAACTTGACGAACAGTCCTATCGCGAAAGCCAACGTGCACTTTTGCACTCAGCGGCTTCCACAATGGACCATGCACCTCCGCCTCCGCGTCCACCCTCATCTCGTCGAGAAGACGAAACTACGATACCAAGTACTGCAATGCCGCCTCCGCCTCCACCTCCACCTCCACACCTGTTCAAATCATCAAGACCAGCGAGCATAGTACCCTCACCACCTCCGGTGTCTTCTGGAGCGTTTGAGCCCATAGACAAAACACACTACTGGCAGTTCCTCAAAGACACGAAAACAAACATGCCCGGTGAATCCTTCCTGCTATTCCATATGTCCTTCTACGGTTCACTCATGGACCCAGAAGTCCTCCAAGCAATTCTCAATCTTCCCGAACTCCCAAATACAAGGCCTGCTACCATTTCTGGTTTCCGTATGAAGATGTGGGGCATATTTCCAACATTAATACCTGGCCACTCTGGAAACGTAGCTGGGACTGTGTGGAAGGTCACCTCAGAAGCCCACTTTGACCGTTTGGCAGCTTACGATGCTGGGCAGGGGAACCTGATAGTATGGAACTTGAAGACGGTGGTTTCGATCTGGAACGCTATCAGAAATGTTTCAAGTCTTTAGCCACCAGGCGGCGGTCGCTAGTCCCGTAAGCAACGGTCTGAAGCGGTGGATGCAAGGCTCATCCCATAATTTTCTTGACGCTAAATGTCATTAGAAATCTCTTCTGACCTCCCCATCCATGCGATAATGTTCTCAAGAAGGATAACGTGTCTTCTCTCCCACTAAATGTGTATTATGAAGAAGTTCTGTCGATCGAGGCAAGAGCAGACCCTGGTACTTTTTGAGAAATCGCAGTCGTATAAGTATCATCATGGTCTAAAGCCATATTCCTATAATCTCCCTTGTTCAGCAAACTTCTCTCTACTATGCTCATCTCGTCCTTCAACTCTCTTATTCTCCCATGAGCTCTTGCGACCACCCTTACTCTCGATCGCGTACCACTTTGTAAGTGGGCGCCTCCCTCATTCCTGAGACACCCTCCAAAGTCTTTATTATGATCATAGCTAGAGTCAATGTCACTTATCGTGATAGCTATCTAATAGGTAAAGCTAGGCTTTGCACATGGCGATGTGAACGAGGGTCGAACTTTGTTTGCTTTTGCTACTCTACTAATTTGACCGCGCTCAATCACCGGGTACTGTATGGCGGTCCCAACAATATGTGCGACGATCACCTTCGTCTCCCGCGGAGCCCCGGAGGCCTCCCGCAAAGCCGGGGGGCCAGCGTGTCACTGCCTGTAAAAAAGAAAAAATCCTTCGACTTTTGTTTTGCCTGTTTCTAGGGTCACGGACAGGGCAAAGCGATTCGGATTTAATGAGTTCTTAGTTCAAACCTGTGCCGCAGCCACACCTTAAGGCTGGCCCGTGTACCCGCAACAAACGAGATTAAGAGCGAGGCAACATTTTTAGGGGTCGTACAGGTGTGGAAGCCATAGGTCCTCCGATGGTCCGAGTGCCTGTAGAGCTCGGACTCACTTCTTCATGGGAGTTATTGGGCCAGCGCAATGTTCATGTATTGATCTTCCCAACATCGGTGTTTGAAAGCAGGTCGCAGGCTTTAGCGTCCAGGATGATTTCAACGAATTACTCCAGCTGAAAATACGAAAGAACCCACAGGCCACTAAAGGGAGACGAGAAAATTCGCGTTCTAGAGGCCGAGGACTGATGTATACTTATGACGTGTATGCTATGCAGCATGTTACACAAACCTCCTTGAACGCAGTTGGCAGGCAGTGCATTGGCGACAGCAACGCGTATTGACCGCCGCCACTATGTTGCATGGTGGTCTACCGAAACAAGGAAAGCCGCAAGAGATTCTCTTAGGTATATGCATGAGCTCAGCAATATAGGAGTGGCGTCTCCAACCAAACTGTAACTCTAGAAGGTTTTTCGCAAAGCTGGCATAGGTACTCTTAGGAATGACAATCTCGATGCATATGGTATCTGTATGAGCGTAGTGAGAGAGCTTGATGAAGTCTAGGAAGAGGCTTTTCGCACAGTTTCGTTGAGTGCAGCTGTAAATTAGAGAACGATTAGTCGGGAATGTTCTCCGCTACGAGATAGGTACACCTGACTTTTTGGAACTGGATTATAGAATCAGAGAACGATATACGGAAACCAAAAAACAAAATCAGGCGTAACCTGCCAGTATAATTATCAGGTTGCCTTGTCTGCTAGTGGCTACATAGAGTGACCGAAAGAGAGGGCATGCAGTGATACTGCTGTAGTAATCCAACGCTAACACCGATTTCTCGGTTCCTGAAAGAAGGCAGCTCAGTGCGTCTAGGTGTAGTGTCAGATGTGCTGTCCCCATGATACATTTCTCTGCTGATCATGGGCATAATTCATGTAGAATTGGGTTGCTGGCGCAAATGCGGCCGTGGTATCGCGATCGAATGCAAGAGCCTTAACGAAACTAAGTCTAGACTCTTAACAGGCTTTCAGGCTAGAATTCAATCTCACTATGCTCACTGAAGGCTCAATTATGTGCACTTCCTCGTAATGTGTTCACGTTTCGTGCAGACCGAACAGAAGGAAGGACAGTGGTCAAAGGAGCGAGATGTATCCAGCGCGGGGAAGGCGCTGCCGCTGGCTAGAGGAAACAAAGAATGTCTAAGGCCTCGTTAACCCAAAGTGGTCGGACTCAGGGCAAGAAGGCATGTTATCCCCGACCCACGCCACCCCCTTGCATAGACGCCCACGCTACGCACTACGCGACCCTCCATCAGCGATGAACATTTCTATAGCCATAAAGGCCCCTAGAATCTAATTAGCGCGAGTTACAGTCTTCTATAGCTACTACTCTAAGACCTTTTTTTATAGGCTTTGTCTAACGGATATTTTAACTACTACCTGCCTATCTTGTAGGCACGATTAGGAATTCTAGCACGATAGGGCTAATCGAAAGTTCTGTTGGTTGCACAAGCCACTAGTGAGCACGAGACATAATGCAGCGACATACTAGCTACCTACAATTGATCACTACTAGATCAAAAGCACGACTGAACGCAGACAGACTAGTGAATGCGAGATTTGGTAGTACATGAACAACTTCCTACAGGGAAGCCTAGGAAAGGAAAAGCCACATACGTATGAGAGTAACAAGTTAGCAAGAATAATATTTCATTCTCAACAAGTGTGGGGAAGCGGGAGATACTCCTATTCGTGCAACCGTGTTGTTTGCTGTTCAAACGATCCTGCAGCCCAAAATGTAACTTTGAGCAGGGCTGGATACCCTGCCCTGACCTCGTATTGGGATCAACAGCATTGGGGTGCTTTCTTTTGTCTGTGATACCTTACCTAGTTGAGTGCGGTGAGAATAGTGGCTTAAGGCCTCTGACTCAAAGCTTCAGGGAGGCGGAGAGTTGGTTGGCTATCAGCTCTTCCGGGCTCGTAGTAGCAGCAAATCCCAACAAATCGACGGCAAAGTGATCATAGCTGGAACATTCATGTCGCTTCGAGCATTGATCAAGCAAGCAATCAACCAATTCTCCTCAGCTTTATAGACGTTGCATATCATATTGTCCTCTTCATTATCCTTTATGAGACCTCTCTGCTCCGAACAATACTAGCATACCGTTTCAAAGAACCATGAGTTCCCCCGCGCTGGCCGACAACACACATACGTCTAATACGATAAAGGGGCCCAGAAAGCACTCTTTTGCGAAACGCCTAGGTTTGATAGAACGAAGTGGCAGGCCAGCATACCGCGGCCTACTCAATGATTTTCGCGAGGCGAGGGATCTCTTAGTGGATGATCTCATAGGAACCTACAGATGGAAAGAAGAAGTACAAAGTCTTAAGACGGCAGGGCCAGCCTTCCGTCACGAAGGTATAGAGAGTTGTCTGGCCGAATATGGCCCACAGGTCTGGAACGATTCAGAACCATTCAGGACCAATCCCGAAGGCAATACCCGTCTCGTGTACAAACACAAAGATGATCAGGCAACGTAGGTCAAACTACTAAATCGCCTTATCTGTATACTGATAAATTTTGACAAGAATCCGAACCTGCGTTTATGGATGGATCCTACAACGCGCGTATGAAAAGCTCTCGAAGAAGCCTCAGCATCCCAGCGAACAGGAGTCTGTCAGCTCGGATACTATAAACCAGACAGTCGGCCTCTCAGGAAGTGACCATGGCGTTGCGATCGCTACAAGCCCTCCCGGCTCCGGCAACGGAACATCGGGGAATCGCTCATATACCTCATCTGCAACACAAGCTATAGATTCATCGATCGAGACACAATATTCAGCACCGATAGCTCCGATGATTCCAGCAAGAACTGCTTATGAGGCTCCCTCACTGCAAGCATCAACCATTCCACCATCTGGCCCGAATGCTCACAACATCTTCATTACTTCGGAATATCGACATCCTCACGTAGAAGCAGCACAAGAAACCGCGACGCATCTAGTCGACAATCCCATGCGATCAATTTCGGAAGACGTTGGCAATACGATCGAACACATACCGCGCAGGAACCCTTCACGGAAGCGCAGAAGAAGCGTCCTCACCGAACAGCGAGGTACAAGCTTCAGGGCGCTTCAATCAAGTGCTAACACGAACCGTGCGCGCCGTCTACGAAGAAAAGACTCCTCGAGCGGACTATCTTACCCTTCCCCACCTCTTATAAACTCTAACGATGACGATCTTCACCATGAAGAAGAGTCCCAAGATGTGATTGTTATATCGTCGATTCCACCTCGCAATGGCACTGTGGGAACAACGATGAGCCCACAAGGCCTGACCGAGAGCGCCCTTGGGGCCGTCTCCGTCTTCCAACCCAAGACAATGGCGACTCCCGGGGTGAGCCAGCCTGAAAATGACAGTCGGGATGATATCGATTCTGTGCAAGGCGGCTCAAATGAGCCGCACGGTGCAGAGGAGCCGAACAACATAGCATCAACAGAAAAATGCACTAAGACTCAGCTTATAGTCAAGCTGAAGATCAGTAAGCTAGCAACTCAACTTGGACAGGATCGCAGAGAGCTTGCGCTCAAGCTCTTGGATGTTCTCATCTCAGGGTGGGACGAACCTGTTCTTCTGGAAGAAACGCTTGCCCTTATATCAAAGCTGAGACTCTCAAACACCCAGTCCCCACTTCAGCAAATTCTTGGACAATGGCTAGAATTGGTAAAGATCCTCGTAGATTTTCGCAGTGCAACAAACTACTACGGGAATCAAGAAGCATGGAATGCCCACTTCGATTCCTTGAATGATGCTGTTCGGAGGTCTGCCATGCGGTGCCGAATTCAGGCACGTATCTTGATAGTAAACTGGCGAGAGAAGTGTCAGGGATTTTTGTTGAAGGATTTTTCCAGAGATGTCACCCACGCGGTGCTTGGTATGGCTGATTGGACGACGATCCTAAAAACAGCTGACGTTGAGGAATTCAAAGGGCTAACAATACAATTCATTTCGAACGTTTTGGCGTGGTTTAGTTGATACTCCTAGGTGTCGGATGGGTTAGTCTCACGTCGTTTGGAATAATACTGGTATGCCATTTCAGTAGGTTATTCAGGAGGCTCCATGAAATAGACATTAATTCCAGAAAAGAGTAAGGGAAAGCTAAGCGTGTGGAAGATAAACGTAGCGTCATCATGCAGATAACTCTCTGTCAATTTCCTGCTGCATTAGAATTGAAGTTGGCAAGCAGATACGCGACGAAGTATGATTCGTTCAGCGAATAGTCCTAGGGCGAATAATCCTAGGGCAAATAATCCTAGGCGGAATGGTCTAGTATGATGACAAGGATCTTCTTCTCCGAAGACAACAGAACTCACGCCCTTTTAAATATGTCCACTGACATGTTTTTAGACATGCGCATCTGGACCTAGTCTTCTTGGGATCAGTCATCCTCTCAAAGTTGCTGGTGTCGTAAACGTTTTCATGACTCACGATGAGACAAAGCGGAGCGCCCTTTCCAGGCAACACAGCGCCCTTTTCCTGACTCACAGGTACGACCATGTTGTAATAATCTGGAAATCAGTTGAGTAGATCTTTGGAACTATATCATCTACGCAGCACCTTTGACCAACTGTGAGTGGCGTACAATTTTCTTCCTGCCTTAATTCTACTCGAGCCATATTCCTGCCTGACTACAAATAACACGTCTGAACTCCATTTGATCAGTATTAGATCGAAGCAATACTTCAGACATCCTAATTACTACGCCGTATCTTCCCATTTAAAGCAAACATCATCCGGGTTTAAGACAAGCGTATTCTCGATGTCCACCAACAAAGCCGAAAAAGCCGTCGCCTATGCATCGTTGATCCTTGCGGATGAGTCCATCACCATCACACCAGAGAAACTACAAGCACTTCTCAAGGCCGCCGGCATCGAAGACGTGGAGCCCATCTGGACCACTCTCTTCGCCAAAGCTCTCAAGGACAAAGACATCGAGAAAATCCTCACCACGGCCGCGGGCTCCGAGCCTGCAGCTGGTGGCGAGGCGCCAGGAGGTGCGACGAGCGATGGCCATAATGAAGGAGCTTCTGTCTTGGATGATGGAACGGACGTCTGTGACACCGACGAAGACTCTGATGGTGGATTTGGGATGGATCTGTTTGGTTAGAGCAGGGGAATACAGAAGAGGAGGACTGGGAATTAAGATAAAGAATGTGGTCGTATCGCAATTGCACAAAAGGCATCGAGAAGAAATCATCTTTTATGCTACTGTCCCAAATAAATTCATGGGCTTTCCCCCACCTGTTTTGCCATATATTTATGAATGTGGAGAGTTGAAACATGCGATATCCAAGGCCCAGTTTGGGTACCAACGCAAAAAGAAAACAAATGTCAATGGTCATGCATCGTTCCACCGGTCCACTTCACGTTCTATACAAATGCAGCCCGCTGATGCGCTAAATGCTGAAAGCCGAGTCTCTCCTATTTCAGTTAGTGGTTCCACCCTACTGTAGTACACTGAGTGATCCGCCATCGTTAGCATAGCTAACCCGGACGCATTGTGTTATATCCGACGAAAGTCACCATATAATCTTAAAGGCACCTAGAAGGCCATCTCTTACTGACGTATCTGACGTTGATTGGGGTCGTAAACTAGTTGTGATGCTACCGAGGCTAATCCGGATTCGTGGTTCCACTTTTCCGCATTATGTAGGGAATATATAAGGAGCTACCAAACCAGCTTTGACTGCATTGAATCAATCTTCACTCGAAAAGCACACTTCCAAGTGATACAATTGTCCAACATGTCCTCCTCTTTCAACCAAGAATCCCTCCTTTTCCGCCATCGCCAACTCGCCCCAAACGCATCTGTACGAGTATCGCCGCTATGCCTTGGGGCAATGACCTTTGGCGAGTCGAACCCTGAGCGCTATGGCGTGTGTAGCAAAGAGGAGTCCTTCAGGATCCTAGATCACTTTTACAGCGAGGGCGGAAATTTCATCGACACGGCTAATGGTTACCGCAACGGGCAGTCTGAGCAATGGCTTGGCGAATGGATGGCGGCCCGGCAAAACCGCGACGATATCGTGTTGGCAACCAAGTATACAAGTGGATATAAAACCCATCAACAAGAGCGCATCCAGTCCAATTACACTGGCACTGGGTCGAAGAGCATGAAGTTGTCGCTCGAATCGTCGCTTAAGAGTCTTCAGACCACGTACATCGATCTGTTCTATGTGCACTGGTGGGACTCTACCACCTCCATACCAGAGCTCATGCACAGTCTCAACGATCTTGTGGCTGCAGGGAAGGTCTTGTATCTGGGCATATCCGACACTCCAGCTTGGATCGTATCCATGGCAAACGAGTATGCGCGAAACCATGGCCTGCGCCCGTTCTCTGTTTACCAAGGCATGTGGAACGCCGGCATGCGCGACTTTGAACGGGACATCATTCCCATGTGTCGCCAACAGGGGATGGCACTTTGCCCGTATGGAGTTCTCGGGCAGGGGCGGTTCCAGACAAAAGAGGCGTACAAGAAACGTGAGAAGAGCCATGAAGGGCGCAACTTGATCCCCCTATCGGAACATGATAAGCGCATCTCTAAGGTCCTAGAAGAAGTAGCAGAAGCAAAGGGATGTGAGCTTTTGCAGGTTGCCTTGGCATACATCATGCAGAAGGTACCGTATGTCTTCCCTATCGTGGGGCAGCGCAAGGCGGATCATCTGAAGGCTAGTATTGCTGGGCTCTCCGTTCTACTGACGGATGATGACATCAAGAAAGTCGAAAGCGCATATGTATTTGACCACGGATTTCCGCATACCTTCCTCAGTGGAAGCCTGTTCGATGCATCGACTCCGAGGCAGGTCCAAGGACCAGGTGATGTTTGGCTGACAAAAGGGAGCGGAAGATTTGACTGGGTGAAGGATTCGAAGGCGATTCGGCCACCCGAGTAGCTTTAGATGATATCAGATTAATATGATCTATTTTCACCAGATCTTGGTGCCAAATTTTGTAACATATGATCGAATACCTGGAACTCCCTTAAAGCACAGGAATAAGACGGCCTAAGTACTGGGGTGTACCGGGAGGATCAAGCTGAGGGTGTGTATAAGCTGATCTGCTTCAAAAGTTAGAGATCGTATGCTACTAGAGACGAAGACCCTCGATAGATCAAGAAAGAATCTCGGTCTGAGCTTAGCTCATAAACGTTTCAGATGGTGCAGATGTTTCTGGGCAGAACGGGCCTACATGAAGAGCACTATCGTTCTTTGAGGTCTCGAACCTTCTGTTCGCGGCTTTTAAGGGCTTATTCAATCTTCCTTCTCAATGGCAGCCTGTGCGGTATTGGTGTTTGGTATGAGCCCAACTGCGGTCCTGAATTGAAAATGGAAGCACTGGGAAGAATATGAAGGGGTAGCTGCACAACGAGCATGCAATGACTCCAAATGCTCTGCACGCCACCGAAGTTCGATGCGTCCTTTGCCGTCGCGTATGATGCTGTTGAGCGTTACAGTGGTACGCCGCTCAGCACATAAGCTCTACCAAACGAGGAGTATAAAAACATGCAAAATGTGCCACGCGACGAATTGCACGAGCGAAGCTTACCCGCTCTAGGACCGAATTTTACTCTTGTTGGTCAACCTCCAGAACCCAACAACTCCACTTCAGGGAGTAATGAGACGCAGAGGAGTGAAGCTAAACAAATTGTATTGTGTGGCTCATCTTGAATTGATATGTCCCAGGGTGGAACTAGAGTAATCGGCCCCAGCTCGTCGAAGGCGCTGGGCTCGGTGTTCCCGGTTTATGCATGGCGAGTTTGGAGTTTATCTGACATGGAAACAGTTGCTACTCGTCAGCAGGGCACGAGATAGACCTTAAATGTCGTCACAGTCCGATAAACCATAGCCAGGCCCGATGCTTACACCGTCAGTACCCAAAGTCTGTACTTTTGTGTACTTATACAAATGAAACGGGATCCTTCCTCGAACGGTCTACCTTTAGATCGAAGACGTCCAGCCTTTGGTAGCCTCCAACCACATCGTGGTACTGCTTGCCCTCGATGCAGTGGTCGAGATTCAAGTCAGCGTACAATATACCTTCTTCGCTCTGCAACATGCTGACTGATTCTGCTTCCGCGTTTAGGGCCTTCATAGTGAAGCTTGGGAGCGGGGCTCCAGTCGCATCGAGGAAGAAAGTCGCAGCACGAGGCATAGCTCGCAGCGTCGTCGCCACTACCTCCGGCTGGCTTGCCCCGTCAACGATGGCTTCAATTGCATCTTCCCCAAGGTGACCAGAACATGCGACGCCAAAACACTTCGCTTCAAAACAATGCGCAGCCGCACGAGTTCGGTTGGCAGCAAGGTTATCGTAGTTCGCGACTGGTGAGCCCTTCAAATCATGACCGATTTCACCTTCTCTCGTTTGTTTCTGAGGAATTCTTGTTGGCCAGATTGCTGGCCATGTGGTTATATGCACCTGCTCAGCCTGTGCTATCAACGTATAGCGTGCCAGCGCATTAGTATTCTCGCCGCAGATGAGCGTACCAACGCGCCCAAAAGGCGTCTCAGCAACGCGTAGCCCATAGCCATCCCCAGGACTCCATGTCAGCTTCTCGAAGAAAGTTGGGACCAGTTTGCGATGATGAACCAGCACCTCGCCCTCGGTCCCGATGATGAGGTTTGAGTTGTACAGGCAGCCGTTGCTGTACCGGGAGCGCTCGCTGAACCCAATGCTCACGAGTGACCCAGTCGCGCGTGCCGCTTCACGAACTCGGTCTATTTCTTCGCCATCGGCATAAATAGACTCCTGCACCATACGTTGGAACAGGGCGTGGTTTTCAGTCGGCGGGCGCACAGCACTCCATATGGGGAAGGCGGATATGTAGGTTTCCGGAAACACGATTAGATTGGCTTTCCTTGATGCAGCTTCTTTGATCAGCTTAACGGCTTTGTCGGTTGTGCGTCGCGCGTTGAGAAAGACCGGAGAAGCGTGGCAAGCTGCTACACGGATGAGGTTTGCCATAGTCCAAAGCTTATTGAGGTGCGATGTTGGGTTGGGGAATAAGTTAAGTCGAGGACAGTTCCTGACCCCGCATCTCCCGCAAGGCGCTTCCCCGCGCTTCCTCAAGGGTCACATACTTTTCCTTCCTCCTTGGTTGACTTGATCTCGTCGTGAACCCACCATGCGGCATCACACGGCGAAACGGGCATCCATCTCGAATATGAATGCCGAAGTTGCCGGGCCCCGGCCCGCGCAGCATATCTGTTGCCTCGTCAGGTCCTGACTACCTACCTAACCCAGACAATCGACTACTACACACACAGCGCAGTAAGTTATCTACCGCTCTCTCCAAGCACATTCTTTTGTCAGTTCTAGACATTGCCGAGCCTCGAAACGTGCCACCTAGTTGGGGCCTTCGGGTGGCGATGACGCGTTTTCCGAAACGCGTGTATCCGGTATCTCAGGTTGGCTTCCTTCAGCGGCGCCTTGCCTTGGCCAAGTCTACGTACACAGTAACGTTATGAGCGCTGGGTGCGTACAAGACTGCCCCAATAAATCACATACCTGACTTATTCTGCAGTCATTATCGTATGAGCAGTTCCGGAGATAACCGCACGGCTTGCGAGTCTGGCCGTTAAGTTGGCAGCAGCATCAAACTCCTTGGCACGTCGTCGTAGATTGAGGCGCTGTCCTAGGTAGTCCCACTAGGCTCCGCCCGTCTTGCTGTGAGCAGACCGCACCAGATATGATGCGAACGGTTAGCCTACCGTAGTGGAATGCGTTCCACGGATGTTCGTACCAAACTGCAGCAAGGTCTCGGCGACCTGGCTTGCTCAAGGAAGCTCCGGGCAAACAACGCTTACCTGATGTCCCGTGTCGACCTTGTGTTGGTCGCCAACCCTTAAAAATCTAGAAACAGTCCGCTCTCATTACCGATCAGGGCTGTGTACCCAGACTTCAAAGGTCTCCGCTGCGGAACGTTCGTGGTGTCTAGATTACCAACCTGTTACAAACCGGTTCGGGCCGATGGGGTTGTGCCCAGAGATTTAATTCAATCGAAACAACATCGCACCCAAGAAAGCCCCGTTGGCCTCTTGGCGATGTAGAAAGAAATGACGAATGCGGTCCCTCGACCTCTGGGCAATGGAAGAGATTGAAATTTCCACTGTAATGGGCAGGTGCCCCATGCAAACGGTTTCGAAACGTGCTTGCCTTGTTTAACAAAAACGGCGGTACTTGCAACATCTCGCACTATAATACTCGACAGTGACCGACAGAATCTCTGACTTAAGTCACACACCTCTTCATTCAATTTTTTCCTTCAACTCGGTCAAATTCAAGATGCGCTTCTTAGCTGCATTCACACTCACTTCTGTGGCTCTTGCGGCTCGCCCATTTCTTGACGAACCAGACACCGGTATCGATGATCAGCTAGGTCAGATAGTTGCCAATGGCTCGCTCCCACCTCTCGAGTCTCTAGTCGGCCTTCCAGACTTTCAATGGGCGGCACGTCACTACATGAACGTCTCTGCATATACCTACTATCGCAATGGCGCGGCAGGAGAATGGTCATATCGCAACAACCTCGAAGTATTCCAACGCTACCGCTTTCGACCTCGCGTCCTGAAGGATATCACCAACATTGAGGCGTCTTTGCCGACTACAATTTTGGGCTACAACTTCTCAGCACCTTTTTTCATTTCTCCTTGTGCTCGTGGAGGGTATGCGCACCCAGATGGCGAACTCGGCCTTGTCCAGGGTGCAGCGGAGGGGAACATCTTGTACATGCCAGCGCTCTACTCGTCCAAGAAGATGAACGAAATATATGCCGCAAAGGCCAACAACTCCGAGCAGGTTCTCTTCCAGCAAGTTTATCTCGACGGCGGGTTGAACGAATCTCAGCAGCTTATCCAGCAGATTGAGGCTGCAGGCGCGAAAGCTATCATACTCACTGTTGACTCCCCGGGAGATGGTATTAGGCACCGGGCTGCCCGCTACAGTGTTGGCTCGGCAAACACAGAGTACAGCTTGTTGACGTGGGAATTGTACCACCAACTCTCAAACATGACATCTCTACCCATCATACCTAAGGGTATCCAGACGGTCGAAGACGCTCGTGAAGCTGTGAACCAAGGTGTAAAGGCCATTTACCTATCTAACCACGGGGGCCGTCAGCTTGACTCGTCACCATCGGCTTTGGAGGTGGCACTCGAGATCTACAACGAAGACCCTGAGATCTTTCAACAGGTCGAAGTTTTCGCTGATGGTGGTGTGCGGTACGGCGCTGACATCTTGAAGCTACTATCGCTCGGTGTAAAGGCTGTTGGTGTCGGTCGTCCCTTCATGTATGCTAACATATACGGAGCGGAGGGTGTGGCGAGGGTAGCTGAGATGCTTAAGTACGAGATGGCGAACGATGCGGCGAATCTCGGGGTTGCTGACATCAAACAAATCGGTCCCGAGTATGTGAATTGGAAGAGCACAAATGCGTGGTATAGCTAGATGACAACCGGCTACGAGTGCATGTTTTGAGGGACCCAGGGCGGCGGAAAATCATACTTACGCACAACTGTGTACACATCTTCTCTTAGACGCGTTTATGTAAGATTACATAAGGCCAGTATCTGCTTGTAACACAGCTAGCTTATGTCTATCTACTGATTTTTTACTACCCTAAAATACTATAAATATAGATGGCTAGTCAACGATCGATGTTTTGTGTACGCATTTGTTCACGTATTTGTGTTCGACAGGTAGAGGGGTCTTGCCTGTTACATGATTTGACGGTATTATAATTTGTGATACCCCTAACATTTGTGTCTCTATAAAACTTAAATAGATAGCTAGAGAGTAAAACTTTTACTGCAAGCAAATTTTATAAGGATAACTATATGCCCGCTTCTTAAAAAAGGTAGCTACGGCTTTTATGCTAAGAACGCCGTGACCATACAACTTGTACACTTGGCGGAGTCATAGTGAAGTCATTCTTCACGCTCATCTCAAATCCTTCGACATCAAACCCCTCGGCAAAATGAAGGTCGTAATCTTTTACAACTGCCGATGTGATATGGCGCAGCTCCGACAACGCGAGTTGCTTGCCAATACATGCGTAGTGTCCAATCGAAAAGGGTATCCAAGCATCCCTGTTGAATGGCTCCGGCCCTTCCCCAAGCCAACGCTCTGGTATGAAACTATCAGGTTGGGCAAAGTTTCGGGGATCTCGCTGGACAGTAAAGGGGGATACACTGACGAGCGTCTTGCCCGGGATCCATTTGCCTGCCATCTGCGCTCCACTGGGCGGTACGACTCGTTGGAGCCCCTGTGGAACAGGCGGCATTAGGCGCAAACCCTCCTGGATACACGCATTTAGATACGGAAGATTTCCTAGCCAGGTGTTGTCCGGAGACTCTGGGTGCTGGAGAATCTCTGCTTGAAGCTTTTTGTATTTGTCCTGATGCAAAATGAGATAATAGAAAAGACAACTACATGGCATCAGTAGTTGAGCCATAAGCATCATTATGGTACATTACATACCCGAGTGAGATGGATGTCGTATCGGATCCTGCAACAATAGCGGTGCGTGAATCCATGACGAGCTCGCGTTCGTTCAGTCTGGAGCCGGTTTCCTTGTCTTCTCCTAACAGATAGTAGAAGATGTCTTTGCGGGATGAACCCTTAGCGCGTCTTTTATCCATGAGATCTCTCGCGATATTTTCGAACTCTTTGAGATCACCAGTTGCCGGCAGCAACTCAAGAAGTGATGTAATCCATGGGACAGCACTCATGATGGAGAGTGATTTCATGAAACTGTGCAGGATGGTCATAAAGGGATGATCTTTACCTGTATTCAGCATGTCAAATGACTCGCCAAACCTGTGTTTTCTAACTTAATACGTAGACATTCAGATTCTCGAACAAGACAAACTCACGCTAGATCTCCCATGATGTCGAAAGATAAATAGGTGAACAACTGGCCAATATCAAATTCCTTACTGGCACTCATCTGCTTCACGAATCGGTCAATATGGTTGAGTAGAAGAGGTTGGAATTCATTAATTGCCGATACGTTGTTCGCCTGTGCCCAGATGCCACGTCTCCAGCGATGTGTCATATGGTCACGTGTAGATTGAATGCTTCGAGTGTCCCCGGCAGCGGCCGGACCATCGTACCAAGGACCTTTGATGAACTTGCTAGATGTTCCGTAAATCAATTTGATGGCCTCGACGTCGTTAATGTCTAGCTCGTTGGGTCCGACTCGTAGAATGTCGCCATATTGTTCGTGGAGTTTCTTGACCTCTCGATGATATTCTCCGCCGATGTGTATCTTACAGGTCCAGAACTTAGAGATGCGAGCCAAGAATGGACCGGGAAACGATCGCAGTGGGTGATAGAGGCCACGATAGAGACATATGGAGGATCTATAGTGTTAGATACGCCAATGAGCGAAAAGCAAAAACTTACATAAGGGTGATCAAGTAGACGGCGTCCAGACACAGCAGAACAAGTCCGACTGAGTTGACTGACTCTATCTGTTTGAAAACCAATCCAAAGCCAATACCCGCGTTGGCCAACAAACCCCAGCACACGGCTTGGAGTGCTGACGGCTCGTGGTATTGGACTGCTAGGTGAGATAACTACAGATATCAGTCCCCGATACTTTGTTCTAGAGCACTGATGTTCTTACGAGAGCGGCAGCAGCGGCAGAGTAATAATAATGATACATAATTGTTGTAATATTTCATGGGAGAACTAGGAATCGTCACAAAGGTGAGGGCTGAGGAGATATAGGTGTCTAACTCGTGGTTTTCAGACGTGGGAATGTGGAGAAGGGCGAGCGGGGAAGGGATCCTGGAGGGGAGTACCCTGTACGGAAGGTGACGTCCGAGGGATAATATATTCGGGCCTCGGATAGGTAATCGTGCTGCAACGTGTCTTATCAGCTGCACTGAAAGTTTCCTCGGCGCCTCCGCGAGACTTATATTGTGACTCGGTCGCATCGCGGCACCGCACTGGCATGCTTCCCTGGGTCACGTGCCAGCCGCTCGCCTCGACCTCCCAAGTGTGTCTCGCAGTACGCTAGATAGCATGGTCTGGAGGATTACCGAGTCTGTTTTTGGTACGAACATTATCAAGGACTGGACAGCTTGACACGATTAAGATCACTATATAAGCATACAAGTGTAGTAGAATGTCTTAAAAGGTGGAACACGTGAGCGACCGTAGATTATAGAGTACAGTATTGAACTGAGGTAGCTAAGTTATACGATAGAGATACTATGACTGCACTTGTATTCTGGTGTATCGCACCGAGTAGGGCGAATTTAGATATAAACGACTCCATTCTGTTGATATAAGGCCTCGATGAAGCGATGCCGCTTAACAGCCCGCTCAAAACTGCAGAAAGCAGTGGCGTCCTCAGCTGCTACCGCCTCATAAAGGCGCGCGACGTTTCTGTGGATTGGGTACATTCCGGAGAAATCCTCTTTCAAGATTTCAATCTCCTTGACATCATTATCCTCAAAATCGTGAAGGTGAATGCTCGAGCCGCCGAATATCTGCATGTGCATGTTGGGAGCCTTAACCCAAATTTCCCCTTTCTCGCCGTAGATGCGCCAGTCAACGCCTGGTTGATCCTTGAACGCATTGCCACCGCGGACATTGATACTGAATACTGCTCCAGAGTCGAGCTTTCCATGGACCAAGACCTGGTCGTGCGAGGTGACCTTGACATCTTTCTTGACGATAGAGTTATCTGGGTTGACGACGTCCACTGCCGCACGTTGAACTGCGAGTACCGAGTCAAAGCTTTTCGGCTCGCCTAGGGCTACTTGGAGATTAGTTTCTGCCCAAATGCAAGAGTTAGATAAGCTTACCGCTTGTGAAAGCGTCCATGAAATGTCCGAACGGAATGGTGACCAAATTACCGCCAATCTCAATGTGACCCGTGTACTCAGTCGCAGCGTCAAGTGTTGGCCCGCCTAGGACACCAGAGCCGACGACTGTGGTACTTAGAATCTTGCCAATCTTGCCGTCATGGATAATCTTCTTCACAGTCTGAAAAGTTGAATCAAAACGTCCTTGGCAGCCGACCGCAGCGACTTTCACGCCATACTCTTTACTCAATCTAAGAAGCTCCTCAGCTTCCTGGAGATTCTTGCCAAGAGGCCATTCAACCAGTACATTCTTGCCAGCCTTGATCGCAGGGGTGATAGTCTTATAATGGCGGTCTACACGAACAGCGCAGACGACAAGATCAATGTTTTCATCATCGGCGAGGTCTTATTCATTAGCTCGAGTGAT
This sequence comes from Neocucurbitaria cava, assembly GCA_027946455.1. Lineage (NCBI taxonomy): Eukaryota > Fungi > Ascomycota > Dothideomycetes > Pleosporales > Cucurbitariaceae > Neocucurbitaria > Neocucurbitaria cava. The sequence goes on from JAPEUY010000007.1 coordinate 1,704,157, forward strand.
TCAAAATGGCAATCGCGATTGCCAATAACCGTACCTTGTGGATCTCCATAAGCCCGGGTAGCCTCGGCAAGATTCAAAGCTTTGATGGATTTCCGAGCGCTCTCAGCAGATGAGTTGCACACTGCTACAACTTCAAATTTCGACGTAGCACTCTGCAAGTAGGGGAGGTGAGCGTTGGCCGCCCACTGACCTGGTGAGAGGCCGAGAATGCCGATGCGTATTGGCGCCATTTCGGAAATGCCCAGTGGAGATGCTTGTTCTGGGACGGGTGGAGTTGGTAGCTGGGTCAAAATAAAACTGAAAGTCTTCTTTATATCTAATATCTAAGAAAAAATAGTGGGTCGGATTTAATCTCGCCTGATTCTTGAAGCAGTAGTCACGGGTCGGATATTCAACAAAGACTTATCCGGTTCGCACGAACTTGATTATCTGGTCCACGCATCCAGACTGCCGAAAGTGTGGTAAATGCTGTCATGCTTGGCGAGTTCATGCGTGATCCAAAAATGGTAGAATATCCATGAGGTGAACGACTGCAGACTTGGCGGCCTCGGGTCATGTCCGACAATGTCTTTCAATAGCGCCCGCTGACGCCTATGACAACCCGGTTACACTGCTCAATAATGCTATCATTGCTATGATCGTGTATGTATCTAGCTCGCTTGCTTGCCCATGAATCCATCACAGTCGTGCATGTTCCGCAACCAATTCCACTGCTGCTGCAGCAATGGCCAGCTTGCCAGTCTCCACCACCGTAGTCTGAAAAATGACCGTAGCGCCCGATTTCCACATTTCAGTCTTTAAAGTCTGCCCAGGAATCGTGATCCCAGCAAAACGGACCTTGATGTTACGAAAGGGTCCGTATGTGGAATACACATGCTTCGACGCTATTCCAAAAACGCAAAGACCATGCAGAATTGGTGTATCAAAGCCTCCAGCACGAGCCGTATCTGGATCCTGGTAAAGTCAGGTGATGCATCCGGATCGATGAATAGTGCTTACTATATGTAAAGGATTGTAGTCGCCTGAGAGTCTGTAAAGGGCGGCTTGTTCCTCAGACGTCTTTTCGATTATGCTGGCATCCGGCGCGCGCGGAGGAGGCTGGTTGGCTGCAGTCGCCGGACCACGATCCCTTCCTTTTGAAGGTCCACCGAATCCTCCGCTTCCCCTGACAAAAACGGTCTGCTCGTTGTAAAAGATGTCCTCACCTGTAGATGTGTCTACGGTACGAAAAGCTGTGACGACGACGGCAGCTTTGCCCTTGTCGACGAGCTCGATACCAGCAGGATAGCTGCATAACGCACCGCTGACAGGGATGGGAAACTTGCGGATCTCGAGATACTGCTCACCGTGGAGTAGGCGCTTCTAATAGAAAGAAATTCGGTCACTACATCGCGCAACAAGACATGAGTTGATCGTGACTCACATACGAGAAGTTAGGGAGCAGGGGTGCTAGCCTTTGCGCAAGTGATCCGTCGTTGTATGCGATTACGCCTAGTCGGGAGACAGTTAGCGCTATCAACCGGATTTGACGGAGACAACTGTACCGAACGAGGGGAGAACCTCGAAAAAGGGAGAGTCCTCGAACACTAAGGACAAATCCGTTCTTTTGGCCCCGAGGCCCAGATTGTACAGGATTACATCCTTTTTTGTATAATTGAATTTGATGCTTTTGTCTGTCACCATCCGAAACAGAGTACTGGCGCTGCCGGTCTGAAAGACGAACACGTGACTTGTCAAGAGAGAGGGTCTCCTAGTCGGACCAAGGCACGTCGAATTGTAGGGTAGTGTCCAGAAAACCTATTATTGGGCGGGCTCTCTTATGAGCAAGGCGAGCAGGGAGGATACCCTTGAGTTTCCGGCTCATGTGACTACTCTAACCTTCTGGACTCCCGAGACTACCTCGGAGAGTTCGGCATCCATTTGACTTGAGGCATTGTGCTATTGCTAAGTGTGATCACTTCTGCTCAACACCTGCAGGTAAAAATGAAATAAGGATGTTCGGATGGGTAAGAGTCAAAAAGCCACCACGATACCATCAAAATCTCCCCCGACCGGCGTACCGAGCCCTTGAGGTCGCGAGCCTCAACCCAGGTATTTATCTTCCCTGTCCTCTCCTCACCCCTCAGTTACCAATTACATCTAGGTCCTCTTGTGGCTTGCTGCTGTCCTCCTATCGTACCTCTCTTGTTCCTTGCATATTCACGAGACGGCATGACTGAATGTTTGCAGACGAATCAGAAGTCCGATGTAGGGTGTCACACTAGCGCGCCAAGATAGGCAAAACATCGGCAGCAGAGTGAGTCTCATTGTTATCCTGTAGGTTCTACCACCAGTTCAATTTGTTTGTTTACGGATTTCGGCAAGACTGACGTAGTGGTACATATGCAAGATAGGATATGGTCACGTGATGCGACATCATGTCATGCACTTCGCGAAATGGCTCCTTGACATCTGCAGTCATCCAAAACGCCAAGAAGATATCCTGACCTCCTGAGAATTGACAGTTGCGCTCCACCTTGCAAGCCTTTATTCTCCTGCAATTCTTGCAACCCTCACGACTTTTATTCCCTCCGCCGGCATCTTCATCGAGTCCTTCCGGTTCGATGTCCTTGAAAAAACCGGGATTTAGACCCCTCAGATCTGCTGAAGCTGAGTTCACGCCTTATTGTCGCGCGTCTGCCTCAATTCCATTCCGATGGCAAGTGCAAGTCCACGGAGGGTCACGAAGCCCACTATCTCAAAGCCTGGGGAGTGCTGACAATGTTTGACGCCCACCGTCAATTTATTTGGGCGCCCGTTAAAGTCCTCGGGGATTTCACAGGCAGGGGAATGGTTGCACTCGTAGGGGTACTGCTTGTGCTCTTTCGTTCGCAGCGCTAGCGGGAAAAGGTAGGGAGTGAAGGCACATATGTATTTTCTAACCAGGTACACACGTGCTGCATCTAAAAGACCCCTTATACTCAGCTTTGTGTGTTTGGCTAGCGCTCTCCTCAAAGATGCGCCCTATTACGCATACCACGCGCTCGAGGACACCAGTCGGTATATGTCTTTTGGGGCGCAAGAGCTGCATTCTTCGCACGGCCATTCCAAGTCATTAGGCTTGAGCGCCACAGAGGTTTATCCGGGCAAATTACGTTGGGAAGACAAGTGGGAATGGCCGTATATGAATAAGGTTCGGAGCTTTTCAAATGGACGACGCGGAAAGAGTCGGAAAGTATATTCAATGAAAAAGATGTTGCTATGCTTCTCAACTCAAGGTGAATGGAACGAAGTTATGGGGGTTACGGCTGGAGTGGAAGAGTATTGAGGAGTGGGCAAGATAGTACAAAGTCAAGCGTCTCGATGTAGGCTGCAGAACTAGTGCGGTTGAATGGGTAAGAGCAAATCGCAGGCTCTGATCAGAACCTTAGGATTGACTGCGTATGTAGAATGCTGTTGTCTTCACCTCAACATCTTGAATGCCGAATTGGTTCCTGACTTTCGCATCATTCAGCTACAATGAGAACTGCTTTTTTTGTCCGCTCTAAACAGCCCTTCCCAAGATCCCTCGGCGGCCATCGGCAATCAAACAGCCTCGACAGATTGCGTGTGTCCTAGAGAAGGCTTTTGGAGGCCGCCACAGAAGTCTAGGCCAAGCAAGATGTCAGCCTGAATAGGAATGTGACCAATCAAACGTTGCGTATTGTCCAAACATGACTCTCGTCCAGTGCCCCGCGCCATCTGTTCCAGATAACGGGAAGGTGGGTTTTCCCCAGCTTTGATATGTACCCCAGATGCAAGATCTGGGGAGCCGTGGCCCGAGGGTCCACTACTTTTCTCACGCAATTGATGCGATCCTAGATCGATATAAATCTTGCAGCTGGCCCAGCTTCTCCTGTACGACCTCTGGCCAAACTGCAGTCCCGATCTTGCAGCATCTGAAATCAATTCCAGTGTGCTTAGCAAGTGTAAATACTCTTTATCGTTACCAATTCCCTTTATTCCACACTGTTTCAATACAGCTAGCAATAGGATCGTACTTTCAAGATGGCTGAAAAAGATGTACCTCAGATGGCCGAACACCAGGAAACGCCCTCAGATCCCGGACTTCAAGCCGTAAAGATCAATGACACCGTCTTTACATGCTTTGATGAAACAGAAGACCCAGATTTCAGATTTGGGTTCACCAGGTCTGTTATCTTTTTGGTGCGTATATTCTTTGTGCCAGCTCCGGAAGCGATCATCATTCGCGTCATCCAGATTTGTTGACGTGTATCAGGGCCTCGTCTTTGGCTTTTTCTCGGACAACCTAGTCGTAGCTTGCATTTCTTCTGTTATCACGGAAGTAAATAACGACCTTGGTGAGTGCGTCATTCACGATACGTGCAAGTAGTTCAGCCTGACTGTGGTACTAGGCCCGTCTATAAGTTATGTTTGGATCATCTCTGCAGTATACACGACAATCTCTATCACCTCTCCCTTCGTTGGACGTCTTGGCGATATCTTTGGACGGAAGTATATCCTCGTCCTTGGCAACCTAATAGGCGCGATAGGCTGCATTGTCTCTGCTACTGGCCACTCAATCAGCGCTCTCATCGTCGCCTCTGTGCTCATTGGACTTGGGTCTTCAATGGATTTACTTGCATGGGCTGCCGTGGCTGAAATTGTGCCCAAGAAGCAGCGTCCTGTGACCGTTGGGCTTTACGAGTTTGCCATTACGCCATCGGCTCTCTTTGCTGCTTTCATAGGTAAGTGATTGGGCGTCCGCGTAGACATGGCTTGTGGATTTAGTTGTTAACTGGTTATAGGACTATCCCTGACGCAGCACACGGCATTGGGATGGCGCAATATATACTGGGTTTGCTTCGCTCTCCATGGCGCAGCAATTCCCCTCCTGATGTTCTTCTACCACCCGCTCAATCAATATGTCTCCGAAGTCGGAAAATCCAAATGGGATCAGGTAAAAAGCCTTGATTACATTGGTGTTGGCCTGTTCTGTATAGGCCTGTGCCTCTTTCTAATCGGCTTGTCATTTGGCGGCACGAAATATCCATGGTATGTTAAGGGAACAAGAATCACTATAGCGTAACACATACTGACAGATCCAAAGGAAGTCTGCAGGAACCTTGGCGCCTCTTCTTCTTGGCATTCTATTTCTCATCATTACTGGCGTTCATGAACGTAAAACAAACAGTCCATACAACGTATTTCCACATTCACTTATGCGGAACTACCGTGGGTTCACCGTCGTCTGTGGAGTTGGGTTCCTGAGCGGCATCGTGTACTACTCGAGTCTGATCATGTGGCCACTTCAGATCTCAATCTTTTACACTACGACTGCAACCGGAATCGGACTTTATAGCATGTCTTGGGGCTTTGGCTCCCTTGCTGGTGCTGGCATCACAGGGTTCGTCTTACAGAGATTTGACCAAGCTAGGTTTATTTTGGTCGGCGTCTGCGCTTACATGACGATTATGAGTGGTACCCAAGCTATTGTTGGTAAGACATCTCCCCAATTGTCTTCTGAATCTCGATTATCTTTTTCATGTCCTGATATTCTCCAGGCATTCATACAAACGCAGCCTCTTGCGCCCTAGTGGCCCTAACCGGTAGTGCGGTGGCCGCCGCCAGCGTGATTATAAACTCAATTATTCAACTCTCCGTACCTCACCAGTATCTTGGTATAGCCATGGGGCTTGTCACCACGTTTCGCTACGTTGGCGGATCTGTCGGCTCAACAATCTACCAGGTGATTCTTAGCAACCAGCTGACAGATAATCTGGGGAGAAACGTGGCAGCAGCCCTGGCCAAAGCAGGAGTTGCACCCGCTGACATTCCAGCAGTGGTTGCAGCCATTGCAGGCGGAAACCTAACGAGCCCGGCTTTGGCGGATGCAAGTCCTGCAGCTATAAGCGCTGGAATCCTCGCGGTGAAGTTGACGTACGTTCATGCCTTCAGGATCATTTTTCTTGTGTCCATCGCATTTGGAGTTCTCGGCACTATCTGTGCCGCATTCACAAGAAATATCGGTGAATTTCTGACCAACAAGGTTGACGTCAGATTGGATGAACACATCAATCTTGGACTTCACGAGGTCCACAAGGGTGGGCACGTTCTCAATGCTGATGGGACTGAGATTACTGGAAGATCACGTAATGCTGTGGAATGGTAGCAATGGCGTTAAGATTACTCTACTCTTGTGAAGGCTGAAAGGACCGGGAGCTGTACAATTTGTTAGTCGTATATTGTATCTGTAGCCCGCGTAACATCGTAGGAGTGATATATCCCAGGCCACACAAAAAGAGCTATACGTTAGTCTCATAGTGCGAGGATGAGAATCAGAGCATATGATGTTTAATATTCGGTGATACCGCTCAAGTCATTACACTAGCGTTCACTGCTTTTCCTTGTGGAGTGATCTGAAGGTCTGACCAGTTGGACTCTTGGCTTTATCAGCTGCAGTTTTCAGCATCATAAATGATACACGATTATTGCTAAGCAGGGGAAACTTTTGTGAGACGTTAATCGTTAGGGTTTAGGAGGCTCTAAGCTGAAGACAAACAACGCAGAGCATGATAGTCAATTGTCTCAGGGCGGTGTCATTGGTCCTACGCCGCATCTGCGTTGCAGCCCATTCCAGACAAATTGAGGTACTTGCAGTGTTTCGGAAAGTGCTTCCGAATTGAAGGTTGCATCAAAGTATACTAAGATGTATTCTTCGAAAGAGGATAAGTGTGTTAGTACCCGAGAAGGCATAATCACACGACTCCTGCAGCCCTCAGCGAGTCAACCTCCTTTCTGTCAATTCCAAGCTCGTGAAGCACCTCTTCCGTATGCTGCCCTAGCCGTGGAGGTCCAGTTCGAACACTGGCCTTGGTCTCACTGAACTTAACAGGCGGACCTATGTGTTTGACACAAACGTTAGTAGAGGCCTCTTCACATGAGATAAAGCCGTCAGACGTACCGATCACGTTGATACTTCCGGATTTCGCAATATTGAAAGGGATCTGCGTGACCATATCCCTTGCTTCCGTTTGTGGGTGGGCGAACGTGTGCTCCATATCGTTGATCGGTGCATACGCAAGACCAGTACCTTCAAAGGTCGTTTCCCATTCCACCGTGGTTTTCGTAACAAAGATGTCATTAAAAATAGGGTTCAAGATATCGCGGTGTTCAACTCTTTTGGCATTGGTGCTGAAACGCTCGTCCTGCGGCAATGATTCGACGCCAAGAAGGTTGCAGAATTTCACAAACTGCTTGTCATTGGTGGCACCACATACCAGATAGCGATCTTTAGTCGGGAACGCATTATAGGGAGCAATGCTCGGATGTTGGCAGCCCCAGCGCTCAGCTTCGATTCCCAGGTTCAGCCAAGAGAGGCCGACGTTTGTGAGCAAGCTGATCTGCGTTTCGAAAAGAGATGCATCCACTCGTTGGCCCTCTCCGGTTCGATGACGAGCATGGATTGCAGCTAGGATAGCGCCATGGATATATAGGCCAGAAGCCATATCGATGAGGCCAATTCCAGGACGTACTGGAGGGCCGTGACGCTCCCCTGTGACATGCAAAAGGCCAGCTTCGGCACCAGCAATGGGATCATACCCGCCTCTGTTAGCATAAGGACCCGTTGTCCCGTACCCTAATCACTAGTCTTTAGCAGCCATTTCAGTGGTGTAGCCGAGATGCAAATACCAGAAACACTGGCGTATATTAGCCGAGGGTTCACTTTCTTCAACTCATCATAACCAATACCAAGCCGATCCATTGTGCCTGGCTTGAAATTCTCAATCCTAAATGTCGTGTTGGTAAATTAGCGTTTCTGTAGTAGTGGCGAATTCTTCGACTTTAATTCTTGAAAGAGCTTGCTTACAAAACGTCAGCACTTTGCACAAGTATCTGAAATATGCTTTTCCCTCCAGGAGCTTTCAGGTTGAGGGTGATGGATTTTTTGTTTCGATTGACTGCGCAGAAGTAGTTTGACATGGGTCCGCCCTCTGTCTTCCAAGTCGAATCTTCTCTTGCCATTTTCCAGTATCTTGTGTCATCCTACAAACCGATATTTTAGCCAACTGCTCCAAGTATACGGAACCGATTGAAGTTGAAGCAAACATACCCCTTTGTCAACTTCCTCGACTTTGATAATTTCCGCGCCATAGTCGGCTAGAATTTGAGTGCAATACGGAGCCTGATTGTGTCAGAACAGTGGACATGTCCTACTGCGCACTTGAGATCAATTAAATTAGGTCGAGGGAGGACTTTCTTACCGCAAGAACTCTTGACAAGTCCAAGACTTTGAGTCCTTGCAATGCGCCTCCGCTTTTGTTCTGGGATTGAGCGTTGGTAACACTGGAACAACATCGTATATTTCTCGATCTTGTGTCGCTCGTCTCGAGCTGAACTGAGCGGAGGAATCTCGTACTACTAATGGCAGTACTGCAAGCCTTGGGATTGAAGCAATGTCTCATCTCGGTTAGCAGAGGGAGGACATTCGAAAGCACAATGTCTGCCAACGCAGATGATAGTTCTTGCAGTGCTTATCCATATAGTTGCCGGTCATGCAGTTCGTGTGCTTTGGTTAGGCCTATTCTCGTCCCACCAACCACAATGGCCCCTCGGCTATATCGATGCAGTATACTCAGCCTCGGACCGCTTGTTTGGGGCACCACCTGGCAGGCGCGTTCCGAGTCGAAAATGCTGCAACGCGATTCCTGCCGCCCGTTCAAAAACCAAAACGTGAGTACATTCATCACGAGGCACCATTAGACGGAATTGAAAATCTATTCATGATTTGGACTTTGAAGCAGAAAAACGAACACGCTTCTTTACACATAAATTGCGTCGTAATATGATCTCATTGAATGATGTGCAACGTGATGTACCTTTAACGTTAATTTGTTTTCAATTTTTGTAGGAATTGATCTGCTTAATAGCTCTTTGGCAGTCCCAAAACACGCTGCCCAATGTAACATTTGATCAACTCGGCGCTGATAGGCGCGATACGTGCCAGAGTGGCTTCACGTAAATACCTTTCAACATGATATTCCTTCGCATATCCCATTCCACCGAGCGTCATAACAGCTCTCTCTGCAGCTTTGAATGCAGCCTCAGCGGCCATGAACTTTCCAGCATTAGCATACTCGCCGTCCATATAGCCCTCGTCGTATAGTCGGCCCGCAAGATAGATCATTAGTCGGGCACCTTCGAGATTCATCCAACATTCGGCGAGTGGGTGCTGTATGCCCTGGTTTTGCCCAATAGGTCGCCCGAAAACGACTCTTTCCTTTGCATAGACGCTGGCGCGACGGAGTGCAGCGTAGCCTATCCCGAGTGCTTCTGCACCGACGAGGACTCGTTCCGCATTCATCCCATGCATTATCATCTTAAACCCGTCCCCTTCTTGGCCTATCAGGTCCTCGCGCGGAACCTTCCAATCCTCGAAAAAGACGACATTCGAATCCACTGCGCAACGACCCATTTTAGGAATCTCAGTCACCTTGACGATAGATCGATCTAGATCCGTGTAGAAGAGAGACAAGCCTTGCGTAGGTTTCTTGACGTCTGCGAGAGGAGTCGTCCGCACTAAGATGAGAATTTTGTTTGCCACCTGACCCGTTGACGTCCATATCTTGGAACCAGTGAGAGTGTAGTTATCGCCCTCTCGCCGAGCTGAAGATTGTAATCGTAGAGTGTCCAGGCCTGAGGCATAAAGTTAGTGCCTCTCAGCTTTAAGCACATAGGGTGAGCACTTGCCAGTGTTGGGCTCGGTCACACCGAAACAAGCACGATCTTTGCCCTGAATGAGGGGCGGTAGGAAGCGCTTCTTCTGCTCATCCGAACCAAACTTGACGACAGGCTCCAGGCCAAAGATGTTCATATGTACAGAAGAGGCCGCATTCATGCAACCACCACTCTCGGCCAGCGTCTGCAACATGATGGCGGCTTCTGAGATACCAAGGTTGGAGCCTCCATATTCCTCTGGAAGGCAGATACCTAGCCAACCATTGTCCGCCAACTGCTTGTAGAGCTCCCAAGGAAATTTGTGTTCGGTGTCGTGTTCAGCCCAGTAATCATCCGGATAATCGAGGCAGATCTTCGAGATAGCTTCGCGAACAGATTTCTGTGAGTCAGTCCATTCAGGTAGATTGGTGGGGAGAAAATCTGAGGCAAGGGCGTGGAGATGTCGTGGTTTTGCTGCACAGCCAACATGGGTTGGTTGCTGGGATATGCGGCTGGGCCTGGCACAGGAGACACGGAAGGGTGCTGAGGAGAGTGTGCTTCTGGACACAGCACGGAAGACACTCATGATGTCGCCAGATTGATAGTACAGTCAAGATGCGGATGATGAGATGCACACTTTGTGTTCTCCCGATGGTCTTTACGAAAAGATTGCCTACTTGGGTTACGGTCAGATGTACACTCATCAACGCGTACACAGTATTCCATTGGCACCGGGCAAAGAACAGGGGTGTCGAGCAGCCTCCTCGGCAAGTACTCAGGCGCTGGTCCCCATAGCCAAGGCGGCCATTGCTTAGGTGGGCTGCACGGCCGAGGGCTCACCGGACAGAAGCACGGGCACTCTTGTATCGATGATGTGCCACCAGGTCACGTGGTGCATGTTCATCTTGGGTCATGTTCTCGGGCAAATCGATTGACTCTGTTTACGAGGGGTGAGCAAGGCGGGTAGCGGAACTGGCGAGTTTCCGAGAAAGCGTGACGACGCCTACACAGTAGATGATCGGTTCCGAGCTGCCGAGGGCCCAGTATTCGCATGGCCGAAGCCACGCCGCGAGACGTCGGAATCAGAAGACCAGAGAATGGTGTATTGCCATGGACGCTCTGATACAAATGCGGGTGCTAGCTCGAGCCCCTCGCATCGAGACGTGCGCCATGCACGTCGACGCTGGCTTCGACACTGGCTTCGACGCTGGCTTCGCGAAACACTGGCTCTCGCGGTGGTGCTGTAAAAGTACCGGTACTTTGCCCCTGGGCCTTGGGCGTCTGTCGAGGAGAGACTAGAGACATGACATGCTCAGGCACGCCAGCGGCCAGGCACTCTGGGGAAAACTGGGACAGGCACCTGGGGCGCTAGCGGGGGTGGCTATTGGCCAAGAGCCGGATGTGCGGGGGCGCAGGGGTGCCGAGTCGTGCGAGTGCGGGGCACGGGGGTGGGGAGGGGGCACTGGGGTTCGCTTCTCCACGCGCGCCGTGGTTAGCGCCATGGTGATCAGTCGTAGGTATTAAGACGATGCCAGTATTGTCCTGTAGGTACTTCCGTCGTATCAAGCCGCTCCATCTATGCCATGCTTCTTCGTGCACCACTTCACCTCGAGTGCGTTTGTCTTGCAACCCCCACCGTAACTTGATACAGCCCCCAGGATGCCCTCCCCGCCGGGTGCCACTGCGCCAGCAGCGGCCGACTCGCACGCTCACTCTCCCAAAAGAAAGGCGTCGGACCTGCCGCCCGAAGGGTCCGTGAAGCGCCGCGCTCCTCGCGCTTGCCTGGTGTGCCGCAACCGAAAGGTGCGCTGTGACGCGGTGCAAAGCGGCGTGCCTTGTAACAATTGTCGCTTGGACAACGTCGCCTGCGTCCTCTCCGAGTCGAATCGTCGCAAGGCCACGTCGGCGTCCATTGATATCGACCTCGACCGCGACGTCTACTCGCCCGAAAGCGACAGCGACCGCGACCGCGACCGCGACCGCGATCCGCCAACCGACATTCCCGTCTCGCTGACATTCGAAGGTTCGATTTGCATCCGCCGTTTTCTTGCATCATTTACTCACCGCCCTCGTATTTAGTTCATGATAGGCCGTCTGAGACGTGGCCAATGCCCGATGGGAATCAACTCTCCTCCTCCACCGCCCTCCATCTCGGCGTTGCGCACACCAGCCATAGCGCCAGCTCCGCCCTTGCACCATCGTTGGACCAACACGTACACTGCTATCCAAGATATCTCCGCCCACTGCCCGCCCACATTGGACCCGAAGACATCGACTACCTGGCCAAGAAAGGTGCCCTGAATGTTCCCTCGGATGCACTGAGGGGTCAGCTCCTTCGCCATTATGTACAATATGTACACTCTTTCATGCCCATTCTGGACCTGGAAGACTTCCTCACTCGCATTGCCCAGGACGACCCGGCCAAGCCAATTAGCTTTCTCCTCTTTCAGGCCGTCATGTTTGCGAGCGTCGCATTCGTCCCTATCGAATCCCTCCATGAGGCAGGGTTCACGAGCCGCAAGGCAGCGCGCAAAATCTTCTTTCAGCGAGTTCGGCTACTTTACGGGCTAGATTGTGGAGATGATCGCGTCTCGCTCCTCCAAGCATTGCTGCTGATGACGTACTGGTACGAAAACCCCCAGGACTTGAAAGACACTTGGTACTGGATGGGCATCAGCATCTCGCTGGCGCAAGTGCTCGGGCTCCACCGCAATCCAGAGCAATTGAACATTAGCCCACGAGCGAAGCGAATGCATAAAAGAATCTGGTGGTCTTGTTATATTCGAGACCGACTATTGGCCTTGGGCATTCGTCGTCCAGCCCGAATCCGACAGAAAGACTTCAACGTCCCTATGCTTACGCCCGACGACTTCGAGACACCATCGATTCCGCATGACATACTGAGATCTGTATGCGACTGGCCACAGCTGCAGGACACGGACTTGCAGAAGACCATGGCTACGGCATTCATCGAAATGGCGAAGCTGTCTGTCTGCATAGGAAACGTGCTGTTCTCTCAGTATTCCACCCTAGTCGAGTCTTCCTCCACTGCAGCCGAAATTGATGCAACGACAATGGTTATCCCCAGAAACTCGATTGAACAGATCCAGAATTTGTCGAGATGCGGCGCCGATCTCGCTGAGTGGAACCAGAATCTTCATCCCGACTGCCGATACAAAGCCCTCGGTGCCAGGTCATTTAGGTATCTGGACGAGAACAAGCGGATCACGCGGTTGCACCAAGCCCAGCTTCACATGATCTACCTGACAGCGGTGACTGTCTTGCATCGACCTCAAGCATTGCAGTCGTACTCTAATGGAGGAGAGGACGGGCCGAGTAGTAGGCACAGCAGGTCAAAGGTCACGGAAGCAGCTACTGGTATAAGTGATATCGCTTACGATTTGCAAAATCAAGGCCACTTGTGCTATCTCTCAACTACCAGCATCCCAGCAATTCTATGGGCGACCTTCGGTCATTTGACGGATATAAGTTCCGCAAGAGATGGAGTCCATTATGCCAGCATCGGCCGTTTCTACCAGTGCTTGCAGGCCTTGCAAGAGTTGCAATCCATGTACGCATCAGCCGACTATGCTGTCAAATTTTTAGAAGCTGCCATTAACAAGACTGACATTAATATACCTGGGTTGCGCATAGGGAGAGGCGCCAACTCAACGTCAAGGGATGTTGAGTTGGGCTCACGCGTTGCTAAAAGTATGACGCCTTTGCGAACATCGGGCTCTTCTGCCACCAGGGGAGATCGTTCGCATCCAGACTCCATCACAAACGGGATTGCTTCGCCGTTCAGCCTGTGCAACGCTTCCATGCCGACTAGTAACACAAGCCGGAGCGAATTTCCACCCTGCGAAGAACTGGACGTGAACAACATTGACATGGGAGATTACTGGCAACAACCCTTGATAGAATTTGAAAACAATCTCAGTGCATATGTCTTGCCAACTCCAGGCAAATCTTACGACGACCAAAGACTTTTTGACACGCTTGACCCGATCATAGTCAATCCGGCGTGGGCGTGAAGAGAGGCAGCAATATACTTTGATGCGATCACTGTACTGCTTGTTGCCAATTTTACGTACACATGACTGTGAGAGGACAGTTAGGACCGCTCCCGGGAATGTTGGGATCTTAGGTTCTGTAACGGGGTCAACTCGATTCGAGCCGGATACTTTCACAATTTTGCTTTCTTCCCGGACCAAAAGTCACCCCATCGAACTTTTCTGACCCTCTTCTGAAACTGCTGAATGCCAAACTCGCCTTCACTGCCGGGGATCATCATGTTGTGGAAGGTTTTCTCGATGAAGTCATCTTGATTTTGTCCGCCAGCATTATCCCACGCAAGATCTAGAAGCTGCTTGCAGGTTGCTGCAGCTTGAGGAGCACAAAAAGATAATTTGTCTAAGGTTTCGTCCAGCAGTGCACATAGTCCATTCGTGTCGTCTGCTACGCCGTGAATAGCACCAATTCTTTGCAACTCCTTGACATGAACCTCCCGTCCAGTGAGCATGGCCTCTCGTAGGAATGAAAATCCCCATTCTCTTGCCAAGTAGCGTGAAATAATGGCAGGCATGAGTCCCAGCTTGATCTCGCTCAATGTCCAACGTGCTTGTGCTGACGCCAGGCGAATATCAAAGACAAATCCAAGGCCAACTCCTCCCGCGTAGCAGGGACCATTGATTACTGCGATGGTTGTTTGAGGGGCATTTGCGATGGCAGAGAATAGGCCTTGGACCTTCTCGTAGAAGTCAACCCCGGTGTCGGTGCCAGTCCTATCCGTGCCGGTGCTCAAATCCATACCTGTGCAAAAGAATTTTCCTTCCGCAGCTAGAACAATGTGGAAAATCGAGCGGTCCTCACCCATGGTAGTGAATAACTTGGTCAGTCCTTCGAGCATTGGGACCGTCATGTTGTTCCCCTTCCCAGGTCTTGTCAAGGTAATCTTCACCACATTTCCAGCTCGAGCAACACTGTATTCGGCGTTTTGCTCTTGGACCTGCCAATCTCGAGTCGAAGCCGTTATTGCAGACGTGGAGTCTGCTGACCCTTTCGAAGACTGCTCTCGTTGTTTCGCAAATTCCGCTTCTGCAGCCTCCGCTGTTGTTGTAGACCTTCGCTTAGCGAGCAACGCTGATCCTGCTCGACTCCTGTTCGGGATACGAAGCTGTTCAGAGATCCATCCACCAACGGATATAAGCTTATCGAGATCGATTCCGGTAGAGATACCCGAGGTCTCCAGAGTGTAGACAATATCTTCTGTTGCCACATTGCCTTGCGCTCCTTTTGCGTATGGGCACCCGCCAAGGCCGGCCACAGCGCTGTCAAAAGCCCGAATACCCATGGAGTACGCTGCGACAACATTTGCAACACCTTGTCCATAGGTGTCATGGAAGTGCCCAGCTAGCTTGTCCGCAGGAATCTCTTTCAGCAGCACTTCTAATACGTCTCGTGTAAGTTTAGGAGTGCCTACTCCGAGAGTATCTCCTAAACCAACTTCGTAACAGCCCATATCCAACAATCGTTTGACGACGCGCAGAACCTGCGAGGGATGTGTGGGGCCGGAATAAGGATCGGAAAATAGGCAGGACACGACACCGCGAACCTTGATATCGTGCTTCCGCGCGGCGTCGACTACGCTCTCTGCTTGAGCAAGGGCTTGGTCGATAGAACAATTTTGGTTCATCCTGCTGAAAGCTTCCGTGCATGAAGCAAATACCACGACCTCCTTTGCGGAGCTTTTCATGGCATTCTCCAAGCCCTTGAGATTAGGTGCCAGAACTGGTAGATTAATGGCCTTTTCTCGAGCCAGTGGCAACACCTGTTCCATGACTGCTGCGCCGTCTGCTAGCTGAGGAACCCATTTCGGTGAGACAAATGAGGTTGCCTCAATGTTCATCAGACCGGTGGCCGCAAGTCTTCGGATCAATTCGACTTTCACATCAGTAGGAATAGACGTTTTGATATTCTGCAGTCCATCTCTCGGCCCAACTTCAAGGATGCGGACACCAGATTCGAGGGAAGCACTAGCAAACGCACGTCTGGTCAAAGGTGACCGCTGGGCTCTGAAAGCCACAGAGCTTTTCGAGCTGGTGAACCAGGGAAGCAGGCGTTGGGAGGTGAATCTGGCGCTGGCCATGGTGGTTGGTCGTTCTTGAGGCCCATGTGCGGGGTGTGGGGGGTTTCTTTTAAGACGGACATTATACTAAGGTCATGACTTTAACATTGCCAGCCTGCTTGTGTTGAAAATGGTGGGGGATGGTGAGGGACAGAGCTCGCTGCGCGGGAACTCCTCGGTTCCTCGGCCCGTACCTTATGCATTGCTTCTTCCCTATTGGAGCCCAGTGTGTCATTAATGGGTGCAGGTTTATCTATGCGGAGTCACGTGCCTAGACGAATGCGGAAGTCTCTATATCCTCGGAGCGACACCACCACAACACAGAGCCCGACGCGACCGTTCCGCCCGCCATATCATCTCTTTCGGTTTGTTTCTACCCGTCCGCCATGCTTTCTTAGTCACGCTAATTAGATCCAAGATCATCTCCAAGAGGTTCCTTTGGACTAGTTCATGCAAAGAGCAAAGCTGCTTGCTGAGGGCTCTACAGATCTCTGTATAGCCTCAAGCGATGCAAAGCCGGCCTCCAAGCCTTCTGTAAAGTGCCTTCGGAGCTCTCCGAGTCACAAAAGACAACATATTTTGGACACCTACGTCATATGGTTACTCCACCCACGGAGAGAGCTCAGAAGTATATTTGTGTGTCCGCTATTCTTGTGGCCAACCTTGAGTACACTGATATGATACCTCACGAGGACTTGGAGCGAAATGAGCTGCCTCATAAAATACTATTCGAGTAGAATAACTTCAGAGTCTGGAATGCCCAGCTTTCTGTTCTTGGATCCTCTTCATCCGCTGAAACGCCGCGTCCAAAGATTTCCTGGTCTTTGCGAAGTAACGATGGCTAAAATCACTGCTCGTTTGGCCACTGATCGTTCGTGCTTGAATACCATGACTGATAGTTCCTCCTCTGATATATTGAAAAATTGTGGCAATCTCCCAGTCTTTTCCTCCTCCATCCCTGGAAAGGTCGAAGCCGACTATCTCTGTGTACCGGTCCATGAGCTCTCGCAGGCCCGGCATCCCGCTCTTTTCCCGATTCTCCGGCCTGTACGGCGATTCCGAAGGAGCCAAGTCCTGCTGTCCGACATTCATATAATCCTCGAAGAAAGGACTGAGGTGAAACACGATATCCATAAGCGGGTGGCCAATGGTTGACAATTCCCAATCGAGTATCGCGATCACTCTTGGCTCGGTAGGGTGGAGGATCTAAAAGAGAACAAATGCCTCAATAAAGCTTCCCCGATCGAAGCGAACGATGCTGACATACCAAATTATCGAACTTGAAATCTCCATGCACGATAGCAAACCGATCACCTGGCAGGTTGTTTCTCACATAGTCCATTATTTCGTCATATTTTTCGTGAGCACGGCCGAGAGCTTTGCCCGATTTCATGTCTTTGACCGCAGCTTGTTGGGCTTCGATACGACTCCACGTATTGCAGTGACGAGCGTAAAAGTCGGTCTTCTTGCCGTAACCCTCGAGGCCAATTGCGTCCGGGTTGAGTGAATGAAGCCATGCCAGAGTTTCGATGGCAGAAAACCACCTATGCCGCATCAGTATTCCTGGATGCTTCTAACAAGTGAGGATATCAATACTCACGCTTTTCTTCTATCGGTGGGTGAAAGCTCCCGCAAGTTTGTATCTGTAATAATTCTGCCTTTCACGAACTCCATTACCTACGGCCTTATATTTAGCATCAGCAAGACTCACTCAACCATGGACTTACGTAAAAGACAGATCCGATCACGGAAGGATCCATGCATAGACTGAAGACTTTAGGCACAGGGAAATCCTTTACGGAGCCAAGTGCTTGGAGCACCCTAAACTCCCGGTCGACCTGATGAGCAACAGGGCTGATGGCTGGTCCCGATGGCTTCTTTCTGAGAATATACCTGGAACCGCTACGGCTATTGAGTCAGTTTGGTGTCTACTTGTGTTGATGGTACTGTGATATCCAGAGCTTCGCACTTACGCTGCATCATCGACAAAGTAAGTTGGGTTGCTTTGGCCATATCCAACTTTTGTGCTTACAACTGGCAGCTGTAAACCAGGAATTTTCCCCAATTGAAGAAGATATTTTCCCAGCACCTCGTCGTCAAGGTCATGGCGGGAACCTGCCGTAGAGCTAGTGGGCCAACTCATTCCCGGAGAGGTAAACGGAAGTAGGAAGGAACGAGATTGCTACACATGCGATGAAGAAGGATGCAGTACAAAACGAATAGTTTGATCTAGCTAGGCTCAGAGTCTGTAACTCATCACCCCACCCCGGGACTCGGGCTTTAACGGTACTCGATTTACAAAATAGATAAGATGTGCATGCGTAGTACCCAATGTAGGCAAGATGTTACCTGTGCAGCTCTTGATTTTCCAGTCCAGAACCAGGGCGGCTAATGCACAGAGTTGCCGATTGGAACCGAGGGCCCTCGGATTCAGTCCACTCGCCTAAGTTACTGGTTCGCTCCGAATCACTTTCAAACACACCCCGAGAATGAGTGTATCGAATCATGTCACAAAATGCTCTGAATAATATACACCTCGACTTGCGCGCTGTCGTTGATCTGCACTTACGAATTGGCACGTTCTGAAGTAACCGTCATGAACTTCGAGCTGCCCTTGGAGGTGCGGGACTTCTTATCACGCATCGATACCTTCATCCACGACACTATCCTTCCCTTGCAACACGAAGACGATAATAATCGTTTCTTTGACCACCGCCGCGAAGACTCACGGACGCAATGGGAGAATCGAGGTCTACCGGCCGAAGACTGGGAGAAGTTGCTGAGCCAAGCTAAAAAGCTTGCTGATCAGGCAGGTTTCTACCGCTTCGCGTTCCCGAAAGAATATGGCGGGTCAGGCAACAAATCTTCGAATTTATACATGTGCTCTGTTCGATATCATCTGACGTCTCACCCTGAGTACAGTGGTGGTATCAGCCTAGCCAACGACCTGCAGAGCGAACACAGTATCATTGGCAACAATCCGTTCATTATCATGATCTATCACTACGGAACTCCAGAGCAGCAGAAAACTCTTATTCATGCTAGCATTCGCGGCGAATTAAGAGCCACCTTTGGATTGACTGAAATCCACCACGGCTCCGATGCTACCCACATGGATACGACAGCTCGGCAGATCACCCTTCCTTCAGGACCTGGATACGAGATCAACGGGAATAAAAAATGGCAGACAGGCATGCACAGCGCAAACTACTGCATTGTCTTCGCTCGGACTTCTGGTAAAGCTGGAGATGCGAAAGGCATCACCGCGTTTCTTGTACCACGAGACTCTCCTGGAGTCAACATCAGCTCGTATGAGTGGACACTCAACATGCCTACTGACCATGCAACGGTCACCTTTGACAATGTCCGTGTTCCATCGTCAGCTATCCTTGGGCAGCTAGATAACGGACTAGCGATTGCGCAAACGTTCACGCACGAGAATAGGATTCGTCAAGCCGCCGCAAGCTGTGGTGCTGCACGATACTGCATCGATCGCAGTGTTGAGTATGCGAACAGACGCAAGGTGTTTGGAAAGCCTCTCAGCGTCAACCAGGCTATTCAATGGCCACTTGTGGAACTCTCGACTCAGGTAGAAATGCTCAGGCTGTCAATCACCCGTACAGCTGTGGAAATGGATCAAGTCACTGGCCAGGCTAAGGCGGCCGGAAAAAGACCATGGGAAGCGATTGAAAGACAGCTTGGGCACAAGATTGCTATGTGCAATTTCTATGCGAATCGCCTAGTTTGTGAATCAGCCGACCGAGCAATCCAAATCCACGGTGGCGATGGATATTCAAGGCATTTTCCCTTCGAGCATATCTGGCGACATTTCAGACGGTACCGAATTACCGAAGGGAGTGAAGAGGTACAGATTCGCAAGGTGGCGGCTTATTTGTTTGGTTATAAAACTACAGGGGAGAAGGTTGAGAAAGAAGGCGAAACCAAGTTATGAACTAAATCTAGACAATGCGGTTAGTAGGGACGGAACGTCGTTTGCAAGATCATCCATGTCCAATGCACTGCCACGACGCCGACAGCGCAGTCGGTCATATGCTTTTCTATGGGGATTCAATGTTATGAATGGGTCGTTGTTCAAAGCTATTCGAATCCTCTTAGTAATGATTGTGATGCTACGCAAATGCAAAGTATGTCCCCCTCAAGGATAGTCGGGCCTCGAACACGTGTTGGCTTGAAACTCTACTAATGGAGTTCGTATTTTACGGATGTTACGAGACCAACCATAGTGCGGCATATTGTTTCCACGGTGTGAAAATCTCACTACGCTAGGTCATGTATCTATTAGTACCCTACGTAAAATAGAGAATGGGGCGGGACGCGATGGGGCGGGATCCTCGGCTTGTTTGACCATGGTGATTTCCTGTGCGCTTTTGAAGCACTTCCGATGCGAAAATGGGTGTGAGGTTCCTCAGGGTGTACCATAGTCCTAGACGTTCGTAATGAAAGGTCGTCGTTGACGAATCTGCCCGAACCGCCCGAGCCTCGGACATGAGCGACTCCGGTGCTCTTAAGTGCACTAGATCGAGCTCGAACCCTTTCCCTTTTGGCAGTTTTTTTATTATTGTCATTTTCATTGACAAGCTGAAATGCCTTTCCAATTTGATCCGGAATATTTTGAAATCTTCGAGCCCCTAATCCCTCTGTTGTCAAATCGACCAAAGCT
The DNA here is from genome assembly GCA_027946455.1 of Neocucurbitaria cava. Taxonomy (NCBI): domain Eukaryota; kingdom Fungi; phylum Ascomycota; class Dothideomycetes; order Pleosporales; family Cucurbitariaceae; genus Neocucurbitaria; species Neocucurbitaria cava. Next base: position 1,724,661 of record JAPEUY010000007.1, read on the forward strand.
CACTGTGCACGAAATTCCAGCCAGTCGAAAAGGTCGCGAAGCGGGACTCACCGCCTTCCTCGAGAAGTTACCGGACTCGCCGGATGTGGAACAAGCAACCTATCATGTCGAAGCCGCAGATGGCTACTGTATTTTGGTTCATGGCTTTACCAAGAAGGGTGCCCGCTCAGGGCCGGGGCCAGCCATTCTACACTATCACGGTGGTGGTATGACAATAGGAACGGCCCAGCTATACGCAAAACCTCTAGCACGTCTAGTGAGCGAGACATCGATTCCTATCTTCAGTGTCAATTATCGTCTAGCTCCTGAATATACTGGCACAACTCTTGTTGAAGACTGTTACGCTGCTCTCGTCTGGTTAAACCAAAACGCAGAGAAACATAATGTTGACCCAGCAAGAATTGCGGTATTTGGAGAAAGTGCAGGTGGCGGTTTGGCCGCTGGGGTTACATTGATAGCCCGAGATAGGAATCTCCAGCCCCCTCTCGCTAAGCAGATTCTCGTTTATCCCATGCTCGACGACCGAAATATGACTGCGAATGAGGCTGTGGAACCCTTCGCGTTTTTCAAAACCGCAGACAACATCACCTCCTGGACTGCAGTTCTTGGAGATAAAGCAGGCAAATCCGATGGTGTCTCTGCTTACACAGCACCTGCACGGGCGAAGAGCCTAGCTGGCTTACCGCCAGCGTACATTGATGTTGGAGAGCTGGACATCTTCCGCAACGAGGACATCGCATATGCCACGAGGCTTTTGGCAGAAGATATCTCGACCGAACTTCACTTATATCCCGGCTTGCCGCACGCGTTCGACTTGATTGCACCTAATATATCGGCAACGAAGAGGGCCTATGAGAATAGACTGAAGGCAATGTTAAACTTTTGATTCAAGTCAAGCACTCTGGTGAAATTTTATATGGATGGCATCGCATGCCATGCACCGCTACTTTGTCTAAACTAAAGGTTTGGTGTTGGACACACGCCGTGTGTTTGATATTCATAGTAATTAGCTAAAATTACTTAGTTGCTTCTGTTATATATGTGCCAATCCTTATCTAGCCTTTAATCATTTAGAGCTAACTCTTATCTAAATCTATTGAATATCGAAATCCTTCAAGTTAGGTTTAGATACCATGCCATGGTACTCGGCAGTCTTCCACGGTACGTTGACACCCTGGCGACCCCACTCATTGACGTAGTATCCATGGCCGGCCTCTTCCCAGATGAGACCCTTGCATTCGGCGTCAAGCTTGGCGTTGTATTCATCATAAATTTCCTTGCGGCAGTCCATCCAACTTTTGCCATTCTCGATCAGGTGAATGATACATGTAGCGGTGTACCGTGCCCAGATCTCTCCCCAGGAGTAAAACCCTCCCGACCGTGGCTGGTGGTTCGGGCCGTAGAAGGAAAAGAAGTTAGGAAAACCGGGCACCACGAGACCCAGATATGAACGTGCACCGTCCTTCTTCCACAGCTCTTCCATGGTTGCACCGTCTCTGCCGACATACTTGCATGGCCAGAAGTACTGCGAGGTCTTGAAGCCAGTCCCAAGGACAACGATATCAAACTCTCGCTCCTTGCCGTCCGCAGTTCTAATACCAGTTTCTGTAAATGTTTCGATTGTGTCCGTTACTAGCTCGACGTTGTCTCGCTGTAGCATATCATAGAAGCCGTTGTCCACCACCAACCGACGCACCAGCGGCGCATGCTTGGGTAGGATTTTCTCTAGCAGTCCTGGGACCCCTTTGGCCTTGGACTGGATGTAATCGGTAAGAGCTTCTCGTACCTTGTCGTTCCGCTCGTTGATAATCCCGCCCTTGGCCTGCCATTCCCTGTCATAGGGCTGTAGATGCTGCAGCTGCTGAGATGTTACGTGGCTTGAATAGCAATACCAGTTCCAGTAGTACGGCATGTTGTCGAATACATAGCGCGCATACTTGTCAATGCGATCTCTATAGCCATCCATATTCATGATCCAATTTGGCGTACGCTGGTAGACAGTAAGCGACTTGCCCGCGCGCGCAAGGGCGGGAGCGAGTTGGGTGCCCGTCGACCCTGTGCCAAGGAGCGCGATGCGCTTATCCCGATAGTCGATGCTGTGGTCCCATTTGGCAGTATGAAAAGTATGCCCCTTATAGTTCTTGTACTCTTTGATGCTCGGTTCCTTGTTGGGTGTGGAGAAGAGACCGCTACCGCTGACGATGGCGTTGCACCTCATGTTTTCCACATGGCCATCGGCATGCTGAACGGTGAGCTCCCACTCGCTAGTATCCTCGTGCCAAACGGCACTAACTACTTCACGATTGAAGTAGAAATTGTCTTTCACCTGGTATCGCTCGGCCACGGTCTCGAGGTATTGCCGTGTTTCGCCAGCTGAAGCAAAGTATTCCGTCCAAGGGTAATTTTTCACGAACTTGAATTGGAAGAGAAAGCTCGACGTATCGACGCGCGCTTCAGGATACGAATTCAGCAGCCAGGTTCCTCCTATGCCTCCCTGCCGTTCGAGGACCTTGAAATTGAAGCCGAGCCGCTTAAATTGCACGGCGGCAGCGAGGCCACTGATGCCACCACCAATGACAATCACCTTGAACTTGTCAATCGTTTCGGCCGATGGCTTCTTCGTTGTCCATTCGGCGTCGCGGGGGAATTCGTTGTACGCCAGCTCCTCGTAATTGTACTCAAACTCGGCCTCCTGAACTGGCTCATCCCCAAAGATATCCATCAACTTCCTGGCTTTAGATTTTGATGGAGGTGGCGGGATACGATCCTCTGGCTTGCGCTTCGAAAGATATGCAAACGCCTTTTCTTTGAGGTTTGGTACTTCTTCCTCAGCAAGAACATGTGCAAACATGGCGCCTCCGCGGATTGCATGACGACGTGTGCGCATCTTGGCCAAATCAGGGTCCCCCGTTACCTGGAGCAGCGCGAGTCGCAGGGCGTTGAAGTTGGACTTGTCGATTGCTGTACGAATGAAAGCATCGTCAACTTGCTTCGTGCCATTTTCACTTGGCGGTGCATTGCCATTCCAAGCCATAATTCTGTGATTGTGATTTACTCAATGGGCTTGACGAGTTCTAAGGGGACAGCAACCAGCTTCTGCTTATACACGTAGAGTCGAGGATTAGAGGCTAAGGGTTGAAGGATGGATCAAACAGAAACTGCTGTACTCATCTCCATACTTGCCACGTCCCCGTGAATGACGATTACATATAGTATTACAGAAGTTTTGGATTGGAGTCTCTACTCTGCTTGGTGGGACTTAACGTTTACGTGGAGTCGGAAGGGCTATCCGAGGGCCGAGCGCCGAGGGACCTTTCCCCAGTACGGTACTTGCCCAACATGTTTTTCCACGCGAGGAGAAAGCTGCCACCGGGAGGTAACGCGCGAAATCTTTGATTGTTTCCCAGAACGATCCGTTCTCATTTCTTAACAGTTCGTAAAATCTCAGAAGTTTGATATCGAGTGGGGAGTTTCCTAGAAACGTCATTTTGTTAGCCCTCTGCAGTCACTCTACGCGAGTCCAGTATGCTCTTCAGGTCGCAATACCCCGATATTGAATGTATGTCGATAACACGCTTCATCTTCTTCCCCGCTAAGTCTATCTTTTCTTTGAGTAGATCCAACGGATCTAACTGTGTGGGAATGGGCTTTCGAAGACGCAAGACACTCCCCATTGTTTCGATATCCATCCAATGAGGTCGCTGGCTTCACCAATGCTGCCACACAAGAGCGGCTGGACTTTTCCCAGGTAAAAGAGCATTCAACTCATCTATGTACTGCCTTGGTAAAGGAATATGGCCTGCAAGAGACAGATACGGTATCACTGTTTAGCCAGAATACGATATGGTATCCAGTAGCAATGTACGCCACCTTGAGAGCAGGTATGTTCGAGAAATGATCACTTGTGCTGGGTGCTCAGGGCTGAGTGTAGTGATTCAAGAGAGACTAACGCGCAAGCGAAGGTGGAAAGGTGAACGGCGCATCCCCAGCGTACAGCGTAGATGAGATGACACATGCTCTCAAAACGGCCGACGCAAAGTACATCATGACGGTGCCCGCCTCCGTAAAAGTTGCCCTTGCAGCTGCAAAGGAAGCCGGGATCCCCAAGGAGCGTATATTTTTATTGGAAGGAAACGTCGAGGGCTATACTACGATGAAGCACCTGTTGGAAATTGGCAAAAGCTACGGGAATGATGGGCAGACCCCAATCTATCGCATCCCAAAGGGCGAGACGAACGACATTTGTGGCTTTTTAACCTTTAGTAGCGGAACCACTGGTCTGCCAAAAGCTGTGAGTGTTCTAGCATCTTTGCCTTAGGGCCTGTTATTCGCTAATTGTTATGTCGTAATGATAGGTAATGCTATCTCACCAGAACATGATTGCACAGTGTCACCAGTTAAAGGATGTCGCTGGATCTGATAAGAAAAGGTTTTTGGCTAGCCTACCGCTGTTCCACAGTAAGCATGTCCAGGCAAATATGAGCTCAGCCAAGGCAATACTGATGAAATGCCAGTCAGCGGACTCGTGCGCTTCGTCAACTGGCCTATCGCTAGTAACGACGAATGTATCATGCTTCCGCAATTCACTATCACAGCGTTCCTTGATGCTATCGTCAAGTACAAAATAACGGACCTCGTTCTTGTTCCATCTATTATCATTCGACTAGTACGCGACCCTATCGTCAACAATTACGACATTACTAGCGTGAAGCGCATCGCGTGTGGTGCAGCTCCGTTGGGGCAAGAAATCCTTCAGGAGCTGAAGAAGAAGATGCCATGGACAGGGTTCCGACAGAGCTACGGTATGACGGAGTCGTGTTGCTGTCTCACGACCCATCCGCCTGAATTCTACAGCTATAAATATGCCAACAGCGGGGGAATGCTTCTGGGCTCGACGACAATGAAAGTCAATGATGTAATTACGGGCAAGGAACTTGGGCCTAATGAAACAGGCGAGCTTCTTGCCAAAGGGCCGCAGATAGCGATGGGCTACCTTGCAAATGCGAAAGAAACGGCCGAGACCTTTGGTGCGGACGGCTTTCTACACACTGGGGATATCGGCTGTATCGATGATCAAGGCTTCATCCATGTCGTGGACCGGATCAAGGAGATGATTAAGGTCAAAGGGCAACAGGTCGCTCCGGCTGAGCTGGAGCATTTATTGCTAGGCTACCCTGACGTTGATGATTGCGCCGTCTTAGGAGTACCTGACAAAAACAGTGAGGAACGGCCGAAAGCCTACATTGTATTGAGACCCGGTGTGGAACCTAATGATGTCATTGCGAAGGCACTGATTCAATATGTGAAAGAAAGGCGAGTACGCTACAAATGGCTGAAAGAGATCGAGTACATTGCCGAAATCCCGAAGAGTCCAAGTGGAAAGATTCTGAGGAGGGAGCTGCGCGAGAAAGAGAAAAGGGGGGAGAAAGGATTTGTGGTTACGGATGTTTCAGAGCGGCCGAAATTGTAATGATATTTGGTGTCAAAAAGGATAAAATTGTACGGAACCAAATGCATTGTATGTTCTAAGGCATGGTCATCTGTCAATGGAACCTACCCCTACTGGGTATGGTACAACGGCGCGCCCACGGTGCTCTGATTACCTACCTTGTTTTTATGTCTTAGCATGTTATGATTGTCTACTATGAGACAAGGTCTTCTATCGACCTGAGCTTAAGTCTGGCCCACCGCAGACGACCAAGAACACCGCACATACCGAGGGGAAAATTAAATAAAATGGAAAGCCTGCCAGAGTAGAAGGTTACAGGTGAGGATGGATGTGGCTAGGTTACCTGACGCAATCTGCGGCTCCGTTCATATGCTGCAGCTAGCTAGGTAGGCCCCCTACGTTCAATCATGAGATGCTCTACTATTCAGCTGATATAGAAGACAGGGCGAGGTGCATTACCCCTACAGACTTTATCCCGAGGTATAATATTTACTTAAGGAGCTATGCAATCGACTCCCGAACCCCTCGGCACACCCTAGTCCGGGGTTATCTTCTATGGTGACCCTAATCCCGATCTGTACATATAGGCACTGTAATCCAATATATCGCGAAGTACATCAACATTTCAGATTCCCCTATAGCCCTTTTGAGGAATTTTCGTATCAACATCAAAGTTACTACAAAAATGGCATACGCCGGGGAAACCGCGTATATCACCGGTACGAAGATCCTTTCAGCCAAAGGTCAAATATTAGATGCTGATAACCATGCAATAGGAGGCGCCAGCGGCATCGCCCGTTCTCTGGCTGATAGGCTTGTAGAGAAGGGGTATATCTCCAGGCTTCTGAATAAGGAGAAAGCGGCTAACTGTGTACCCACCCCGCAGGATGAGAGTTTTCATTGCTGATCGCAATATTGAGGGTGCTGAGGCAGCTGCCAAAGAGCTCAACAAGACTGGTCAATGTGCCTGGGCAGTTCAGGTCGACGTGTCGGACTGGGAGTCCCAACGGAAAGGGTTCGAAGCTGCCGTCAAAGAATTTGGCCGAGTTGATTACGTTTTCCCCGTCGCTGGTATTCCCGAGATGTCTTGGCTTCCTAATCGACCAGGTGTAACGAGTTTTGAAAAGCCGAACTTAAGTGTTTTTGATGTCAACGGGACCGGTGTTCTCTACACCTCAGCGCTAGCCATCCAACACTTTCGGAGCCAGGAACCAAACAAATTTGGGTTTCGTGGGAAGAGTAAGCTGAAGATTCCATATTCAATTACCTTGAGCAGTCAGTAACATCTGCAACTATAGTTGTGGCCGTGGGGTCAGGATGCAGCTTCTACTACATTTCAACTCTACCGATCTACACCGCTGCGAAACAGTAAGTCATATGACACTCCCGATGCAAAACTCTAAAATTGACAGTCTTCAGTGCGGTCATCGGCTTCGTCCGATCATTTGGCAGATACCTGCCTGAGGAAAACATTACACTGAATGCTATATGCCCCAACATAGTTGCAACCAACATATCCACTGGGGACTTTTACAAGCGTGCCGGGGAACGGGGACTCCTGATTAGTGTGGACTCTCTGGTAGAAGCCTTCGAGACTTTACTGGGCGCCAGTGCGGTTTCGGGCGAGGCTCTCGAAATCTTACCAGGAAGTGAGGGGTACAAGATCAAGGAAATTCCTCCGTATACAAACGAAAAGGTCAAGGAAAGTGTGGAATTGACCTTGCACCGGTCGCACCGGTCGCACAAGTTCCATGAGCCTGTTGCTGAGTAGGCCTCAGGAAGAATTCGGCGTGATGATTTATTGATTAATGAACCATTATGGGTCGGAAGAACAGTCCATAGCTCTACGCTAGAATCAAACTCTTCTGTCATTGATATTCATCATTGATATAAAACTGGTATAGAAGCTAATTGACTTCGTTCAATGATCCCAACCCTCGTATGTTTGGGTGTGAGCACTAGATGCATAGACACATCATGCGGTACCCGTTTCCCACATCACGACCCTGCACCAATACCCTCTTGTACGTATTGAATCTCATCCCAATCTTCTTCTCATGATGTCAGAGCTTCATCAAATTAAAGATACCTTACTCTTAACTCCATCACCCCGTCAGTCCCTTGATCTACTAGGTCCTACATTTGGCCTCGGAATTGAAAAGAGCCTAGTAGAGATAACTAGCTGACTAAATTAGTCATTCGGCGGTGCTCTATCAATTCTCTGCTCTATGGAGAGACTTGCCCACCTTCCTCGGATTAAAGGCCAGGAGAGGAAGAATTGCTCCGGCCAATCGTTGAACCCACTTTCGCACCCAGAAGACCACAGCTGTTAATACACCTTCTCCCCAACCTCAATCTCCTCACCATTCCAAAGAGGACGATACCGCCGAGGCTGCTCGGGTGGCTGGAAACTGATACCGACACCTTTGCCAAGAATTTGAGCCATGCAGCCCGACAATCGGCCCGAGGAAGCCAGTCCAACAGGCCTGCTCTTCGTACGAACTCAGTCGAGGCAACGAAACACGACACAATCATCTTGATAAAAACCCTGACCTGGCTTTACCTGGTGACAATGTCCAGTTCTATACCATCTCAACCATGTCACAAAAGCCTTCTTCCGCTTGGAATGACGACCCAATTCGCCCGCACAATGCTGATGCCACAATCGGCTGGGCGGGTGTGCCTTTGTCCCAAACGTTAGGGTACTACGGTCATATCGCACGACCTACACTACCAACAAACAGCGAGCTTGGTTTCACTCCAGATTATGCTTCTGTGGAAGTTCAAAAGATTGTCCAATCTTTCCTAGATTCGTTTGCGAAAAATGTCGAAGCGCAAGATGTTGATGCCATCATTGGATCAATATACAAGGATGGATACTGGAAGGATGTCGAGCTGCTTACCTGGGATATTCGGGCACTTCACGGGCACGAAGCTATTCGCCAGATGCTTCGAGAGCGGCTTTCAAAGACCGGGATAAAGAATATTCGCCTTAATGACCAAGCCTCTCCAGGGATAGAGAAAATCGGCGAGGATCTCTCTTTCATCTTGTTTCACTTCGAATTCGACTTTGCCCATGGTACTGGTGTTGGCGTTGCCCGACTGAGCCCGTTCGCGGCCAAGACGGGCTCGACCGCTGAGTTGGCCGACGAGAAGTCTTGGAAGATCTACACCATTGGCACCGCCTTGGAAACGGTCGAAGGGTGGGACGCTGAGTACGGCGATAAAATCCGCTATCAGCATGGAAAGATTCACGACCCTCTTGGAAAAGGCCGCACCTATCAAGAACTTCGAGATGACGAACTTGAGGGCAACGATGGGTTTGGACCTACAGTAGTGATAGTCGGAGCCGGACACACCGGTCTGTGCATGGCGGCTCGTCTGAAGGTCCTCGGGATATCACATCTGATTATAGAAAAAGAGGATCGGGCGGGGTACAGCTGGGCAAGCCGCTACGCTTCACTGTCCTTACATGGCCCGACCTATGCCAATCATCTCCCATGTCTTCCCTTCCCGCACTGGTTCCCTACCTTCTTGCCCGCCCAACAGCTAGCGAAATTTTTACAGCAATACGCTACTATCATGGACCTCAACATCTGGACAAACTCCCAAGTTGATGGTAAAGCTGCAGCTTACGACGAGAAAGAAGGGAGGTGGAACATCTCTATCACGCGAGGAGACGGTAGTAAAAAGATCCTCCATCCCCGTCATTTTATAATTAGTACCGGTATCTCTGGAACCTTACCAAACGTTCCTGAGGTCCCGGGTATGGCTGAATTCAAGAAAAATGGCGGATTAGTGGTTCACTCTTCACGTCACAAGACCAGTCCGGAGTGGAAAGGCAAGCGGTGTATCATTGTAGGCGCCGCAACCTCTGCTCACGACCTTGCATATGAGTTGAGTGAGAACGGCTGCCAGGTAAGCATGATCCAGCGAAGTGCAACACATGTCATGTCAGTGGAACCAAGTGTCCGATCTCTGTTCTCGGCCCGTGAAAAGACGAATCGACGAGAAGGTCAGCCACAGAACATTGTAGACCAGGCGACGTTTCTCAAGCAACCATATCCAGTTGAATACGAGCTCTTGCCTCGTGGACAACAGATAGCCCGGGAATTGGATCACAATCTGTTGGAGTCTCTTAAGAAGGTCGGATATCGTCTCCATGATGGATATCATGGCGGAGGCGCTTACTCAATGTTTCTCTTCGACCAAGGCGGATTCTACTGGGACACCGGCGCCTGTAAGCTCATAGCGGACAGAAAGATTGGTCTTATACATTCAGAGATCGACCATTTTACTGCAAACGGCGTTATTTTCAAAGACGGAAGCAGTCAGGAAGCTGACGCTGTTGTGTTTGCAACGGGCTATATGAACACAAAGAGCGCTATCCAGGCTCTTATGGGTGATGAGATGGCCAAGAAGTGCCATGAACGATGGGAAAAAGGAAACGCCTTTTTTCTCGGACCAGAGGGTGAATCGATTATCAATCACTGTCCTCTCCCTCAGAAAGGTTTGTATTCGATGTTCCATCAATTCTCATTTACTAGATTTCACTCGGCCCGCCTCGCGCTTCGTATCAAAGCGGAGGAACTGGGCATTGACGTCACTCCGTATAGAAATAAGCCACTTGGACCTCCAACCACTGCGGCTGGACGTCAACCTCGCCCAGAAGGCGTCGCGCTCTGATGAATTTAGATAGCGCATTTTGGCTTCTGGGTGATATATTGCTAGGATGATTCAAGGTGAATTTTATCTTGTAAATTACTGTCATCAAACAAATCGACGCGCGAACAATCGTAATTGCAAAAATGGACTATTTCCATAGCAAAGTCAATCTAAGCCACCCGGGCTCGTCCCCCGCACCCCGATCCTTAGCACATAGACTCAGCTGTCCCTGCGAGACGGGTCGAGGACCCCGCAGCTGCCTGCCGGTCGGCCATGCTTCCTGGACTGGGTATTGGGTGCATGTGATCCTGCACCGAGCTCTGCGTAGGGGCATGCACTGAAGGCCGGATGGTAGGCTGTTCGAAGGGATCCTTGGTAAGATAGGCTAAATTTGGAGCGGGTATGAAAACCTCGGGGGAAGGAAGAGAGGGAGGGCGGAGGGGAACAGGGCGTACGATTACCGGTGGTCTTGATTACATTCCGATAGTAAAGCCAAAGTTACAAGCTCACTAAAAGTTGCGTCGAGTCGCTCAATCTTGTCTTGCGACACTACGTTGTTCATTTAAAATCAATTCCGGATCCCCCGATCGGTCAGTATCCAAGAAATGATGAAGTATATCTATTGTGAGACTAGCAGATCTCTCAAGAAGTTACATATTCTCCATCAAGGTAATCCATTCCCGCCGCAATCCGAGTGTCCTTACGTACGGAAGACCAATTGTAATAAAACGGGGTGTCTCGGTGACAGTAAGCTGCAAGTTACTGTCGACTCCCCTAGCAGAACTCGCCACCATCTACACGGTAGAGTTCTCCAGTAACAAATTTGCTCTCAGGGCCGAGAAGCCATGCAATGCAATTGGCAATCTCTTCAGGTTGCCCATACCGGCCCAGCACTGAAGTTGCAGGTGGGATATTTCCTTGAACAACGGCCGTCAGAAGAGGTGTCATAGTTGAACCCGGGGAGACTGTGTTGACCCTGATCCCACGACTCCCGTAATCTCTGGCTGCAACCTTCGTGAGTCCAATCACGGCGTGCTTCGAGGTCACATATGCGCAGCAGCCCGCTCCGCCACGCGAACCCTGTGTCGAAGAGATATTGACGATGCTACCTTCATCTACAAGGTGCCGAAGCTCGGCACGTAGACAATTCATCACACCTGATGGGCATTCAGCTTAGATATAATAGAAGCAGGCTGGCTCTTGCCTCGTACCAGTTACATTGACGCCCATCACCAAGTTCCAGTCGTCATCATCTATCTCGGCCATTGGTGCTTTACCCCATTGTTTTCCCACAGTTCCAGCGATATTGGCTGCGCCATCAAGCCGTCCAAATTGTGTTACTGTGGCAGTGATCCAGTTGTTGACATCATCACCCTTACGAACGTCGACCACGGTTACCAGCACGGGCCAACTTTTCTTTTTGAATTCTTCCTCCACTTTAGCGAGAGTTGCTGGATTGGCGTCGGCTAGAGATACGGTTGCACCTCTGCTAGCAAGTAGCCTTGCAGTAGCCAATCCAATCCCCTGGCCAGCACCGGTGATAGCAATAACTTTGCCTTCGATCGACATAGCGGTTTTGGGGAAAATGTCAAAGTGAAAAAACTAACAGAAGGTAGTATTCCCATCTTCCAGAGCTCTAATATCAGCAAGTAGATCTCAAAGCAGGTTGATGACAAGGTATTAGCCAGCGTTTCAAACCCGAGGATCGCCAGCCGCGGGCTGTGCCCTTGCACCTCGGGAGACCCGCTTGATCCTACAGGACATTATGGTACAAGTCTCAAGGAACCGAAACTGCTCTCAATGCGGGGTAGCATATTGGGTTGTATGCGGTAGTGAATGCCGACCTCGGCATCATTCCCATACTGTAAAGGCAGTCAGACATTAGGACCCTGAGTACCAGATTTTGACTCGTAGTTCTTCTACAAGCACCTTCCGAAGTGACTGCTCATTATCTTAAGACCTCTACCTCTGTGGACTTTCAGCATTTTACAATAAGAGGCGTTTATAAATTTGCTTGTTACAATGCCTTCCCAGGAGTCACAGAAGATGACTGATCTGTACCTCAAACTCAACACATATCTCAGATCGGATGGTCTGGATACCGAGTTATATCGAATAGTTATGGAAGAGGTTGGAAGCGTGGGTGCGGAACCGGCGGACGTGATATATGAAGAGGTCAACTGCCCAGGAACCTGCCGACCTGCAATTTGGTGTAAACCTCTTTCGGCTTCGCCCTCACGTGTGATATTGTACTTCCACGGAGGAGCCTTCATTGCGGGCTCTCCATCAAGCCATCGCAAGACGGTGGCGCACCTCGCGAAGAGGGCTGGAGCTCACGCCCTGATAATTGACTACCGACGAGCACCAGAGCACCAATTTCCACGGCAGATTGAAGACGCCATTGCCGCATACAAGTGGCTGATTAACGAGAAAGGTCTCTCTAGCGAGGCCATTGCCTTTGCAGGTGATTCTGCTGGAGGGAATTTATCGGTGTCGACCTCGCTGGCAGCTAGGAACCTCGGGCTAGGTGTTCCAGCAGCTATTGTCGCGTTCTCTCCTTGGCTGGATATGAGGCTTTCTGGTGAGAGCTTCAAAAACAATGCAGATAAGGATGTCCTTGTGCTTCTAGAGGCCATACAAGGCGTGGTCGATACGTATGTAGGCGAAGCCTCTCTAGATGACCCACTTGTGGACTTGATCCATACAGACCTCAAAGGACTTCCACCCATGTATCTAACAGCGGGGACGGCAGAGGTCTTGCAAGATGACGTGGTAATGTTGGCCGAGAATGCAAGGTCCGCGGGGATCGAAGTGCAGTTGGAATTGGTGGAGGACATGCAACACATTTGGGTATGCATGGCAGGAAACGCGCCCGAGGCAGACGCAACATTGTGCCAGGCCGCAAATTTCATTCGTAACAGGATGCTAGCCTCACCAAGGACAGATTGTAGCAGCTTGTGATTGAGGCCAAGGAGTACATGCGGACGTGGATCCAGATGGGCGTAGAAGGGGTGTAACCGTGTGATGCTAGTTCTCTTGTTCACTGGATCTTTTTATCAATCAATTTGTCCCAACCACTGTTTTTATATGCCTCGTCATGGAGATTGAAATGTTTCAATCATTGAGGCAGCTTAAGATTATAGTCGCGAAAGCTTCACTTTGCGAGATAGCACCAGATTTGCCATATCAGCCATGGTACGGATCGCTCACAGTCGTACATCAAGGCGCCTTGCCGTTGTGCGTTGACGCAATGGAAGCCACCAAAATTGGATTCCTTAAGTAAACGAAATAATTCGTCCTCCAATCCGTGATATTCATAGAGGCCAGTCGGGACTATACCTCTATACGCTTGATCCGAGCTTTCACCGTCGGTTCATTGGACACGGTCTACTTCGGACTGTTTAAGTTTATTGGCCACGCTGCACCTTGGCCCTAGTGATGATGTGTAAGGTGACCCCATGAACTTCTTGAACTTTCTTAGCGTACTGTTTATTTGGAAGGACAGAGCTACAATTTGCGCTCGTCAGTCTCTCAAGGAACGGACGGTTTACGTCTTTATTCAAGGAAACCCGTGGGCGTATTGGGGTGCAATTTTGAAGAAAACTGAAGGGATGAATCGCAATATATATTCAATATAGTGTTGATATTCGCAGTTGCGGCAAATTTTCAAGATGCTTCCTTAATTTCAAGACCTGAGAAATCGCCTTTCGACCTCCACTCGCTCAGAATCCTGCAATAATCGTCAAAACCCTTGCCCCACAGTGCCCCTCTTGCCCTCTTTCGCTGGACTTCTTCCGATACCTCCTTATCCAAATCCCCCTCGGCATTGATGTAGCTGGGGGTGCAACCTGCCGAAGCTGCAAACACGCCTGCCTGGGACGCAACCGCATTTGACCATTCTTCCTCAGACTCCGCTGTTGGCTCAACGATAAAATTGTACTTGTACCCTGATTGACCCTCTCCACTTTGTTTTGTTTCCAGCACCGCATTGTGCAGAATTTCTGCTATGTGCTGCGCCGAATGATCCATACAGTGGGTGAAATTCGGAGTTCCGCCACTTTGCGAGAGGCCAGGCCAGCATAGATTAGGAAAATCATGGCTCATCATACCATGCAGAGTGGTCACTGCGTTGACCCATTTCTTGTCCAACGACGCCCCATTGCGGCCGATGATGTCAATATTGACCCGTCCACCCGGACTGTAGTTGAAAGGACTTCGATAGCCCGTGCTAAGGATGAGAATATCAATTTTGTATTCTCTACCATCAAAGAAAATGCCGTTCTCGGTGATGAGCTCGACTCCTTGCCCATCTGTATCGACAAGATTGACGTTAGGGTTGTTGAAGGCCTCAAGATAGTCGTCGTGGAAGCAGGGTCGCTTGCACCAGCCAGGATACCAGGGTTTCAATTGTTCTGCAACGGCAGCATTCTTGACTGTCTCTTCGACGCGCTTACGGATCTTTTCCTGACGTGACAAATCGAGAGCGTGAAGTTTTGCGACGTATGCCGGAACGGCGCTGAAGTCTTCCTTGACCATGTCAGCAGCTTCGGGGTTTCCCACCAAAACGCTGTAAGACGGCATCGTTGTCCATCCATCTCCGACAAGGTTGATCGATGGTTTCGTTCTCTTGTTCGCTAGAAAGGCGTTGAAATTATCCCTTCGCTCCTTTTGCCAGCCTGGCTTGCTATGTTCACGTTGCCACCATTCTGTGTCAGTCTCGCTATTGTCCCTCGCATCAACCGCAGATGGCGTTCGTTGAAAGACATACAGAGTCTTCACTGAATTTGCGAGAGCAGGCACGACCTGAATGGATGTGGCTCCCGTACCGATGATCCCAACACTTTTGTCCTTCAGATTGACCATGTTAGGATCGGTGGGCGAACCGCCAGTGCACTTGTAGTCCCAGCGAGCAGTATGGAACATCTCCCCTTTGAAGTCCCCAATCCCTGGGATTTGAGGAACACGAGGAACTAACGTGAAGCCTGTCGTAAGAACAACAAAACGCGACCGCATCGTCTTGCGGGGGAAGTCTTTTCCATCCGGTCCCCGGTGCGTATAATGAGTGACCCATTCATTTGCCCTTTCATCCCATTCCATTTTGTCCACGGTTCTTTGGAACCACGCCCTATCAGTCAAGTTCCATTTTTTTGCGATTCTATCAGCATGTTCCTGGAGTTCCAGGCCCGTGCAATATTTTTCGGTTGGCATATAGCCTGTCTCTTCCAGCAGCGGCATATAGATATAACTCTCTATGTCGCATTTCAAACCGGGATATCTGTTCCAGTACCAAGTTCCGCCAAAGCCGTTGGCCGAGTCCGCGAAACGAATGTCTTCCAGTTTGAACCCGGCTTCCAAGAGACGCACTGCAAAGAGTAGACCGCCGTAACCAGCACCAAGGATCAAGATTTCAGTTCGATCGCCATCTGCCGGCGGTGATGAATTTTCATCAAGCCAGGGATCTTTGTGGAAGCGCTCCAGTCTTTTCAAGGCGTAGAAGTCGACAAACTGTTTGGCACCTTCCGTACGGAGACGTTTAGCACGTTCTTGTTCGTACTTTTGTTGTACCGATGCTAAGGATGGCGATCCCGCCGCTCCAGCTTCGAGTGCTTGAGTAGATGGGATGGCACCTGCAGGAGATGTCGTGATTTGCGCCATTTCGTTTCAGTATGCTTTCTTGAGGTGCAACTGAGCTTCATGAAAATGTGAAGGGAATCTTTTTGCGGACTGTCACAAATAATCATTTGCACACGATTAAGGTCTATGTAATTATGTTCTGAGTTGCCCTCGTAGTTCTCCATTTGGTTGCCGAGGGTCCCGTTTGAGCTTTAGACTATCATTGAGGCTTCCACGAGACAGTATCCTCGGACCGAACTAGCTTAAACCTTGCCTGTGGAGATGCTTGGTGTCGGGAAACTGAGATACTCCATCGAACCAGATGCTTTGGACGTCTTTACACACTGCTACTCGTGCCGGCTTGAGTCTGGGAAAGGCTTGGCGCGTGGACTCACACATTGACCCGGCACGTGATGCTGAGTCATTAAGCTCTGGGAGCAGGTTCTCCTTCAGGAGATCAACCGGTCGCCTGTTTTTGTAACAGTTCGTCCCAGATAAATGTTTAATTCAGAAAGAAGAATTGGCTAAAGTTCTACTAGTATATTCCGCTGCTATCAGGAAGTATTGAATCTCCTGTTGATGAATGTGGTCAGACATCAATCAAGCTCTATATAGCTGAGAAATATTCAAACAAAATTTAGAACCATGATGGCTCACTACCGGTTCTGGCCAGCTCACAAGAGCCTATTACAACTTCAACCTTTGCGGTGTATCGCCAAGAGCAAAGTCATTCCTATACTTCCGACTTCTGACCTTCTCGGCGTCAGCCGCTGTAACACCCCTTGCCTCCACTGCTGGGTTGTATCCTAACCAGCTAGTCTTCGCAATGTCTGCATCATCAACTGCAGAATTGAGCTTTCCGTCAGCCCGCTTATAGACGTTGATCACGACAGCGCCCCCAAGTCCCAAGTTATGTTGTAAGGCAACTCTCGTATTAGTCGCCAATCGATTATTGGCCCAACCTCGGAGCTGCCAGGTCATTTCAGCGCATTGCGCCAGTCCAGTGGCACCAATGGGATGCCCTTTTGAGATCAGACCACCAGAGGGATTAATGACTAATTTACCGCCGTAGGTGATGTCGCCGTTGCGGACCAATTCATGCGCTTTGCCCGGCTCGCTGAAACCCAAGCCATCAAGCAAAACCATTTCATTGCACGAGAAACAATCATGGAGTTCGCAAACTGTAATATCCTTAGATGTAACTCCAGCTTCCTGCATAGCAGCTGACGCTGCACGCGCTGTCATGTCATACCCGATTAACTCTATAGCACTTTCCGAGAAGACCTTGGGTGAGTCGGTCTTGAACGATTGACCAGCCATTAGGACCGCCTGGCTTTTCAGATGTGGTCGTGCGTCTAAGAACTGCTGAGAGACGATGACAGCGGCGGCGGCCCCGTCACTGGTAGGACTACATTGTAGCTTCGTTAAGGGAGCAAAAATCATGGGGGAGTCCAGGATGTCTTGGAGAGTATACTTCTGGCGGAATTGAGCATACGGATTCCGTTGCGAGTGCTCGTGGCTTATCCGTCCTATCTCCGCAAAGTCTTCGGCCGTTGCTCCATATCTAGACATTGTCAGTTGAGATAGTCGTCGTCGCGAACCCTGGAATGAGGAGTGGGTTCAGATCTAAAGATAAATGGACATACTTCTGCATGTATTCTCTTCCGGCATTGCCAAAGTACTGAGCGGTAAGTGCGTCTTTCTCGAGTCCATTATTCTCGCGCATCTTCTCCTTGAATAAACCACTCGAGCTCGGTCTATCATCCCAGACACTCTTAATACTTCCTGGCTTCATCTTTTCAAACCCAATGACCAAGACACAATCAACTTTGCCGCTCTTGATCAACGTTCGAGCAATATAGAGCCCAACTGAGCCGGTGGCGCAAGCATTGGACTGATTGATGATCGGAATTGTGCTGCAGCCGAACTGATAGAAGACTCGCTGGCCAGAAGTGGAATCGCCGTAAGCAAAACATGCAACGCCGTGTTCAACATCGTCATAGTTGATCTGGGCGTCCAGCATGGCTTTCGTACCGGCCTCGAATCCCATGTCGGGATACTCCCGCTGTCCCCGGGGCTTGATGAACTTCGTGACCCCAACTCCGAGCACGTATGCTGACCCGGAAGTCATACTGGTTAGGTAGCTGTGTAGAATACGTGATAACAACAAGTTTGGATAAGTAGCTGGAGGTCGGAACAATAGTGCCTCAATTCTTAAAAAGAGAGTACAATTCTAAAAAGAAAATCATGTATCTGCTGGCATGATAAGATCGTAAGTCTAGCGATGTTTCTAGAGGTTGTTTGATTGGTATCCGAGGCGCACGATGGCCTGCCGAGGAAGGTCTCGCTCGGGCGTCCCCTCGCTTACGTATTCGGGTTGAACTATGGTTAAAGCTCCATAACCAACCGCCAACGCATCAAGGACACTAATCATAGTGCATTCGTCACGCTTATGGTAACGACTTCTTTTGCTATTCATTTCACTTGCACAACGAATTTTTGCCACTGCCTGGCCACAAGAAACACAAATGTCTCTCCCATATGACGCCGAGTTTGCTGCCTTGGCAGGACCACAGTTGAAAGCACAGAGCGTGGTGCTTCCAGTACATGATGTGAAGAGCAGGAGAGCCAGAATGGAAGCCTTTGTCGCAGGTAGCCGTCCCGAGCTCCCGGCTGATGTCGAGCAGACCATCTATCATGTCAAGGGTTCTGATGGCTATGAGATTCCTGTATACCATCTTCGGAAGAAGAATGTACCACTTGGCTCTGGACAGACACCTGCTATTCTTCACATGCACGGTGGCGGCTACATCGGCGTAAGTGCCGAGGATGCTGTTCCATCAATCGCGGCATATGTCTCCCACTCCGGAATCCCAATTTTCTCCGTCGATTATCGGCTCGCCCCGGAGAACCCGTTCCCAGTTCCACTCGAAGACTGCTGGAACTCATTGCTCTGGTTACACTCTCAAGCGGAGAAACTGGATGTTGATGTCCGCCGTATAGCTATCATGGGCGAGAGTGCGGGCGGCGGTCTTGCGGCTTGCCTGGCCCCATTGGCGAGAGATAGAGAACTATCACCTCCCTTGGCGAAGCAAATTCTTATCTATCCTATGCTCGACGACCGATTAAAGTCAGACCATACGGGAGGACTTGCTATATTTGGGGTGGAAGATGTCATTACAGGCTGGGCTGCATACCTTGGACCAAATTATGACACAGACAACGTTTCACCATATTCTGCCGCTGCTCGGCTTACCAACGTGAAGGAACTTCCTCCTCTGTACTTGGACGTCGGCCATCTAGACATGTTTGTGCATGAAAATTTGGCACATGTGCAAAAGTACGTGGCGGCAAGTATTGCGACGGAATTTCACCTATACACGGGTGTGCCCCATGCATTTCATCGTTTCGCGCCTACCGCTTTTGTTACGAAGCGGGCATTTGCGAATCGGGTGGGAGCGATGCTCAGTATTTGATTTCAGGAATAGTGATTTCCTAGATATATTCAATTGGGGGGAAGCAGCGCATATAGTTCCAGCGACCCAAAGGTCTCTCAAGGCGTTTCAGCAAGCTTATAGACTAGCTTTTCGCCCCTGACTCTGCCTGACTGCATTTTTTGAAGTCCCTCTAACGCTCCTTGCAACCCATCCCTTCCCACACTTTCCGTATGCGTTTTCAGCCTCCCCTGTCGGTTGTTATTGGATGTCAGCTCATCTCCGCGGCCAAATGAAAATTATAGATGGAACTATGAATGATAATCGCTCACTGACCTCAGCTAACAATTTCTCTGTAACATCGAAGAATCTTTTTCCAAACTCGAAGTCACTATGATTTGCCGGCAGTTGTTGATCTCCAAATTTGAACGCTCTTCCAAACACAGTGTACATGACTATGGAAATCGTCTCTACGTCACTGCGTGGGCTCTTAACTGGAATGAGAGTGCCGTACTTCAGCCCAGTGTCCGTCGAGGAGAGAGCGTCAGCGCAGATTTGGGCCGAATCTTTAATACTGATGGTGTCCCATGCGTACTTCAACTTGTTCCCAGTATACTCGCGTATCTTGGCGCCTATGTTAAGCTCGTTGTAGTCGAAAGCGGCATCGGCCCCCAGTTGCTGGACATAGCTGAAGTTCCTGGGAGAGCATGTCGTAATGACTGTGTAGCCCGACCTATGTAGAGTTGGACGAGTTAGTGATCGTCGTGTCTTCGAAGGCGCTCACGACGGGGTATGTACAATTTAGCATATTGGATCGCAAGCGCTCCGGTAGCACTTGCGCCGCCATAGATAAATACCGGTATTCCGTTCTTGTCTGTAGAGTCTGTCGGCAGACGCAGCTTCATAGCCTTCTGATACAGTCCCTGGCCAACGGTTATAGCGCCCAGACCTACCGTTGCTGCCTTCTCAAAGCTCAAATTATCTGGCATCCGCATCTGCAAATCGCCGTTGACCATTGCATACTCTGCAAATACCCCATCGTCAACATTGCAAGAATTAGACCCATGGCCGCAACCAAAGATCCTATCGCCGGGCTTCCATGGCTTGGTGACGGCTTTGCCCACTGCCTCAACAACTCCAGCGTAATCACAACCAATGATACAGTTATCCTTGGCGCGGCTGTAGGCAATATGCTTCCAATCTGTAGGATTTAGTGCAATCGCCATAGGCCTTACGAGTATGCTGTCATCTCGCAATTCAGGGATGCGGCGATGACTTGTAAGACGTGCGTGCTTGCCGTCGGCCACTAGGGCTTTCATGGTGCTGGAGCGCCGCGAGTGCGAGAGAGGCATTCGAGAGAGCACGCCAGGCCGACGTGTTTTGTGCAATATAGGGCGACAAGCCATGGCTCCACTGGTCCACAGGTGAACAGCAAGCGGTCGCAATGCACAAATTATGAGGTAATTGACGATTGACGGCACTCACGGCGGAGGGAAACCTAGATGAGGTGAGCATGATTGAGTGATGGAAAGTAAAAGGGCACGTGAACGACACGTGATGCGCACCTAGAAGCGGAAGTTCAAGAAGCCATGAAGGCCGCAGCCAGGATCCCTATAGGAAGAATAGTAGGGTGACCAGAGCTACAAGAATGATGGCTTCGACGAGATGACGAGTCAAGGTTCATTTAACCGAGGGACACTGCCGATGACCTTGAGTGGGTGCAGCTACTTTCCGCGGCAATCTAGTGTAACACCCAGCTCGGCCGGTGATGGCCTAGCCCAACTGGTCAACGCTACAACGCCCCCTCGGCTATAGGGCGTTCAGCTCGACAGCGTTTCGCCGTTCAATGAGCACGCATTTGCATGGCTTATCGTACATGTGGGGCATTGTCTCAAAAGCTCACGACAGAAACACCTGTGCAAAGTATCAACAGTGACTTAACCTTTACATCTTCAGCATCGGAATCCTAGCTTTGGTAAAAGACAACACAACATGGATCTGCCAGCTACACCGATTCCCTTCTCAGAGCCGCCGTGGCTCATGGGCTTTCCATCTCCGTACTACGACGAGTCACACAGAAAGTGGCAAAAATCATGCCGAGCTTTCATTCAAGAACATCTGCATCAACATGCCATGGAATGGGAGAGCGATGGCGACGTTCCCGCCCATGTCTTCGATATCTTTTCCAAACACAACATGCTGATTCCTAATTTGCCGGCTCCGCTTCCGGTCGCTGTCTTAAAAAGTCTTGGAATACATGAACTTCTCGGAGGATTAAGGATAGACGATTACGATCATATTCACTTCTCTATCTACATCAATGAAATGAAAGCCGCCGGTCTGGGTGGACCACCCTCATCACTGTCAACCGGTATGGCATATGGCATCCCTCCTTTGATAACCTATGGCAGCAAACAACTTCAGGATCGTTTTCTGCCCGATCTTTTCACAGGGAAAAAAAGAATTTGTATCGCCATCACAGAGCCAGATGCTGGAAGCGATGTCGCCAATATTGCAACGACGGCAGAGAAAACTGCTGACGGGAGATATTACATCGTGAATGGCACGAAGAAATGGTAGTACGGTCCATCCAATATTGCACAGAATCTATGTTAATCAAAACACAGGATTACAAATGGAGTATGGTCGCACTATAGTACAATGGCTGTTCGGACTGGAGGACCGGGTGCAAAAGGTCTCTCACTACTTGTCGTTCCCCTTCTCGATTATCCAGGTGTTTCAATGCGACGAATGAAGACGACCGGTAGCTCAGCCAGTGGTACAACATTCATCGAACTCGATGATGTCAAGGTCCCGGTTGAAAACCTAATTGGACAGGTACGTTTGAATGCCATTCCTACAGCTTCTAGCCACTCTTGAAGCGCTCTAGAAAGCTTGTGCTGACCTCTGTTCTCGTCGTAACAGGAAGGCCAAGGCATGAAGATGATTACAACGAATTTCAATCACGAACGACTTGCAATAACGATCGGTGTAACTCGAGCGGCACGGGTTGCACTCTCTGCTGCATTCGCGTATGTGCTTCGGCGAGAAGCCTTTGGTAAACCGCTCATGGAACAGCCCGTCGTGCGCAACCGTCTCGCAAGAGCTGGCGCTGAGCTAGAGTCACTATCAGCCTGGGTCGAACAGTTCGTATACCAGCTAGCTCATATGAAGAAGGAAGTCGCAGATGCAGAGCTGGGGGGGTTGATATCACTAGCAAAAGCAAAAGCCGGACTCGTGTTGGACGAGTGTGCTCGGTGCGCGGTACTTCTTTTCGGAGGAAATGGCTTTACGCAAACGGGCCAGGGGGAGCTGATTGAAAAGATCTATCGCGAGATTCCGGCTGCCCGTATACCTGGAGGAAGCGAAGATGTCATGTTTGATCTGGCAATCAGGCAGTTGGTCAAGAATTATCGAGCGAAGACTAAGGCTCTGAATGCGAACGTGGCGAATCTGTAGTTCGATGACAACTGTACCAATATATAAGTATATTAAAACTAAACTAAATGCCGTAAGGCACCTGTTGTCTCTGCCTTCTGTGCCCTAGCACCATTTGATGTGCGCATGGGTTGGGATTACAAATAATGGTAGGTTGCGGTTATGACGTTATGCAACGCACATCACTATTCTATCTTATCTAGCAATCAGAAAGTTGCAAAAGGCTGGTTTAAAATTACGTTCTATAGGCAAAACACCCATCTAAAGATCCTTGTAGGAGTCAAGGGCGTCGTGGTCGTCCATCAGCGCTGTTATTCGACCAATGAAATCAAGAGTTGTCTCCTTGGTCTGCATATCAGGCATGATCTTAGACGGCGTCAACGTATATGTCCAGTACCATAATGCACCAAAAGTCTGCCTTTTCAGCTCCAACCATGCCTCTTCCTCTGTGATCGTGGGACCTCCTGCTTTGGCAAACTCTGTTATATATATTCTTACCATTTCGTGCTCCCAGAGTCGACGTTCTTCAGTCGGAACGCCAGTTCCAAGGACATAAGCCAGGTCACGCGACCAGTGACCATGAGATGTGGCTTGCCAATCGGTAAGCCCCATATTCCCCTCGGGGGTGATGTACCAGTTACCTATCTCACATGTTAAACATATCATTCAGCACCTTTTGACTTGCGGTTTACTCACCAAGATGAACGTCTGAATGCACGATGGTGTGTGGTAAGATGTCATTACGATCCACTGACTTGATGGTCAGAGGCCAGACCTCGGCCTCACGTGCAAACATCCTTGGTGGAATGACAGCCTTAGCTGCTCGGAATCCGTTGCCGCAGACCGTCTCGATGTCTAGACTCTTCACGTTGTTCATAAAGCGCTCCCGGGTTCCCAAGAGGGCCGAGAAGAAATCTTGGTTTGACTGATAGAATCGACCATGCAATTTGGCGAGAATCTGAAATTGCTGTGCAAATTGCCTCTTGGACAGGGCCGTCTTATGATTGCAGAAGGTAGTATCTGGACCCATGTCTCGGAGCATGATTATCGATCTCCATGAGTCGGGATCATACGCTGCGAAATAGGCAGTCGGCGACTCAATTTCGATGGTTGGGCGAATGCGATTGAAAAAGGTAACCTCGCTATGTGTACCTCCGTTGGCTAGAATGATGCGGTTGGTCATGCCATGCGCCGCTTTGCAGAAGATAGAAGCAGGAAGGTTTTCAGCACCGTCCCCTTCCCACTGGAGAGAGATATGTCGACGGTTACTAGTCCCATCGTCTTCAGGACCCAATTTGAAACTCTTCACCACCGCTTTAGAGTGTTCGTGGCCAAGGGTCGCTGTCAACCACTCAGTTGTTATGGTAGCGTAAGAAACAGGAATATCGCCATACTTTCGAGGCACGGGAGGGTTTTTCTGTTCTTCCTCGTAGCATTTCTGGATGTGCCCCACAATTTCTGGCCCCATGGTATATTTACGACGGAACTCCTGGACGAGTTGCAAGATTTGTGGGAAAATCGATTGGATGAACGATTGAAGGTCGTGGCAAACACACAGCGCGCTCTGTGGTGTTTATTCGTGATATTAGTTTTCCTACAATTAAATCTATAACCCACAGATTTATTGAGACTTAGCGGCTGAGGCAACATGAGTCGGCTATGCGGGGTTGGTTCGATTGGACCGTTGCACTGCCTCGGGCCGTTTTTCTCATTTTCCTTTCAACTTTGGGAAACATCGGCATTGCCCCCTCGGGATTCGGTACAGCAGACCATGAAAGAAAGACCTCAAGCGCTACAACCTTCTAAAGCAGAGACTACTACCAATAAGTGCACTTAATCGCACTTGAATATTTTGCAATGAACTGCTTTTTGTAGAGAGGATATACAACTGGGAATGTTGTAGTAATAAAGTTTGTCACCCTCTAAAGCTACGAACTTATGACAGAGGACAGAATATCGAGTCAAGCTTTGGGGTCCTGGCCGAATCAAGAGATATTGAAGAAAACTCCCCAATAAAATGAGGTATAAATTTGTCGACTATCAGATGGTAAAGTGCTTCTCAGACAGGTCGATAATAGCATTCATATGAGCTTCGGGCCGTGATATTGGCATGATTTTGAGACATGTGCTAGTGAAGTCCACACAACTAGTGAGCTAATTTCTGGCGCCATGACTGGAGAACTCGCCTCTCAGAGTCACAGACTTGAAACTCGACGATACCCACTCCCGTTGCCAATGCGAACTCTTGGACGGATAAGTCAAATTACAGCACCACTGCCATAACGGTCTAGAGAGAAGCATTGGGAAAAACACATATATCGCTACTTCTAGACTACGGTGTAAGATGTCTTCTTCTTTTTTTGTCACGGTAGCTTTCATCATGATTTCGTATTCTCAGAAACGATGTCGTCGTTTGGAGTTTACTCTTTTCAGAAAAGTAATCCTTGTCGTATTAGAGCTTCGCAGTTTTGCTTGTGTTACCAAAGTTGGCCTTGACGGCTCTCAAACCATCCTCACCGCTTTCCGGATAATCTGCTCGACCGTCATCGAAATCGATGATTTTCTCCCATTCGCGCACAATAGCCTCTGGTGTGAGCGGCTTGACGTCAAGTGGAAATCCATAACCTCCTGAACGTTGCCATCTCGTGCGAGCTTGGTATCCACTGCCCACTTCGTAAAGCGCACCGGTGCCCGGCGCGGGCACTTTGTCTGAGCAGAGAGCAATCACGAGAGGTGCGACGTAGGCCGGCTTGAACGCTTCCAAGATATCAGCTGGAAGCACACTCGCGGTGAGTTGAGTACCGGCATTAGGAGCGATGGTGTTGACAAGAATGTTGTACTTCTTGCTCTCTAGAGCCAGCGCTCGAGCAAAGCCCAGTATCCCGAGTTTCTGTTTCCATAGTCAGCCTGAAATTCAATAAGCAGTTCACAGTCAATCTAACCGCTGCAGCATAATTTGCCTGTCCAAAGTTTCCGTAGATACCACTTGTACTTGTGGTATTTACAATGCGACCGTACTTTTGCTCAACCATATAGGGATATGCAGCTTTTGTGCATGTGTAAGTACCCCTGAGGTGAATGCTGATGACATCATTCCACTGCTTGTCAGTCACGTTGCCAAATGCTTTGTCGCGCAGAATGCCCGCGTTGTTGACCAGAATATCAATCCTTCCAAAGTTATCAATGGCCGTTTTGACAACTGCAGCTCCATCTTCGACAGAGGCTTTATTTCCAACAGCCTTACCTGTGAACGTATTAGTAGAGTTTCAGTGAATATGGACTTCAGCGGATATTAGACAACGAAATCCCAGGTCTATTGGCCGGGAAAGGGGCATTCTAGCCAGCCAAGATACTTGATGAAGCGTTTGACATATTACATCAAGCCGGGTCGATGAAATGTAGGCAAGTAGCTCAGCCCAAGCCAACGGACATGTCAACGGAAGCGAGGACTTACCGCCCATCCTTTTGATCTCTTCGACAACGAGATCAGGGTTTATAAGATCATTTACAACTACCGTGGCTCCATACTTTGCGAAAAGTAGGCAGAACGCTCGACCGAGACTACACATGTTACTTTATTGTCAAAGAGTTGAAGAGTCCTTCAGCACATACCCAGCACCGCCTCCAGTAACAAGGGCAACCCTTCCCGTAAAATCCAATGTTTCAACACTGGTATCATTGCTATCAAGCGTCATTGCCTCCTTCAGCTTTTCCATCATGTCTGCAATGCCATTTGGATGTTCGGGCTCTGAGAAGTCGCTGATCTTGCTCCATTCTTGAAGAATCGCACCAGGGGTGTACGTGTCGTCGGGCTTCAGGACGAGACCCTTTGCCCTCTCCCACCTAAGTTTCGCAATGTGGCCACCCCCAACCTCGAATATGGATCCCGTTTCCGAACTCGAAGAGTGAACCAAGACGGCAACCAACGGCACAACCCAGCCGGGCGCGATGTTTGCAAGCATCTCGGGAGCCCAGATGGTCTCGGTCATTCTGCTCGCTGCGATCGGCGCGATTGCATTACTCAGAACGTTGTACTTCACGCCTTCCTTTGCAATGGTTTGGGTAAAGCCTACGAGCGCTAACTTGGCCGCAGAATAATTGCATTGCCCAAAGCTGCCGAAAAGCCCAGCGGCTGAAGTAGTATTGATGATTCTGCCGTACTTCTGTCTCTTGAAGTGCGGCCAAGCGGCCTTCGTACATTTATACGCACCTTGAAGGTGTACGTTAATGACTGAGTCCCAGTCTTGGTCTTTCATGTTCTTGAAGGTAATATCTCGTAAGATGCCGGCGTTGTTTACGAGGACGTCAATCCGACCAAAATTTGCAATCGCAGTCTCAATGATCTTCTCGCCATTCTCTACGCTGTCGTAATTTGCCACTGCCCTACCTGCAGTAGCCTTGATCTCTTGGACCACTAAATCGGCAGCCTAGATGTTCGTCAGACCATGTACAGAGGTGAACCGGAATACATTTGCTAAAGACCTTGTCGCCCCCTTCTTCGGCTCGAAGCGACCTGCCCACGTCATTGACGACGACATTGGCGCCCCTAGATGCGAAGAACAGCGCATATGCCTTTCCCAGTCCACTACCTGCACCAGTAACTACCACGGTCTGATTGTCGTATCTGAGTTCCGACTTGCTTAATTTGTTGGGTCCAATGGAGCCGAGCCCGATACGTGGCCGTCGATATGATGCCATGGCCAATGAAGATCTGCTTGGATCGTGAATATAGCTGACAATAAGCTGGAAGAGCAGGCTTAGGTAGGAAACCTTGCTTCAAATGTTCTGGAGAATAGATGTAGCTGCTGACACCGATTTCTGTATAACGTAGGTGATGTTACAATAGTCCCCCGAGGATATGGCTAAGAGCGGTGATTTGGTGGCCTCGGGCGCGCTCGGTAAACCGCAGTCATGCGCCAATGACGTTGGCTTGTGCCGAGCTTTGACACAGGCCACTTCCAAACTATCGTACTAAGTTGAAATGTCATGGTCGGAACAAGCTTTCAGTTGACCGTACCTTTCTATCACACAATCATGTACAAGTAAGGATTAAATCCGAAGATCAGCTAGCGGATCGACGGTCAACACTGTGATCCGAGACAAAACTGGCTTTCTTACAATAGCTTCATCGTTTCTTAGCCAGCTCTCTAGGATCAAGACCAAGCAATATGAGGAGCGACATGAATATACCTCTCCCGCGCCGACTCTGGGAGCATCCAGATCCCAAGAGTACGCAGATGTGGAAATTCAAGACTTGTTTTGAGCGCTCAGTCGGCCGCATTTTCGAGAATTACAGTGAGATGTACAACTACTCCTGCGCCGAGCGAGCAAAGTTCTGGGGTTATTGTTTCGAGAAGTTCCCTCTGGTATACAGCACTATGGCAAGCTACGATCCGGCGAAACCATGCGTGGATGAGAGCGCCCCGATGTTCCCGCCGCCCAAATGGTTCGAAGGTATCAACATTAACTTCGCGCAAAATATTTTGTATCAGGGCACGTCGGAGGGGCAACCAGTCCTATCACCAGGAAAAGAAGATGACAAGATTGCCGTCACAGAAGTTCGAGAAGGAAGCAGGCCAGAATCCATCCGAAATACTACCTGGAAGGAGCTTCGGCAACGCGTCGCAAGGATGGCTCAAGCAATGCGTGCACGCGGCGTGAAAAGAGGCGACCGTGTTGCGGTGGTCGCCTCCCACTCAATGGACACGCTAGCAGTTTTCCTCGGCGTCACTGCCTTGGGTGGCCTCTTTAGCAGTTCCTCGACCGACATGGGTGTGAGGGGTATATTGGACCGACTACAGCAGATCAAGCCAACATATGTCTTCTTCGACGACTGGGCATTATATAACGGGAAGACGATTGATCTTCGGCCCAAAATGGCAGAAGTTGTGGAAGGTATGAAGGGTATATCTGAGTTCAAAGGGATCGTCTCACAGCCTCGTTGGCTCAACTCCCCCGCAGATATCTCCGAAGTTCCGATGACACACACTCTGGAAGAGTTCATCTCAACAGCTACCTCTTCTGAACCGATCTTCGAGCAAGTAGCATTCTCGGACCCCTTCCTGATTGTCTACTCCTCCGGCACAACAGGCACTCCAAAATGCATCGTTCATAGTACTGGCGGTGTGATACTCTCCGGACACAAAGAAGCTCGGCTACACCACTGCATTGATGAAACCAGCACTCAGCTTCAGTACACCACCACGGGCTGGATTATGTACTTGCTTGGGGTGCAAACCTTAGTTACGGGCGCAAGAGCTGTGCTCTATGACGGCAGTCCATTTTTTCCAGGCCCGGAAAACTTTCTCAAGTTGGTTGGAGACCAAAAGGTGACGCACTTAGGCGTGTCGCCACGTTACTTCCAAACGCTTCAACACAATGAGATTATTCCTAAGAGGGTTACCGACTTAAGGCATTTGAAAGTTATAACCTCAACAGGCATGGTCCTGTCCGATGCGCTCTTCGAGTGGTTCTACGACATAGCTTTCCCTCCCTTTGTCCGACTGGACAATATTGCAGGTGGGACCGACTTGGCTGGCGCTTTCGGTACCGGCAACCCAATCCTTCCCATCTACGTTGGCGGCTGCCAATGTCTTTCCCTGGGTTTGCCTGTCCAAGTAATGGACCAAACCGTCGAATCAGGAAACATCGGTGTAAAAGTCGATGATGGCGTCCCTGGGGAACTTGTCTCCACGAATGCCTTCCCAACCATGCCCGTGAAGTTCTGGGGCGAGACTGGGAACCAGCGCTACTTTGACGGATACTTTGCGCGCTTCAAGGGCGTTTGGACGCACGGAGACTTTATTATGATACACCCGATTACTAAGAACGTCCTCTTTCTCGGAAGAGCGGACGGAGTTTTGAACCCCTCTGGGGTCCGATTCGGGTCGGCGGAGATTTATACTATCATCGATGCAGATTTTGGTGATGTCATACAAGACTCTCTATGCGTTGGGCAGAGACGACCAGATGACAGCGACGAGAGCGTCATACTTTTCCTGCTCATGCAGCCAGGGAAGAAATTCACAACGGATTTGGTCGAGCGAGTGAATGCGGCAATAAAAAGTGAGATGAGCCCTAGGCATGTGCCAAAGTACACATTTGAGACGCCAGATATCCCAGTAAGTTTTGATGGAGGAAACGTTAAGTGTTTCTGTTTCTAATGATAATGTTTCCAGACAACGGTCAATTCGAAGAAGGTTGAGCTGCCTGTGAAGCAAATCGTGTCAGGCAAGATAATCAAACCGTCAGGGACGCTGCTAAACCCTGAGAGTTTGGACTATTACTATCAATTTTCAAGGGTGGAAGAAGTTGTCCGGAAACTGAAGGAACTCAAGTCCAAGTTGTAGATTGTCTGAATAGAAATGCCATCGTGATGAACCCTCAAAGCTACCAGCCCATCGTGTCCGCAACACAACCAGCTTCGTCAGTTCCCATACGAATCTTCTTGAAACTTAAAGCTTTGCTCCACACAGGTGGTGCAACCGCGGAGACCATTTACATCATAGGTTATTAGCGCCGCTATTCCCGCAGGGATATGGATACAGACTGCTAAGAAGGTACCTGTCACTTCACCCTTTCAGTAGCTATCGCGAGTGTACCTAGTACCACTACAGCTATTGCTGAAGCATTCATAGCAGTATACGTGGCACCTTACGTTGTGGCTTTAGAGAACTGTCGCATTGGTCTCTGTTGCCTTTGGTGTTGTGGGAGTGATCGCCTGTCTCTGGACATCAACCCAAGATAACTACGCAAATTGAGATCTTCTTGGAGAATGATGTCAAGAAAAAGGTGCATTGAGATTCTAGCGGGGTACTGGACCAAATACTAGAATAATCAAGCAACAGAGGTTTTGGGACGGTATACTTTTCATATGGGCCAACACAGTGGAAGAATAGTTTCGCTCCGCAGATCAAAGAATCAGCATATCGAAACGAAGATTGAGGATTCAGAAGGATGAAGATATGCTTATCCTTCTGGTAGCTATACATAATTATCTTTTGTAGGGTTTGATATATTATATTGAGTTAGTGCAGTTAATAAAGAAGGGTAGAAACCCTCTATAGGTAAGAAACTACCCTATTTAGCGTAGTTAGTACGAGGTAACGCAAGTTTCAAAACAACCCTTGCTCTTAGTAGCCCCGGTGCGTTCGATAGCCGACTACCCGAGGCAATGTGCTGCATAAACGAGGGAAGAATACTCGATAAGAGTACCTCCGTTGGATGATTCTGTCTATACCTGACCATATGGTCTCTTTTACCAAGTTATTTTGTCCATGAATTGAATCGCAAACACTTTGTGTACAACTCTTCTGCCATTGGTCCGACACAAGCCTACGACAATGCGAACTGGTAAGGTTGCTTTATTTAACGGGCCAGCCCGGCTTGTGAACATCGTGGAGGAAGAGATCGAGAAGCCAGCACCAGACGAGATCCTGGTTCGGGTGTCGATGGCAGGGATATGTGGCAGCGACGTCCACAGACTAAGAGGCGATGTCCCATTCAATTCGGAGGAAGTCTGCTTTGGACACGAAGCTGTTGGCATGATTGAGAGCCTTGGAGCTGAGGTTAAGACCGACAGTGTTGGCACGCCTTTAGCCGAGGGAGACACGCTCTATTGGATGCCACTAGCACCTTGCGGGGCTTGCTGGGAATGTGAAAACTCACGATCACTACACTGCAAGGACCTCAACTGGCCACCACCTCCAGGAAAGCCCAACGGAGCTGCCTTCAGGCAATACGCAATGCTCAAGAAGAAGTGCATTTACATTCGATTACCGCCTTTGTTGGCCCCCGAGAATGTCATTGCGTTCGGATGCGCATTGCCAACAGCTTTGAGAGGTTTCAAGCAACTAGGCTCCATCGGTCCTCAGGCTGATGTTGTCATACAAGGCTCGGGCCCTGTTGGCCTGGCGTGCACGCTTTTGGCGAGTCTGGCTGGTGCTCGGTCTGTTATCGTGGTTGGCGATCCTGCCCATCGCCTTGAGGTTGCATCTTCACTTGGTGCAACTCACACGGTGTCGGTAGTCGATACTACGGCAGAAATGAGAACGGAACAGGTGAAGCTTCTCACATCAGGTCTTGGTGCAAGCATCGTTATCGAAGCAGCTGGAACTGCAGATGCGTTTTCTCAGGGCTTAGAGCTTCTTGGTATGAACGGACGGTATTTGATCATGGGACTCTACTCCGGCGATGCTTTATGCTCGATCAATCCTGTGCGCATATGTACTCTCAATCTGCATATCATCGGAAGCCTCGGTATTGATGTCAACAGTTTCCAGGCCACAGTGGACATCGCATCCAAACATGGTAATAGGCTTCGATTTGCAGACCTCATTACCCATCGATTCTCGTTAGACCGCCTCCAGGAAGCTCTTGTTCTAGCAGGGAATGGCGTCCCTGTTAAAGCCGTCATTGTGCCGAACTAAATTATATGTATCTCGTCGTTGAACAAGTTCGTTTTGTTTTTTTGGTGAAATCTGACTTGTTTTGAAAATATTGTCTTGCTCGATTTATCTAGCATTATCTGATAAATGTCACTGATAATGACTTGCTATGCCTGTGTCATGGTCTTTTCTTTGGAAAAGAAAATCAACTGGCACAATTCGGTTGTGGAACTACACCGCAAATTCTCGGAGTAGACCCACTGCCTGTAGCCTAACTACAACTTTTCTTAGCTTGTGCTCTTTTTCGCAGTCTAGTCTCTACAGCCACCTTTATCACGGATGTTTGAGAACTACTTTGCGATCAGCAGGAAGAGTGGTAAAAGTCATCGGCTTCAAACTGGACATACATCAATAGATAGGTATTGGCGCCAACCATATCTAGCCGCAGCTAGGTCGTGGTGTTGAGAACGCCTACAATTGAGCCGTAGACCTCGGCCTTATCTTGCCTTGCCTCTTCTAACGTCGCTCGTCCGGTCGTACTCTCTAAAAGACGACCTTTTATACAGCCTGGTCTTTGGCTCGTCCCCACAAACTATGCTACGTAGAGAGTTCACGTTGTCCGCTCGCACAGCTCTACCTTCTCCCTCTCCTCTTCGGAAACTCTACTCGACCAGGCATTTGTATTGCATTCCCATTTCTAGCTTGACTAGGATTTTTTCGGTCAAGGTTAACTCTGTAGATTTGAATTGGGGGTAAGGGTAAATATAGCGAGTTTTGACAAATGGGCTCCAGCTAGTGGTTGGGCGGCTGAAAAGAAGATCCTTCGGAGGCTTGATACATACTCCGCGGCCAAATAGAAGAGAACATAGGGAAGGGGAAGGCGCAAGATGTCCGTACATAAAGTGTTGAGCTATGTTGTTGAAGCTGGCAACTACAACTCGCGTTTGGCAGTTGATCCCACGCTTTCCATGGATTAGGGCTAGGGTTAACCCAATAACAAAATAATTGCTTACTATGCGTGCACCTTTCCTGCTCCGCCTGGCTAAGACCAGATACCGTACTTGGCTGACGTATGAGAGCTGAATATATACTATGGTCGTCTCGTTCAGTTGATTTTTGCGCATAGTAAACTGAGAACTAGATACGGCGCCCACAACCCTTCCCATGATCGACTTGATCTATACGGATAGTTCACAACTATGGCATGCTGCTTGTTGATGATTACACAGAGCCTCTTGCGCCATTGCTCCTAGGCCATGTGACACCTGCATTCTCCGTGCAATCCCGTTCTTCATTCATCGGATGTACTTTCCTCCGTCTACCTCGTTGTCATTCTGCACAAAGGACCTCCGCTCCGCTCTTTCATGAGATAAACTTGCGGGCAGCTCCTAGGAATCATCTTTCGCTATGTTTTTCAGAGCCTGAGCTCTTGAAGCTTCTTGCTCACCAAATGGACGTCTTTGTACTCAGTCGCACAGCAACCTTCCTCATCGTATCATTGCCCACAGATTATCAGCAATAATGAGTGTGATTACGCTGTGTTTTGGCATTTTAGTAATCATAATGGGAGTTTTAGAGATAGGCTTTCACTCACGAATGCGGCGCCATCCTGAAAAAGTAGGGTCCAAAGCCACGATAGAAACGAAGGGGCCCTTCGTCTTGAGCAACTTTGACGAAGCAATCGAACATGTTTTTGTATGCCACCGATCCGTCTGGTGCTTTGTTTTGTCTCTGAAGCCTAGTCTTGACCATGTCAAAAGGCAGGCTGAAGAATGCGGCAAAGAAACCCGCTATTGTAGATGCCGTCACAGTGGCCGCCTGAGCCGAGAAGCTAGTGTGCCGTTTCAGTTGGTTCTTCGATTCAGAGAAGAAAGTAAGCTGTCCAAAGTTCGTAGCGGTAGCTCGAATGACTGTTGGAAAGGCACCACTCCATAGCGTACGGATCCCTTCCGTTCGAGTGATGCGAGCTAAAGCATCGAAGACGGAGCGGTAATTCGATCGTTGCTCCTTGGGTTTCAATCCGTCACACTGCATGCGGATGAGAACAACCTCAGTTGGATTCCCGATAAGTGCTCCTAGGCTGCCCGCGCCCATACCTGCAACAGTTCGCTCTCCAAATCCGATTTTAGTATTGTTTGACTTGGCGCGCTTTTCAAACATGTCGATGAAGGTATCGAAAAGTCCCAAGCGAGCAGTGCCGTACACGATTTGACGGAGATAACCCGCAGATAATCCGGAGTAAAGACTGAGTATACCACCTTGAGCTATGATCTCCCTTGCTGCTGAGATGGGAGATGGTCTGGGACCGCCCTTTGCGCCTTCTCCAATGAGCTGAAGCCGTACTTTGACCATATCGATAGGCTGAATACAAGTTGTGGCGACCATTCCGGAGAAACCACCAATGGCGAATGGAAGCGCCGCATTTGTTAGGGAACCATCAAGGAGGCCTCTCCTGCCTAGTGTGGAACCTACGGCCATAGAATCCGCCGCTTCGCTGGTTGATTCAATGCTCCTAGGCATGCTGGGTGGTGTTGTGAGCTTGTAGCATCCTTACAGATGGGAAAGTTGGTCTTCATCAGTATAGCATACTTCTAGAACACAGACAAAATTCCGACGTACCCGAAGGTAGCCTCGGGTACGAACAAGGTGTCGTAGTCCAGGACGGTTGATCCTCGGTTGCAAAACACGTCGAGCAGCGTGACGACGCAACCCTACACAAGTGTTGGCTTAGGCATTGCATCTTGCATGCTAGCGAGATCTTTTTGGCAGCGTATGCTCACTCGTGCCAAAATCCGCTTACAGCGATGAGATGATGAGCTGTGGGACTAGCTTGAGCGAATCTCGCGTAGATTATTCCAGATCGTTCGCAGCAGCGGATTTTTGAAAATATCCTCTAGTCTTAGTATTCCTTACTCGTGGAGAGTACTCAATTCGTCATTCTCTGATTACTTGCTCTTCACATGATCTTTCGTCGTTACTGAGCACGGAGCAATGCCTCACTCGCGTTCTGATGCACTTTTGGATGCACTATCCGATGCACTATCCAATGCAAAGTTCACTATAGAAAAGCAGCTATCAGTCCACTAGCGCAAATCGGGGGAACAACCTATTCACTACCCACTTGGGGGTAGTGCGGCTGCCATGGCAACGCTGATAACACACCCACTGGATCTTGGTAAAGCACATTCGGCTCTCTCGATGCTGCTCCTACTTACGCCACCCTAATCAAATTGCGCGTAAAGACACGCACACCTTCCAGTCCTCGATCTGTCTACCGCGCGCACGGAATCCCAGGCTTTTATACTGGCCTCTGCGCCTCCATGTTACGCCAACTGACCTACTCAACTTTTCTCTTCGGCGTTTGCAAAGACCTCAAGGACCGCTTTGGCCCTACCTAGACTCTCAAACAGCCAAGCACAAACCTCTCTTCCCTTAACCTGTTAGCCATGTCCCAACAGCTGGCTTCCTAGGCGGTATCGCTCACGATCCAGCCGACAGTCCGACACTTCCAAGCCTCCGTCTGCACAGCTAAACTACAAAGACGCACTCAACGGCCTGGTACGGATGATACGTGAAGAAGGTTTGCCCGCAGTCTTCCGTAGCGTTGGCGCGAACTGCGGGTGTGCCGTGCTCATGACCTCTTGACCGCTCGCTTCATACGATATCTGTAAGACGGCATGGCTCTCCACGCAGCACGTTTTCCAACGGCTTTTTTACGCATTTCATGTCTTCGGTTAGGGCGAGGTTTATCGACACCACTATATGCAGTCCTGTTGACGTCGTGAAGGCATTGATCTTGTGTACCGGCGGGAAGATTCCACTCATGCAGACACTGCAGAAAATACAGGGTCAGGAGGGCATTTCTGGGTTCCTCGGCGTTGGGTGCCAAGTTTCATTAGGCTGGACCCACAGGACAGCTATCACGATGCTCATATTTGAGCGGCATAAGAACATGCACCGGCGGTGGAAGAGGCTGAAGGGTATTTGATGTTTAGCAGCTTGTAGGGTCTGACCATTTCACATCTCTAAATCAGATATGTTATCCGACATACCTTTATTGTCGACCAGCTTGTGCTAGGCCAGGGCTCTCAACATCTTCTAGATATCACACTGTCACACCTGCAGATATCCTCCCCTGTCGCAGTATGTTTTCTTAGGCGCTCGGTGATGTGTCCCTACCTGTTTCAATATATCGTACTTCCAAGCGGGCACCAAGGATAGAGGGTAGCACACAATCGCGTGTTTACGTCATTAATGGCCTAACTATCCAAGAGCCTCGGGATTTGGCAAGTTCACCGGCTACGCCCAGAGCGGCCCGAAGCGGTCTGGATTTCCTAGACCAATTTGTGATCTCGGACCTTCGCAGCAGACAGCACTATCGACCAATAGCATGCCAGCAACTGCCCGTCACTGCACCTCGGAGTTTTTATCTTCGCAGCCGAGATTGATTATGGAGTAGTGTAGGCGTTTGAGGGAATAGTTCCAGTGGCAGCCTATCTTCTTACAGAATGGTTCAGTTCTTTTCCATTAGGTGACATATATACCCTTCCAAGCAATGTTACCTCACTGGATATACTTCGCATCATCATCCCTCTATGAATTCTCGCCTAGCGACGCAGCTGTCCTGCGCAGCTGCGACCTCAAAACTCTCGCGACCCTTGTTCCCACTTCCTGCCCTCTTTTCTATATCCTCTCCTGGGCTTGCAATAAGATATGGAGCCCAGCAGCAAAGCCGAAGTGCGTCGAGCCAGACGAGAAAGATCAAAGTCAAAAATCCCATTGTTGAGCTCGACGGCGATGAAATGACAAGGATAATATGGCAGGACATCAAAGACAAATTCATCAAACCGTACCTTGATATCCAACTAAAGTATTACGACCTCGGCTTATCGTCTCGAGATGACACAGATGATCAAGTCACCATCGACGCAGCTAATGCTATACTAAAATACGCTGTTGGTATTAAGTGTGCGACAATCACTCCAGACGAAGCACGTGTCAAAGAATTTAACCTGAAGAGAAGTGCGTCCTACCTCCTATATTACTTCATGTGATAAGAATGCTGAAAAACCGATAGTGTATTTGTCTCCAAATGGCACCATCCGTAACATTCTTGGTGGTACCGTCTTCCGTGAGCCCATTGTCATCCCACGTATTCCGCGACTTATCCCTGGCTGGAAGAAACCAATCATAATTGGCCGTCACGCCTTTGGCGATCAATATCGAGCCAAAGATGCCGTCTACTCGACTCCTGGCACTCTAGAGATGGTTTTCACCCCCCAGGGTGGCTCACCTCAACGTACTAAGGTCTATGACTTCTCTGGTAACGGCGGTGTCGCCCAAACACAATATAACACTGATGACAGCATTAGAGGTTTTGCTCACGCCTCGTTCAACTACGCCCTCGACCGTTGCTTTCCGCTTTACTTATCAACGAAGAATACTGTTCTGAAGGCCTATGATGGGCGTTTCAAGGACATCTTCGAGGAGGTGTATGCAGAGTACAAACCGCATTTCGAAGCAAAGAAACTTAGGTATGAGCACCGTCTCATCGACGACATGGTTGCACAGATGATCAAATCTCAAGGTGGATTCGTGATGGCTTTGAAGAACTACGACGGCGACGTTCAGTCCGACATCGTAGCGCAGGGCTTCGGTTCACTAGGCCTAATGACCTCCCAGCTCATCACGCCAGATGGTCTAGCCTATGAATCTGAAGCCGCGCACGGTACTGTGACGCGCCACTATCGGGAACACCAGAGAGGCCGCGAAACGTCTACCAACCCCATTGCTAGTATCTTCGCCTGGACGCGGGGACTCGTTAAGCGTGGCCAGCTAGACGATACGCCAAAGCTAGTGAGGTGGGCAGAGAATCTAGACAAAGCCGTTGTTAGTACTGTAAATGACGATGGCATTATGACGAAGGATCTGGCAATCGCGTGTGGAAAGAATGAGCGGGAGGCATGGGTTACAACGAGCCAGTTTATGGAAGCGATTGAGAAAAGATTCAAGTGCATTTTGGAGCATGAGGAATTGGAGCAGGGTGCATCGATCGGAAGGAATAGAAAAAGGACCGACTCACCATTAGAAATTGAGAAGGTTTCATAGATAAGAAGTCAAACGGCGCAGGCCTTCAGCTATTTCCAACGCAAGTGTGTTTGGTTAGTTTAGATGGTATTATGGGGCCATCAAGGAGATTCATTTCGTGAAAGCATATTTAGGTGAGGATTGGGATGGCAATAAAAATGTTCCAAATATATGTATATCATGTGTTTCCTGCCTGACTCGCTGGCCAGTAGGTATGCCAAATTCTAATCCCAAGGCACTTCAGGGAAGTGAACAGACGCCAGCTGCCAAACGTAGTCGTTATTGAGAAGTTTTTCGACGTCCAGTGAAGCGTTGAATGGACAATTACCTGAGTAGGAGGAGCACTTAAGAGTGCCAGCTTCGGGAGCCAATACCTTTTCCGGCTCTGAACACGGCTGGGATAGACCTGAAATGGACGAGTCTTTCTGATTTGGTCTCGTGCGATAGTCAGGCTGCTGCTCAATATCCATACTTTCAGGCGACGCGGGGCTACTCGTTTGTCCTGGTGTGTTTGAATAATTAGGAGCCATCCAAAGCAAACTGCCATTACCCTGGCTCCTAGGGTAAAGCTCGAATAATTCTCGTATATGTTCATCGTTTATCCCCTGGTAGGGATTCCGCACTGGTTCTACCCAGTGTTGTTCCAACTGCCTCTTAAGGACTGTGATCTGATCCAATAAGGACTGGATTACCACGCGAGAGGTAGGTTTAATCATAAGTTAGCTTCAATATCATTCTAACGATGGAACGAGAGTTACATTTTGCGTCTGTCGATCTGCTTAATACACGCCCGACCCGCCTTCTCGCATTGCATGCACTTTGCCGTGTCGAGGCGAATGACACACTGTTCCATATTAGGGCGGGCAAAGAATAAATAAGAGGACAGCGCACACGAGTTCGACGTTGCCTGCATAGGTCACAGGCAGTCGAAATACGTTTTGAATCAGCCTTCTTTTTTTTCTTGCGAGGAGCTACACCGGCTTCTGAGTTCTTAGGTATTTCGTGAATCTTCGTGGCCGGTCTTCCAAAGCTTTGTCTATCGGCGACCGGAAACATTGTAAATGGTCCAATGCGAAAAAGAGATAAAGGTAATGCCAGGATGTTGGCAGAAACGGATAACTTAGAATGTACGTAGCATCCCGATTTAGATCATAATTAAGCACTCTGCATTTATTCAGCACCTAGCCACATCCTAGCTATATTAGTCATCAATCGAGTGGCTTCGGATCGATAGCCTTGGAAGCCGAGGCTATGAGCGTATACCTCGGAGCAAACGAAGAAAACCAAGATCGACGTCAATAGCTGGTTGAGTCGGACATACTAATTTTTGTTAAGCTAATAGTAATACTGCACGCAGGGCATGAATCGTGAGTGTAGTGTTTGGCGTTTGTTTTCGACATGCTCTTGAAGAAGATGTTCAAGGAGGAAATTATGTATGCTGCCAGTTTATCTCGACCAATCACTCAATCCTGGTCATAAAAAGATGACCGTGGGCCTAGATGCCAGGATTCTGATCCCAGAGATATCTGGGGCTTCCCGTGGTCGAGTCTGTAGGCTCTTCTACACGATGTTAGATCTGCAACCTTGCATTACTGTACAACAGAGCCAGAACATCTAGTTAGAGTATAATACAGTTTTTTGAAAGCCGAGCCGAACAGCTCCATACTTACCCGAGGAATGAATCTAAAGCAGGGTTTAGCGTGTCTTATGGGGCCACTACGTTGGCTAAGTTTTTGGGCGACTAAAGGACAAGGGTGATATTCCACGAGCGTGAGACGCTCACGAGAGCGATAACATCCGGCCTTTTGCTTCTGACTGCTAAATACTACTATCTCTACATCTTTATGATTTATATGGAAAAGAAAACCCTATATATATTAGGATCCCAAATAACGGTCCGTTATTGTCAAAAAACTGGTACGTGCACGATTAGGGTAGGTGCGTTATTGGGGTGCGATATCGTGGCTGTGCTCAAATCCAGGTGCGTTATTGGGGTGCGATATCGTGGCCGTGCTTAAATCCAGGTGCGATATCGTGGCCGTGCTTAAATCCAGGTGCGATATCGTGGCTGTGCTCAAATCCAGGTGCGTTATCGGGGTGCGATATCGTGGCCGTGCTTAAATCCAGGTGCGATATCGTGGCTGTGCTCAAATCCAGGTGCGTTATCGGGGTGCGATATCGTGGCCGTGCTCAAATCGAGGTGCGATATCGTGGCCGTGCTTAAATCCAGGTGCGATATCGTGGTGCGATATCGCGGGTAGCTAGTTAACTCAGCTTCAACTCTGTACAGCTGATTTTAAACCACCAGTCGAACTAAAATCTAAAACTACCTGTATCGCGCACAGTATATGCCTATACTACTGCCGGGTTTCCCTAGGTTTGTACACAATATATAAACCTAGAGAACTCCCGCGCGACTTTACGTCTTAGCAGGGCTTAGGAAGTACAAGTAAGAGGAGTTGTATGTACATACAACATTTTATCATCCAGGCAAGCTTAGGGGGATTAATTGAAAGATATAACTTGTATCATGGTAGCTTCTATATACATATACAAGATTCTAGAGAACCCCAGCCAGACCTACACCACAATAACATGAGCAAAGAATAAGGGAATAACTACCCACCGTCTAAGTCAGTGTCGCTCAAACACACAGAGTCCGCAACCTCCACAATACTGCGCTGCGACAGAGGTACGGAAGAGAGAACGTCCAGCGGGCTAAGGGACGCGAGCTCCTCATCTTCCACCTCTTCAAGCATCAACTGATCAGGTGGAGGCTCCTCCATCATGCATGCACTGAGCAACGGTGCCACCATGTCAGCGACGTCGCACACATGTCGATTACATGTAGCCACCATCTCAATCCAATTCGAGAGTCGTTGCTGAGTTAACGTCCTCTCCACATATGTGTTGGAGATAGTGGAGCGCGGCAGCATGCCAAAGATGCCAATGCCAAACTTGTCCTTAAGCATAGTCCATCTCTTTCCGTAATCCAAGAACCGGCTGTAGCTTTTCCACTCGGCTGGGAAGTCCTCCCGCGTAGCTAGGTCGCCGTTGCGCCTTCGATATATAATACCGAAAAGATGTTCCTTAGCAACAGTGGCGAACCCTATTCCCCGTCCGCCAGAGTGTACCGCACGTCTTCTAACTACACCCTCCAGCCGTACATACTCAGCATACATAGCTGCCATGATCCACCTATGTCTCATGTCACCGAGAATGCCGACCGCTTCACTGGTTTGGGCCGTCAGATAAAGCGTCTTGAACCCGCTCGTTTCTGCTGCGCTAAGCCCCGCCTCATCCTCAATCCCGCGCGCCTGTTGCGACACCACCATTTGGCCGTTGGGACAAATACCGTACTGGTCGGCGCCAGTGTCAGACCCAGAATCACCATAGTCAGATAATGGTGGGAGTTTGTTTGCGACGCCAGAAAAGAGTCGTTTTCCTTCTCGGTGCTGGGCTCGCCACGCCAACATAATCGCCCGCCAGTCCCTCAGACACTCGACGGTACCAACCGCTGTGGCCCTACTGATCATTCCTGCAGCGACATCTATACCCACACCAGGGAGATGTTTTGCGAAATTCCGATACCGCTCCTCTACATCAGTTCGAGTGATGTTATTTCCTCGAGCCTCTGCCCTCTCCTGTGTATTCGCGATGGTCTGTACCAGCGCAATGTCCAACTTATCTTTCAAGGCTTTATTCGCCTGTCGCGCTGTGGTGCTTTTGCGCTTGCGCTTTCCGTTCGACTCGACTTCGACAGCATCCGACACTTCCACCACCTCTTCATCTTCTGTATCTTGAACTTCGTCGGTAGGATTATCGTAGACGTAGTTCACGAAGTGAATTAAGCGTTGCTTGGGAATCCGTCGACATATCCACCGCAGGGCATCGTCGGGTGTACGTGCGACAAAGGCCTGCTGTGGTTCAACTGTGTCTGGGTTAAAGCTGAACAGTGCTTCTCCAGGACCGACGCTGTCAAAAGCATCGGCAATAAAAGCGGGGCGTGTTCCTCCTCATTAATCTCCAGGGGCTTAAGGCCTGGGGTGATGACCCGGTTGGGTTTCCTCACCATGTTGACTGGGTAGCATGGTGTTTAGGAAGCATGGTCGAATCTCGTGGCTGAACGTAAGACAGCCGGCGTATTGTTTCGCCGGCCTCGATTTCGTGCGCACCAGTGGGTTCAAATGCTCAAAACCAACACTAACACAGCAACACCACACCGCAAGATTCGCGGACAATTATTTTTTCACAATGTCCGTACCCAACAACATTATTTGGGGAGACAAGCATGGCCTTATCATCTGTGCCGTGCACAAATACGCAATACTCCCCCAGAGCGTTTATTCGCATTTTGAGGAACATCACCGGGGCCTCGTTACGGCTGCGTTACGACGGGACATACACGACTCAGTGCAAGAGTTAGGTAAACTTGTTAAGTTAAAACAGAATTACTCTGATTTTACATTCCATGATCATAGTGTAGAGGCTCTCAATGGCCTATGGCTGTACACAGGATCTCAGCTTTGCAGTCGTTGCAGACACATTACGGCTGGACAGTCGGCTATTTCGAATATGAAATCTCACATTCGCACAGCCCATGGTCATTATCCACGGGACACGACTATAGCTGCCGTTGCAGAATGGTACAGCGCCGAGGCATCGACTGTTAGCAGCCAGCGTTACTTCAAAACTGTACCTCCTCAGTTTAAGGGCTCCATGTCACGCGGCACTTTGAGGTCACCACCCTCCCAGCCGAAGCCAACAGCGCCTCACCTCTCGATACCCCCTCTGACGACGACCCGATCGATCCTCCTCTCACCGATATATCCCTGCCAGCTGAAGTCTCACACAATACACACTCGGGGGATGGAGATATGGCTGTCTCAGCTGCAAAGGCATTGCAGTCCCAGCTACGTTCTGCGTCGCAATGGGCCAAGCAAGATCGCAGCGAGCGGTTTGCCACTATCCCTGACGCGCCGTTGATTCAGACCAATCCGTGGATGTCCCAGACAAGGTTGCTGGAAGTCCTCACTGGAACATGGGATAGTGCGCTAGCATACATTGCCATTCCTACAGCACAACAGGATCCTGCTTTGCATCATATGTATTGCACTATCAAGAGCATGGTCCGTACATGGCAGAATGTTACTGCAAAGACCAGCCGCTATGCTCGAATCAGGGTTATGCAAGAGGACTACGAGGAGGTTCCACTTCATCCCCTTGAGCCATATCAGAACTTCGACTTACGGCACGCTGGGTGTATTCAGAAAATCTTCCTCTTCTTTCACAGGGTGCTCTCACAGGGCCTGGACGCTCCACCAATGCTTCAAGTGCAGCCACCACAGCGCAAAGCATGGCGTCAGATCGAAACTTATCTCCAAGACCTGCATGGCACCTATCCAGAAGTCACAGAATCCCACAGTCGCACGACACTGACCAAACTCGAAGGCCTATGCCACAATTTTTGGCTGTCTCTTATCAAACAGACCAGCCGAACAGATGAGTTTGAACTTGCTCTCCTCACTCCCATCGCCTTCCTGGCCTTAGCACCTAAAGGGGACGGATTCCGCGAAGCATATAACTTTGCAACTGAACTGTCAGCAATCAAGAAGTTTGCTAGACTTGCAACGCTACAGCAACTGTGGGATGAAGTAGCCGAGAAGGAACCGGCTGTTGGAACCCCAACGATGCAGAAGAGCCACTCACTATGGAAGAAGCCTCTTCGATCATATTAGAGCAGGAACAAGCAAAAGCAAACGAAAGCGTTGAAGCTCAGAACCGAGCCATTGCAGAGGATTTCAAGACCTGGGTGTACAACTATCTCACTACTGCCTACCCAACCCCTATTGCCTGGATTATCAACACCGCACGATATATCAGCCGCTACCGGTATGGAGAAAACCTTGACGCATTTGTATGCTGGAAGGGTGACATGGTATCAGTGCGTTCTGTACGGACAAACTTGAAGCAGTTTAGCAGCATGGTCTGGAACGAATACGAGGCTACCTCCAAGGTACTATGCAAGTTAGCGTTTGTTGAAGAGCGGTCCAAGTTGCCAGCGATTCCCTGGGATAGAATGGTCGACGAACCTAACAACAAGAACCCCGGCTTCAGTGTGTTTGCACCAAGTTCTCCTGTACTGGCTCATGGCGAAGACTTTGTGCCTTCGCAGCTTATCCAGGCTGTAGGACAACGAACGTTTAGAGATATTACCATTACAGACCTTGGAGATCCAACACAGGTTCAGCGGTATTGCGAAGTGGTGCAAGAGTTCTGTGGCCATCTATTATCTCTCATCCACCTCACAAGTGGCCAGCCAGCACGAGGTACTGAGCTGTTGAGTATACAGCATGAAAACACAACTGCCAATGGGCTACGGAACATCTTTGTGTACAACGATCTGGTTGCACTAGTCCCACGATACCACAAAGGATATAA
Source organism: Neocucurbitaria cava (assembly GCA_027946455.1). Classification (NCBI taxonomy): domain Eukaryota; kingdom Fungi; phylum Ascomycota; class Dothideomycetes; order Pleosporales; family Cucurbitariaceae; genus Neocucurbitaria; species Neocucurbitaria cava. The sequence goes on from JAPEUY010000007.1 coordinate 1,769,174, forward strand.
CCGTGACAAGTCCATTAAGGCTATTCATCGATTTCTTCCCCGAGAAGTAGGAAGCCTCTAGTGTGGTACCTCTGGCTTATTCGACCATTCTACACGACACTACAACATCAAGTTCCTGATTTTCTCCGAGACCACTATTATCCACAGGCTGTCAGCGGCTTCCTGTGGTCCGACTCAAGGGAATCAGCATGCCACGTCGAAGTTGTTAAGCCAGGTTATACGCCGGGCTACTTTGAGCTGGCTAGGCCAAGAGGTGAATATCAGCACACTGCGCCACCTGATCATCGCCTTTGGCCGTAGGATCGAGGGCAGAGACAACGGACAAAAGGAGCTGTCAAAAGAGGATGTAGATGAGCTCATTGATGAAGCTGAGTCTGAGGCTCGTGAAATGCAAGCAGGACATTCTCCCCAGACAGCACATGCAGTATATGCGGTTGATATATCACGCATGTTTACCCGCAAGTTCGATATGGCTGAGGCACACTACAAGACCTCTGTACGGTGGCATCGGGCACTCGGGTTTGCACTCCAGGACGTGGATGTCAAGATGACCGAGCCTGACCCACACAACACTACCCAGGCAAAGCTGGCTGACCGCATTGGGGCTAATTACTTGTCCCTATTAAGGTCCAACTTTGGTAAAGACGCCACCTTCAGGGCCAAACAGCATGAAGCCATCAAAGCTGTTATGTCTGGGGAGACAGTTGTGGTATACATTGCCGGCACAGGATCGGGCAAAGTCTACTATTCCTTCTGCCTGCCTGCTACCCTGGCTATGGCCAAACCATTGTTATCGTACCACTTGCAGCCCTCCGCACCGACATCTTGACCAAGTGCAAGAAGATGAGAATACAGACAACTGTGTGGAAGCAAGGCAGCTGCGACGAGACGGCCTCTGTTATCCTCGCTACACCAGAAAACATTAGTAGTGATGCTTTCATCTCCTTCACAAGAAGACTGCAGAGCAGTGGACAACTTGAGCGTATCGTAGTAGATGAGTTTCATTATGTGCTGCTCCCAGACAAAGAGTACCGGCCCCACCTGCTCAACCTCCGATACCTAACTCAATATGCAACTCGGCTTACACTACTATCTGCTACGGTGCCGTACATGCGACAAGAAGAAGCATTCCGACTTCTCAATGTCCCCAGCGACACTGTGCCTTTTCGTGAACCAACAGTACGGCCCAATATTCGCTATGAGGTGGTGCACATCCCTAAGAAACGGTTTACCATATCTGACATGGCCGCCTACATCCGTGAGCAGCTCAAGCAATCTGATAAAATACTGGTCTACGTTGACCTAAAATCCACGGCTGAAGAGCTGGCACAGGCACTCGGATGTAAGGCCTTCCACGGGCAGCTACCCGAAGCAGAGCGCGCAGCCATCCAGGCAGAATTCCATGCTCTCCTCAAGGGTGTCATCGTGGCTACGAGCGCCTTTTCCACTGGAATCGACATTTACGACATTCGAATGGTCATTAGGCTCACCCTACCGGAACACCTAACCGGCTGGGCGCAAGAGGGTGGGCGTGGTGGTCGAGACGGCCTACCCTGTGTTGCCAGAATTATCATATGCCCAGGTATCCGCAACTCCCATTACGATAAGGCCGACGCTGATAACAAGGCTTCAATCGATTCGTTTTTGCAAGTGGGCGTGGGAGATGCAGTTTGTCGCCGCCGGATTTTGGATGCGTACTTTGACAATAACCAGGACCGGAGGATGTGTCTACCCGACGAAGAGAAGTGTGATGTCTGTACAATCCAGTTCTATGGCTCGTCGCAACCGTCCACTATACGACGGGCCTCCACCATGGAGCAACACAAACCTCAACCTGCTACAGTAGCCTCGGGAAGTACTAGTTCCTCCAGCGGGCCGCCCTCTACACCTGTTCGACGCGCTGCTCCGTACCCTGCGCAGATGCACGACACCTTTACACCGTCTGTAGCTTCTTCGTCCCCCGCCTACGGATGGGCGCATGAGCAGGACCCCAATAGGCACGAATTTGCATCTCCTGCCCCGCTAGCTTCGCCCATGGTGCCCCAACGTTTAGTGCTCAGCCCTAAAAAGACCAAAGCGTCCAGTGGCCACCTACAGCCTTGATGGTTCACCGCTGAAGCGGCCTCATAGTGAGACAACAGCTCGTACACCTTCAAACTCCCCATCCATACTCTTCAGGGCAGCACGCCAGGAACGCGAGCTAGAGTGCAACGCCGCAGACCTTGGGGAGCAGACTAGGGGCCCGGGGAAGATTGTACCTGGAAGAGCTCCCCGACACGCAGCGGTTCTGGGCTAGCCATTGCGTGGTCTGTTTTGTAGCAGAGCAGAACTTTGGCCATCCCAGGTCCACGTGTCATCGGAGCAATTTCATCGGCGAGCTGGTCAAGGGATATCGTGACAGGATGAAGGGACGATGGGGCAAGGGGCAATGTTGGACCTGTCTTATGCCCATGAACTGCTGCCCCAGGTGGAGAGTTGAAGGAACGAGCAGGGCGGCGCAGAAGCCAGCGAAAGGGGGCTGCGTGGATAACTATGCCATACGGGATACCTGGGCGTATCTATGGGAAGAGTGTCCAGCTGTGCGTGAGGTGTGGGTGGCGCATATACGAGAATTACGGGGGCCGAAGTGGGACCCTGAGGATGACAATGCGTTTCGCGAGTATTTCTCCTTTGTGGAAGACCACGGCCAAGACTACAAGGTTGCACGGCTGTGTCTTGACCTGAACTGGTTAACGCAGAGCTACTTCCTACACGGCAACGATCCTGGGGCCAAGTTCTGGTAGGCTACATTAGTGCAGAGTATTTCATACCTCTTCCCCAACTTCAAAATCAACAGCAACTAATACCATGTGAACTAACGATATTATATGTACCGTCTTTCTCTACGTATCTCTCACACGCATCCTATACATTCGTTCGTATGCTCTAGTCGCATCAGACACAGTGCCCTGTATACTGTCCACTCTAGAGAGTATCATGCCGCACAAAGACATATACACAAACCAAATAATAACCTACGTCTCCAACCCACCAGCTGGATGAACCTTATACTGACATCCAATCTATTAAGCATAGGCAAACACCTTATACTGTACGGCACGGGGGCTATCTCTAGGTTTTTACCAGAAACCATAGCCAAAACAGCACCAACAGGACACCACCAGTCTCCACTAACCCATCAATCGACTGAGTACTCCGCAGGCCTCAATCCTACTAAACCGTGACTAATTTCCCATACTGTAGATCACGGGGGCCTTCTCTAGGTTTCTTTCACTGAGCACGGGCCTCCGCACGGGCCCGCGCTAGTGGGCACTATATATTCTCCCCCTTCCCTTCCTCCATCTTTCTTTCCCTCTCCTCTACTTTTTCCCGTACTAACTAGCTTTTCTGCCTGCTGAAAACGACCAAGTCAAATTTTCGAGTTCAGCATCATTCTCCCAGTCAAAAAACCTAGAGAAAGCCCCTCGCTCTACACTACCAGCTCTTCCACAGTTTTCCAGCTCAATCAAAACATTTCCACACCTTCCTCACTGGAAAAGACAAGGGTAAAGTATCGAAATGGATTTTGCGTGTGTTTATACGTTTGGTTTATCGTTCCAGCGTATTTGTTTACATTCTCAAAGGTTACTAATACGCATACAGATAAAGCCAAATCAACGTCCGCGTATAGCCAAGCCGGGCTTCTCTAGTTTTCTTCGAAATCTAGAGAAACCCGGACCGACCTTACCCAAAAGCAACAAACCCGACCACAAAACACCATCCACACAAGAGGAAAACGCGCCTGGTGTAGTCCGCGAAATCAAAACCTAGAGAACACCGGCCCGATCTAAACGCAGACATGGCCGAAGTAACCGACAACACCGCGGAATCTGGTGACTATGACGCCAATCAGCATGGTAGCGAACATGGCAGTGTACCGGACCCGGCCTGTGACCAAGCGATGCAACAGAGTGACCAGGAACTCAGTCAAGGGCAACAGAGTGACCAGGACAGTCAAGAGCAACAGTTTGACGAGGACAGTCAAGAACAACAGTTTGACGAGGACGATCAAGAACAACAGTTTGACGAGGACGATCAAGAACAACAGTTTGACGAGGACGATCAAGAACAACAGTTTGACGACCTCGGTCAAGGGCAACAGAGTGACCAGGATCTGAGCCAAGAGCAAGCTGATGACCAGGCACCTAATGACGAGGGGAATCAATCGGATGACTTCATGAAATATGAAGGGGACGATTTGGATGACGGTGATTTTCAAAATGATGGATTTGACGACAACGAGTCAGTGTGCAACGACCCGGAGTACCGCGCCAATGCCGAAGGAGAATATGACGTGATGGTGCAAGCAGGAGGGGAGGACAACGACGCAATGGAGATTGATGAGCCGGACAATTTCCTGCAAACCCTTGAACGGGATTCGGGCACCAATTTCACTGCGCCAGATGTGGACATGAGCGGAGGATTCAATCCACATAGTGGCTTCTCCTCAACGCCCAGTCGGGCTGACGGCGGTGCCGACGCTACACAAGAGCCAAAAGCAGCGACAAAAGATGTAGAAGACGATCTATCAGACGACGATGATGAAGAGCAGCGGGCTCGACTTGCAGCTCTCCAGAATATGCGTCCTGAGCCGATGCCGACATTCAAAGCACTCTCTATAGCACCTAGGGGCCAGGCGACAGTGCAAGCGTCTACACAGAAGGCTGACGGTCCTGCTGCAACTGCACCAGTGAATGCTTTCCTCAAACGACCTAGTCGGGATCCTCCTGCCGACAACAAGGCAGCCAAGCCATGGCAGTCGTTCAACGCACTGGCACCTTACTTCAATACCGACAACGTGACGTTGAGGAAGCACCTAGACGACAGGATCTTCACTCATTTCCTGACACTAGAAGAGGAATTGCTGGGATGTGACACGACTGGGGCGGCGTTCAAGAAAGTGTACAAGTACAAACCAGTCGTCAATCTCCTCAGCCTCGAACGCAGCGGCAACAACAAGCCGAACATCACGTCAGCCTACGCCTCCAACAGTGCAGACTGGAATGGGGCACAATGGGTCGCATGGTTCATTCACACCGCTAGGAACTCCTCTTCGAGGAGCAAGGCGCGCCATTCGATGAGCTTGGCCTGTCGGGTCCTCTTAGAGACGATCGAGCTTGGTCTGTGTTCTTGCTGTACCGTGGCATGCGGGCGGCCGCCAAAAAGGCAGCGGAGAAGGCTGAAGAGAAGGCAGCGCAGAAAGCAGGCGAGAAGGGAGAGTCATCGAAGTCACAACAGCCCGCAGCGAAGCCTGTGGCAACCCCGCAGAACCACGACAGGGGCCCCTGGTGCATGGCGAAGAAATCGACCTCACCATCGTCCCGAGCCCCCCATCCTCTGAGTATCAATCCGACGAGGACTACGATGATGATGGGAACCTGAAAGTACCGGTTCTGGACAAGGGAAAGGAGAGACAAATTACGCCACCAGTCGTAGGCGATGAGATGGACGAAGATGACACGGTCGTAGCACCAGCAGCGACTCCAGCCACTGCACGAGCAGGTGCGGGCAGAGCGCGAGCAAAAGAGCCGAAGATTCGCTACAAAAGCAGCACTCAGGCGCGAACCAAAGCTAAGGCTCCTACGGCGCGTACAAACGACGAGCGCTTGGAAGAAATGGTGTTTACTCAACGCATGGTCGATCGGGCGGCGGATGTAAACCGGCGCAATCTAAACACCAGTGCTGTGCGGACGTTGCGAGCGCGCGTGTACGGTAACGACATCCAAGAGAATCCGCGGCGCAAGTGGTTCTACAAGATCCAAGGCACCGACAAGGCGAGTCTACTAGGAGCCGACCACTTAGTCGGGGTGGACCCTGATGCCACTTTCGATAGCTGGGATGGTGGTCTGGTGGACAGGAAGAACGCTTCGCCCGCGCGCCTAGCCCAAATCACGCGCGAAGAGGAGGCCATGTTACATGCGAGTGCGCCTCTCCCTGCATCAAGCAGCGCGTCTAGGAGTGCGACCAAACGCACTGAAAATGTGTTGCCGTCGAGCTCCGCTCCGGCCAGTCTAGCGGCGGTCGAGGGTACGCCTGATCCCGCAACCGCGGAGCAAGTGGACAGTGATGATGAAGTTGTCGTGGCGAACAAGGATTTTGACGACGCACGAGCAGATTTCATTAAGCAGTTCACGCAGTTCGATGGAGAGTCGGTAGACCGCATGGTAGAGCGCGGTGAAGCCGTAGAGGGCATCCAAGATATCGCACGGGAAACCGGCCGTGAACTGGATGCTAGCGAAATCCCAGGGGATGAAACTCTTGGGGGCCGCGCTGCTCTAAGCAGAGCGTCAAGTTCAGTGTCGATGATCCAGAGTTCAGGAAGCGCCAAAGGAGATCATGAGCACAATTCAAGAGGTGCACGTATCGTATCCAGAGTACGAGGCGGCGTTGGCTGCCCTCCACGTTAAGAAGCGGAGCGACCCTCGCCTTCCAGGACAGCAAGGACCGTCTCTGATCTGGAATCAATCAGTCGGAGCCGCTCGCGTCAGCGCAGCCGCCCTCAAGCGATATCATAGCAGGACCGGATTGACGGGCATGATCGTATGTGACGAGACGGGTTTGGGCAAAACCTACTTGGCCTTGGCCTCAATGTTGGCGGTAAGTAAATCCCATTCCTATCCTGACCCGGGCTTCTCTGGATCCAATGGAAAACCAGAGAAGGCCGGACCAGGCTACCTATTTACTTCTCTAGCCCCTTCCCCACAAAGAAAAAACTTAGAGAACCCCGCCCCACCCTAGCCATATTCCAAAGACCAAAAAGCTAACAGACTACAGTACGTTAACGGACAACAACTCGGCCTCCAGAAGATGCGGGATAACAACCAGTGGGATGATCTCGCAAAGTACAAACCACGGTTCCACATCTGGGCTACACAGGCGCATCTTGTGTCACAAGCTGCTGAAGACGCCGCGAAGTTTTCGAAGGTTTTTGACGTGAGAGTATATGGCGGAGAGAAAGACAAAGAGCAGGCACTCGGCGAAGGTGTCGGGCGCCAGAAGACCCCCCATTGTCTTTGACGACCCTCTGATCAGCGAGGACGACGTGCTCACGAACCACGTTCTTATCGTCACGACCTACCAGACCCTGGCCATGCGCCATGGACCGTCCGGTGTCATCCTATGGTTGATGAAGAGCAAGGGCATGTCTCGTCACGACGCTGAAACGCTCGTGACGACGAAGGGATTACCCGAGAAGTTCCCCTGGAAACCTCACAGGACGTGTGGGCATGGTGGTCATGGACGAGGCACAAGCCACAAAGAACTACGCTGCGTACAGCTCGGTGACCATTCGCTGGTTCCAAGCTGTGTTCCACCTGTTGTTGACCGCCACTCCAGTACCTTGGGGGACACCAGGATTCGCAGGACTCTTGTCGTTTATGCATGACCCTGAGCTGCATGACGAAGCCTGCGAGATGATCAACGCCAAAACCATGGAGAATCCGTACGCCTCTGGAGCACCGGAGGCTCTCCTCAAGTATGCTGCTACGAACGCCTGTTTTTCTCATTACGTCAAAGAGGAGCACTCTGTGGTCGATCAGGCCCGAGCCTTGCAATTGGTCTTCAAGGAAGTGATGATTCGTCGCACATACCGCGCGTCGTGTGTTACACACCCCGATGGCGACACGCACATCATTGGCAATCTGCTGCCAACAAGCAACCCCATACGCATCACATTGCGAAACGGATACAGCCAAAATCTGTACGACTTCAATGCGAAGGTGTACGGGAAGAAGATGTATACCAAGGACAAGAAGTCGGGCATGGCTCGAATCAACGGCAAGGCGGTGCGCATCCTAACGCTAGGAAGCTTCTGCCCGCTACTATTCTACGCAAAGTCCATACACACTGTACAGGACAACAAGACGGTCGCCCGCCTGTCCCAATTGCACGACGAAGGTCTGTACGCCGAATACTTGCATCGCATCTTGCTGGACGTGCATCGCAATGCCTGTGCCGACAATGTAGGCATCATCCTGCCCACCAAAAACGGAGAAGTACCCAGGGTGGACGAAATTGGTGACCTGGTGTACTGCTTCACGTCGCGCTCCGAACGCATACGCCTGATCCTGGGCACGATCTCCGAGTGGGTTGTCAGGGGAGGTGAGAAGGTGCTAACCTTTGCATGAACCCTACGGAGCAGGAGATACTCAACTGCATCGTAAACCTCTGCGCGATCAAGGGCAAAGCGCACATGTCAAGGTACGAGGCCGCAGCCAAGGCCGATATGATTGCGGACTTCAACAAGCCGCCCTCGCGTGGCGATCGAGGCACAGCAAGGCGGAAGATGAGCGAGAGGTAGAAGTACTGTTCTTGTCCATCAACCAAAATACCGGCCTCAACCTACAACATCACTGCTGGAAAGTGCTCATCACGGGTCCGGCGCCCTCACACCCCATTTGGCTCCAATGCTGCGGACGAGTCGTGCGCATAGGCCAGAAAACGGCTGTACGATTATAGAATTCTACGACCCGAATACGTACAATGCCAAGACTGTTCGAGGCAGCACGAAACGCGCCCTGCCCATGCTAGGAATGTCCCTTAACCACACGATGCTTAACCGCCTATATGGTGTCACTGATTCTGGCAACGACGATGAACAGGAGGAAGTTGCAATTGACGTGTCGAAGCTCAAGCATTTCTGTCTCGTCAACGGTGAACTCATGAACAAGAAGGCTGCAGATTTCGACCCCAAATACAACAACGTGCCGGATTTATCTGGTGACGACGTCATCCTGCACCTCTTTGCCTATACGCGGTCAAACGAGTTGGACGCGACGCGATCGAATCAAGACTTCTCGCTGTCCTTGCAGCCTGGCCGCGCACCCATAAACACGGTGCACGACTCTGCGTCCAAGACTCCCACTAAACATCCCAAGACAACAGGCCAGAGGGTGGGCACTACACACAAGCTGGCGGAAATGGTGCAAGCATTAGGGCGACCGATTCGTGAGGCTACCAGTCGCCACGAGCTTCCGCTCTACGACAACGAGCTTGAGAGGGGCATACCGTTCGTCATTGAAGATGCAACCATCAAGCGCAAGCGAGAAGAGGATGAGCTTGACTTGGCAGAGGAGACTGGACAGGCGCTTCGACTAGGCCGGAAGGATCTGGTGATGGACTCGTCCCCGGCTACCTATGTACCCCCGACCGCTTCGTCACCCCCGCCCCCTGACGCGGGTGGACTCACTACCCCCACGCCAAATCGGCGTCGAGAGCGGAGCCGTACTGTTTCGGGCGATGGGCCTGCCGCTCCCTCCACAGCAGCGAAAGGAAAGGGTCCAGCGAGGGGTGCAGCTAGGGGTGCAGCTAGGGGTGCAGCCAGGGGTGCAGCCAGGGGTGGTAGAGCAGGAGGAGCGGCTGGTCGTGGCGCCGCTGCAGGTGGCAGGCTTCGCCGCCAGACCTCAGCGGGCACGGATCACGCGGCCAGCGGCACTGCCTCAGGAGATGGACCTGCTTTTTATACCACGCAGGTATTGGAAAAGGGTCCAGCCAGGGGTGGTAGAGCAGGAGGAGCGGCTGGTGCGGCCAGCGACAACGTGGCACCGAACGAGACTGCCGGAGAGTCTTCTGAGCGTCCGACTAAGCGGGTAAAGGTGAACAAAAATAGGGAAGGAATTGGCTTCTTGAGTAGGGTCAGGGCAAGCAATTGCCACAGTGAGACTGGTGAGAGTGTGGCTACCAATGATGGTAGCAGACGGATTTTCGAGAGGAATGTTTGGGGTCTTCGGAGTGGGCCTCCGCGGGGATCGGTATACCAGGTTTTCGTATGGTATGCAGAGACTACCCAGTATAATAGCACTACCGCGGTGGATTTTCGAGAGGGATGTTTGGGGTCTTTGGAGTGGGCCTCCGCGGGGATCTGGAAGTGAAGGTTTCGTAGGTCGTCCAGAGACTACCCAGTACAATAGCACTACCAATGGCATTAGTTTAGTGCCAAACTTTGTGCTCATAGCGGATGAGATGAAAAGTGAACATACTATAACCCACGCCGGTGTTCTCTAGGATTTTTTTACTACCACGCAGGGATTGGAAAATGGAAAACCCAGAGAAAGCCGGACGAGCGTAGCTTAACCACCGGTCAACTTTGATACGCGGTGTAAGAGCGGTTTGTTGTTGTGTGTTTGTGTACGAAACAAACGACTTTGCATACACTGACTGTCCCATATTGCACTGTCAACTCATTGCTCGGCCACATACAACAACACCTTTTCACCGTGAACATGTTTCCGTGGCTTGTCACACAAGGTCGCACATCCGGCCACCATGTGACTTGGGACGAAGATGCAGAGAGGATGTGGGTGGGGGAGGTGCAGGAGGAGTTGGAGCGCGACAGGATCCTAGAAAGGGAGTGGCTGTCTAACTGCGGCATTACTGAAGGTAGTGAAGAGGCATGGTCTAGGGCACATTCGTACCCAAATAGGACGTACGAAGAGGAGCTGGAAGGCGGAGACAGAGAGAAAGCCGCCTTTTTGGCGTGTGTTTACGACAAGCCTTCGTATCATTCCCATGGTAACAAGAGTACACCTTTGTACCCTTCTCCTGGCAACGAGACTACGTTTCCGCATTACGATACTGGCAGCAAAATGTACGAACCGTGGAATATGCGATTCTGGAGGAAGTTCCACGCGTACACGCAATGGGATGAAGACGCGGAGGCGTTAGCGAGGGAGGTGGAGGAAGAGGAGAGAGAACGCGACGAGATCATGGAGGCGGCGTGGTTGTGCGCGAGCGGCATCACGGAGGAAAGTGAAGAGGCATGGCACGACTGGCACGGGTACCCGGAATACAGCTATGAAAAGGAGCTTCGCCGTCGGAACGGAGAGAAGGCCGCGTTTCTCGCGCAGGTGTACGAGCCTTATGAGGCATACGAGGACTTGGAGTGGCGCGGTGAGCTGGAAGCGATGTTTGATTCGGAATCTGAGTATTCATTCTAAGCGAGGCGAACTTATGCGTGGTGGAGGATGTTTGAGGGAGAGGGGAAACATGAAAACGAAAACCTAGAGAAACCCGGACCGGCGTAGGAAAGACAAGTAGGTATCTAGGAAAAGAGAAGAACCTAGAGAAACCCGACGACCTTGTAGAGTAAGCACATGCTTTAACAAAGGATATGGGGTAAATAGTGCTGCGTTGAACAGGGGAAGTAGAGTATGAAAGCCCAGAGAAGCCCGGGCCGCTGTACGCAAAGGGAGGCCATTATGTCGACTGCAGTGAACTCGTGGCAGACCCCATGAAGTGTGAAAAGGGAGTAGAACAGGAACCCAGAGGAACCCGGGCCGCCGTAGAGTTA